>JAWWTY010000088.1:22907158-22944674 GCA_035222235.1 Margarornis squamiger
CAGGCGGTTTCAGGCAGCCGGTGGGCGAGCAGCAAGCGCCCGCGACAGAACACCTGCCCTGCCTCTTCCTCCTCCTCCTCCTCCTCCTCCTCCTTCTCCTTCTCCTTCTCCTCCTCCTCCCTGTCCGGCCGCCGGAGCCCCGCAGCAGCCGTGAGTACGTGCACGGCCCCCGGTGCCGCGGCGCGGGGTGCTGCATGCTCGGTGGCGGGGGCTCGGCGGAGTTTCTCCCACCTGATGGCCACCGCTGCTTGGCCAGCCCTGCTGACACCCCGGGCAGTCCTTCCCTCCCGGGTAGAACGGGAGCGGACCCCCGACGGGCGTCCTTCCCCCGGGAAGCTGGGCTGTGCATCCTGCGCACGGACCCGCGCCGTGAAAACCCCTGCCTCGGTGGGACGGGGCTTGCGGAGTAAATCCTCCCCCGGGCAGACAGCAGTCCGGCCCCGGGTCCTTTCCTGAGCTGAGCATAAGCGAGGAGCAAGGCATCAGGAGATGCTGTGCTACAGCTGAATTACATCTCGGAGGAGACCCTTAGGGATAAAGCCTCTCCCGGTGTTATTCCTTCCGCAAAACCCTAAGAGTGAACTTAGATGTTGGGATGCATCTCGCAGGGGTTCCCTTGGTTTCAAAGGCCTACCGGTTGTGATGGTGGTGTTCCATCCGTATGTTTTGATGCATTTGGGTGATGGCAATTCAAAAAAAGATGAATGAGTGTAGGAAAAGATCTGAAACATGTGGGAATGTGGAAAGGCAGCAGTATGTTCAGGCTGTGACACAAAGAAGTAAATGCTTTCACCTAGAGAGAGATATGGGGAGATAAAAAGGAGGGATACCAGAAAAATTCCAAGAAAATTAAGGTAATAGAAAAAGACACTCTGAACTAAATTGAGAAACCATGGTTTCTCTAATTTTTCCCATTAACATGATTCCTTTTCCTTATACTACAGATTTGGCAACCTCAGAGAAGCCAATTTAGAAAACATGCAAATGTTCCTCAACTTTAAGTTATGAAAATGCCTGGATCATATTTACCCTTCCTAGAGTACAACATGAACAGAGCACCTCTGGGTGGTGGATTTGCAAGTTGCCTTGTGGAGAGCAAGCGCAAGCATATCCTTTCATTAATGGGCACAACTCCTTCCTTGGAGGACCCTTTCTTCATAAATGGGATGACAAGTTATAGTCTTTGCTGTTAAATTTGAAGGATGAGTAAGTGGCAGTAGACATACATATTGGTGTGAGTTATTGAGTCAGGGCAATGGCCTGGGTTTGAGATTAAAAGTTTGTAGTGGACCGTGATCATTGTTTCAACTTGTCCAGTAAAATCCCACTTGTTGGTGAGTGGGCTAAAACAGGAATAATTTGGACTTTTTTAGAAATACCCTTCTCAACTGAAAGACTTAAAAATCAAAGCCTTTTAGTTAGATTTCAGCACAAGTTAGCGTCTACTTTTGCCACTGTGCAGGATTTAACAGTACAAGAATTGACTGTAGCATCTCAGTTCCTGTTTTCCACAGTGAGAATTTGCTGCTTGTTTCCATCTGCTGTTATTCAGATACACAGCTTTTATGTCCTCACATTAGAATTAACAATGCCTTTTTCACCCTTCTGCTGAATTCTGGAGGACAGGAAGTGATTAACTTTAAGCCAGTCTATCCCACATAACTAAAATATTGTGAACTGTATGTTACAAGCTTTGTTATGTTGCTAACTAATGCCATGAAAGTCACTGTTCCTGCTTCCCGACCTTTCTTCATTTCCCCTAGTGCATTTGAATAGTCTTTCAAAAAAATTGGAAATTGGTCTTTTGTTGAAAAACAAACGATGATGCTTGGGAATAGCAATTACCTGAAGCTGTATTCATCAATAGTCCTTTAGAGAATGAAAAACTGCATCACTCTGTGACACAGAAAAGTAAGCATTAGTGGCATCAGTGGAGAGGAAAAATACCTTCAAAGCTGTGGTACATGTCAGAATATCTAAGAGGAATAAAAGTGGCCCTTCAAATTTAAGCAACAGGCTGGCTGAGATAGAAGAGGGAACATCTACTTAGAACAGAAAGCTGTTAGTGGACAGAAAAATATAGAAAATGTCAAGACAAAGGTAGAACTGAATACCTTCATTTTGTTCCTTTGTGAGTGGTTTCAAGAGAATATTGTATGCTTCCTGGAGGGGATGATAGGAAAGGAAAAGTAGTGACCAGGTTCTAGAAAAGCATGCAACAATTGTTGAAATTGTCTCTCCAAGCTAGAAATGAAGAGATCAGCAAGTGTCCACTTAAAACACCTGAGCAACAATGCAAATGGTTGAATTTTCTATCCCGTTAATAACTAGAGGGGGGGGAAAAATCCCTTAGAGGTGAAGCATGTTTCTGTTCTGATGCCGTGCACAAAAATTAGGTACTCAAGAACTTTTTTTCCTCAGTGTTCCATGGCAACCTCTTTTCCTACACCTCTTGAGTGGATGAACTGCAATATGGGGACTGGGAGAGAAAAGTGCTTCCCACTGTAACAGTTCAGGTCTGTGATTACCTGAGGATCCTGAACTTACCAGTTCATGGGATCTGATGAGACGCTGGTTTTGGATGGGGTAGAGTTAATTTTCTTTAGAGTGTGTAGTATGGAGCTGTGTTTTGGATCTGTGCTGAACACAAGGATGATAATATAGAGAAGTTTTGTTATTGCTGAGCAGGGCTTGCACAGAGCCAAGGCCTTTTCTGCTTGTTGTACTGCCACACTGGTGAGGAAGTTGAGAGTACATGGGAGGGTGGGAGGAGACACAGGCAGGACAGGTGACCCACACGGACCACAGGGATATTCCTGGCCACATGACATCATGCTCAGTATATAAAGTGGGGGAAAGATGGAGGAGGGGAGGGACATTTGGAGTGATGATATTTGTCTTCCCAAGTAATCCTTATGTGTGATGGGGCCCTGCTGTCCTGGAGATGGTCGAACACCTGCCTGTGCATGGGAAACACTGAATTAATTCCTTTTTTTTTTTTTTGCTTGTGTGCCTAGCTTTTGCTTTCTCTATTAAACTGTTTTTATCTTAACCCACAAGTTTTCTGGCTTTGACCATTCTGATTCTCTTCCAAGTACCCATGGTGGGGGAGTGAGTGAGCAGCTGCATAGGGCTTGGCTGCTGGCTGGGGTTACACCATGACAGATGCATTCCAGAGTCCCAAGTGAATTGGCTGATGTAGTTGCCAAGTCACTCTTTATGGTATTTGAAAAGTCCTGGCAATCAGATGAAGTCCCAGGTAATTGAAAAAGTAGAAATACTGGACAAATCTTTAAAAAGGGTAGGAAAGAGGACACTGGGAACTACTGACCTGTCAGCCTCCCTGGGTTGACATGTCCTATTAAAAGCTACAGTGCTGCAAAGAAATAGGCCAAACTCACCCCTGTGCCTGGAAAGGTCATGGAACTCCTATATGCTATGCTAAGGCATATGGAAGACAAGGACGTGATGGATTACAGCCAGCATGGCTTCACCAAGGGCAATTCCTGCCTAACCAACCAGGTGGCCTTCTATGATGGAGTGACATCAGTGGACAAAGGAAGGGCTATGGATGTCATCTATCTGGACCTCTGAAAGGCGCTTGACATGGTCCCTAACAGCATCCTCTGCTGTAAATTGGAGAGAGAAGGATTTGATGGATGGACTATTCAGTGGATAAGGAATTTGTTGGACAGTCAGATCCAGAGAGGTCAACATCTCAATCTCCACATGGAGATTGGTAATAGGTGGTGTCCCTCAAGGATGTGCATTGTGACAAATACTGTTTAATGTCTTCATCAGTGATGGAAAACCATTGGCAGGTTTGCAGACAACCTGCTTTGAGTGGTTTGAGTGGTGCAGTTGATGCGCCTGAGGGATGAGATGCCATTCAGAGATACCTGGGCAAACTTGAGAAGTGCACCCATGGAAATCTCATGTGGTTTAACAAGACCAAGTGCAAGATCCTGCGAGGGTCAGTGCAACTGTCTCTATCTGTACAGGTTGGGGGATGAACAGATCGAGAGCAGTCTTGCCGAGAAGGTCTTGTGGGTGCTGGTACATGAGAGCCTGGAAATGACCCAGCAGTGTGCACTTGCACCTCAGAAAGTCAGTTGTATCCTGGGCTGCATCAAAAGCAGAGTGGCCAGCAGGACAAGAGAGGTGATTCTGCCCCTCTACTTCAGTCAAATGAGATTCTACCTGGAGTATTGCATCCAACTCTGTGGTCCCCAGCACAGGAAGGACATGGACTTGCTGGAGCAAGTGTAGAGTAGGGCCATCAAGATGGTGGATGATGCTCTCCTATAAGAAAAGGCTGAGAGAATTGTTGAACCTTATGAGACTCCCATGGGCCCACTTCTCCAGTTTGTCCAGGTCCTTCTGGGTGGTGTCCTGTCCTTCATGTGTGTCAAGTGCTCCACTCAGCTTGATGTCATCTGCAAATTTGCTGAGGATGAACTCAATCCCTTAATCTATGTCACTGATGAAGATATTAAATAACACTGGTCCCTGAGGGACACCACTTGTCACTGATGTCCATTGGGACTCTGAACCATTGACCACTACCCTCTGAATGTGACCATCTAAGCAATTTCTTATCCATCTAACAGTCCAATCAGCAAATCCATCTCTCTCCTATTTATAGGAGAGCAGGATGTTGTGGTGGACCATGCAAAAAGCTTTACAGAAAATTACATCAAAAGCCCTTCCCTTGTCCACTGATGCAGTCACTCAGTTGATTCCCTTTTTCCAGTCAATGAGGATTTCTTCTGGCTGCCATGGCTTTGCAAATATGATGGAGACTGACTGACCAACTACACCAGCTACTTGCCTCAGGACTCTGGGATGTACCTCATTGAATCCCATAGACATGTACATTCAGGTTCCTCACGTGATTATGAACCTGATTTCTTACTGTGGGAAGCACATTTCTCCCCAAGACTCCACTTTGCAGTCCGTCCTGCAAGGTGTGGGAAGAGAGATTGGCAATGAAGACTGAAGCAAAAAGGTTTTTGAGTACTTCAGCATCCATTGTTACCCGTTTTCCATTCACATTCATTAGAGGGGCACATTTTCTTTGAGCTTTCTTAATTAACATGGAACAACCAAAACAGCTATCTAGATCAGCAGCTTCAGATGTGCTACATTCTTTCTGGGTTTTATGTAGGTCTGATAGTAGAGAACAGAAAGAAATGGAGAAAGATGGAGTGGTGAAAAGGGTACAGTTGAATGACAGGTAGTATTTCCTGGCACTTCTTTCTCAGTCTTCTCTGAACCTGATGATTGTGTGCTTCCATCAATGGCTCTTTGCAAAACCAAAGCATTTCTCTGACCAGGCACTACTGCAAAATGCATGGAAAAGTGTGTGTGGCATATTTTTTAGTATTCTAAAATTAAAAGATCTGTGAAATGAAGTTTCAAATTAATGCATTATAACTGACAGCTGGCTTATCTATAATATCTCAGCCATACCATATGAGGACTCCACAAGTTCTTAATAACATAACAGGTAAAATTAGACTCTTATTTTCACTTTTCAAGCTCTGTGGCAATGCTAAAACTTGATACTGCTTCTGAGCGTGGGAGCATGTAAGTCCTACCTATAATTTGGATATGGAACACAAGACCTGTATTGCTGACAAATTCTGTGTGGATTGAGACGCTCAAGTTTCAAGCTTTTACAGTTACGCACTTGTGAACACATGTGAGCTGCCCCATTACCTTGAGAAGACAGTCATACTGCTAAGGTCACTGGCAGGCACTTCAAACCTTCTCAAGAGCTGCTTCACAAAGTCCTTCCTATCTATAGCAAGTACTCATTGCTGAAAGTGGGTGTTGAATGCACCACATCCATCTCCAGACATTCTTGAACATTGTGTTTTCTTGGCAACATCCACAAAAAGGAAATACTGGAGAATTTCTTTGTGTTGCGCAACTATGTGATGTGATCCTCATACACCTCAATTAGAAGATTTTTTTTCCCATTTGAAAATGCTTGTTCTTCACTCAGCTCCACATACCAAAATTACCTTTTTTTTATTTCTTAAGTCTGTCTAGCTTATCCTATAGCTTATCCATGCCTCTGAACTGCTCTCAAAGCCCCAGGCAGTTCTCTGTGTTTTCATATCCTCAAGCACAAAAACTTCACCCAAGGGAGGATTTTTGGACTCTGGATGTTCACTAATGCCTCAATGCCACAATGGGTCTTGATCTTTGTAGACAATCATTTGTGCTTGACTGCTGATTGCTGGCTGATTGGCGGGATGTGGAAGGACTCTTCTGATGAGAGCATCCAATCAATAAACCAGGGACAAAATGGAAATAACAGATGCCTGAAGGGCTTGTGCTTTGTCACTGAGCCTTCGCAGGAGGAGTCAAATTCAAAAACCGTAATTGTGAGTCATGCATCTGTCTTGAGGCAACCTCAGGGACTTAGCAGAATTGCTGTGGAAGAGGTATGGGCTGCTGCATGAGTCACGTAATCAGGCAATAAATTAGCCCATATAATTCAATGGGAACTTTGTCTATCTGCATCATTCTGCCTGGTGTGCTCTTTCCCTTTGTGAAACTTCTAATTAAATATACTTTATTTCTTCTATCAAAAATTACTCCCTCAAAAAATGCAATAAACTCAAGGGAGTCACAAGTACTGTGTGTTATGCACAGTGGTGAATAATGGGTAGCTTGCTTTGTCCCAGAGAACTTAGCAAACACAAAGGTATCTACTTGAGTTGCTTGTCTATGGAGAAATAGAAAGGGAAAATAACTCGTGTTGGGTTGTCTTGACCTAACTCTAAAGAAGAAGCTAATACTGTTGGGTATGCTGAAACACCTTTAAAACAGGTATAAGCATAATCATGTAGAAATGTATGACTGTGTATTAGGGCACTTGCAATGACTAATTCTTTCTGTGAAGCTTGCTGACAACCTTCCTTTCTGTTTAGGAAAATTAAGTAAATAACATAACTGATCAAAAGGGTACTCCTATGTTCGTTGCAGGCTCTGGAACTTCCCAAGCCAACTGAATGTTAATCAGATTTTATTGGGGATGGATATCATCCAAATCTATAGCTCATTTAAACAATGCAAATATCTCTTTTTAAAACATCATCCTGTGACATGAATGTGAAAGAAGCAGTGAAATCTTTGCCATAACAGTCCTGATTGCCTGCCCTCTGATTATTTTGTGCCACATCTGCACCTTGCTAAGATGTGGCAGCTAATTCTGGAAAACATTTCCTGGCATATGAATGACAAGAAAATAATCAGGAGCAGTCAGCATGAATTCACAAAGGGAAAGTCATGATTGATCAACCTGATAACCTACAAAGAAATGACTGCCCTGGTAGATAAGGGGAGAGCAGTGGGTATTTTTGACTTGGACATCAGTAAGGCCTTTGACATTGTCTATCATAAGACCCTTATAGACAAGCAGTTGACATATGGTTTGGGTGAACAGAGAGTGACTTAGACTGAAAATTGGTTGAACAAGCAGACCCAAATGTTGGTATTTAGTGGTACAACATCTATTGGATGCCAGTGACAAGCAGTGTAGCCCAGGAGTTAATACTGGTTACTCCAACAGTCTTCATTAATGATCTGGATAATGAGACAGAGCACTCAATCAGGAGTTTTTCAGAGAACATAAAACTAGGAAGAGTGGCTGATAGCAAAGGGTCATGTTGCCATCCAGGACATCAACAGGCTCAAGAAATGGGCTGAGAGGAACCTGATGAAATTCAGCAAGGAGAAATGCCAAATCCTGCACATAGGGAGAAAAAAAAATACTTATATGATAGATGCTGCCTAGCTGGAAAACATCTTGGCAGAATAGGACCTTACCTATTAGGATACCAAGATCCTAGAATTAGGATACCAAGCTGAACATGAGGCAGGAGTATGCCTTTGTGGCAAAGATGGGGAATGGTGTCCTGGGCTGCACTGTAGTAGGAGGGGTATTGCCAGCTGGCTGGGAGGTGATCCTGTCCCTCTACTCAGAGCTGGTGAAGCTATACCTAGAGTACATTGTCCAGTTCTGGGCTACTGGGTGCAACAGAGCCATGAACATGCTAGAGAGAATTCATTCTTCAATGGACCTTTCAATGGAAGGGCCATTAAGATGATTCAGGGACTGGAGCACCTCTGCGATGAGGAAAGGCTGGGGGCCCTTGGACTGTTCAGCCTGAAGAAGAGAAGGTCCAGAGAGATCTCATCAATGTATAGAAATACCTGCAGGGAGATTGTGAAGAAGACAGAGGAAGGCTCTTTCCAGTGGTGCTGAGTGACAGGACCAGAGGTGGTGGGCACAAATTAAAACACAGAAGGTTGCCCCTGAACCTCGGGATTTTTCATTTTGAGGATGACTGAGCAGTAGGATAGATTGCCCAGATTGGTGGTGGAGTCTTCATCCTTGGAATTACTCAAAAGCCATCTGGACATGGTCCTGGCCAACCTGCTGTAGATGACCCTGCTTGATCAGAGGTGCTGGAGCAGATGCACCTCTTCCAATGTGCACCACTCTGTGATTCTTTAATGGCAGAGAATAGGATGGATGACTGCGAGCATGTGTGTGTGCATGGGCTGAGAAGTCTCTCATCACTGTGTACAGGGGGCATACTGGAGACAGAAGGGCAAAAGACATTTTTTACTGGAGAAGGGGATGCTAGCAGCTCTCTTTGAAGGAGGTGAAATCTGTGTTATACACCAGGAGTTCTCTAGGGGAAAGAGTGCAATGTGACATAAGGTACAGGGCAGCTGTGTTCTTGAATACCATGAAATCTGCCTTTTTCCAGGAGGCAGCCTGCCTGATCCCTGTCAAATGGTGATGGCTTTCATCCACCATCTGCTCCACCAGACCATCAGCCATTACATGGCTGGAGGAACCAGTGTAGCTTGCTGAAGTCCCATGGTAGCTCCTCAGCTCTTGGACACTTTGCTGGCAGCCCTTCTTCTTACTGCCTTTGGGAAATACCTGCTGCTTCACCTGCCACCACCCTGCAAGTCTTGTATCTCAGAGAGGGTTCCTCAATCAATGCCCTCCAGCAGCTGCAGGGCCACAGAGGCTCCTCAGGGGACACATCTCACCTCAGCCCAGCTAGTTGCTGGTGGTGGCCACTGTGAAGAGCTTTCAGGCTGTCTCTAAAACTCCAGGGGAGTGATGAGCCATGATATAGGTATCTGTGAGCTCTGCTGTTCCAGTGATCAATACCCAGAGCCAGCAATCAGAGCAAGTGGGTATCAAACCAACAGCATGTATATGCTGTTCAATTCCCCTTTTTGTGTTTGATCCTCAGGTGCACCAGAGACTGAGGGAGTGACAGAAGTCTGTCCAGCCTGCCTTGCAACAGGTGTGAGCTGCTGGGGACTGCCTTTAGTGGAAACACTGTTTGAGTTTGTACCCAAGGTACCATCCATGAAGAGTTTTGGGGGAAGGATGTGAGGAAATGGTTGTTAGGAAGATCTCACTGTTTTCCTCTGTGGATAGTGCACAACATGGTTGGGAAGGGGTAGTAGCAATAAGGTCTCTGTGATGGAGTGTGGAAAAATCATATGTTCTATTGGCCAGAGGAAAATGCATGTGCCATCACCATGGCCCTTGCATGCCACTGGCTGTCTAAAAATCAAGAGCTGACTTGTACAGACACTGCTCAAAAGAGTGGCTAAATGTATGATTGGTTAACCTTAGTGCTCTACTGACTAATTAGGCAGTTATGGGATGGGGACAACATCACAGGTTGTAGTATTTCCTTTCTATGGATTCAGTCCCTTTTCCTGAAACTGCCTTCATAGTATACATTATCTAACTAAGCTATTGCAGATGGTGAGATGACGACAACCATGAGTCAGTCACGGTATTGCACTGTGTCAGGGAGCAGTATTTAAAGGTAGGGTTATGTGTTCATTGTGCTGGGAGCATAGCTCTGTATAAAACAGATTCTGGTGTTTACTACATGAAGAGGTGTGTAACCAAAAGGGATGAAAGAAAGTAATGGGGGAGGACTTTGCCAGTGTTACACACTTTTCAGTGTAATAGGGTGTTCTCATGTTTCCAAGGCATTTGATGCAGGGGGGTATTGAAATTTTTATCACTGTACACTTGGAGTGCTTGCAACACTTAGAGCTGGTAAAAATATTGCATGCTGATAGCAGGGGATATCAAATGGCTTCTGATTGCAAGCATGGGTGTAAATACACTGCTAATTCGTTCCTTTTCTGTAGAACAGATCTGTATCTCCGAGGAAAGAGGGAAGGATACCGTAAAAACTGCTGCATATGTTGCAGAGGAGGAGCAGATCACATGAAGGTCTCCAGCTATCCCACAGGAGTGAGGGGTGGTGCAAACCAAGCCTTGAGCACAGGCTCAGAATGGCCCAACATGTGCCTCTTCCCACCCTCATCTCGCCTGCAACTCTGCCTCAAGCAGAGGCATCCCAGGCCACTCAGGGCAGCTGCATTTGAACATGGATGTGTTTTACCAACCTCCGCAAATGTGCTTTAACCTTGCTGCTGAGTTTAGAGTGCCCGAGTGGATATTTACCCAATGCATTTACTATTGCTGGCCCTTCCCAGCCCATCACAACCCGTTTTCTGGTGAGGTACTGTCTCTACATCCAGTGTCAGGTATCAGGTACTCTGTGTCCTCTGTCAAGTGATCTCCAGCCTATGAAGAAGGCAATGTGGCAAGTTCCTTTCCTGCTCTGCACGTTGCTGTAAAATACTGTCCAATGCACGTGTGCAAAATTTTTTAATTCACTTCCACCAAAGAATACATCTTTCACTGGCATGGTGATAGGGCAACAGAAATTGTATAACAGCCCTTTTTCTTGTTCTTGAAAAGTGCAGGTGGTTCCTCAGACTCTGATGGCATTTTAGGTCTCCAGTGTACCACAAATGTGGGCACTGTGTCTTTTGCTGGCCTGCTCCCACAAGCCCTGTTACAGCAGTACAGCTATCAGGACGTGTGCTCACAGTACCTGCAGGTGAAGACACTGCTAAAGGAGGAGCCAGTGTGCTTCCTGCTTCCCTGACTGCCATACCTCAAGCAGACGAGCACAGCTCATGCAGTGTCACCCTGACACAGGATAAAGACTCTTGGGTAAGCACATCCTTGGGGCTTCTAGTTGATATCAAATGTCCACTTCCCAAGACTCGTTTTCCTTTTGCATTCAGTTTGCAATGTTCAGCTGAAGCCATGGGATATGGGCATCAAAGACTTCTCGTCTAGATAGACAGCTCATCCCAGGCATAACCACTGGGCTTGAACACCTCCTCAACCCACCTCCCTATGAAGAGTGAGTGCAGGCCATCCTGAGACCCTCATCTGGTGCTGTCATGGTCTCTGAAAAGGAGCAATCAGTCATTGGTTTATTTTGAGAAGTACCTTGTGCTTTGACAGGAAGCTGCAATGTGGCAGGATGAGTAATTAATTTGTCTCATGCTGGCACGAGCATTTCCAGTTCCAGCTGACAACAGACTAATTAAGAACCTCCTGGTGGTGTCTATTTCAGATAACCATTTACTTTGATACAAATTAACAAGGGCTTTTCTAATGGTTTATTTCACAGTCAATTTATTAGATTAATTTATGGAGCAAACAGCAGGAACTTGAATAGACACTTTGAGTTCTCAGCCACCAAAAGTCAAAACAATTTTGCTGAAGAGTACACTAATTTTATTAAGGCAAAACACTTGCTTCCTTCTGATTTTTTGTGTCATGTCATTCGTTCTCAGATGTTACCTTAACCCAAGTCCAGAGCCTTTGAAAACTGAAAGTGACCTTGTAAGTGCTGGTTCTTAAGAACAGATTAATGTCCCTTGTATGTGATTTGCCCATCAGAGTTATTTAACTGTGCACCATGAGTGCTAAGTGCACTTAGTGCCAAGTGTTTTCTGTTTCAGCATCCCAGTGAAGATTGAGGAACCCAACTTCCTGCTACCTCAATGATCCCTGCATCTGTGACTGTGGCAAACACTGATGTGTACTGGTGTATGAAGTGTGACTTCATGTGCAACCCTCAAGGATCTTCCACAAAGACTAAGACAATCAGAAAAGGGCCGTACATCCCTCAAGTGACAGGAAGGAGTGTCATTCCTTTCTGCATTACCTTTGGGATGTTAAGCTTGACCCTACCTAACAACTGCACGGTTTGTCTTTACAATCCTGCAGGAATCTCAGATGTAATCTGGAGCAGAGCAGGGACATGGCTTGATAATGAACCCAGAAGCAGCTTGGTTATCTCCACTCGAGGATCTGTCCAAATGGGAAAACATGTGCAGAAGGATTTCACCTTCCCTTACTGTCTCTGCACTGCCTCATTTTAACAAAGTATATCAGTGAGGGTAAAATATTTGACTCCAAATCGAGGATAGAGTGGATGACAGCAAAGATGGCAAGCTGGACCTTATGTAACGTGCTTATACAGCTTGGGAAGAGAAGTACGGCTCTGGACAGGGAAGAAGAGTGAAGAACCTAAACTGGAAGGTCTCACTGGGGGAATAGGGCAGCACCATGGCAGGAACTAAATACTCTGTGTGATTTTGAGCAGGGTACAGTTTCTGCATGACTGAGATCAGATATTTCTATCATTGCTAGAACTAATTGGGAAGGTCTCCTTGAAATGAATGTTTGAATATCTAATGTATTTTCTTTGTCCTTTTGGATGATAGTAGCCAGTTACCCAATTTCAAACACCCGCAAAAACTTAGGTGAAAACCACAGAGATGAATTTTTCTTCCACATTTGTTTGAAATTGGGTTGTCGATTTGCATATGTAACAATTCTGTTGGAGAAATTGCTTAAGCTGGGGATAACTCCCTACAAGTCATCTGCTCAGAGCCACCTGCTCAGAGTCACACAGATCATGTTGTTTGTTGATGGAGTGCTTCCATGCTTTTCTTTCTAAAATGCCGTCCCAAACTAGAATCCCTAGATTCTTGCCTAGGCTTACTCACAGGAAGTGAAAACTAAAACATTAGTGTGATTATCACTTTGCATTTCTTAGCACTTAATTGTGTGTCATTTTTGCCTCACTCTCCCACTTCCAGAAATTCAACGTGAGCAGAATTTGGAACATTTCCTCTGTGTCATGGCAACAATGCTATGCTGTAGAGGCTGCACAAAGCCACACACATTATGATTTTTATCCCTTGTTGCAAGCTTGCTCTGTGTAAACTCTTCCTTCCCAATCCTGTCTGAACCTTTTTGGATGAAAACAATGTCAGGTGTGACTTCGTTTGTGTAGCTATCTGGCTCTTCACTTCCTAATCCTTAAGGCAGTTGATGATTTCCCCCATAGCTGGATGCTGGATGCTGGTGACCCATTTTCCGAGTCTGAAGGGACCATGGAACATAGGCTAGCTGCAGTGCCCAGCAACTCTGTTGAAGTTGAGTGTTGACAGCCAGGATATAGCAAGGATGGAACGCAATTGCTTCTGAAATGTACACTGTGTGCTTCCCCCAGCAGATGCTTCTGCCATATCTGTGTGACAGAATGTGCTCTCGACTCACAAGGCCAAACTCCTCACAGGTGAACACTGGCTCAGTGCTATCAAGTTCGATTTCTTCCTGCTAAAAGCCTCCAATGACCCTAATGAAGAGGGGTCTTCTAGAGCTTTTTTTTCCTGAAGATTAGCTTTATATAAGCAGTCTGTGTCATATTGATGCAATTCGTACTGCTGTCCTTTTCTGACCCATCCTCTGAGTATTTCATGGTGGCTTCCTGAGGTCACTGGCACTGCTGTGCTGACTCCTGCCTGGTGCACTCCTCCCTCCCAGTGCTCTGCCTGCCAGAACAATAACTGACTGCCAGGGGCACTCATGTCAACTGCTGGGTGCAGCTGGATGAGCGTCACTTGTCACCTTTTTTGAAAGCACCAGTTGGTCATTTTTTTGGTTCTTTTTTATTTACCTTTAAATATCTGTTCCCAAGAATATTGTGTAGTTTCTAAGGATGCTGTGTGCGTAAGAGCCCCCAGATTGTAAACTCCCTTGTCCTTTGTGCTTTGGTGCATTAACAGATAGGTTACTGGAGTATGTTGCAGTGCTTGAGAGTCTGTCAGGCCTCTGAAGCTGACCTGATGTCTGCTGCTGATTTTCCAGTGAAGAAAATCTTCGTGCCATCATGAGACTAGGGCAAGGTCTTGTGGATGAGCTACTCTAAACACCAAGTGACCACATATGCTACGTATTTCTTTGCAGAGGCTTGCCCAGTCCCAGCAGTAACACTGTGTGCATTGCACCTGATTATGCAGCTTTTTGATTTTCAGACCCTCACCAAATACCTGTCTTTGATTGCTAGGTACTGCTTTGCCTCTGGGTCTCAGACAGTGTGTTCAGTTTCTTCTATATTTCTACCTCCTTTCAGGGGCAAGGCTATCACAGGCATAATGTGGTCTGCTAAACACACTGGAAACAGCCATGAGGCATGTAGTCCTTGGGCTTAAACTGCAGAGTATAATCCTATGTTTCTGGTAAGGGTATTGGTTCCTACTGTGAATTCCTTCCCTAAATCACACCCTATTCTGCCCAAGGGGAGCTACCAGCAGCTGTATTATTCCCATGGCTTGTTGCAGGGTCTGTGACTTCAGCAAAGCAAATCTCTAGTGCTATTTTAGCATTCCTTTGGACCCTATGTCCCTGTCAGGATCTTTTCCACAGTTCCTACTCAGGTGTTAGCTGCAAAACATATAATCAAGCAGAGGAGCAAAGACCAGATACAAAATTTCTCAGCAACATTTATTTGACACATTCATCCCCTGTGATCAAAGGCCCTGTCTTGATCCTGTTAAATTTAATGGACATTTTACTAGTAACCTCAGGAGACTAGGATATAGCTGTCCCTGGTTTGTGGACAAGACCATTATAACATTATAGCTTCGGGAGAAATTAAATCCCTTCCCCTATTCTTTGGGTGGGGGAAAAAGGCATGTATTATGCTTCCTCTTTGGATGATGCCTGTTCTCAGAACTGGTAATCATCTGAGACAGGAGCTGGTGGAGCCTCTGTCAGAGAAGTGTGTTGTAGCAATGTCTCTCAGCGTCATATATTTAGCCCTGAGTTTGAAAGATGGCTTCTACTAGAAGGGACTGACCTAAGTTTACCTCCAAGATTGCACCTGTGCATTTCTAGTCCCTTCAACCACTGGTGCTGTAGAACCTGGATTTGAACTTCCACTACTTTTTATTCTTTCCTAAGAGATTTGGTAGAGGGAGGAGTGTTGAGATGATTTATCTCTTTTTCCTGAAATTTATATTTCTGGAGTGTGTCTCGAATGTACTTAGGGAAAAGGAATGAATTCAGCAGTATGACTGTGCTAGCAGAGCAAATGTTTTGCTGGTGGTAGCTATTTCCCCCTTCATGTTAGCACTGAATTTGTTCTGGTATTCCTGAAATGCCTTTAAACAACTTCATTTCTTCTTTAGAGTGAGCTGAAATGGTCCCTTGTGTGAAAGTTAGCTTTGAGAAGACAGCGCTAAGCCTCTTATGAGAGTAAAGCTGTGCCTGTGTTTAGACTCATTTGAATCATCACCCTCTGTGGCATTTGAGCTGATTCTTCTTTTTATGCCTATCACTTTTTCATTTCCTTTGGCTGGGATCCCTCTGTCTTTCTGCTGAAATGTTTGGAGGGCAGGCAATTCCATGGCTGCCTGCAGATGAAACCAGATCAGCTTTCATCATTGAGTTGTGTAACAGCTGCCCGCTGTCACTACAGAGCCAGTTTTGGGACAGTGTCATCAGCTTTGTCAATCCATATGTCCCAGGGACAACTTTACTGGATCAAAGCTTAAGTGTGCATTACCTGGATCAAATTTTTAAATGTACATCTGAGATATGAAGTGTCAAATGGAACACCCAACTTTCATTAACCAAACAAAACTGTAATTCATTGATGTAAGCTGAAAGTTTCATGAATTCCAGCTATCTCTAGGCACATGATCTCTAAAAGACTGTCCTGTGGTCACCCTAGTCTGTATCTGAATATGTGTGAATGAGCAAGGAAAATTTTAGTATTCTCCTTGCCTTTTTTTTTTTTTAATAAAGTTTGTAATTGTCAGGTTTATGCTTATCAAAAAGTGTGACAAAACATCATTATGAAAAGTATCAGGGCTTCAATTCGACAAAGGAAGTGGAAAAAGACCTGATGGAAGCTGGCAAATATATATCGTAGCTTTCTAATAATAAAAATATCACACTTGCCTTAAATGTGGAACACCGTGTCCTGGAAGGTGGCCTCTTGTTACCTGAACAGCAAAGCCTCCACTGGTGAGGGCATGCCCTAAATTCCTCCTTGCAATTGAATTCATATCTGAACAAGGTGACAAGACCCCAAGGGCTGGTAGGTCAGCACCACACAAGCTGAATCAGATCCCAGGTGCCTGGCTTCTGCTGGGAGGTTCAGCATCAGCCTGTCTTGTCAGCACCTGCCAGGTGGCTGATGGACTGGTGAACAATGCATGGAGCTCAGACAGCTTGGGATTTACGTAGATTTGCATAGACAAAACTGAAACATCGTGTGCTCCAGGTGAGTTGTCTGCAGAGACACTACTACTGAAAGTCTCAGGACTGAGTTTGGGCATATTTCTCTTTGTCTAAACACAAAAGCATGAACTGTTCAGTTTGCTTCAACTTATCTGGTTTGGATTAGTTAAATTAGCCACTAGCCTAATAGTGGTTTAACGTCATCCATTACCTTAATATTTCTTTAACTGACTCAATTTAAATAAGAAAACAACCACATCTGGTGCAAAATTTGCTGAAGGATTGACATGTGGGTCTGCTCAGTCAACATTAACTCTATGTCACTTTTCAAGAGGCTTCTGAGCATTCACAACATGACAGCTGTCTTTGGGGTAGCCAGAAGAATGAAAAAAAATGCTTATTTATTTTATTTTGAATAATCACTTCATGTTTTAAACATACTGGTAAACATGCCTTAGCCAGGTGTGGAACATTTATAAATCAGTGTAAGCATCTCTCTTGCTCTGATAAAGTCAATTGGTGTATATTGATTTGCATTTTTCACTGATCAGACCTGCCTGCATGAGATTTACCTCTTGAAATTATCTTCTATTTGAAAAGTGAGTTTGGCCTATTTTTTTGCAGCACTGGGTAGCTTTAAATAGGAAATGTCAACTCAGCATTCTGGGTCCTTTTGAACAATGGATTTTATTATCGAAGTCCACATATTAGTCATTTCCAGGAATAACCTGGGTTTTTTTCCAGGCTGGATAAATTCCATCTCAAGTAATAACACTTTGGTTTCCTCAATTCCCCCAAAGGTCCAATTAATTCAGGCACTTTTAGCATAAAATTGTTACATGCTGCTACTGTACAAGGCTAAACAGCTGTTGTGCTTCCCCCCAATGACAAATATAATCTCAGTGGTGCATGAGCTAATTCCCTTACATCTCTCTGCTCTGATGTGCATGAATGATTCCAGTGCTGACAGTCCTCCACGAAAAAGCACATTGGTTACACATACTTTTATCATGGTCTTGCAAGTCTTGTTTATCCTTCTTTGTGTTGCTGTGGTTAAATTTGCTTCCGGATCTTGAACCACCAGAGGTGGGAAGGTCTCGGAGCAAAGGATAAGATGTTGCCAGAGGTGCCAGGTGCACCATCAGGCTTTACTCACAGGGCACCTGTTCTGAATACCTGAGAGGGCACCCACCACTGAGATAATTAGTTACATCTGGATAGCTTCACAGAACTGTGACACTTGTGTTGGCTGCTGTCCATCTGTAGTGAAGGAAAAATTTAAAAATCTAGACAGTTAGTGGAGATGGGAAGCCCATCCTTGCAATCATGCCTATTCTTTTTCATTTGGAAGCATTTATACCTCCTTTTTTTTGGTTTTGGTTTTTTTTTTTTCCCTTTTTTTTTGACCAGGTCTGAACCTGATCCTTGCAGCAGAAGGATGCTGCTTTGATGCCACCTGTTCCCAGCTCTAATGATCTAGTGTGACTCCTGCGGTGTTTTAAAATCAGATGCAGTACTCATGCCTGACCCTTGTTGTCAGACTGGAGCCAGCTGTCCCAATAGAGTCTCAGGGCTTCTGAACAGAGGGCTTTCCAGGCCTTGTTTAGCTTCAGAAATCTTGCACCTGTCATAACCACTCTAGTAGTGAGGATGTTTCCACACCAGGGTTGAAAGCAACAGGCTCTTGCTTTTATATTTCAAACAGCTGAAAAGCAGTGTGATGCCCAGAGGTAACCCCTGTCTACACAATCTGCTTGGAGGGACCTGTGCACTGCTGGGGAAGCAGCTGACAGCCGGAGGGCTACAATAAGAGAGAGTCTCAAGAAAATAAAGATTAATATGACAAGCATCAAAAGGGAAGCTTCTCTACCATGTGCTTTGCGGTTTGTCCTTCAGGGATTCTTCTGGACACGCTGTAGGATTTCCAGTTGTGTGTGTGAATTCCCAGCATCTGTACCCAGGTCTGCCAGATACAGTAGGGACAATTCTTTCTGTGGAGCTGCTGTGAGACAGGATAATCCACACTGCTGTATCTTCTGTGCCTGTGGATTCATTTATCTTTCAGCCCACGAGGGGCACAGTTCACCTTCTTAAATTGCTTGAGGGGTAGGATTTCAGCTGGCAGCTTCTGGGTCAGGCTGGCCTGGGCAGCTGGAGTAGCTCTGGGAAGGAGGTGGTTCAGCACTGGGTGTCCTGCGTCAGTCTGTCTCTGATGTCCATTGGAGTTTTACTCAGTGCCAATTTACAACTTCCTTCCTGCATGGCTGGCAGGGGTAGCTGTCATCTTGCCAGACCTCTCTTCTGACTGTGACATTCACATACTTTGGCCATGACATGAAGCACTGGGAAAAGTCTGCAGCAGGGAGGTGGCATGTGCCTGGCCACCGGAGAGCCTGCTGTTCCTGCATGTGCTTCCCCAGTCAGCCAGCTTACATTTCAACTGAACTCAGTCTGGAGGTGGACACATTCAGCACAAGTCCTTCCTGGGGAAAGGCTGTCATCGCTGAAACACTCCTTCCTCCAATCTCATTGACTTCCAAGACATGGCTTGGAGTGTAGAGATCAGGTTAAAGCATTAGAAAGAGTAGGTTCCATTTCACATGTGTAATTGGGTAAATTGACATTCTCCAGAGTAGGAGGGGGAAGAGAATTGGAACAGTACAATTGAAAAAAACTCATGGGTTGAGATAAAGACAGTTTAATAGGTAAAGCAAAAGTCATGCATGCAAGCAAAGCAAAATGAGGAATTTGTTCACTGCTTCCCATGGACAGGCAGATGTTCAGCCACCTCCAGAAAGGCCCCATCACGTGTAATGGTGACTTGGGAAGACAAACACCATCACTCCAAACCTCCTCCCCTTCTTTCTTCTTCCGTGAGCTTTATATGCTGAGCACGATACCATACAGTACGGGATACCCCTTGAGTCATTTGGGGTCAGCTGTCCCAGCTATGTCCCCTCCTAATTCTTTGTGCACCTCCAGACTCCTTGCTGCTGGAGTGAGTGAGGAGCAGCAAAGGTCTTGACTCTATGTAAGCACTGCTCAGCAGTAACAGACACATCCCTGAGCTATCAAGGTTTTGTTCAGGGCAAATCCAAAACACAGCCCCATACTAGCTACTTTGGAGAAAATTAACTTCACCCCAACCAAAACCAGCACACTTTCATCCTCTTTTCATTTTTAGATGCCTGCATGAATGTTGACAAAATTTTACACATAACCTGAAGCATTTTTAGAGGGGGTGCCTGACATGATCTGAGTGCTGTCCATCTCTCGTGCCTCCATACTGGTGTGCATCTCATTCAAGGTAGGCTGCAAAACTATGCCTGCTGGCCTTCTTCCCACACCAGCACCAGCACCACACCCCCCCCAGCAGGGGTAGCAGACAGGGTCTTTTGCTAGGGAGAAGGGGAGCAAGAAACTGACGCTGCACTACCCTGGTGCTTGGGGTTGATGCCAGGGGCTGGCATCAGACACGAAAGGAGGCTGGTGCCCAGAGGAACAGCTGAGGACTTAGTTCTGCATTGTGGGCTGCTCAGCCAGACCTTAATTTGCTGTTTACCTTGTGCCAAATAGGTAAGCCCTATGTCTGCTCCTGTGGGGAGCAGACATTCAAACCAATGTTTCCCTCTGGGCTAAGGGTGTGGGAACATTAAATTGCCAGCTTCAGGATGACCTTCTATCTCTGTGCAATAGTCCAAGAGACCAGTGGAGATGCAGCTCACCTTCTTCTCTTCCTCAGCTTTCCCATTCTGTTGTCTTGGTTTACTTCATCACCCTGTCCTCTTCTCCTTTCTCCTTAGTGTCAGCACAGATCCATATGGCTTTAACAGAATATCATTAACCTGCAGCACTACAGAAGGCTGGTGCTTTCTTAAAACCTGCCACTTTCTATTTTTATCCTCTCTGAAGTACAGGCGCCTCAGACCAAGCTGAGGGGGCTGACCTGCTGAGATGTACTGATCTTGGCTGCTGCACCCCTGCACAAGTCTTATCCTGCTGGTGTTTCAGAGATTCTTTGGGCTCCTGGTTGTGTCTCTTTAGACTGTGGCCCCTTAACAAATTTGTACAATACCCTATCTAAAATGGTAGGAGGAAACTTGCATGTACAGATATGCATATACAAATGCAGATAGCATGAAATTTGAAGAAGAGTATGAGGTTTTGCTTTCTTTCTGTATTTCAGATTCCCTTCCTGCCCCACCCTCATCTATTTTCTCTCCTTGTTTCATAGATGCTGCAAGAAATGAGCTAATTTGCCTTTATGACACAATGTGGCACAACATGAGTGTGCTTGTTCTCGCCTCCCAAGTCATTATAAGTTTGTGGTGTTCACATGGCATTTTAAGCAAGAGTCTGATAACAGTTTGTACCATAAGAAAACCCCCCAAAACAACAACAACAACCACCACCAAAAAAACCCCAAACCCCAACAAGAAAAAAAAAAAAAACAACCCAAAAACAAAACAAAAAAAAAAACCCCAATCGAAAACAAAACAAAAAAACCCTCCATTTTTGTCTCCCGCAATCTAAGTTGTATTTTCCCTATTTAATGACTGGATGAGCAAACAGTCACTGCTTTCATTTCATATGGTTGCTCTTTGTTCAATGATAATGATATATTTTTATTTAGTACTATGGCATATAAATTTGGATGAAAGGAGAGTAAATTGTTTTATCTTGCAGGCTGATTGCAAACCTTCTTAGCATTTACCAGCCATTGTTCTGTCAGCCAGTTTAATCACATGTCCATAGTAAGGGGAAGCACATGAGGCTTCAAAGGTATTTGAAAACTGCCTTTTTGTGAATGTCAAGATAAGTTATTTTACCTCAGAATTAAAAAAAAAGTCATTACACTGTGAGCTCGAGCTGGGTGCCTAACTTTGCAAATTCCATGAATGCTAAAACTAAAATTTGAAATTAAATGAAAATCAAATCTTTAAACCTTCCCAATTCCCCAGGTTTCATCGTGAAAAGCTTCTCAAATGTGTAAAGCTCAAAGCATGTAGATTGTACTGGTGTGACTGAAAACCTTTTGGTTTTTTTTTGCAGCAGTTTTTCACTTTGGTGTTCAAACTGTGGAGCAGAGGAACATAAGGCATAGCACCAGATTTGGGCATTTTATACATTCTCTAGTGAAAATTGCTTATATAACTTAAATGGGCAGTTCATGACTTGCAGCATCAGCCTGACTCTGAGAACTTGCCATGGTTGCAGAGTATGCTGGCTCCCAAAACTTGGCTGTTCCATATTGGCTGTTTAAATGTCTAAAGCATATTGAATTTTTTAAAAAAAAGAAACAAAAAAAAACCAAAAAAAAACCAAAACCAAAACACAACAAAAGAAAACATTAAATGGGCAGGTGGCTACTTACTTGGAAATAACCCTGTGCTTACAGAGAGCTGTGGTTTGAGAGGGACCTTATTATTTATTGAGATTTATTTCTGTCATGACCTGGCTGTTTATAGGTAGGTACAAAAAGGGCTTATTTTTTTCTTTTTCCAGTTGCAACATAATGAAGTAGCACACATCAAAATCTGCATTTCCACTGCATACAAAGAGCAGAGGAGGAAGCCCCAAAAGCCTTGCTGTGCACAGGGCTCAGCTGTCATGGAAGCAAGATGGGATGGCTGTGACCACACACTTTTGTTATTCTCTCCCTTACAGTCTCTGCTGGACCTGGTGCATGCTCTTTGTAAGAAACTGCTATTACAGTAGGGTGTCACTTCATTGCTTTACATAGGTGTTACTTCACAGTCGTTGGCTGGTTGGTTTTATTTACCATGAGATAATCGAGACATAAACCCAGAAAATTTTGGGATGACTGGCTAAGCCTTCTAGCAAAATCATTGTGCTCTTTGTACTTCTGCACAAATTTCCAGGTGAATTTTTCAGTGCAGAATTGTGCTTTTGCCTCAGAGTCTTACTCCATTTCCTGCAGTCCCTGGCTTGGAGTGCTTTTTCTGATTGCATCCCATCAGGTAAAGCATGGGTTGTCTCAGTAGTGTTCATGCCTGCCATGAATCTCTTATTCCAAGGTCCTGTGCTTCTACACTTAGGGCTGTGTTCTTTGACCACAATGCAGTGAAGGACCTGAAGCTGCCCAGGTTCACAAAGTGGTGCCTTGTAAGTTTTGAAATGCCTCCCAAAGGGTACTGCAAGGATCCTTCTAAGTACTGTCCTGCTAGCATCCCTCTCCAGGCAGGATGGAGTCATCACTGGTTTTATTACTCTCCTTTTGAGGCATTAGGTACAGTCATTGTGTGGACAGGCTGGAAGCTGAGATGTTGTAACCTAAAAGGGCAATCTCCATGAAATTCTTGAAAGGTAAGTTCTATACGTGGTTTTACGCATTAGTGAGTGTGGAAGGTTCTCACTGCTGTTCTTGCCTATCTTTGAAAGCATGTGATTTAATTTCTTCCCATTATCAGGACTGTTTGCTCTTGCTTTTTCCTCCTCACCTTCCTGCCTTTGTGCATGGCTGCTGCTCCCAATGCAACTTGTGTCTGCTTTATACAACCCCTGCTGTCTTACTGTTCGAAACTGCCTTTGGTCTTGAGCAGAGCACAACAAAAAGCAAAGCACATCATGGCCACAGAGCAATATTGCCTCATGGAGCATCTTTGAAATAACAACCTTGGTTTCTCACTTTGCTTAACAGCTTCTGTTTCAGACCCTTTTGACCCAGTTTTCACAGAGCTTGAGAACTCATTGCCTGCTTTACTTGCTGTCTGCTATATGGCTCATTGTTCAGTGATTTCCAATTGACCTTTCCAGTTTATCTTGCTTCTTTGCTATCAGCCACCCAAAGGGCAGGTATTGAATATGTTTAAGGCAGCAGGTTGCTAATGCAAGCACTGTTTGGCCAGTAGATATGCATCCCTGCAGCAGCCTGAGGAATGACAGAAGGATGTACAGCTTGCTGGTAGAAGGCAGCAGATCTTAGAGCTTAAAGGCTTTGCATAATAGAGCCTGTGCCAAGGAATATTAAATATTATTCCATGTCCAGAAATAAAACTCTGGAGATCATGCTGAATGGTATTTCTCTGTATTTTCCCGTCCATTTGTTACCCAGAACACTCCTCAAGACCAGCATGTGATATTGCAAGTATTCAGTCCCTTTTATAAGTGACTGTGTGTTGTACATATCTTTTTGATTATGATGCTGGCTTACATTGTATATGTTCTTTCATGTCCAGGACACTGACTCTGTGTGGTTTGTATTAGAGAATAATAATTAATCTTATTTAAAAATAAATTTTATTTTATTCTTTTACCCTTTGAACATGATTATTTTTGAAAGTAAAAGAGCTCACTGGATTCTAAGGACTGTGTGGCTTAAAAGGGCAGCTATAGAAGCTAAACCTTTACGTTCCAAGTTGCTGACTCAATTCCTATTCACATATTAGTGAGCAGTGTCGCCTTCTGACAGCTGCCTGCTCTCACATCAAAATGAAATGGTGATTTAAGGCCAGTCCTTGGGCCTGAGGGGAAACTGAAGGAAAGAAAAAAACCAGAAAGACCCTCTAATCTCTACTGCAAGTTGGGACCCTGTGGGCACCCCTGACTAAGTGCCAAGAACAGAGATGAAAGATGCACGCATGGCACTCTGTTTGGAAAGAGTCCTTATCTTGGTGAGTAAACTCAGCCCATCCTTCACAGGTCACAGTATGACTTATGCTTGAAGATGCTTTGCAGCAGGGATGGCCCCACTAACCAAATGGTAATCTTAAAATGTGGGGGTGCTGGGTGCTTTCTGTTACCTGCAGGATGTGTAACTGGTCAATTTCCTGTAGAAAAAAAATATCATGCTTAAAGAAGTTTGTAATTTCTGCAAAAATACTTTCGAGTACTTCCATGTTCCTGAAAGTCCTTAAACCTTCCACATGTAACACACTTCAAGGCTTTACAGGAATAAAGAAACAAAATATGAACTCTTAGATGAATCCGCTTCCATGTTTGCAGTGGCACTAGAAGACTTGGAGATGCAGTGCTATTAAAAGACCAGGTGTGTCACTTCCAGATCCTGTCTGTAATTAGAATATTGCTGATTTCATACCTTGATTTCAACTTACTAAAAAGCTGCATAGGCCTGCTAGGAGATGAGAAGATTGGGATAAATGGAATGGACAACATACGGAAAATATTCAGCAATGCCTGACTCCCAGGAAACAAAAACTCTGCAGAAATGTCTTTTCAATAATTTTTAATTACTGCTGTCCACTGGGAACGTCAGCTGTAACAAATTGACAACATGGACCCTTGGCATGATGCAGCAAGAATCCTTTATTATTTATTACAAGCCTCTATTTATAGACAATCTTGTTTAGTTTCAGGTTTTTGAGCTAAGCATTACATATGCTAGAGCCAAGCAACTAACACAATTCCTTTTCTACCAATCAGCTTCTTATTCTTGCTCACACGTTTATCTCCTGATCCAACGCTAGCCACCTTCTTGTTACTTTTGTATCTTTTCACTTTCACTTCTTCCAAAGGCCTTGGTGTTCAGCAATTTTCCAATAGCCTTTTTTGTTCATTGTTCTCCACTGATAACCCACTTTGTTCATTGTTCTCTACACTCAGAGCCACGATGAGACATTAGATTAAGTCCATCAGGCATGCTGGATTTTATAACCTAACTGATTTAATGAGTTATTTCAATAGGTGTTATAACTAAAGTGAATTAATCTCTTCAGTGTGTGACCACATTATTAGAAGTCAAGTTGCCTGGCCTGGCAGACAGTGCAGCCTGGAAGATCAGCTCTCAGCACACAAGGCTAAGACATTGGAAAGCATCTTTCTTAAATGGAGACATGGTTTTACCAGCTGCTTATATACTGTTTTATTAATTCGGTATTTCATGAGAGTGTTAGGGGATTCTGCCCAATGTTCAGGACAAACAAAATCAAAGTTTGTTACAGTATTGATCTTCTCTGGGTGAAAAAAACCAAAAACAAACCCAAACTAAAAAACAAAAACCAAAAAACCAAACCAAACCAAACCAAACCAAACAAAAAAAAAAAAAGAGCAAAACCCCCTACCTCACATGAATTTGCCCATCTCTCACTCCTGTGTCCTCACACATTTTATTTAGAGATACACAATTCACATGCCAGCTGTCTCGGAATGGTTGGTGTCAAATTCAATTCACCTCCAGATAGATACTCCTGATATTTCCTTCTTATGCTATCTCTATCCTGACACAAGAAAAGCCAAACATGGCACTTCTGGTGTGCACTGGAAAATTTGATCCAGAGCCAGTGTTGGAAAAGAGAGGTGTGAAGTGAGACTGAAAAGTTAACAACATGCCTTTTTAAAAAAAAAAACTTAGAACTGTCCTACTGTAGCATCAGCAGACCCTGATGAAAGGGTAAAAAAAAAAAGCAAGGGTGCTGATTTTTGCACTGTCAGTTGAGACTCTGCCCAGGAAATGGAACGTGTCTTTTTAAAATATGCCTGTGTAGGTACTTGTGTCCTGGAATATGCTGGACTTTGTTAGTAGTAAAAATTACCTTCTTGATTCTTTGTTACCCTTGTTCTCTGTATAAAGTAATCGAGAGTTTGTTTTTGAACAATGGAGATTACCTGATAATTTTGAAGCATTTGGACAGTTTTTTTGCAAGTTGCTGTTTTCAAGATCAGTAGGAGGATGTAAGGTACATGACTGATGCATAACACGTAGCATGAGGCACCAGAAATAAGTCAAGAAGGCAAACTAGAGAGCTAACTTGCTGGTTATACTTCATATGCCAAATGTTCTTCTCAAAACCAAAAGGCATTAGACATGAACCGTAAGAATTGTCTGTACTCTCACACCATGCACAGGTTAAATTCCATGTTGTTCTTTCCCCCTTCAAACATTCTGTTTAAAAACAGCCATGGTTTAAGGTCAATTAGATTAGTTTCACATATTTTAGAAGCAATGGAAAGATGAAGAGCAGAAAACAGGTGAGATCCTCAGATGAACCTCACTTTCTATTTCTGGCTTTGACAATCAAGACACCAAATTATTCAGTAAAAATTAGATGGCTTGGGATGCAGTGGGAAGCCTATGTGGCCATTTTAAGCTAGATAACTAACTCTTGGATGGCTTATAAGACATGATATCTGTCTTGGTTCTCACATGTTTGCCTAATCAGTTTTATACCCAAGTAATTCAATTTATCTATGCAGGCATGAGAGGAGAATGAGGTCCTTAAATAATTAAAGATTTGTAAACATGGAGTATAAAATAAATGTTATCTCCTGGCTTTTAATTGTGTTTTAGTTCCTTGTGCTGCTTGAATGCCTCATTCAAAGCATTTAATATCATTAAAATACAACTTCTACAGTGTAGAGTAAGAGTCTGTTGCCTCTGTCTTACTTGTGCTTCAAAACTTTTACTTTACTATTTTCAAAGGAAGATTGTGTGAACTTAGCAAAAACCTTCAGCACTTTAGTTTGAGTTTTTAATTTAAATTTGTGGCAAGATGTACTTAAACATATTATAAATGCAGGAAAGAAAGAAACAGACTTTTTCTGTTGTGGTTTTTTTTTATTAGTTTTTGTTTTTGTTTTTTTTTTCTTTTTCTTTTTCTTTTTCTTTTTCCTTTCCAAAGGCTGCTGAGCTGACAGTGTCAGGAAAGCAAGTCAAACTTTAGCTGGTGAAGATGGCCTCAATTTCTCAGGGGCAAGCAGTTTCAAAAGTCTCTACTGGTGTATTTGTCCCCTAGCAGGGACAGGGAGACATGCCAGATTTAATTTTGACAGTTCTCTACATTCACATGCATACCATCAGTCTCTATTTTTCATTTGGGCCTTTCAGACAACATAGCAGGGAAAGAAGCATTGATTTGAATGAAAAATGTGATTGTGAAAACATAAATTATCATCAGGCTGCAGGCACAGCTTTCTGTCTTCTAAAGCTCATTTCTGTGTAGCAATTGACATTTTCCATTTAATTCAGTGCTGAAGTTTTATATAGGTTTTTAAAGCATCACTTACAGTTTCATTATCTGACTTGAACAGCAAAAAAACATCACAGGTGAGCTATGTTTAACTCAATAGAAGCAATAAAGGAACATATGCTTATTAAGCAATAATATAGGAATCCTACTAAACTATTGCTACAATTACTTCCCAAGCTAGACGTATGCTTTCATCAAATGAGTGTTGGGTACTCTTTTCCCAAAAGCTGTTTAGTATTGTGGCTGAGAAAAATAAATTGGCCAACACTGGATTGCAGTATGAGCTCAGTAGTTTTGAGATGAAGTTATGTTTCTTTCTTCCTCATGGGTAAAGGCTTCCTTATCTGAATTCATCCAAAGAAAAATAGACAGTGCAATCAATATACTTATTCATGAACTGAGGGTGAATCTTGCATGGAAACACAGCCAGGAGGTTGTGACAACTGAGTGGAGATGCTCTCTGTTCCTCTTCCCCAACCCCACGTGGTCGCCGTGGTCCCAGAGACGTTGCAGGAAGGACCACACACATGCAGGGTAGGCAGGAAGCAAAGAGGATTTATTCCCAGGGTCATGGGTGTTTATAAGGGTCTCAGGGGGAAATGATGTCATCGCTGGACATCAGGTTTCACAGCAAGTAGGAAAGGGTTAACAACAGACAGGCAAGGGACAGAGGACAGGGGACACTTTCTCACCGAACCGGTTTGGGCAGCTCCTTGCATAGTAATGAGAGCTTTTATCAATGTTCCCTGAGGGGGACAGAGACAGCCAGGGACAAACTCTATTTACAATGGAATAAAAACTATGCCTTTAAAACATTATGGTAAGCTTTATCATCTTCTGAGGCTTATTGCAACAGGAGGTTATACCCAGTCTGCTGAGATCTACCTTATGAAATTCTGGTTTTCTGAGCTTTTACTATTTCAAGAAATTGGAAAATTTTCTTTATTGTCCATTCAAATGTAGAGTTAGCGATCTGAGATACAACCACTTTATAAAGCATGTTAAATTATACATTGTTACGTAGACGCTGTCTAATACACTCATTATACACCCCATTATATCTGGAAAAGTAATGAAATAGTTGTTTCTGAATTCTCAAGTCTGTGCTACTATTTGTTGTAAACCCTCTTTTTTGTAAATCCAAAACAAAAATTCTTTGTGCAGTTGGGGTTTTTTGTTGTTATTTGGGTTTGTGTTGAGTTTTTGTTATTGTTGTTGTTGCTGCATTTTTTTGTGTGTGTGTGTTTTTTTGCTGGAAGTCAAAATTAATGGACCATTCAGAAAGAAACAATCTCTGTGAGGAAAGATGCAAGTCAATCATCTATGAGTGGCTGATGTCCCCACGCCCTCATGTGTGCTGGACAGGCTATGGGGGATGGAAAAATACCACTCTCTGCTGACCTGCTTCATCTTGGGGAGGGCAGTTTGCTACTGGCTTTCCTGGTGGAACTGTCTCCCTTCCTTTCCTACCCCTCAGATCAGGAGTGTCCACTGTTCATCTTGCTCAGATTTTTAAATACCATACTTATTGTCTTTCAATCTGGGGCAGTGCACTCTGTTGCCATAGGTTTTATTTTCTATTAATCTCCACATTCTTCCACTGTCATCCACTTGTAGCCTACCATTCTCATCACAGTTGCGGGTGTTTCAGTACGGTTTTAGAAGGCTTTAATAAAAATTATGTGTTAACTGTTTTTTTAAAGGCTCTTTAAACCCCTGTCTTGTCTGTAAGAGGGTCTGTTATCACGGGAGGACTGTGGTTGTTTGCTAGCTCTCAGCTTGCATGAGAGCACAAACAACTTTCTTACCAGCTTGTCTACTCGTCTTCTGGTCAGGTAAACAGGCACAACTATTTCCCTTCACTTGTTCTTTTTGCAGCAATTCTACATAAGACTTTAAACTCTATGGAATTTGTGTTGTCTTTTACACTCTCACAAAAGTTTGGTTATCTCAGTGTTATATTTACACGTGGCTCTCACAACAGTTCTGACACACCTCCTTGAAAACATTACCTGTGATGTGCTTTGGATCAGGCCTAATGAACTGCAGTTATTTGAGGAGGAGTTTTTTGTTGACACCTTTGTCACTTCACCAAATCTCTCACTTTACCCTCCTGGCTGCAGTGAATAAGGCCTGTGGGCAGTGGCTGAATGCTGTATTTCCTGAAGCCAGGCATAATAGTTTATTTGACTAACTTCTGATTTGGTGTATTTCAAATAGGTAACTCCTAATAAGTGCCACCTATTAGCACAGAGGTGGAAACAAGGACTAAAATGTTAACCTGGGTTGGTGTTGTTGAGGTGAAATACCCGAACAGCTTCTCTCTGTGGAGAAGAGAGCTCAGCACTACCAAGGCAGGTGTTGTTGATTTGAAGTCATGGACTTTTCTCTTTTAATCTGTTGTGAGATGACAATGAGCAAATACATTCAGCTACAAATTTCACACAAAATGTAGTCCACAAAGCTTTGGAATACAAATCATGTGAAAATCCAGTTGGAAGCAGGCTAGCTCCAAGCAGAGATCAGCTCTCGGCACCCACTTTAGTGTGCCATACTGTACCTTAGCGTATGAGCCCTTCTTGAAAAGATACAGTACTTGGGTAAATCTCATCCCTAAAACCTGATCCTGCAAACAGGGTACTTTCAGACTTACAAGGTATCACACAGTGATATGTAAATACTGGTTAATAAAGAGTAGCCTTGCAAGGATTTTATTCTGGAGCTTGTTTGTAGCTGACTGGATTAATGGAAGTTCAGCACACACTTTTGTATGTCAATAGTCCCCTTGAAATCAAGGGGAACGCCTATCAAGCTCATAGCAAGCTTCATGTCTGCCACTGATCTGAAGCCTACTGCATATGTTTACATGGACTGTGATTTTTAAAATTGCATGCTTTTATTTATTTTGATAGAATTATTTTCTCCATGTCAGGTCAGTAATTTGTGTGGATCTGAGATTTAATCTCCTAAGGAGTCTTCTTTTCCTGTGCTACAAATTTCTCCTTCTTGCATTAGGCAGTTCTACCTTCTGCAAAATGTATTGTCCACCCACAGTTACATCTGAAAAATTACAATAGAGAGAATGTGTTTTCCTGTGTTTGAGAGCCTTTCTAGTTATGTGGAGTGACGGCAGGATGACTGCAGCTGATGAAAAAAAATGAGGTATGGTTATCAAGCTGCATAGCTAGCAAATTATTTCAATAGTTCATGTTTATTTTTTTTTTTTTTGTCCTTTTGTATTCTACTCTGGCACTGAGCTTTTGGTTAATGGTTAAAAATCAATATATATTTGGTCTTAATTACAGTTCATCATTTTATTATTTTAGTAATTTTGATTACTTTGCTACTTGGCTCAGCACAAGGATAGAGTCAAAATATCATGCAGAATGGAGCACTAGGAAAATAACTCTACCAAAAATTAGTCTGTTGAGTAAAAATATGTTGTCTTATTGCCTGTAATCAGTAACACCTGAAGTGTGAAGGAAGTAAATGCTGTCCCTATCTGCTGGCAATTTTGTGCTCTTAGCTGCTGCTATAATTTCAAAATAATCCATATCTGAGTGGAAGAAAATTCTTTCTCCTTTTCCTCAGAGTGACTGTTGTCCTGTTCTTAAGTGTGATGTGTGCCATGAAGGAGGGAACTAAAGGAGCTTACTGTGTTTTTCCATCTTCCCAAGTTCAGAAATCACTTTCAGAGCAATCCTGTTTAGTCATAAAGCTGTCTGCAGTTAAGATTATTGTGACATTATTATTATTATCATTAGGAATCGCTGCAGAAACAACTTGCCAAATGAACCGTTACAAGCAAGCCAGACTCACTGAACCACAGCAAAATTCATTAACGGCTGCTTGGGGCAACAGATGGTCTTTGAAGGTCTTTATCTTTTTAACCATTTGTCTCCTCCAGTGTCTGTGGCAGAGCCCTCCACCTCTATCTCATTTGAATGTAAATAGTCATTGCAAAAGTTGCAACTTCCTTTTAGTGACAAGCTCCTTTAGTAGTGTGTCACTGTTCAATTGGAGCATGTACTAACATGCAGAAATTTGAATTAAAGGAAGAAAACATCTTTTACTATGAAGAAAAATGGTATGTTCTTTTCTTCTTTTGGACCTTTTCTTGAATCTTTTAGGCTATTGCTTTCCCCTATGAACTCTGAGCAGCTCTTTTGTGGTTGTTGTTTTTGAGGGTGAGGTTTCAGAGATGCTAAACCATTTTTTCTTTAGATGACAAAAAAAGAAGGTTGAAATTCTGTTCCTGTAAACAGAGTTCCCACAATTAGAGCCCACTGTGCAAAAGCTGAGCAGGAGCTTGACTGTGCCTTAGAGAATGTGCCAACACTGCCGTCTAGCTTCTGCAAGGATTTTGTGTGCTTTTGCTTAGTTGCTTGAGTTCGTGTGTTAACACAGGGCTTTGTTGAGCCCCTGTTGGCAAGTCAAGGTCCTGTAGCATTGTCTTCTGTTTGGATACACAGAATCGTCTGAAGTAGTCACAGCACGAGATGAGGGATAGAAGATGGCAGCAGCAAACAGAGGAGATCTGAAGTGGCAATGCATCCAGAAAACTGCCAGCCTGTATTTGCAGACAGGGAAATGAAACCCACTTGTCTAAACTCTTACAAGCTACTTGGCAGCACCACAACTCGGACAAACCATTTCTAGGCCTGTTCAGTATTTCTAATCATAAAACACTTGTAAAGTCCTTGAACATGGCCCTCTGACATGTCACTCTTTGACACATCCTTTGGGTTCCTTTTCTTGACTTCTGCTTTCTCTCTCTCATTCTTATTTTTCTCTGTCTCATACAATGCATACATCTTTTTTACTTTTTTACCACAGAATTTTTGACTTTTGCTTCTTGGTCTGTGGTGACCTGGGAGCCATTTGCAGTCTGAAATACTGTCTTTAGGTTTATATGCATTTTATGTCTGTTCATCTTGGGATTTTGTTTCGTTTCTATTTACCATGAACTTGTATGTGATTACCAAAAGCAGCTTTTATATAGCCTTTAGGTTATATAGGTAGTATTGCATAAATAATAAAGAGGATAATGAAAGCATAAAATTATTATTAAGCAGGCAGACCTTATTGAACCTGATATCATTGACCTTGGCCCATAGATCCAGCTGGTCCAGATCCCTCCAGCAGATCAACACTCCCACCCAACCTGATGTCATCTGCAAACTGACTGCAGGTACACTCGATCCCCTTGTCATTGATAAAGATATTAAACAGGACTGGCTACAAAACTGAGCCTTGGGGAACCCCCCTTGTGACCTGCTGCCAGCTGGATACAGCCCCATTCAGCAGCACTCTCTGTGTCTGGCCATCCCACCAGTTTTTAACCCAGCAAAGAGTGCACCTGTCCAAGTCATGGGCTACCAGCTTTTCTGGGAGAATGTCATGGGAGACAGTATCAAAAGCTGTACTGACAATATCCACAGACTTCCTGTCATCCATTAGGTGGATCACCTTGTCAGAGAAGGAAATCAGGTTGCTCAAGCAAGACCTATCTTTCTTTAACCCATGCTGACTGGGCCTGATCCACTGCTTGTCCTGTACATGCTGTGGGATCATGCTCAAGATAACCTGTTCCATAACCCTCACTGGAACCAAGGTTAGCTATCCTTACATATTCTTATCAGCCTTATAATTAACACGTATCCATGGGTACTCCTTCATGTTAATGAGGTAAGGTTGTATTTGAAGAAGAATCTTTTGTCTCTGTTGAAGCAGCTGCTAATATGGTTGCATACCTGGCTGAATCAACTAATCATTTCATTAAATAAAAGTCCTCTTAGCTATGCTTATCAAAAGCATGCTGATCACAATTTTTCTGAACAACCTCCTGAAACCCAAACAAACAAACAAACCACTTCAAGACTAATAAACCAGTCTTGCTCTGATATATAAGCTACACTTTATTAGAAAGGATTAAAAAGAAAAAAGAGATCTGAGGAGTATTTCATCAGCATTATGCATATATTCCTCTAGCCATCTCTGGTGATCTCATCTGAATGGTTAATGGTGCCTAAACATAGTACCATTTTCAGTGTGACAGGAAATACATGCTTTCTGCTCTGAACTTTATCTTTGTGGGTGAGGAGAGGATGACAGATGCTGAACACTGGGTCAAAACCCTTCTCATTACATCCCAGAAGCAAGTTGAGTGGGTTTCTGTGTACTTCTTGACTTCTATGAGTAAGCACATTAGCACAAGATGAACAGAGTTTGAAAGGGAATGGGAGGTAGAGTATATAAAGTAGGTGATAACATTGTAAGTGAGCAGCGTTATAGACAGCTTCCTCAGAGAAGGTTGATCAGTGTATTAAGAAATGAGAATTGGCATAAAAATTTTGTAGGTGTGGTTTAAGCCCAGTGGGCAGCTAAGTACCATGCACCTTGCTCACTCCTCCCTCCAGCAGGATCAGGGAGAGAATCAGAAGAGTAGAAATGAGAAACCTTACGGGTTGAGATAAAAATAGTTTATTAGGTAAAGAAAAAGCCATGCATGCAAGGAAAGCAAAACAAAGAATTCCTTCAACACTTCCCATGGGCAGGCAGGCGTTCAGCCACCTCCAGGAAAGCAGGGCTCCATTGCACTTAACAGTGACTTGGGAAGACAAATGCCATCCCTCCAATGTCCCTGCCTTTGTTCTTCTTCCCACAGCTTTATGATACCATGTGCTGTGTATGATACCATGGGGTGTGGGAGATCCCCTGGGTCAGCTGGGATCCCCTCTGCTGGCAGTATCCCAGCTTCTCCCCACTCCTTGTGCACTACCAGCCTCCTTGCTGGTGGGGTGGGTGAGGAGCAGAAAAGGCTCTGTTTAACCCTGCCCAGCAGTGACAAAAACTACTTTATATTATCATCACTGTTTTCAGCACAAATCCCTATTACATCCCTATACTAGCCACTGTGAAGAAAATTAACTCTACGCCAGCCAAAACTAGCACATTCTCTACCCTTTCTTTCATACCATTTATGTCATGTTTTAGTCCTACGTTATTCAATACAACCTCAATAACACTTCCCGTCCCCTTTCAATCTTTGACATAATACACAGATATTGTTTGTTGGTCTGTGGACCACCACTACAAATGTCCATCAAATGTCCACAGATGTTCACATAATGTCAATTAAATTAACTTAGTCCATAACTTTGGGCTCCATCTGTTCTGGTGGTCACTCAAGACATGGGTGGTGGTGTGTTATGTGGAGTTCCTGGGCACCAAAGCCAACTCAGGTCAGGTCACTGCTGCACTGCAATTGCTTCTTGTAAGGTTTCTTCCTCCATTAGTTTGTATGGTTCCTGTTATAGTAAGTTTTGTAACATGCAATGCAAATATTGGGTTTCAGCAATTTAAAGGCATATCCATTACAATCTCCTCTCCTCATCCTTTTGTGTCAGGTTATAGGGCTTAAAATTGTAATGAACTCTTCCCTTCTATTCTGGCTGCAACAAGAGATTACTTCTATATTAATTACAGTATCCACAGCTGAGCTCCGTGGGATGCAGAGAATGCCTGACTGACCATGGCCTTCACCATGGGCTGAAGGGGATTCTCTGCTCTGACACCTTGAGCACCTCCTCTCTCTCCTCCTTCGGGGGGAGGACTCCTCAAACTCTTCCCCTGCACTGTGGACTCATCCACAGGTCACAGTCCCTTTGAATCAAGTTGACACAGGAGTTCCAGCCTGTCCAGTACAGCAGCACAAACACAGCAGCAAAGCCCTGGCCACCTGCCAGCCCAGGCACCTCGCCAGGCTGTTATCAAAACATTCCCAGGCACAGCAGGGTGAGGTGATCACCAGCACAGCACTGCAGCTACTAGCCACCAAACAAGCACTAGATTGCAATACACAGTCAGGTGAGCAAGCCCCATGGCAAGCACAGGACCATGCTGATTAATAATGGAACAGCAATAAGAGCTGAAAATTTCATCTAGCACATTCAAATCAAGTCTGTCAGTCTTTGAACTTGCTGAGCCCCACATTGTTATCCAAAAAGGACTTGTTGTGGTTTAACCCCAGCTGACAGCTATGCACTCCATAACTGTTTGGTCACTCCCCCCAGAGTGAGAAAGGGAAAGAATTGGAAAGGTAAAAGTGAAAAAACTCATGGGTTGAAATAAAGACAGTTTAATAGGAAAATCAAAAGTCATGCATGCAGCAAAGCAAAATGAAGAATTTGTTCACTGCTTCCCATGGACAGGCAGGTGTTCAGCCATCTCTAGAAGAGCAGGGCCCCATCATGTGTAACAATGACTGGGGAAGACAAACATCATCACTCCAAAGTTCCTCCCCTTCCGTCTTGTTACCCCAGCTCTATATGCTGAGCATAACACCATACAGTACAGAATAATCCCTTGGATCATTTGGGGTCAGTTGTCCCAGCTGTGTCACCTCCCAGTTTCTTGTGCAACCCCAGCCTCCTTGTTGGTCAGGAGGAGTGAGAAGCAGCAAAGTCCTTGGCTTTGTGTTAAGTCCTACTCAGCAGTAACAGAAACATTCCTATCTTATCAACCCTGTGTTCAGCAAAAATCCAAAACAGAGCCCCATACTGGCTACTATGGAGAAGATTAATACTATCCCAGGCAAAACCAGTTCCTTCCCACTAGACTTGAAGGAGGTATTTTCTAAACCTCTATGGGAGCCTTTGATCCCACCTCTGTGTTATCTAGGAGGAAAAAGTAGCTTCTTGCTTCTGCCATCATCCTGAAATTGTCACAGGCCAACATGAAGATGTGAAGCTGAGGATGTTTCTAGGACCCTTGACATTTACTCTGGCATTGTGCTGTTATAGCAGTACAGGAGAGAGAATACAGAGAATAGTCAAGACAGGGTACTGAAGAAAAAGCTCTTGAGGGTCTCCATTCTTTTAATATCTGCAGAAACATCACAGAAGTTTCTCAGTTAGCTAAGGACTATGCCATAAAAAGAGGAAGTTGTTCTGCCTCCTTGCTGTCACTTTGCGAGGTCCTAGTCATCAGTGGGGACATTATTGGGCTTTTCATCTCTGTTGTAAGCAGCCATAAGTTCTGCCTTGGCTTTCCAGGGACCAGAGAAAAAGTGCAGGTCTTGGTACTCCGGAGACTGTTGAAGAAGAAAGCCTCAAAACGTCGAGCAGCAGCTAAGACGAATGGAGAGAAATACAGACGCTGCTGGTGCTTCCCCGAAGTCTTGGACCGCTCCAGCCTGCAGTGCTGGCGCGCAGTCTTGGGGAGGATGCTGGGGAGTATTTTGCCATCTCGTGGCCGCTCGCAGGTAAACAATCTCTGTGTGATCACGAACACTCGCTACCCGGAAGACACAAAGCCAGAAGGGGTGATTTCCATAGCAGTGGCTCCAAAAAGACACTTGAAAGGTTTGCAGCAGAGCAGAGCAATCCGAAAACTTGCAATGACCAATACCTTGGCTGATAAGCCCACATGCAGCTGCCAGCGTGCGTCCCAGCTGCGGAACCTGAAATGAAGGCTGAGAAGACAACAGTAAAGAGGCCGCAACCGGGGGCAGGCTGGGGATCAGAGACTGTTTCTAACTCCCACTCTTGGTGCTGTGCTGCTGAGGGTGCCCAGCTAGCCAGGGAAAGGAGAGGTTACCTGCAGTCTGGTGACTGCTTGAACACCATGGTGAGGACAACAGCACACTAAAGCTGAGCTCTTATGGCATGGACAGCGAGGGATGATACAGCCAGTCAGCTTTGGCTCAAAGTCGCTGGAGAGGCAGGGAGCCTGTCAGCACAGAAACCTTTGGAAGGACACTAACAATTTTCATGTATTTGCAGGGTGGTGCAGCTGACATGGGTAAAGCTAAACAAAATCAGGAATTGAATAGTCTGAGTCTGCAGCTGACCTCCTTTCCCAGGGAAACTTGCTGCTGTGTCCAAGAGGGCATTGTCCCTGGTGCCAGGACACACCAGAAAGAGGGCTGGGGATTGTCCCTGGCCATGGACTGCAGGTGCCGTGGCTGCTGCTCAGAAAGACACGAGACTGGAATCCCTCCACACCCTTACCCCCACAAAGCTGCTGGTGGGGAAAATCCCTGCTGAGGACCAAAGGACCCCAGAGGATGTGATGGCACAGGAAGGAGGGC
>JAWWTY010000088.1:22949427-22991400 GCA_035222235.1 Margarornis squamiger
CGGCCCGTGTCCCCGGCCCCATAGCCCGTGTCCCCCCGCCCTGGCCCTTGTTCTCCACCATGGTCTGTGTGCTCCCCATGGCCCATGTGCAGGGAGGGCCTGCTCCCAGGCTTGCTGAAAAGTGCGGGGTGATCAGTTTTGAAATAGCGTGGTGGTTATTTTTGCTAAATTGTAATGTGTTACCATAACACCAAAACTTAAAATAGTTTTTAAATAGGTTTTTTTTTTGTTGTTACCTATGCTTGATATCTGTCATGGTTTAGCTTAACCCCAACCAGCAGCCAAGCCCTGTGCAGCCCCTTGCTCCCTTCCCCACCAGTGGGGTCGGGCAGAGAATCGGAAGGGTTAAAGTCAGAAAAGTCGTGAGCTGAGATAAAGACGGTTTAATAGGGAAAGCAAAAGTTGTGTGCACAAGCAAAGCAAAACAAGGAATTTATTCACTGCTTCCTATGGCTGGGCAGGTGTTCAGCTGTCTCCAGGTGAGCAGGGCCCCATCACATATAACGGTGACTTGGGAAGACAGCTGTCATCACTCCAAATGTCCCACCTTTCCTCCTTCTTCTCTCCATTTTGTATACTGAGTGTGATGTCATATGGTCTGAAATATCCCATTGGTCAGTTTGGGTCACCTGTCCCAGCTGTGTCTCCTCCCTGTGTCCCATGCAAACCCCACTTCCTCACCAGTGTGGCAGTAAAAAACAGAAGCAGCTTTGGCTCTTTATAAGCACTGCTCAGCAGTAATAAAACATTGCTATATTATTAACCCTGTGTTCAGCACAAATTCAAACCACAGCCCTACATGAGTCACTGTGAAGAAAATTGACTACCCCAGCCAAAACCAACACGACGACCTGGCTAGAGACAAAGACAGTGTGTACCTGAGGATGGGTGTAGGAATGACATCTGGTTGTTTCTGCTTTAGTCTTAAAAACAAATACTTATTTTGGCAGGAACACATCCATGGAGGTTGTCTAATCCTACCAGCTGTGTGTGGTCCAGCATGAATGCCCAACAAAAGAGGGGCAGAGCGTGCAGAAAAAGGACAGGTCCAGCAGAACTTGGAAGGTGATAATATAGCTTGAGTGCAATTACTTGTTTTGATTGGTTTCCCTTAAAATACAGAACTAACTGTTCCCTTATTTTCCTTACATAAATGCTAGTCTTTTGGAGCTGTGCTTCAAAGGATACCATGTAGATCATAAACTTACTGACTGCATCAAAGCAGTTATTTAAGAGTGGGGAAGAAGACAGTCCTGCCTGTTACCTTCATATATGTCAGCATGATTCAAGTGCTCTTTAAAACTTGTAGCACTGAAGAGCTATAGCACTCTGAAGAGAAGCTAGACAAGGTAGTTAGGTCACGCTGCCTCTTTGTTCAGCATTCTTTCAGAGCTACTGATTAGTTTTGGAACCTTTAAAGCTATTGTTATGGGTTTCCACATCTAGAGTGTAAGATTTTTGCCTTCCTGTGGTAGCAATGATCTTTTGTCTCTGTCCTTTCTAGAACATGACTTCAACAGATAAAGAGTTTTCAGAAGACAGCAACTTTGCACCAAAAGCGAGCACCAGCAAGCTGCCAACAGATGCATCTCCTGACTCCAAATGCCCCATCTGCCTGGATAGATTCGACAATGTTGCATATCTAGATCGCTGCTTGCATAGGTTCTGTTTCCGCTGTGTTCAAGAGTGGTCAAAAAACAAAGCAGAATGCCCCCTCTGCAAGCAACCGTTTTTTTCCATTTTCCATACGATTCGTGCTGAAGATGACTTTAAGGAATACGTACTCAGCCCTTTAGAAACTAGCTCTTTTGCCAGCCCTGATGGCCGGAGATTTCGTTACCGTACTACCTTAACAAGGGAACGCCGCACTCGTGGTTCCCCTTCTCGGAGGATGCTGTCCCCTCCAGATAATGGGATGTTGTTTGAAGGGTTGTCAAGTGAACCAGTGCGGCACAGGCACCGAGAGATTCAGCAGATGATAAGGAGGCTGGCCTCAAGGAGACAGGCTAGCGCAGAGGGCAGATCTCTGCGGCAGATTCAGGAGGAGGACATGATCAACTTCCGCAGAGCACTGTACCGTACTGGAGTGCGTATCCGCAGCATTCAGGATGGCGGCCGCTATCGAGACATTTCGGCAGAGTTTTTCCGCCGCAACCCTGCTTGCCTTCACCGGTTGGTTCCTTGGCTGAAGCGAGAACTTACAGTCCTGTTTGGTGCCCATGGGTCTTTGATAAACATTGTACAGCACATTATTATGAGTAATGTAACTAGGTATGATCTGGAAAGTCAGGCCTTTGCTGATGACTTGAAGCCATTTTTGCTGAATCGGACAGAACACTTCCTGCATGAATTCATCAGTTTTGCTCGTTGCCCATTTAACTTAGAAGCATATGATCAACATGCCAATTATGATTGTCCTGCACCATCGTATGAGGAAGGAAGCCATTCAGACTCATCAATTATTACAATATCTCCAGATGTGGCATATTCTCAAGGGCCAGATAACAGTTTGTCTGTGCCTGGTCTTGGTCAAGCTCCCTGGGATGATGAAACTCCGGGTCCTTCCTATTCCATTTCAGAAGAGGTTCGTGCAACCATAGCTTCTCCTCTGGAGTCATCAGAAAGTTCTGATGAGGACTCTGCTACAGGGAGTCAAAGAACCAAACTGCAGACTCAGTTACAAGCTAATGCTGACTCAAACGACAGTGGCTCTTCCTCTGACAATTGTGTAATTGTTGGATATGTAAAGCCGTTGGCTGAGAGGACACCAGAAGTGGTTGAGCTGTCCTCAGACTCTGAGGAGTCCATCAGGGAAGAGAAGAGGGAAGATGTCAAGAAACAGCAGCCAGTCCAGTGTCACAGCTGGAGTGACAGTGAACAAAGCAGGAGCTTCTCACCATGTTCTCCAACATATAAGGAGGATGTAGGTAGTTGTAGAAGCTGTTTATCTCCTGCAGTTGAGAAGACAGAGTCAAAACAGGTTGAGAAGAAAAAATGCAAGGGGAAAGGTCTGCCTCCACAGGACTTGAACTGGAGCCCCTCTCCAGGGAGTGACACAGTATGTTCCCCTTGGAATCACAGATTGTCTAGAAAGGGAAAGTCCAGAAGCCCACAGTCCTGTTCACGGAACAGTCGAGGGAGTCATGGCCATCGGTCTAGAAGGGAGCACCATAGCAAAAGCCAACTTAAAAGGAGGCGATCAAGAAGCAGAGAAAGCAGCAAACATAGGAGCAAAAGAAGTAGCAGAAGGTCAAGGGCTTGTGACAACAGAGCCTCTCTAAAAAGCCAGAGAGCATCTCTAAGTGGTGAGAGCACTCCATCCAGAGAAGTTAGCAGATCACGATCACGTAGCAAAGGCCACAGTAAAAGGAGATCAAGAAGTAGAGACAGCGATCGCTATTATGTAAGAGACAGTTATCAAAGTAGACATCAGTGGGGTTCTGCTTTCTGTAGTCGAAAGGTATTTGGAGACAGCTATGACTCCTCCAGCAGAAGGAGGACACGGTCTAATACTCTCTACTCCAGGCAATCTTCTAGTCCAGAATACAGGATACGGTCATTTATTGAAAGGACAGACCTGCACAGCCAGAGGGGACTCCATGAGAGACACTATTACTGTTATGAAAGATGCAGGTCAAGGAGTCGGTCAAGCAACAAGTCAAGGACTCCTTCTGGAGGAACTGAGAGAATGAAAAGTGAAAAGCCTGGTGGAAAAAGGAAGTACAAAACTCGCCACCTGGAGAATGCATTCATGGAGACCACAAGTCTGGAAAGAGAAAATGACCCCAAGAAAACTTCCTCAAAATTCAGTGACTGCTGCAAAAATGAAGATAGCCTGTCAGACAATCGAGCAAGTAACGAGACAAAGCGTAAAAAAAGGAAAAAGAAGGTGAGGAGTCCAAGTGTGGAGATAGTCTACGAGGGAAAAGCAACGGATGCAACAAGGCATCTTAAAAAGAAAAAGAAAAAGCATAAGAAGAAACACCGAAAACATCACACAAATAACTCGGCACATTCTTCTCCAGTGGTGATTACAATTGATAGTGATAGTAGCAAGGAGCCAGAAAGTACTGAATGGGACAACAGTATTACTTGGACAGGCACAACTCAGAGAAATGAGAGGGAAAATGAATCTCCATCTTCTTTTCTGAGAAGGACAGGATGTGAGGAAGCTGAGGGAGCAGACAAAAAGTACAGTATCCCTACCACAAGGGAAGACTTAGATGGTGACAGTAGAAATGCTGATGTCAAACTTCAAGGAACAGGAGCTGATCAGAGTGTTATCACAACAGATACCAGCAGTAACACATCCCACACAGAAACTGTAACCAGCTATGTTCAGGAAGCACCAGCAGCGCCTTCCAGTCAACTATCTTCCCCCAGGATTTCCTTCCTGGAGTGTCCAGAGAGACAGCCGTTGATACTAAGACTGCCAAAGAGACTCATCAACAGATCCTCTTGGTTTGATTTCCCAGAAGAAAAAATGTAGCACGCTTTCCATGGAACATTTCTTAAAATTGTGAATTTGTTTTATCTATTATTTTCCCCTTCTGATAGGATTTCTGTATGTTAAAAGATGTCTGGGAAATGTGTAAAAACTTTGAATGTGTATGCACTTTTAAGTCAAAGAAGATAGAATATTGCTAGTATGTAACTTTAAAAGTTTGTTTAGAAGACTGTTTGGAAATTGTAATTTCATAAAGCCATCCACAGAGTATTTCAAAGTTTTGCTTAAACCAAACAACAGAAAAGGAGCCCAAACCAAAAGCCAGAAAATGTATTTTATGGGGATTGCCCTTCTTAGACAGGGGAAAAATTGTTTAGTTCATAGGAAAGTATTCAGTCTGAATTCCAACATCATTTCAATCTTCTTGGTTTAAGCTGATCTCTGCTGAAAAGTAGGCAGTAATTCTACAGAGATTTTCAAGGGACTTCCTGTAATTTTAAGGTAAGCTATGGCAAAATCTGAATAAAGCAATAAGACTTCTTTTTTTTTAAAATGTATTTAATATGTACTGTGTGTTTTGCAAAGAGAATATTTTTGTTTTGGTTTTGAGTGTCTTGCCTATACAGACCATTGGATGTTTGTGCAGTCAGGAGTAGTCCAGGTTGTAAGGGACTTCTGGAGATCATCTGGTTCCTTCCTTCACTGAAAGCAGAAACTTTGATCAGATTGCTGGGGATTTGTTCAGTTTTGAGTTTTCCCAAAGCTGGATGGCCCCTCTGTGCTACCCCTTCTAACATTTGAGCATTCCCTTTGGAAACAGTTTTTTTTCAGATTTGTTTCCCTTGTTGCAGCCTGTGCTTTCTACCTCGCATCCTGCAACTGTGCAGCTCTCAAGGAGTCTGTTTTTCCTCTTCTTTGTGCCCTGCCACTGCATACTTGAAGACATCTGCCTTGTCTGTAGCCTTGACAATAGAGCAGCTGCTCCCCACCTCCTTGCAACAGCCAACCTCGGCCCACCTCAGATTTACTGCAGCATTTATGTGTGAGGCCCAGGCAGGGCCTTGTTCTCTGCATTTGTCCCTTCTCTGTATGCACAGCAGTAGCTCTCAGGGCTGGATGAGGAAGATGCCTTCTCTCTCTCCTGTATTACTACCTCCGTGAGTTTGGTGGGTTTGACCTTTGCTGGTTGCCTGCAAGATACTTACTGAGCTGCTCTGTCACTTTCTTCACAACATAAGGGAGAAAATGGGAATGCTGGGTTGAGATAAGGACAGCGAGATTACTCTCACTGGCCACACAGACTTGGGGACAATTAGTGTGTTTTAATGCCAATAGAAAATTGAGTAGTGGGATAAGAAGCAAGGACAAAACTAAAACCAGTTTACCCTCCCTCCTTCCTAACTTCACCCTTTCATTCCAGGCTCTTCTACCTCCTCCTCCTCATCTATGCAGAAGCATGTGGAATGAGTGTTGCGGTCAGTCCGTAACACTGTCTTGGTGCTCATTCCTCCTTACACTGTTCCTGTGCTCAGACATGGACCCTCTCTGCATGGGCGCAGTACTTCAGAACAGTCTGCTGCAGCTGCCAGAACCCTCCTTTATGGGCTCCTAAGCACAGGCTGCAGCTTCTGCCAGGACCCTGCTCCTTTGTGCAATCTCCATGGGCTGTAGCTTCCTTTGAGGCATGTCCAACTGCTCCGGCATGGGACTCCTCCAGCATGCAGGTGTGTCTCTGCTCCACTGTGGTCCTCTGTGGGCTGAAGGGGACAGCCTGTCTCGCCATGGTCTTCATCAGCCCAGAGTACCCAGGCTGTGGAGAAGCGCTGCTCCTGCCTGACCAGTCAACACAGGTTGGCTGGGCATGAGAGAGTCAGGAGTGATGGGAGTCAGTCCTCTCTACTCTTGCCCCTGAGACTATTTCTGGGCTGCAGGGATCAGACTGGTCTCTTTCTTAGTGTTAGAAGGTTTTAGTCTGCACAGATGCCTGAAGGAGCTGGGACACTGGGAGGCCCTGGAGCCACATCATGGGAAACAATAGTGCTGGCTTTGCCATTGTCCATTCTGGCTGTTGGCTGCTTAGAATTCTCTGACATCTACCAGGAGGAAATGTGTGAGCTCCCTTTGTTCTTTCCAGCCCAAACAGCCTCCCCACCTTCTGGGGAGGGAAGGGATTCAGGGGGGCTGGGGTGTCCCTGGCCCCAACAGAGGTGGCTCTTGGTGACTGTGGATGTGTGTGCCTTTGACTGGAAGCCTTGGTTTATTGCCGGAGCTGGGGTATCCTTGTCATTAGTGGGACTTGTCTCACACCCAGGGTGCTGGGATGGACTGTTGAGGAGTGGGCAAGGCAGGCAAGGTGGAGGTGTTGCACTAGATAAAAGGGAGAAGTTAGATGGTACAGCCCTGACAGTCGGTGATGATGTGGTTGGGAGCCTCTGGGTGAGGACAAAGGAATGGAAAACAAAGCAGATGTTGTAGTGGGTGTCTTCCAGTTGCCCAGCCAGGATGCCAGTGCTGAGGAGTTAACTACAGGCGATTAGGAAAAGTCTCTGGATTGGCAGCCCTTGTCCTTATGGCAGATTTCAGGTTTCTAGAGACCAACTGGAAATGATGCCCTCCTGTGGTGTGTAGGTCTGAAAAATTCCTGAAGTTTGTGTGAGAGAATTTCTTGTCACAAGTACTCAGGGAGACAACTAGGAAAGATGCCCTCCTAGACTTGCAACTTGGGAATGGAGAAGGCCTAGTGGAGGATGGCACGGTCTTGGCCACAGTGCTCATGAAATGGTTCAGCTTAAAAATGTCAGTGCAATGAGAAAAAACAGCAGAGTTGCTGCACTGGGTTTTGAGCCACCCAGGAGTCCCCTGGGAATCTGTTCTTGGGAACTCAGAAGCTGCATGCTGCATGGGGTCTGCTGCAAACACTGGTAAAGAGCAAGCTGTCAAAAGCATTATCAGTACTTCAAGGAGACTTTTACACTGTGGGAAACGTCATCTGGTTGTTTTTCATGACATGTATTACTAGGAAATTGTCATTAAAACGTGATGGGTTGTTTTCCATGTCTAGGGCAGTGAACGCAGCTGAGGAAAAAAAGTCTGCCACCAGCAGGCATTGCTTTCCAGTGCTGCTTTCTGTAAACCAGCTCCTCACTCCTGCTGCACCTACCTGCAAAGTGGGAGCAAAAAAAAGTCGGTTCACAGTGTCAGCTGCTATAAACAAACTACTTCTGCTTAGAAGAACTGTTTTAGTTTAACGGCAGCTGTGGCAACTGAGTACCATGCAGCTGCTTGCTCTCTTTCCCCTACCCCAGTAGGATGGGGAGGGGGAGAATCAGGATGGGTGAAAAAAAAAAAGTGAATGTTGGTTGAGCTAAAAACAGTTTAATAATTGCAACAAAGTAGAATATAGTAATAAAAAGGAGAGAGAGAACCCAAGAAAAACAAGTGTTGCACAATAAAACTGCTCACTACCGCTGGCCAATGCCAAACCTATATAGACCCTATTCTGGGTAAATGCCCTGATTTATATATTGAGTGTGACATTCTATTCTGTGGGATATCCCTTTGGTCAGTTTGGGTCAGCTGCCCTAGATATGCTCCCCTACATCTTTCTGTGCACTTCCTCACTGGCAGAACATGAGGCGCTGGACAGGGTAAGCACTGCTCAGCAATAGGCAAAACATCACTGTTGTCGACATTATTATCATACTGAATCAAAAACACAGCACCATACCTGCTACTAAGAAAAAAATTATTAGCCAAAACCAGGATAAAGACTAAGATGCGTTAATCAGCTCTTGGTAGGAATGAGATGCATCAAACATCTTCCAGAGTTCACCTGGTGTAATTTTCTAGGCTTAAACCAGAAGACTTCTTTCAGCAATTGTGCTGGATTTAATGAATCATGTAACGTTTTCTGGGGCTGTTTGACTTCCCCTGGATATTCTGCCTGGTTTCCAGGTACCTTTTGAGAAGGCATTTGATCTGCCAGACCTGGGACACCTGTAGTTTCAGGAAAGACATGACAGCAGATAAACCCACCAGGATCATCTCTCTCTGCGTGCGTGTAAGAGCCTGTTAATGTGGGACTGGGATCTTGTTTGAGGTTCATCCTGTAAGTAATAGATAATAACCCAGGGTGCACTCCACAGGGCTCTCCCCCTTTAGCATCCGACTGCTGTGCTTCCTTAAAGTTCATCTCATTGTAGTGAAACTTTATGGGGAAGAAGCATGTTGCAGTGTACGTTCCTGTCTCCAAACTGGACTGGAATCCAAAGGCTAGCTCCAGAAAATGCTGTTTCTGCCAGCATGCATTTCTGTTGAACATTTTATTAGTTGGTACATCTGTCATCACCAGTGTCAGAGATGCTTGATGCCTCGGTTTTCATATGTTTGAAGTGTCACTTCCCAGCAGGCTAGAACTGTCTGCAATTCAATAGGTTTCACAGCCTTTGCCATGGAGTGACAGAAGACCTGGAAATGACCCAAGCCTAACTAGGCAACCTGCTCACCTAAGTACATTTTCAGTGGTCTCCAAAAAGGCAACCAAATTAACGGAATTAATCCTTCTGGATTAGCAAGGGCTGATGGAAAGTAGAGGAAAAACCTCCTCAGGATGCTCTGGAATGCTTAGTTCTAAAGAATTTTTTGCAGAAGGTGTAGAGTGAACCAGTGCACATTTAAGTTAGTCTTCAGTCCTGATAACATGAACCAGTGAGTGTGACAGTATTACCATTTATCTTTTGAAGATCTGTAGCCCTGAAATATAGACATCCAGTGTATTATGCACAGAACAAGCCACGACTGAGTGACAAGCTGCTGTCCAAGGTATTGAGATGAAAATAAAGTACACAGGGGCAAACAGATGCAAAGGTGTGCCTGGTAAGTGTAGCTGGGTTGGTAACAGTTTGATCCTCAGTCACCTACATGAACCAGGTCACATGACCTTCACAGGGCTTTGTGCCTTGAAGTCATAATAATTTGTTCTCCATTAGCTGAAGAGTTAAAAATAAACATACGTACATATGTAGGTATGTGAGTACGCACCTACATGCACTATATGTTTGTAAGTGTGTAACACCTGCATGCATTATATGTTTATGGGGAGAGAGAGAGAGAGAGAACGGCAGAAAGCACAAGGAAGCTGACAGATACCTGTTGTACCCTGAAAGAGGAGAGCAGAAAAGCAAAGGCAAACAATGTGCATCTCTTGCATGCACTTCTTTTTTTTTTTTTTTGGGCGGGGGGGGGGGTATATGTGAAAGACATGAAAGAAAGGAAAAAAAACCCAACAAACCACTGGATGGGCTGGTACCATGTAAGATTTATGAACTGCTAAATTTAGAAAAGTAATTTTGCTTTTGCTGCTGTATTGCAGGCTCTTGTGCAGCATGAGTCAGTAAGAAAAAAACACAAGACACTTCTTCTGTGACAGCATGTACAAGTAACATAAAATAGGTTCAATTAATCTTTTCAGCCACTGAATTTACTTTGGATAAACAAAGTGTGTATCAAATTATATGCCCTAGAAAGGTAATCAGCCTTATAAAATGCTTCAGAGCTCTGCTTGTCTCATTATTGTATTGCAAATTGCTTTCTGAATCAAAAAACTGTTCAAGCAAAATGTTAAACAGCATTCGTCATTTTCCTGCGTAGGCCAGGCAGCAGCCTGCTGGATCTCAAAATATGTGGTCATTATGAAGCTTGTATTGAACTGTTTGTCTTTTTTTTCTCCTTTATTTTCTCAGGTGGTGTTCCTTTGTGGTGGGTAATTTCCAGTACTCCTGCTTCAATTGGCACAAGTAAAAACTCTGCAGGAATCACACAGATAATTAAATACAGTGGATCATTACAAGCTAGTGACCACGATGTGTTCAGGTACCGTACAGGCGACCTCACCTCTACTTCTTTACCTGGAGCCATAGATGTTTTTTTACCAGCTGTACTCCAGACCACACCACCAGGATCATTACAGAAGAAAACAATAATTTTAGGCTGAGGCATTAATGAGTGGAAATAGATTTCATCAATCCCATTGTGTTATTATTTTTCAAGGGAAAAAAAAGGAAATCTCTATTGTTCATTTTTCATAGCAAGTTGGTGCAGACATGACTTAGTAAGGCTCTTTGACTTTTGCTACAAGGTGGGTCATAGTAAACAGTTAGATTAAATTGCCCCTTCCAGGCTTAAAAAAAAAAAGTGAAAAATAAAGCTATGAAGATAAAAGAGTTCACAAAGCAGAACATCATGTTGTGTAATGGCATAGTCTTTTGTTCAGGTATCTCAGTTTCAGAATGTGAAATATTCATTACATGATCATCATTACACACTAGGTGCCGTTGCTCACTGTGATGAAAAAATTAAAGCACTTTGAAGTATAATTCAAGACGACCAGTTTATTTTATTTTCATTCCACATTTTGTAGTGTTTTAATGTGAGCTTTGATATTTACTGTCAGATTTACAGGGCTCTATTTTGTGATAACTTATGGTTGGCTAAACTAAATTAGAGTGATTATTCCAAGAATATTAGTAATCCTTGTTTTAACATGCCAAAATGTATGCTATTGTCAGAAGTTAATTGCACTATTGCTCTCTTTTTGCACAGGCTTATTGATTGCAACAGAGCAGTGGTGGAAAACCATACTGCTGTACAACACATAAGAAAACATCTGGCACCACAATGAAGATTGCCAAAGAACAAACTGATGTCACAAAATACTCTTACCATGTCCTATAGTGAAACAAGAGAATAATGTTGCCATCTCCTACACAGCACTGAGCAGACACATTGAAAAGGTATGCAGTGTATTATCCGTGTTGTAACCACTGATGCCAGAAAGATGCCAGAGTTTCTTATAAAAATGCCTCATTGTCACCAGTTAGAGATTTTCATTATCAGTGCCATTTCCATATATGTTTTCTCCAGCAATATTAATGTAATTGAGGTAATGAAGTTTAGCCTTTTCCCATGTAGAACTACTCTGTAATAGTAAATCAGTTATTCTGACTAACCATGCTTAACCAGAGCCCTGCCATCTTTAGCATACTTTCTGAGCATGCTTTCTCCTCACCCTATGTCATCAGGCTGCTGGATTTCTAAACTCAGAGAACGTATGTCTGGTCTGGAGTAAATGTGAGTAAAGTGTGACTAAATAGGAGAGTATAGAAGTAATGGTGAGGAGTACATTTGGTGCAGTGTGCAAGCTGCAGGTTGAGCTCTTCTGGGTAGAAGCTCTAGCTCAAGCCTCAAGCAAGAGTTCATGAACTGCTGACTCTTTACGTAATAAAGGAAACAGGGACCTGTGTCCCAGTCAGGTGACTGGACACTCAGAAACACAGTAGGAGTCAAGAGTCCCCAGACTTTCCTGCCCTTACACTTTGAGGGTATAAAATCCCAAGTTTTCCTTTATTTGGGGCCTCTCCTTGAAGGCACCAGCTTGAGATGTTATTTTGTTATTTAGTTATTGCACCATGATTAAATTATTTTGAAGATCCAGTCGTCTGTGACTTTGCTATTGGAAACGGGCAGTCATACTGTTGAGAAAACCTGGTCTGACTGTGTGAGCATGGCAGGTGTAGCTATGAGGAGGCCTCAGTCGCAGCTCAAGGTGTGAGAGTGACTGTCAGAGTGGCTCCTGGATAGTCAGACAGGGGAGTTTCCTTGAGGAACATTTCTTTCATTATGCACAGCATGAGACAATGAGATGAATTTGGGTACCTTTCCTTCCTAAAAATGGTGTCCTAGAGAGCTAAAAGTTTTATATGTTTAAATGGATTTAGGATGAACCATGGTCTCATGTTTAGCTGACTGCCTTGGCCTATTTCCCCTTGAGTGTTCATCACATGAATATCGTGCTGTTCAGTCTGATCCTAGATGGATATATGTGCCTAGGCTTTTAGCTGAGTGGAAGTTATATATGTATCATGGAAGATCTGAGCTTCTTCATTAGAATTCACTTGTTACAGTTTGGGAGTTTAAGCCATCTTTCTGCATCCCAGAGTCTGAGACATAGAGACTAGCAGCAAAGCCCCACTTCTTGCCAGGAGATCATAAACTCTTTTGCGAGTTCCAGGTACATAGTGTACTTAAATGGTGGTCTTAAAAACATAAAATGACAGTTCTTAGTCTAAGCTCTGATGGTTCCCAAAGGTGGTTACCCTATCTCCATGGATGCTACAATAGAATTGATTAGCTGAGAGTAATGCAAGAATGAGGAAAGTTCATGGTATGCTGAATATCTGCAGCACAAGAGCAACCCAAACCAGAGTTATGAAATGCAAATAGCTGAGTAACTGTTGTAAGATAGATCACCCTGCCTGGGCTGCTTGTTTTTAATAGCATTTTGCAGCTAAAACCCACAAGCAGTTGTGTAGATGCATTTGTTTACACTTAGCCAAGGTAACAAGCCCTGAGGGACAGGGGAGGTTTTGCTTGGAGCATCTTCTTCCCCATTGAAACTTCATAAAGAAGTTTATAAATAATAAATTTTATCAATTATTAGCAACATCTCTACAAAATGCCTAAGACCTGTAGAGTTCACATTTTCTTCTACTCTTTTGCTCTTTCTTCTCCTATTTATTAGTCCTTTTCTCCTTTCAGCACCTTTCCAATTTTTCTCCATGTACCCTAAACTTCTCAGATGTTTGGTCAGGTAGGGCAATATGGGCAGAGCATGAATCTTGTGAAGTTAATGTCAGGGCCCTGAGGGCATTGCATTCTAGGCCTCTAGCCAGTGTGTCCTCTGTCACACAGTATAGCCATGTAGCCTGGAGTTGTGCTGCTGGAAGCAGAGGTACCAAGGGCTGTGCTGGGGGCCTCCTGATAACCTGGGAGCTGTGTGTCAGCTCTGATCCTCTTGTTTATCCTTGTGACCAAGCTCCTGGCTCCTCTGCCAAGCAAACAGCTCTTGCCACTTGTCAGTATTTGGTGGAGGTGCAAACTGGTTCAGCTTCCAGTTGCTTGAGCCTTGTGCTGCCTACCTTGAGTCTGGCTGCTCCAGTTCCAGCTCCTGAAGTATATTCCAGTGCTGCTTAACACTGGTCTAACAGGAGAAGCTGGAATATTGTCATGAGAACGGTTTTGTGCCAGCCCTGCATGTTTGCAGGTTGTCATTCTGTGCAGCCCTTGACTAAAATGGCCGGGGAAGCAAATGTCTCCACAATGGTGAACTTTTCTGCAAACAGCCAATTCAAGTTTCCTTCCCCTGCTTTCCCCTGTCCTTTCTTACTTTAACGTGAGTTTGGCTCATTCACTTCTGAATGTACTTTCTCTCCATCTGCTCAAGCAGTTTATTTTCCTTTTTCTTTTATATTGAAATATACAGGTGTTTCAGAAATACAGCTTAATTGCTCTGTACCTGTTCTCTTCCCTTTTCTGTATGATTAAAAAGGAGAGGGACTTTTTATATGGGCAGATATTGACAGGACAGGGGCAATGGTTTTAAACTGAAAGAAAGTAGGTTTAGATTAAATATTAGGAAGAAATTCTTTACTGTGAAGGTGGTGAGGCACTGGAACAGGTTGCCCAGAGGTGTTGTGGATGCCATGTCCCTGAAAAAGTTCAAGGCCAGGTTGAGTGGGGCCCTGAGCAACCTTATCTAGTGAATGGCATGCCTGCCCATTGTGGGGGTAGTTGGAATTAGATGACCATTAAGGCTCCTCCCGGCCCAAGCCATTCTAGCATTCTGTGATTATATACTTTATAGCAGTAAAACTAAAGATGCAGAGTGAAATTTAGAATAAGCAGAGTAATAATAACCCAAACGGTTATGTTTTCTTTCTCAGAATTGAGAGTAACGTTTCTCAATATTAAACTTTACTAACATCTATAGGCATATGCGTTGTACACACTGGTTTTTGTATGGATCTAAAAAAATATAATTTTCCTTCTTTTTCCTGAAGGCAACTTTATTTATAGTCCAAATGCCATCACAGATTAATAGAAATTCTTGAGAAATATGCTAGTAACACACATCTATAAATACTGGAAATATTGTAGAGTTGAAGAAATTACCTTTATTTCAGAAGAAGAGAGACAAATCAGGGTAGGGTAAGTAACTTTTCAGCCATCTCTCTTCTCAAAATACACTTCAAGCATTCATGCCTTGACCTGAACCCCACAGCATCCTACCTTCTAAAGGTGGAAATAAGAAAACATGGACAAAATGGATAGCAGTATTTGGCCAGTTTGTTTTGTTTGATTCTAAGTCTATATATTACTATAAATATAAAAAATATTTAGCTTTCCTTTGAAGACCTACTGAGGTGGAAACTCTGTAATGTACTTTGGCAATGCCTAGCAGCTTTCTTGGCTCCAGAACAACTTTTGTGGAAAATGCAGGATATAGAACCGAATCAGAAAACTTCATGATCGTATGATAACAGGATATTTGGACAGCAGTGTCATAATCTCCTAATTTTTTTTTGTGAACCAACTACTTCTGTGAATTTTCACTGAATATCTCTTATGTGGGAATTTACATGTACAAAATTATATCAGACTTAGAGTGAAATAGACTTAGAGACTTTCTGATGAAGTCTGTACCATTTACTAGTGAATTATTTTATTTCTGTAGAGATTTTGTGAGTCATCTTGTAGAATGGCATTTTTGTTGATACAGAATTTGTCAATAGCTTAATACAGGGGAATAAAAATATAAAATATTCTAAAGGTCTTTAGAGTGTTTCCTTTAAAGTCAAATTAATGACAGAGTTTTCCTAAGACCTGAGTTAGAGTGGAGGCAACTCTAGATAAGCCACTCCTTCTGAACTGTAGCATCTTATGGGTATGTTAGGAATATTTACTTCATTTTAGCACATTTTTGAGATCTCAAAAGATTCCCTCCTTTACTGATTTTCCTTTGTCAAAGCTCTTCTGACCCCTGACTCCCTCCTCCCTTGATATATGGTAGTGAGAAAATCTCAGACTTTAATGACAGGTATTGATGTGACTTAGGATGGGCTTTGAGAAAGGTGGAAGTACTGAGAGTGCCCTCAGCCTTCCTGGGGCATGGATAAGAACTGGTGGTATCCTGTGCACTGTTACAAGCACCAACAATTGTCTTTAGCTATGAGAGGCAATCCAACAACTTTTGATGTTGTCTACAGAGTCTGGAAGGCACATTAGTCATTAGACATTATTTTCCCTTTCTCTTCACATGCCTGGGCTGAGCTTTTGCTTTGGGTGCAACAAAAAAAACTTAAACCCAAACCAAACCAAACCAAACAAAAAACCAACCAAACAAAAAACCAAAAACCAAAAACCCACAAACAAACAAACAAACAAAAAACATGTAGAGAACCCTAAATACTTCTACTGCACCTCTTCATAGCATTTCCTGACTTCCTGCTGCTGTATTTATTTTAGGTTTATATATACCTTGAACAGGATACTTGAAAGGCCATTTTCTTCAAATTGTCCAGAATTTCATAGCATTTTGGTAATTTCCTTCTCTTTTAGTATCTTATGTGCTGTTTGCACTGCACAAGATAAAAATAGTCTCCTCTTTCCTCAAATGTCCTTCTGTTGAGTGGACACAGACATAAGTGCTTGACCACCTTTATACATAGTTTGTCTCTCCATCTCCTTCTCTTAAGCCTTTTCATGTTTCCTCATTTCAGTACAGCCTCTGCATGACTAACTGATCCATCTTCATCAGGTTTTCAGCTGCTTAAATGATTATCATAATGTATAAATACAGTGCTTACTGGACAATACCATTTTAAGAGGTACAGCACACTTTGGATTTATAGTAGCTGATATTTATTACCAACAGTATTAATCTTTAATCTGTTTGTCTGCTTTTCTTTCAGGAAAGCAAGAAACAAATCTAAGGATTTTATCTCCCGGACAGTTTTTGATCTCCTTGCTTCCAATCTGTGATTATTATTTTTGCATTTGGGTATGTGCCTAGTGAGTTCTGGCAAATTGGTTGTCTGGGATATTATAGATGGCTATCAAATACACTCTGTATGCCTTTGACTGTACTGGTGTGTACATTTCCAAGCCTGTCTAGGAGTATTCTGAGTTTTGACTCAGGTCATGGACTGGTGACTGGTGGATGGTTTGTCTTTTGATTGTTCTGAAGTCATTAACAGAGCCAGCCAGAGGCTGGCAATTCTGTTTCCCAGCAAGAAGTTTCCAAGTTTGGGTTTCCATACATTTGAGCAAAATGGTGATTTTTTTGCAGGGCCTTCATCTCCCTGAGGACTTCAGTTGTGCAGTGATGCATAAAACACCTCTTCTTTTGCCAGAGGGATATGTATCTAATACTAAACCTGTTTTTTTTTCCAGTCTATCTAAGCCTCCACTGGGAGCATCTGGACAATGCTCTTAGCCACATGGTGTGATTCTTGGGGTTGTCTTGTTGGAATTGTACTTGATGATCCATGTGGGTTCCTTCCAGCTGAGGATATTTTATGATTCTATGACTTCCAAATCCAAATCTGTCAGCACAGGAAAGGAGAAAGGGGATCTGATTTCTTAGCGAAGTCCTGACAGCCTGTGTTCAGGACGAGAGGCTGGGAAACTGATTTTTAATGGACTCAGTGGCACCAGCCCCAACTCAAGCTACCAAGCAGCCTGGACTGAGTCAGGAAGAAACCTTCATCCCAAATTTCTTTCATGCAAGCAGTTAAGTTCATGTCTCCCCTGAGGCTTTCCACGGGATTATAAAGCTATGACTTAGCCTCCTCCCCCAAGACTGCAACAGTCTTGCAGCTCTTTTAAAACTTGAATTACTTTGAAAATGGTCTTTCTAGTTCTGATCACTCTTAAAAATGTGAACAAGCAATAGTGTCACCTGCTGAAACAAAAGTCAGTCAACCAGCCTTTGCTGCTCAGCTTTTGCTACCCAATTTGTTGTACCTGTCACAACAACTTGCTAGACTGTCACAATAAATGGCACAAGTTTAGGATGTTGTTTTGTTTAGCCTTTGGATAGAATACTTTTAAACACGTTTTAGCAGAGGAGTATAATTAAAGTATAGCAAATGAATTCTGAAAGAGGATAATAAGTTTAGGTTTTATTTAGTTTTTGGTTACTGAGAGAGACTATAAATTGCTGCAGGTGGTTCCATTTGGGAAATGCTGAGGAAATAAATATTGATTAAGAACCTATTGCCCAAAAGCCAGCAAACTAGGTATGTCATTTTGGTTTCAGTTCTTACTAATCTTACAGGCACTGACATGTGTGGCACTTTATAAGGTCTGTCACTATCTACCCAACCCTCTGTGTCACCTGACTCTACTGCCATCCCTTGTGCATTTTGACATCACTCAGCATTGTCAAAACCAAACTCTTCTAAAACCATATTGTTCAAACCCACCTTCATTTCCCAAACCATAGCCATCAGCAGCACTTGTCATTCAGACCTATGATCTTGGTCAGCCTCAATCCCTCCTAACCTTGAATCATAGCTACCTCTTGTTCCAGAAAAATGCTTTCAGAGGGACTATCCTTTCCCTTACCATACACAGAGTACTTCCCATCCATGTCCACATGTCTCCCTGTCTTGCCTTCCTGCACATGCTCATTTGCTTTCACACAGGAAGTGAATGCCCACCAATTTCCTATCTTCTGACTGTGTCACTGCTAGTGTTTTGGATAGTTTGATTAGTTCCTATTTCATTCTTTGACTTCTTCATGACTATGTCTTTTCTTCTTTCCATTGATTTTCTTGTCATCCTCTGCTCTGTCTGGTACTCCAGCATGCTATGGTGCCAATTTCAGCACACCTCTCTTTTTCCTTCTATGTTTACTGTTTTCCATGTTAGTACACAAGCCCCTGGTGCATAGTGCTTTGGTTACTTTTCACTGAAAATCTGAATGTTCAAAGCTGTGGGCAAGGTTTCCAGCTCACAGAGTGGCTAAAATACAGATTATCAGAATATCAGTAGATTCTGACAGGATTGAAAAGGTCTCCAAATGCACACCCCTGAGGCCAGAGAAAAGACCTGCCAATATTCTGCAAGTGGAATATTCTGCAACTGAAGTGTTCCTGGAGTGCACGGTCACCCTAACTCCTCTCCTGAGACACTTTCATTTCACACATGCCACCCAGACTGCATTGCAGTTTGAGGGTAGAAAGCTTTTACCTTTAGGACTTGGCGTACTGAAGAAGTTACCAGAATAATGAAATAAGTATTCATATGAAAAACTCTATCATTTATACTAGGCTTTCATATATAATTTTATTTATGCTATATTTTCATACATCACAGAACATTGCAGAAGCAGCCAAAAATTATGGTGTTTTTCAGAACTAAAGAAGAAAGATCATTAATTTTTTTTTTTTGTGTGTAAGGAAGGGACAGGAAGGGGTGAGTACACCATATAATGCAGTTAACTTTTAAAATCAATGCAATTTAAAAAAAAATATTAAAAGTTAATATTATAATTGTTTATCTCTACATAGAGATTCTTTTTTTAACCAAATAATGGCATCAAAAACAAATATTTAGGTTTCCCTTGGATATTTTGTGTTTTAGCACAGAATAAAAATAAGAACTGGATCACGCAACCCCTATACACACAGCAGTATTAAAAACCTACTCATGCCAGAGAGTTTGCTGCTGTGGATGAACTTTGCAGAGGCTGATCACTGGGTAAAATTTGTGAAAGTATCTCTACACTGAACCAATTCAGCCTGCATGGGTTAGTGTACAGGACAGATCACCCTGTTCAAAACAGCTGTAAGCTTCAAAAATTTGGACAAATGCTTCCAGGGACCTTCTTTGTCTTGCTTAAACACAGGCCATCTGTCTGTATGGAGTAGAACAGCTGCAGTGTGACCTCTCAGTCATTTTGTTCAAGACATTATAGGCCATATTGTAGTGTGTACCACACCAAAAGAGAGATGATCTTGCCCTCCTGACAGGGAAGGATCAAGGCCAGCAGAAAAGACTCTTATCACCACCGTTTTGATGATGTGGAACTGAAGAATGAAAACCATGATGGTAAGCCAAAGTCACACAGTATTGAAATACATCATACTGGTTTCTTGGCCAGGATCTGAACCAGAAGGCTTCCATATGGTTTGAATCAAAGAGAAACTGCAGACTTCTTGGAAATGAGGTGCAGCAGAAACACTGATTTTTAGTAAAACTATTACACATGGTAAAATTCTTTCCACTGTCTATATTGTGCTCAGTTTCACAGAGCAGCAAGAGAAAAACGTAGTTCATGGATAAAGGAATCAGAGGAAATAGAGGAAGAATCATGTCTATTAATTTGACTACCTGTGTAAGTTAAATATAATTAAGTTCCTAGAAAAAGATGAAGTACAGGCATGGCATATTCAGTGGTGATGGTAGTGGTGGGTTGCAGTAGGATCTTCAAGCTGACAAAGAGCAGAGGGTGGGTTAGACTCCAAAAGGCTAGGTATTTTGCTCACATCAGTAGAATAAAACTTTTTTACAAAACTGAAAATCTGAATAGTTCCCTGTGTTAGTAGTTATAGGCTTTGTATACCCAGAAGGACTGTTTTTGACACTTGAAATCTTCATGCAATTCCCATACTATTTGTCAGACAGCCTTGAATTAATCCACAATGCATCCAGTACAGTCTGTTTTACCCACCTACTATTGGTAGTAACCTCACAGAGCCATATATTAGATTTTCAAATGACACATCCCTAGATAAACAACAAGTCTTACCTTCCAAGGTAATACCTTGTTTATGCAAAACCACAGATACTCACAGAGCTCCTTGTCTGTGCTTGTGTCCAGCAGTGTTCAAAGCTCAGGAGAGCTTCTGCTGCTACATTGTTACTTCCTGTAAAAGCTTCTGGTTCCTTCTTCCCTACTATTTTTTCTATTTTAAGCAGTTTTTCTTCACCCCGCACTTTCTTCCTGCGACCAGCACGACCACAAATATATAGACATGAAAAGGCAGAATAGTGATCTATACATTTAGATTATAATTTTTTACATTAAATGAAATTTAATCTTTGAATATATTTCCCTTCTATGTTTTGGGTTTTTTTTCTAATCTCTGTTATATTTAACTGAGGCTGTTCATTTACAAAATTACAGAATTGCTAGCGGGCACCTCTGAGATCATCTAACTGATCTGTCAAAGCAGGGTCTCTCAGAGCAGGTTCCTCAGTGTCGCAGGTGGGAGTGGAAGGCTTAGAAAAAATTTATTAAACAAGCCCTGCTGTTGAGTCACAGGGTGCAGAAAGGACTTCCCTGCTTCCTAAACTCCTTCTCAGAGAGGAGGCTAGGTGCAACTGAATTCAATTTTAGCTTCAGAATATGCTAACAGTCTAAGACGTTATAGAGGTGTGATTGAACCACTTTTGTCCCACAGGTTTTAATGATTTGCAAAACAAGAATATTTATGTAAATGAATTATTTATTATTACAATTGATCAGGCAAAAGTTCTTAATCAGAATTATTTACTACACAGTACAAGACCTAATACTAGTACTATACTAGTAGAATATTATAAGAAAGTGCATTGTATTGAAGCAATTTTTTAGACCAAATATATTAAAGCTAGCAAAAAGAAATTGTGAACTAGAGATTTGATGTAACTCACCCATAACAACACTTGTGGGGAGATATCTTCTGCTCAGCCTCTAGGAACATCCTTGGAGAGCGTCCCCAGCCAAAGGAGGACTCTTCACACACACAACCCAAGAAAGGTTGTGTTAGAACAACCTGACTATATGAAAAGGGACTGGACTTTCTAGTATAAAGTGATTGACTGCTAGTCACAAGTTTACAGGCCATCTACCAGCTTATCTATCACATCCAGCTTCAAAAAGAAGGATGTGTGTTTGAAGTTTGGTGAACCAGACTGGTTTTAGCATAAGTCAGCACCAAACCCAGCATCCTAGTGCCACCAGTAACTCATCACAGATAGCTTGCATGATAGTTTGCACTGTTTGCATTCACCCATTGGATCTTAGGTCTTATCAGAGTAGGTCCTCCTGCCACACCCAAGACCACGACCAGTCAGGATTTGCATATCTCCAGGAATGAAGAATCTAGAACCTCTCTGAGCTCAACTGCTTGACCACCCTCACAGCATAAGTGAGGGCTTTTAATGTTTATATGGTATTTATTGTGTTTCAATTTGCTCTCTTTGCCTCTGCTCTCTGGATACCCTTCTTTCTCGGCCTTTGTTACTCCCCTGTGGTTTATATACACGTGTGTACATGTATAATCCTCCTCCCCCCACACACGTTTCCTTCTGACTGAACAATTGCAGTTCTGTGAGCCTCTCCTGACAGACTAGTGAGCTAAGTTGTTGCACAAGAACATATATAATTCTGAAATACTAACCCAATGTATAGAAGTCCCCTGCTCAGCCAAGCCAGCCTTCTGCTGTACCTGCTTGACTTCCGACATGCGGGAATTGCCTGCTCCTGTGCCCTTAGGGAGTGATGCTTAAAAGTCATCAGGACTGATGGACCCCAACACCTGCAAAAAACATTTTCCCAGGGGACCTTATTTACTAATTCCCTGAGCAGCCTGAAGTCTGCTCTCCTCATGTCCAGAGCTGAGGTTTTGCTGGCACTTTTCCTTCTGTCAACAGAGATTTTAAACTCCATCACTTCAGTGGTGTGAGGGGACATCAGAGTAAGCCAAAGTCATGTTGAAGAATGAGGGGATAACCTATCTACATAGCAATACAGATTATTTTGCATTAAGACTCCTCTGTTTAAATAAAATTGTTGCCATTTCTGAAATTTGAGTTGGCCTCAGTTTTTTTTGAAAATTCGTTTCTGTATTTTGTTTTCTCTCATGTTTTTTTTGTCTACTACAGCCCAGTGTTTGATATTTTTGTGATTTTAATGTTTTAATCATGGCTTTGTTTTCACTCTGTCAGAGACCTAGAGATAGTGGTGTTTATGTCTGTGTTCCTCACATATTATCTGCATAGCTGTGATAATTGAAAAGAAAATGCCATCATTAAGACTCACTTTTGTTTCACATTACAAAGATGAAAATTACCATCCAACCTCTTAATAAGATGAAAATTAAGCATTTTTCTTATTTTCTTTATGCATTGTCATGAAAACAAACTCACAGACATACATACATGCCAGTCTGAAGTTGCTGTATAAATTTGGCCCAAATTCTTGATTTATTCTGGTTATCCCAATGCTTACTTTATTGACCATAAGGTTGTAAGCAATTCACGCTGGATTAAGATTGCCTCTCTGTACCTAAGAGTTTAAACCTCTAATGATTCTTATGCAAATGCAAATTAAGTATCTAAAAATGCAGATACTCATACTCCTAAAAACTATCAATTCTGTTTGTAAGAATAGGGGAGAGCTAATCTCAAAAAAAACTATTCCTTAATCTTCTCTGAACTGGCCAGTGTGTCATAGTATTTTTGGGCAGACTGATCACTAGCTTTTCAGTACAATGAAATATTTTATGAATTGAGTACAAAATCTTCTTAAGCCACAAAGTCTGCAGTTCTGGTCTTAGTAAGGAGCAACATTGTTTTCTCAAATTGAATCTACTTGTGTTTGACAAGATATATGAGTTTGCAAATATCTGATTTCAAAAAAACATCAAAACCTCAAGATACACTACCAATACACTGTGAGTTTTTCCCCACTTTTTACTTAAGCCTAGTACAAAATAGGGGGAAATGTCATGGTGTGTTGACAGTGGCTCTTGAAGTTTTGAGGTTACCTGAAATCAGATATTTGCAACCTCACAAACCTAAGCCTGGTACAAAATAAACACAACCACCAGCCTTATTCTTGGCCCTTACCTGGGGGACTTGAATAGGATTATAGAGCAGTTCAGCTGAGGAAAGACTGATGAGCTTAGCATCAGACTAGTGACTTGTTGGCTGCACAAGGCTGAAACCCAGTAAAAGCTACCGAACATTGTTTTTTATAACAGAGAAAAGCCCTCAACAGAAACATTCACTGTTTATGATTCTCCATAACAGACTTCAGCAGCAGCTCTTGCTTGGTAGTCCTGTTGACAGCACATCCATTACCCATGCATTTGCAGCTCCTTGGGCATGCTAGAAGCCAGCAGGAGCAGGAGCACAACTCTTCATAATAGCTGGTTTGCAGGGAGTTGAACATAATTTTGGTATTTGGCACACCATGGCACTGATCCCTCAGAGCTTCAAGAGAATAATTTCAAAGGACATTTTGTGGCATCGGATGGCCAGTGAAGAAAAAAAAGAAACACAACAGCAATGTAACTGTTCTGCTGCTGTCATTGTGAGGTAGACAGAGAAAAGGAGAGAAAGGAAAAATTATCAGCTTCAACAATACAGTTGTATAAAACCAAAACCCACAAAAATGACATTGCTAGTATTTCCATGTGTTTTAATTAAACTTTGCATTGCTCTTGAAAGCTCACACCATAGCTGATGACCCAAAGAAGAAGCTTAATTTTTGGAGAAATCCTAAATTTCTTCTGTCTGGTGCTCCAAATCATTTAATAACCCAGGTTACACTGAGAGACAGGAGATCTGCATATGTGAAAGGGAGATACCGTATGCCAAATGCTCTGTATATGGGCAGTGGTCCAGAACAAGACTTCTAGAGGATATTAGCAAGTCTAGCTCCTTCCTTTCATTCTTGTCACTGGTAAACTTCTTAAAAGTGATTATTAGCATGTTCCTGGAAAGCCAGGCAATTTTGAAATGTGTCAGATTGCACATTAAGAAATCTGGAGACAGTGGAAATGATTACTAGACTGTCTCAAAGTTTCAGCAAAAGTTAGCAAATATTTTCAATGAAATCTGTCCTTTGTTCCAACTTGGTGAGGGAAAGTCCTTAATCAGAGTAATCAGTGGCTTAGCAGAACTCTAATGCATGATTCCAGTTCCAGTGGATTCTGTAGAAAAACTAGGATCCTAATCAATTCCTAACAATGCTGACTGACAATCTCTTGTTAGTATTGGTGTCCTCGCTAAATTCCCCTTGAAGGTCATACATGAGCTTGAAAAAATTGCTGAATTGATCAACTTTAAATTGTGAGAATTAGTGAAGTGCTACAATTTTAAAGGTTTCTACAGTTAGTAATAAAAGGATATGTTAGTAATTGTGTTTTTGTTTTATAAAATATAACCCCTTTTTTCCTGTATTATTATTTTGAACATACTATGTTGGTAAGCTATGACAAAGGACTATTGCTATCAGAAGCCTTATGCTTCTTTACATTTCTTTACCTGGGGAAAACAACATAGAGATAATCTTTTATGTGATGGACAATAAGGCATCTCCAGGGCCATCATTCCCAATTTCAGTTCCTGACATGTTATTTTAATTACTGGAACTTGTTTTGCCATTAACTAAGTAATTTTATTTTCTAGCTTATTCAGTTTTAAACTTTTCTGACTGCTCTTATTTTTCTTTCTTATTTATGTGGTAACAAACTGCTGTGATATCAATACTCTGTATAAAAAGTAGGCCTGAGATGTAGATCCCCATCAATTTTTGTACCATCCAAAAAAAAAAAAAAGTGAAAAAAGTATCTGTAAGTTTTTGTAAGTTTAGACAGTTGATGGAAGGTAGTCTATTGTGAAAAGGTTTCAGTGGAAGGACCTTACATCTCTATTTTTTTTTTAACAAGTACTATTTTTATTTTTCAAATGTATTAGCATTACAAAGGAAAATAAATTATAATTTTCAGGTGTCAGCCTTGGGAATTATTTGTTATCTTAAGTGCATGTAATGCGCTTCTAATGCATGAACACACATGCCTTTGTGCATCTGTGTATGTGACAGGTGTGGGGAAAACCTTGTTATGTCTCTTTCAATGAAAGAAAGGAAGGCAGGTTGTCACTGGAAAAAAATAGAGCCTTTCAACAAACTATAAATTCATGGCCCTCCATGGATGTCTGCTGAGGACCTGGCCCATTATGTTTGTTATCACCAGATAAATTTGCCTGGTATCAGCCAGCACTCTACAAGTGAGAACTAAGAGGTCCCCAAAAGTAAAAGGTCTATGATGAGCTTGCAACAGCTGAAACCCTGTGATTAGATGGATGTGAACTTCAGCCTTCTGTACTATGATTTGACTTGTGAGATGTGCAGCATCAGTCCCGTGAGAGCTGCCTGGGGAGAAAGTAATATCTGCTGTATGACTGGATGGCAAAACCTTTCTGTAGTTGTAAGTAAGGAACAATTATTTTGTTGGAAGGTAAACAGTCTGTGAATTTACAACTGCAACATCATTTCTTATTTCACCACTGCAGTACAGCAGGGCCTAAAATATATCTGCCTTTCATAATTAGAGCAATTCTAGTTGAAGCTGAATCAGAAGAGACTGTTCTGGGTTCTCAGAAGTAATGTTGCTGCTCTAATCTCTGCAGATTTCAGACAGGAGCTTCCCCACTGCTGCTTTACATCATGCCTCCACCTCTCTAAAACCTCAAGGTCAATCTCTCTACTGACTCCAGAAATTTCTAGGCAGTTTATTTTGAGAAAAATTCAATTCCCACCTAGTTTGTCTGTTTCAAACCATGCCCCACTGAGAACCATTTTTTATGACTATCTGGCACTAAATGGCCATAAGCTGCTGTTGTGCCATATTCCTCATGTGTGCTTGTGACCTGAATGAAGACCACAGAATTCCATGCAAGTCTTTGCACAATGACAGCACTGCTGACAGAAGGTTCAAATGTCAGTCTCGATAAACACTTAAAGCTGCCCTCTTTACATGGCTACTTAGGCCTGCAGCACCTGTTGGTCTATCACCTATTTCAGCTCACTGAAAGTCTCTCTGGGATATGTCTTTATGCTACTTATTTGTTGAGGACCAGCTTGAACCATTTTGCTTTGGCTGCACAGAGAAATGTTTTGGTATGAGTCATCTGGCACTTTAACACCTTTTATTAATACTGCTATGTAAGTGTGAAACCCCTTAACTGCTGCCAGTAGATCTCTCCGTCTGTCTTCTTATTTTGCTTTACTTTGCTTTGCACTTTCCCCGGTTCCCACCTTCTATTTTATATTCTTTACAAGAAGCTGTCCTTTTCTTACGGGTAATGCACATTAATAATAACATCTCCCCCTATCTACAGTATGCCCTCTTTTTTGTTTGGTTGGATTTTTTAACTACTTTAGCCTATGAGATTGTAGCATTTATAAAAGGATGTTACAGGTGGGACCTGGAATAGGTGCTGCAAGTGTGCTGTAACTTTCTATTACAATGGAGGTTAAACTAGCTGAAATAAGGATCTCTCCTTGCCTGAATACCTGTCAAAAAACACTGTATGGAAGAGGAATTCAGAAACAAGATGCTCTGTATCAACTGGCATGTTTCCACTAACTTTCTTAGAGCTAAAAAAATCTACCTAAGCTAGATGTTTCAGTTTGTGAAGTGCGTATTTGAGTAGGTATTTTATGCCAACGCAGTGAAGCATCTTCTTAATGAATGACTACCCCTGAGACAAGTCTGAATCAAATTGTCCAGTGGGAAAAAAGTGGATCTGTGGGACTGATTTTTCAAAGTGACAGTAGTAACAATACCTTGTTTTTTCATGCTGTAATTGGAGGTGTATGGTCAGTTACTATTTATTAACTCATATTCTAATTACTGCATTTAATTATTTCAGAAAAATCCTAATGTATTTTTCCATTAGAAAAGCATTCAGTGAACAAGTACCTAGTGATTATCAATAGAATTCCTATTTTACCTGTTTGTAACATCTAATAGGCTAATCCTTTTTGAGATTAAACATTTAAAACTGCAGAAGAAAAAGTGTTTGGATATCTTGGGAATCAGTTCAGATTTGCTCTAGGATACATCTTTATTGTCAAGAAATAGATCAAGGCTTTCTGAGCCAAGCATTTCATCTGCTGTAGAGCTTGGCAGGCAGAAGGTAATGGAGGCAATCTATCCAGCTCAGTAAGATTTTTCAGTATGTGGTGTTGAGGAATCTATTCAGTGAAGGTAGCTAAGGATGCAGTGGAGCTGCAGGTTGAGGTGTAGGTGGTGGAATTCCAGGCAAGAGGCCATGAACTGCTGACGCTTTGTGCAACAAAGCGCACAGGGACCTGTGGCCCAGCCAGGGGACCAGACACTCAAAGATACAGCAGGGGCCAACAAGCCCAGACTTCCCCACCGTTAGACTGTGAGGATATAAAAGCCCAGGGTTTCCTTTGTTCCAGGTCCCTTCTGGAAGGCACCTGCTCAAGGCATTTTTTATTTATTGCTCCAAGACTGGATTATTTTAAGGATCCAGATGTCTGAGACTCTGCTATGGGAAACCTGGGGCCAAGATGTTAAGGAAACCTGGTCTGACAGTGTGAATGAGTGTGGGTTGTGTAGCTGGGAAGGCTCCTTAGTCCCAGCTCAGGTGGTGCAAGAGTGACTGCCAGAGTGGGTCCTGGATGTTGGACAGGAAAGTCCTTAGCACTGAGCACTATCAACTACACCAGAAGAGTGTCAAAACACATGTCATTGGACTTGTGAGACTCCATAAAAAAATGTTAATTTTCATCAAACCTGATTTGATTATGGACAAAAGAATGACAGTTTGCTTCTTTTGTCACATTCAGAATGACCATGAGCATTCTTATAGCACAAAAAGATGTATGGCTTTGACTGCTACAAACCTTCTGGCCACTTTAATGTTTCTTGGCAATGAGTTTCAGAAGTTAATTGTGCAGTAACAAAATGCACATCCTTCCATAAATCTGAAATGTGTTGTCTTTCAGTTGCATAGGTCATTTCCCTTCTTTTTTTTGATGTTGCTGGTAGAGATTTTGGTGGTTCAACCTCTTATCTCTGCCTGCTGCCTGCCCACCAAATAGACTTTAGGAGTCTTCTGTGGCTAGTGAAGAAAGGCACACTGTTAGCCCATTAAAGTTTATCTGTCTTTACATATGTTCAGTCATTATAGTAGTGATTTACTTTATAAAGTTCTTTGAATCTCACATGCGAAGTATGTGTGTGGAGCCAAAAGAAGCTTCACAAATTCACCCAAGAAAAATACTGTGAGAAAATATTTATCTGAAACAATTTGTTGCTACTTTATCTGTTGAAATACAGTGCAGAGGTATCTGAAATGACATTTGGCAAACAAACAAATATCTAAAGTAATCTTAAGGGGCATTTTCCTTTGAAAGGATATGCAATACTTTTGCAAACAGTATTTAAGTGGTTAGAGCAGTGCCTTGCTAAGCAAATTCCTCTTGACATTTTCTGTTAAACTTGTGCTATCCATGACAACCACACTGGTGTTGATGTACTTTGAATCTTTCCAATGTAATTCTGTAATTCCACACTTTTTTTTTTTTTTTTTTTATTTTTTTGTTGTTGTTGTTTTGTTTTTTGTTTTGTTTTTTAATTAAAGGAGGTAGAATAACCTGTGCATATGGTATATTGGAGCTACTAAATAACTGCTTACAAGTTGTCTATATTTTGCTCATAAAATATCTCTGAATTATTAATTGACAATGAAGACCAGGGTAACACTTTATTAAGTCTGTTCACTCTATCTGTTTGTCACAGCTCTTTGGGAGTATTTTCACTAGCAATAGTAACAATGTTGATACCAAGTTTTGCTGTCGTTGCCTTTCCCATGTGCAGAAAAATGCCAGGCCAAATAGGTCTGAATAAGACCATCAGCATTAAGCTTTCTGGTGAACCACAAGCTTCCTTTGGGTGCAAATATTTTACTCATAATGACTGAACTGATTAGTGTTCTGAAGTCCAGAAATAAGTACTATTTTGTGCTTTGTTCTGACTGTCACTAGTTAAACAGGATCATGCAAACAGTACCACATTGGAAATGTGGTGGAGGTAGAAAACATAGAAGTGATTGATTCAGTGTTGGGTATGTATGGACAGATTTCTTTCACTGTCCATGTAGGTTCTCAGGAAGTTTAAAAGATTTGCATTACAGTCAGGGTTAATTTTCCTCCCTGCCTAATTTCACAGTTGCTATTTGGCTGTTACTGATGGGTAAGGAAAAATGGTCTGCGATGTTTTTTACCACCTAAATAATATTGTCATTCAGAACTTTTATATGAAAGCTCTAATAGTTCAGAGAAATTCTGATGTCAAATTTGAGCATTAAAAGTTATCACTGAAAACATAACTAGTTCTAGTTATATGCATTTGTCATGGCACTATCTTTCACATAGTTACTCATATGAACTCAAATACATTAATACTAGAACAATGTCTAAAGCCCCTGATTAAAAATTTAATATGTGGAACAAATCTGATACTATATCTACATGGAACTCTGTTTAAAGTCATAACCAATAAGACTCCTGATTTGATATCTGAGAGACAACAAATGCAGAAAAAGTAATAAAGGAGTTTCTAATCTTTTGTTGTATTTAAATTAACTGGTATGTCCACAATCTAATCTTTGAAAGTCCTTTATAACTAGAACTTGGCAGGATATTTATGCTGTAATAATTATTGACAATAGAGATATGTATCCCTCATATTCTCTAATCTTCATCCCAAACAGACCAAATGATGAAGATATATACTAACTATTAAAAAATACACTAGTCCTGTGAGTAATCATGTGGCAGTGGGCCTATGAAGAAAATGAAGAAACCAGCCATAATGCCTTAAAAAGAGGCTTTTACTGTATTGTAAAATGGATTCCTTGCCATTTTCCCCTGAGTCACCTTTCTTCTTCCCAAGACTCCTTGAGAAAACTCTTATCTCCCTAGCTTAGTATGCAGGAATTTGTTTTGGCAGGACTATGTGAAGCCCCCCTATTGGTCCTTTGTTAACCCTTTCCCCATTGGTGTTATCCCTTGATTTCTGTTGGTTGTAACCAAAATTCCCTAAAAGCCTTTGTATACCCCTGACCATGTGAATAAACTCTCTCTCTGCATCCTCTCCTGCAGCCTCTGTGTGTCTCTTTCTTGGGGCATCCCAGGGACCACATGGCTGGGGGAATGGGAAGGGGGAGCATTCCACCACGCTGTTGCATAATCAAACAAAGATTTCTACATGCCACATTTGTTATGATGATTCTACAGTTTTCTTAAGTTCTGTGTAAAGAAGTCTTGTCTTGCTTTACATTGTTGTTAAATACTGAACAGTTAGTGCATAGCATCCTGAACAAATCCGTTTATAAATATGAACCTTGTGCACAAGAACTGTATAAAATATTCAGTCAGAAACCAGATGTTTATAACTTGCTGCACTTAAAAAATACTGCTTTTACAAGCTTGTAATGTTAACAACTTATTTAAAAAGAGCTTGTTTGCTTGGAGAAGAACATTTCGTTACAAGCATAATCAGTTGAAAAGTCCTTCACACTGATTTTAGACACTGCAAACCTCCAGTAGACTTGATTTTGTTAGGGTTGATCATGTCATGCAGTTGTGACAGAGGACGAGTTTCTCAAGTGCATGTCAGGCATGACTGAGTTTGGTGGAAGTATTATGATGAGATTTTCCTTACTTAAAGTATTCTACTCTTACAGTAAAAGTGTAAAATACAGTTTTCTTTGTAAACAGCTGAAGTTTAATATCTGCAATACATCACACGAAAGTATAATCACTGTCAAAACGACAAGACAACATCACAGAAAGTGACTGCTGTAATTGACAAGATGTCTGCGATCAGGCTCTGAAACTGTTTTGTTCTGATTGCATATTCATGACTCCTCTCTATAATATGCTACAGTTAGTGTGTGAGTTGTTCTAAGTGGATGTTTTAATGTGACTAGGCTGACACCTTGTACTTTGGAATTTGCAAATCTAATCTTAAACTCTTCTTCTTCCACCTTTTTTCCAAATGTCTAAATCTTGACATGCGGACTTAATTGCGGGACACATCAAAGGACACGTACATGAAGGGGTACACCAAACAGTTGTCCCCAGGTTGCTATGCTGGTGATAGTGGCTTATTGGTAAAGCAATAACCAAGTGTCTGCCACTATACAGCTGGCCCAACAAGTAACTGTGAGTAGCTGGTGAGCACTCATTTGCCAGTAGCAGAGAAATATGCTTTAATCCATGCACAGATCATTTGTTTGAGCTTCTCGCTGGCTTGGGGTAGCTCTTTGTAAGCTCACTCTCTTGTTCTCTAATTATTTGACTCATTCGGTTTTTAGGCAGCCTTTTCCAACATGTGTGCCATAACAATGACAGTTGCTGTTAAGTCAGTGATAAAGCTGCAGACAGTTGCAGAAATAAACTCCTCCATTTGTTTCTTGAATAAGTAGAAGGCAATGTTCTTTCTTCTTTTATGATTATGAGTATTACATTTTCACTCAACTTTAGAGAGAAATTTGGAGGGAACAAAGGAAAGACATTATCTGTTCTTATTCTTTCTTTCATTGTTTGTATTTCTGACACAGTCAGAAGAGTGGCAATTTTCCAAATAAATGATGATTTATTTTTTTTTAAATTTTATTTTTTTTCCTCAGGAAGTGACAGTTTCTAAAAAACAGAATTTCTATATAATTGCATTCCTGCATTTTCCATATTGTATAAATACATACTCAATGGTCCAGAAAGTAAGTGACTATAAGGGGCATATGCAAGAAGAAAAATGAGGGAACATTAATGTCTGCTTCTTTTTCTCACCCTATTTTTAACTGTAACATAAAAGTTTTAACTTGCTCTTAGTGCAAAAAAAGAAAAAAAAAAAAAGGTGGGCTTTATAATTAAAAGTACCTTGTGCAATTAAGAGCTACTAATTCCTATCCACCTCCATTCAGGAAAAAAGAAAATGTGTACTAAAGACTCAAAGGCATGCGAGGGATCCCAAATTTACTGTTGCTTTGTCCACTTACTGTCTTATATTTGACTTCCCTCAAATCACAGTTTTTCCACTAGTTTCCTGGGTGCCTCTGCCTGTGTCTTCATGGCAGAAAATACAGAAATCTTGCATTGTCTAATGCTTCTCTCCCTGCAGTTCACAGCTAATGGCCACCATGCACCACAGTCATAAGGACTTGAATATCTTCCTTTAACATAAATATGCTTCTGAGTCAAAGAAGAGAGAGGCATCTCTTTGCAAAGTTGACAAAATTGCAAAAACTTACATGGACAGCTGAAAACTCAATTTATGCATGAGGGACAGTGGCTGAGATACTGGGCTACTTTCCTTTAGCTCTTTTTGTGCATCTAGTATAAATACATCTGTATCTGTTGGACACTGAAGATGACTAAATTGCATGACTGGAGGATCTGCTGTATCCGAGATTAAGGCAATAGGTCCTGGTATTTAGACAAAGCCAGTCAACTGCAAACGTAGACTTTCAGACTCACCTGGTTTTAAGGTATTTGCAGAGAGTCAACCCAAGAGAGAACACTGTTAAGTCTGGTCCTATAATGGGGCAAATTTCAAGTGACAACACCATAGACTGCTGACATTTCTGCACTATTAGGTTTTGCAGCTGCAAAAGTATTTGGCCTACCAGAAAGCCTGTTTTTGATGTATATCTAAATGGGAGAATGCATTTGAAAAGGTGGATAGAACTACAAAAATATGGTCTTTTCAGGACACAGCATGAAACCCATTAAAGTGTCTCCAATGTCCCTCCAAATTCCAGACCTGCTAGCAGCTGAATAGAAAGAGTGAAATCACCTAAGATGGCTGAGCAGATCAATCCTAGCTGTTAACAGGGGGAAGATCTAAATTACTTTTCTGCTGCAGAGACCTACTTCCTTTTTTGCAACTGCTGTGAGGGCCTTCAGTGAGCTCCAGGTCCAGTGCTGACATCTACTCACTTCTTCACACAAACCTGAATGAGCCTGGTAAAATAATTCCTACGTCACATGAGGGGTCAGCCAGCCATTTATCCTGCCACTGTTGACCTTGTAAAAACATAAAGACATTCTCTGTCCCCTGTCTTCATGGTCTAGAAAATATTTGCAATCATGCAAATTTTGGAAAGACTGTCAACAAGGAAAATAATTTTTGTTAGATCACCATGTTTTTTTGCAGTTCTACCACTTTTTAAGACATCATACATTAATATGAAACATTTCACATTTTCTAATTATAGCCTGATAAAGTTTATTCTGTTAGTATTAATATCCTTATCAATTTTTAGCATATGCTAGAGCTTCTTTTTTTTTTTGGAAAAAAAACCCATGGTAAAATGCCATTTGTGAAAAATTGAAAAGTTTTGTAGAAATTTTCCCCACTTTAGAAGAGAAAATAAAAGAAATTAAAGCCTTTTGACACACTTTTTTATATTCTTATGTCAAAGCATTTCATATGTCAAAACAGCTTTTCTTCAATTTATGGAGTACCTTGATGTGCTATGTGTATAGAAATTATATTACTGGATGCTTAACATTACACATTATAAGTTTTATAATAAAGGGTTTTCTTTGAGAACAAAATGTTTTGATGGTATTGGCAAATACTTAGAAATTTTTGAAATTAGCATTTTGATTTTTTAGTTTCATAGTAAACAGGTAATTTTTATGGCTTTTGGTTTCTTTGTAAAGTAATATCTTCCATCAAACTTCTAGCAATATCTTCAGAACGCAAATTGTATTTAATGAGTTTTCTCTCATTTTTTTCATTTTCTTCTTATACTTTTTGTGAAGTAATGACACAAAAGTTTTCCCACAAGATGGCAGTTGCGAGTTGTGAAATTTGTAGAAAACCAGGTATGGAGACACGTCAACAACTGAGAAGACACAGGCTTGATAAATCAAGGAGAATGAGGATATTACAGACCGATAGGAAAAACTCTGGCTTTAGTTTACCTTTTTTGTGAACAGACGGAGCAGCATGTATTTTATCGTAAGACCATATACCATGATGCTTTTAGCTAGCAAACTAAAATTCGCTACAAAATTTAATTATGATCATATAACATTTTTTTTAACTGAAGTATGTGTGTTTATGGGTACAGATTTCCCTCTCACATACATATATTTATATTCATATGACTGAAAAATGTTCATATATTAAGTCTGCTGTTAACTGAGTAGTTAGAATCCACAAATTATTTTGCCTAGGAAAAAAACTCAAGAAAAAAAGATATTTCAAGAGACAATAAAGGAGATTTACTACAAAAGTAATGATAAATACATATCCAGAAATTGGTATTTTAATAATAATATTAATTTTTTATTATGCCAAGTCTTGTTCTGAATCTCTTTCAAATTGACAATAAAAAAACCCCATAAGTATGTGGCAGAGAGTTTCCATAAACACACAATAAAGAGCCTATCCAGTCATGAGGGGAACCATCATCACTATGAACACAATGATCTCCCCTGTTCCCAACTGAAAAATACAAATACATTTTTTGCACTATGTTCATAAAAATCCTACAATTCTCTTCATTCTAATCTAATTTGAGCTTGGCAAGAAAGCAAGTAGAGTAAGGCAGCCAAAACAGCAAATCCTAAGCCTTAAGGAAAAGTGGAGGAGGTTGTTTTCCCCCCCCTTTTGTATGAAGCAGGGAAACTTGGACTTTGTGTCTATCTCTCTACACAGTATATGTGTATGTACACACACCTCCACTTGCTGTGTATTTCCAGCTTTTCCAGCCCTATTTCCCAGGAGAATGTACACCTATATTCCTACTTATGAATACTACTTTGCCATGACAATGCAAAGAATGAACATTTTCTGAAGATGTTGGTACAGAGTAAGTCTCCATCCGGTGAAAAGCATCACTCTTGCAGACACAGGGAACAATGCCAGCTGATAATGGCTCAGGAGCTGTCTACATGATTTAGGCCCCTACGTAAATTACAACTCTCCATGAAGGATGGTAGATTTACTTGAGGTAATATAAAGCTCTTCTGTGGGATTTTTAGGAGGAAATGATTCATCAAGATGGATCTCAACTGAAGTTAAGAACAGCACTTCAGAGGCATCCAGCACATGCACTTGCTGATAAAGGGTCACATTCAGATATCCGTGTCCTTCAAAAACACAAGTGGGGCGGCTGAGGACATCTGCCTGAGAGAGTGACGTTGCAAGGTCAAGTTTCTACTTTGCTGCTTTAAAGTGGGTTTCCAACAAGGTGATATCACCTTGCCCTTCAGAAGCAAAGGCAGTTGTCATGCAGCTTCAAAGTCAGAAATGCAGCAAACTTGGGAGGAAATGATTTACTGTTTCAGCTGCCGTAGACTAAACATGAAGAAGTATGGTAGAGTGCAAGGGACAGGAAAATCTTGCACTGAGTCTTTTTATAAACTTAAGTTGCCCTTACTGTCCCTTAATTGCAATCACACTGTCTGTGATTTACAGAAATTCATGTTTCAACATCAAAAAGACTGGAAGTCATCTCACTGTTGTTGAACAAATACAGATGTAGACCATGGCTTAAATTTCTTCCCTAAGCTCTTGGAAAAGAAATTCCAGTGGGGAAAATGTTCACTAAGTCATCCAAAACATTTCTGCCTCCAGGATTTGAGAGCTGTTTCTAATCTTTAGTTTAGCTTTCTTTAACAACTAACATCTATGGCAGCCGAGTGGAAATGCTCTCCGTTCCCCTCCCCATTCCACGTGGTTGCCGAGATGTTGCAAGGAGACGGACCACACGCAGGTGGGTGGGCAGGAAGCAAAGAGAACTTTATTCCCAGGGTCTGGGTTTTTATATGGGGTCAAAGGGGGAAGTGATTTCACATCAGTGGACATCGGAGGTTCACAGCAAGTAGGGAAAGGGTTAACAACAGACAGGGGAAGGGGGGGCTTTCTCACAGAAACCGGTTGGGGCAGTTTCTTGCATTTTAATGAGGGCATTACCAGTGTTCCCTGGGAACAAGACAGAGACAGACAGGACAAACTATTTTACAATGGAATAAAACGATGCCTTCAAAACATTATGGTGAACTTTCTTCATCTTCCTCAGAGACTCATCTCTTACTGGCTTTATCATCCGTATTCAAAATTCATTGCGCTGCCAGTGACATACAGGAGGAACAAAGGGTTGTGATTCTTTTTATATATATGGCGAAAATTACCCTACTTTAGAATTGCCTTTTTTTTTCTTTTTCTTGTTTTGTTTAGATATGGTGCCTTGAACTACCTGCAGTATTCCTAGAGTCAGTGCTACTGACTTCACTGAAGAAGTTCACAGTATTGCTTTTGCTGACGTGGCATTTATTATAATTCAAAATTTGTTTTGGAGAGGTTTTTTTCATTATTGGCTACTGACCAAATTTTTACTTGCTGTGTAAGTGCTGTGTTCATTGAAGGCTTTGAATGCTGATTTACTGTAGATCTGTTTCTTTATCTTGACCACAATAGCTTCTTTTTTATTCATGATATTTAATGGCTTTCCTGCTTTGCACATTTTTTTTTTTTTAATATCCATTTTTTGAGAGACAGTCCACCTCTGCTGAAATCATCGAGGGTTCCACTGTTCTCATCAATGAGAATTAAACTGAGTTATGAATACCTGAAAGCTGATTGATGCATCATTTAAGTATTACACTGGCAAGTGCAAATAAACTACAGGTTATATCCTGATGTTTTCTTGGTATCCTTTAGTTTTAACCTCCTGCAGAGCAAAAGTGACTGTCAGGTACTTTTATGTTTTCAAAGACACTGTTACCACACAGAAAGACTGAGATGGTTTTGTTTGCTGAAATGAAAGCTTACTTTATAGATGTTCTTTTTGACTCATTATAGTGTCAAGTTGGCAGTGGTGTTTGGATGGCTGAAGGAAGAATGGGTAGAGTCTGATTCCACAACACTTTGTTTTACTTCATTAGACTAAAGGGTTTTGATTTTTTTCATTAAGTTTGTTTGGTTTTTGTAAAGTGTATGAACAAGAATTATGAGTGTGCATATATAGTCTCTCCATTTCTGACCCTTTTAAACTGGTTTTGGACCTTCAGATGTTGATAAAGGAAAACAAGACAAGATATTGTAAAACATTTAGCTGTGCAATAGAGTTAAAAGAAAGCCAAGCAGACCATAGTTTGTACACAAAAGTTTCTCAAAAATAAAATTCAACTTGGCTCCCAAAATCAAGTGCCTGCAAGAAAAAAAGCAGAGATGCTGAAATTAAAAAGAATTTGCCTAAAATGTATTTTCACTTTGCTTCTGCCATGACATCGTTTTTTTAATACAGGATTTATCTCATCCAAATGCAGGCTTCTAAATGGAAACGACTAGTACTCAAGGATAAATAAGCAATTTTATCACCTTTTCCAAGTATACTCTACTGCATCCTGACGAGTTTGAAAGTTTTGCCTCTATTGTGAGTTGCCTCAACCTCTTTTGACTGTAATCTCACGGAAGGAGAATATACTCATTAAAAAAGTCACCATAAAGCTTCATTTGAAAATACATTTCTTAAAAATCTGGATTCCTGACAATCTTAGCACCATAGCCCTGCTTGTAGGACAGTCAAAGGATGTAGGAATAGGAGTGACATTAGTTCTTTTGATTCTTCTAATTGTGAAAACAAAGTATATCTCACATGCGGAACTTCAGGTTGTTTGCACTATACCATAAGCAAGTGGTAGCTCGTAATTAAGAGAGACACAACAAACAGAATTGTCATGTTTTTCTTTCAAATTCCTGATGAGAAACCTGGATTACAAATTGAAGGGAATGGTAATGAAATGGATGACGTAAGAAATTATGTTACTTTTCATATTAGCACAAGAACAAACAAGAACAAACAATTGCTTAGCTTTCCATATTCTTTCCACATTGGAGAATAATAGTTTTATAAAATTTTTATAATATAATAATTGTGTATTACTCTGTAAACACCCAAAAAACAATATGCAAAAGTGTCAATAATTCATTTTCACACACTGCTTCATTTTGGAAAGGAGAAGGTTGAATCTAGAATGTGTCAAACTCATATTGTAAAGAAAGTGAATAAATTAATTTAAAGCTTTCTATTTTTAAAAGTAAATATAATATGTGGTTTCATGAGCATTGCATTTATTTCAGCATCTCTTAGTTTGGGCCATTTACAAGTAACATTAAAATATTTCATGGTAGCTGGCTTGGAACTTGAAAGTTTCCACTTTGCATTTCACCAGAAACAAGGATTCTAAGATCATTGGTTTTTTAGCTGTTCTGTTGATAGCAGGTCAGCAGAAGATCCAATCAGTTCTCCCAGTTCTCTTCATATACTGAGGGGAAAAGAGTAAAAGTATTTTGTTCACATGATGCTACCAGCAACTTCCTGAACAAAAAATAAAAGGGAATAGAGCTATCAGTACTTTTGTCGCCACCTTCTAAATTAGAAATTTTATAAGTAGTGTAAACTAAAGAAGGAGGGGAATTAGTATTACAGTGGATTCAACTGTTCTGTTTGAGCTTACAGCTGAAGAAATATATTCTCTCTCTCCCCCAGGTTCTCCCAGAATTTCAACCTGTCTTTGAGTGGATCTGAGATTTTTCCAAGTTCTACCTTTCTCTGATTGAGAGCCTCTACATTTTTAATTATTGCTTACAAGTTGAAGAATTTCACTCGGATATATAAAAACTTCAGGAAGTTCTGTAGAAAGACAGAACAAAGAGAAAATGCTGCCTCCAGAGGAGATTATTTCCCTCTCTGAGAAATGTTGCAAGGAATATTTTCTTTTTTTATTTAAAAAAAATATATATAGCTAAAATTCAGGAAAAATTTTACATTTTTCCTTGGCTATTTTTTGAGAAGTGTTTCCATTTATCAAACAGTTTTACTAACAAACTAGGCCACTCTGAAAAAGCCAAGAAAAAGAAACCCAAATCACTTGCATAAAAATGCTACAGACCTATGTTTCTATATCTGGCAAGTTTTGCTGAGCTTCACACCAAAGTGATACGAAACTACAAATGTCTTACTGTACCACTTTTCCTTCAGGAACTGCCTCTCCAAAGAATAATTTAGAAAACAGGAGTAAAATCCCACATGCGTATTGTTTACCAAGAATCTTTCTTTAAAGTTTTGTTCTAACAAATTTTCTAGATATTGTTTTCTGTGTCCTTAGAGTTTTACAGAATAAAACATTTTAGCCATAAACTTTAAATCTTGCACTGAGCACCTGGCCATGAAATCCTCACAAGTTTTAAGCACACTACCAGTGCAGTAGTATGGGCTCCCTTTCACTCTTGACAAGGAATTTTACCACAGTGCTATCAATGTGTAGCACATGCAAAAAACCCCTCATACGAATGTTTTTTTGAATACTGTCCTGTTTTGCCTTATTGACAGAGCAATTCAGTACTTTCCATAGTAATTATGACACTTCAGCATTTCATAGAATCACAGAATAGGTTGTGTTGGAAGGGACTCATCAGGATCATCAAGTCCAACTCCTGTCCCTGCACAAGACACCCCAAGAGTAACAACACCATGTGCCTGAGAGCACTGTCCAAATGCTTGTTGAACTCTGTCAGGCTTGGTGTTGTGACCACTTCCCTGGGGAGCCTGTTCCAGGGCTCAACAACCCTTTGGATAAAGCACTTTTTCCTGATGTCTGAACTAAACCTCCACTGACTCAGCTTCATGCCATTTCCTCAACTCCTGTCACTGGTCATGAGAGTGGAAAGATCAGAACCTGCCCCTCTGCTTCCTCCTCTGACGATGTTGAAGACATCAATGAGGCCTCCTCTCAGTCTCCTCTACGCTTTCAGAAAGCACTTTTCATCTTCAAAGTTCTCTGCAAGCATTAGTTGATAGTTGTTACATGTTAAAACACTGACATGGGGCAGGCAGAGAAACAGCAGTCTCTTCACAGGAGCATGTGAAGGAGTAGAGGGGTTTAGGACTTTATTCTGCTTAAGTTGACTTCATACAGCTTTTTCTGCTGCTGGGCATGTTTACATAGCTAGTAATTTCACACTGGTGCTAGTCCCCAACTGCCTGTCACGAGGTTCTGTATTAAATAAAGCTAGACCCAAACCCTGGCCTGGATCCCACCATCTCCTTTCTTGCTGCACCAGGGTCAGCAGATCCCTCCCGCTGCATCCTGCCCCCTTAGCTGACTGAATGCCCCCACCATTGTTCCACTGTCCCCTGTGGCACTGGCATCCCTACTGCTGGGTTTCCTTTTGCAAAACAGAGACAGCCACTGTTCCAGTGATCACATGAAGTACTTCTCCTCTTTCACACAAATGGGGTTCAATTTCCTGCAGCCATCCTCACTTCCTGAAGAAAGCTTCTTTATATAGTCTTTGAATCTCACTGGTTTACATGTTAAAAGACAAAAATAAGCTATTACAAGGCTTTGGGCTTAAGCTTCTTAGTTGCAACAGCCAGTGTCCAGTCACAAATTGTGATTTTGTACTATATGTAGCGGTAAAAAGACTATGTGATAAATTTTCAGGGAAATTTTATGGAGCTATATTAAGTCTCATACTTAATATACTTAATATAGTATATTAACACATACTATATGATACCTGCCATAAAAGAGTTAGATATGTGGCTCAGCAAGCAGCTTGACTGATATGTGAACCTGAAAGTTATGCTATAAGGAATGTTTTTATTGTAGGCACTTTTCCTTGCCTGGTCTCCTTTGTTACAGTTCTGTTATCACTGGACACATTATTTACTTGACTTGTGCCTGAGTTTCTCTAGGTGTATGGTAAGAAAATTCACACTTATCAAAGTGCTTAAAAATCCCTGAACAAATACAGTAGTTATAAATCTCTGGACAATTAGCAGACCTGTTTAGCAGCAGTGGCCAAACTTTACAGGCAAAAAGATTTCTCCAGTTACAAGATATACCACAATATGAGACTCTGTGTGATTGTAGAAATCATATTGACCTAATGGTCTCTGACACACAGTTGTTTTTATACTGGCGGTACCAATCCAACCAGACCTAAAAGACCAAGTACTGTAACTACTAAACCTCAGACTAGTGACGATATATGCATCTAAACAGAAGTACTTCAATTCAATATGTACAGATTTGCCCTGATAATATAAATGACGTATTGACAGTGATTGACAGTGTCCACACAACTTCTATACAAATCTTACAACTGAAGGGAAAATATTAGGAAAAAAAATATTTGACAGACAAAGAAGCAAACAAGCAACCCCTAAAGCATCTAATTTCCTCTTACTGGAGTGGAAACATACAGCCCTAAATTACTCTGTATTTCCTTCAGTGCATACTTTCAGTGACAGATGTTTCACAGCGTCCTCTGAAGAACACAAAATTTGTGACGTTTGAAATGCTTTTCAGTATTTCCCATGCTTTAGAGTATAACCCATATATCATGTTTATAACTTTATTTTCATGCACTGTTGATCACAGTACATCAGTTATCAAACTCTATACAGATTCACCAACTTCCTATTTTGCATTATGTTTGGTAGCATGTAGTAGTCCACCCTAAATACTGAATGTGGACTTCTCTGCTCCTGACTGCACAACACTCATTGTGGAGCTCTGTCGTGGGTTTCTCTGAATAGTTGTGGTTTGTTTTTGTTTTTTTTGTTTGTTTGTTTGTTTTTTTTTAATAAGAAGAATATTGACTTCTGTTGGAAGCCTCTGGAAGTTTCCTTCCATCCTATAGAGCAGAGCCAACGAGGGCCAGCTCCGAGGAAAACTTCCTGCTTTTGAACCATTAAGTTACTCCCCTGCGTGAAAACATATTTAAGAAGTTGTGGCGCAGTAAGAAATTGGCAGCCATGGGTTAACAACATCGCAAAGC
>JAWWTY010000088.1:22991500-23004397 GCA_035222235.1 Margarornis squamiger
GTTGTTAGCTCTAGCTATAAATTCCTAGCTGGTTTTTTTTTTTCCCCTTCCCTCTGGAAGGTGAAAATGGTGGGGGGGGGAAGAAAGGCCTTGAAACAGTTTTGCTGGACACCAGACGTTTATCCAGGGTCAAGCCACCACAAGCTCTTATGGTGAAACAAAGTCTTTTTCTTACTGACTTCTTTAAAATGCACTTTTTCTCATCTGCCTTTGAAATTCCATTGATTTGTGAGTGTGGGGTTGCTTTCATGAAATGTTAAGAGGCCCCTGCAAGGACTCTGATCTGCAGAAGGTGGTGCTAGAGTTTTTGGATCAGTTGTCATGTGTTCTGGATTGAATCCTAAATTTATCCACTTGATACGTTGTTTGCATTTTGGTTCTGTTTTATTATGTTTCTTGTTTTATATTCAAATACTACATCCTATTTAGCAGAGGCTGTTCTGGTACTCCCAGTATAATTGGGTGGATAGGGAAGGGAAGCTCTTTAATTTCAGTGACTTTTTGATATCAATGTTGAATTTAGGGAATTCCACCTGCACTGTAAAATAATGTAAAATAGCATACAGAGAGGTGGGTACTGAAACACTCAACTTGTGGTGTAGATGTGGTGACGACCAAAACACCTTGGGTAAGTGGTAGATCCAAGACACCCAGTGTTCTAAGCAAATATGGGATGCTTATTCTGCACCCTAAAGAAATTATCTGACTGGGGGTGAATAGCATCTCACTGTCACACAAGATATGCATGGCAACGGATATGTTTAAATGGTATATGGTATATTGCCCCTGTTTCCCACAGTCCATTTGGGGCTTGCCATACCCAAATCAGGATAGCCCTTGCTGGCTGTCCTTCCCTCTTCTACTTGTGAGTGGACACATGTGTACCCTGCAGGGCTCCACTCCCAGGGCACTGCTGCTGTCTGATTGCGGGTGGCCAGCACTGCCACATCTCTGCGCCCAGGAGGAGGGGCATCCTCCGCCAGACCTACCCCTGTCATTCACAGTTTTCTCTGAAGACCAGCTCCTGACCTCTTCAAACTTTCAAGTGTCTGTGATACACACTCGAGGCAGATTTCAGAGAAACATTAGAGAATTCATGTTTTGCAGATCCTTGCATGTATCTCAAGGGAGTTCAAGAAGAGTTCATTGATAACAACTGGAGAACTCCCCAAGGTGCCTGGTTACTGCCTGAAGGGAAATCAAGCAGAAAGGGAGACACTATACTTGATTTTATTGGTGAAGTATTTTCCTGTTTCCTAAGGTTAATAATTTTAATGGTTTACTTAGATTTTAGCTTACAGCATGTAATATTTGTACACTGATATTTTAGTGTCCCTTTAGGAATGTGTTTTGTTTTCCTGAGGCAAATAACCACAGCCAGTTTTTCAGCCAGTTTACTGACAAATTTCAAAGGGGGATTAGCCATTATCTCCCTGCTGGTAAGTTAATTTTCAGTGTAGCCATTTGGGCTTTCTGAAATTTGTTCTTAGTCTGCCTGACTGTTCATTTAGTCCCTTGCCTCAATTTCCCCATTACTTACTGTTTACATAGGGTTTCATCAGTTAGTTTACCACATTAAATATCCTCCTGCACTTGTGGGCAATATAAAGCACAGAACTGTCTCTGACCCCAAAATAATAGCTAAATATAATGAGTTTTCTAAGCAGTTTACTGGAGTAAAGCAGGAATTCTCCACTTGTACTAACCCTGCAGCTTAAGCTGTCAGTATTCAGCATTATTTGCAATATGTAATACCTTCAAAAACAACCTAGTGAGTAACTCCTGTTTCTTGTTGCCATAGTGTTTCTGAAAGGACAAGCTGAAAAACAAAATCTGTTTCAAAGACCGATTCAAACTTCAATGTCCACAAAACACCTTTGAGAGACAGACTTGGATCTTATCCAGGAGCACTAGCTTCAGCATGATTGAGGTCAATCTAGTTTACAGTGCATTGCCAGTTATCCTAGTACAAATTACTCTTGACAAGAAGAAGGAAAGGGCAGTTTTAAGACCCGTCAGTATCCCCTCCTACATTGATAATGGAGGGGAAAAAAAAAGAAAAAAAAAGAGAAAAGAAAAAAAGAAAGCTGTTACAGCTATTATTACTACATTTGTATGAAATCTGTCAAAGGTGCCCTTCACTGGCATTGAAACTATTAATTGCATACTATCAGCATACTAACTACAGTTGCCTTAACTTTGGATGATCTTACCTTCAGAAATGTTTTATACCTGCAACTCCAGCAGGTGAGGCAGTTCTTCAGCAGATCTCCAGTCATGTCCCAGGAAATTATTCTACTGCTAGAGGTGAAGAATCCAAATCAATCAGAATTTTGAATTTGTCTTGCACTTGCACTGAGGTAAACATGATTAGAAAATAAGACATGTAGTATCAACTTTCAAGCAGGAAACATCCCCACAAATTCCCTCCTTGAAAAGAAATGAGGAAATATGCCTTAGCACGCTTTTGTCACTGATATAAATACATATTTAAATGAGGGAATAGTAACAGCAAATGGGAAATTCATTTGCAGTGAAAATCCTGCTTGAAATAACTGTGGGGGAAAAAGACAGAAAAAAGGAGAATGTCTTTTTTTATGGTGCTGAATTAGAAGTTGCAAGTGTGTGCATTAATTTTCACATAGTGTTCAGTATTATTAAAAGCCTAAGGTTTCTTTTGCCTATTCCTTTAAATAATAGGAATATTAAGGCAACGCACACCCCAAGGTGTTTATTAGACTGTAGGTAGTTCAATTCCAATGTTATTTTCAAAACTATGATATTGGGATAGTTTTATTCATTCAGTTATCTCCTACTTTACAACATACCGCATGTGGGAACTTTCTTTTTCATGCAATTTTGCAGCAGCCAGCCTGAAGAGGACCCTTGTTAAATTTGTGGTGCCTTACAGGAACTTAGTTTCTTGATTTTTTTCAGCTTTCACATCAAACTAAGTCATTATAACATAAAGTAATGAATAGCAACATTTGTATTTAACTGTAGTTATGTTTGATTGATGCTAAAATGCAGACATTTTATTTTCTTTCACTTTGAAAAATAGATGAAATTGAAGTAACTTGTTGAGCTAAATCTTTATTCTTTCAACAAAATAAAGAATATTTCTCCAGTATAGCCTGAAAACTAGCTATCTATTCTGGACTAAAGGGATAGAAATATAATTTGGTGCTATTGTTCTCTTAAAGGTGTTTTTGTCCTGGCTTTTAACTTCCAGCCTCTACTCTTCTGCAAAGAGGTATTTATTGAACATTTCAATACCTCATATGCAAAAGCACCTTCTGAGTCACAACCTGTGTGCTTACCAGAAAGAAAGGTTTAACACACATGCAGAACTAGATCAGACACAGAACGACCTCTGCACATCTTGTCATGTTTTGAAACAAGGTCAAGGAGCATGGCTTGACTTCTGCAATATAATTATAGTTGTGGGATATCTTTTGATCTCTAGGATCTGCAGTGAAAGCAAGGGAAGCAAAAGAACTGTAGGCATGTGTATTTTGCATACACCCACCACCTCTGGGAGTGGATGTCCCGTACCAGCCCTAGTGTTGGCGTAGGCTTTATTTTGTCGGGCCTTTTGTATTCTATAAAGTTAACCTCCTTCCCCTTCTAGAATAAGGGGGATGGTCTCCAGAATTACATTTTCAACCTCCTTAAAAATGTCCTTCCTTTTGAAGCTTACAGCAGACAAACACTCATGTGATATTTTGGATCACTGCCTGTCTTACTGTCTGTTATTGACTCCCATTTTCTGCCTGTATTATTATAATCCATAAAAATGTTTCAGAACAAAGACCATTCTATGTACACACACTATTTCCTAGACTTGCCTTGCTCCTGGCTACTTTCAGAGACAAGACTGTGGGCCATGTATTCTTGCCCACAAAAGCAGCATTTTGATTCTTACATTGTCAAATATTACCAAGCTAGTGATGCATTAACATTCTTTTTGTTCTGTGCTTGTACAACAGCTATCCAAATAGGGATATGATCTGTGCAAGTGTTTCTCAGGCCCTATATTTGAACTCACCTATAAGTCAAATAAATGTTAGTACAGAGAAATATCTGTATTTCCAGGATCTCCAGTCATCCCAGTTTCTTTTAATTGCTGTGTAGTGCTTAGCTAACATTTCTTTTCAAAGGAAAGATGTATTTCAGGCTCAGTTCCATCTTAGGTAAGCTTCATTAGGAGTGACACTAAACAGTGAAGGTTTTTCAGCAGGTGCAAATAGGACAGTTCTTCTAGGTCCTTTTGTAGTGTGTGACTTCACCAGAAAGAGGAAAAGGGGTATGCTGTGGACTCACGGCTGCTCTCAGACATAAACATTTCACCTGCAAGCTACAGGTTTAACTGGCTGCTGTTGAGATTAAAGAACTAAAAACCAGGTTAAGCCTTTGTAAAGTAGGCTGCTAGGCTGGATAGTGTCCTGGTCAATTCCTGCACCTATTCTGTCCTGGGTGAGAGCCTCTAACTCGCTTTTGGGCTGCCAGGTTTTGTTTTGTAACTCTTGTTTGTACAACAGACAGCCCTGTTGAGGTTGTGACTGAAATCTGGTATTGGGCGAATAACTAAATCATCAAAATAATTTCAAACTGTCCCTACTGAAATACCATGGTGATGTTGCATTGCACAGATGAAAATAGAGGACCAGTTCAGAATTACCAGTCTTCTTTCCATTTGTGATCAAAACTAGCTACAAGTTCATTGTACCCTAGGGCACAAAGTTCACTCCACCAAGCAGACTTTGCATTGACACCTTTTGCTGTTGATTCTTCATGCAGGACTGGTCATTCCAAGCAAGAAGCAGGATTGTGTCCTTGGAGCTGAAATTACAGAAAATGTCATTTCAATTTAAGAAACAGTGATCAAAAGTAGCTAACTCAAATCAACAGGACTCAGTTCCAGGTCTTTATACTAATCTCAAATAAGTAAAGAACATCATGTTCAAAGAAATTACTTTTGTGTAAGACTTGGCTTTTAAGTCTGTGTGCAAAAATATTCTTTTTGATCTGAGTTCAGTGGTTTTCTCACTTATCTAAAAAGAGTTACCAGCACAGGTAGTAAATTAAATTGGAATATAAAATAAAAACAGCACTAGACAACTGTTTCTTTCTGGTTTTACCAGCTCAAGAAAGAACCATGTTGAGACATAATTAATAGTGTTCTTAGAGCATTTGATTTAGCACATTACTGTGGAAAAAAGAAGCAGGAAGAGAGAGGTTATGACTCTGGGCCATGCTTTGCCCTTGGGGTTGAACTCCTGTGACTGTCAACAGCTTGGGCTGTCACTTTTTGGCTCATATGATAGATGTACTTAAAGATCATTCGCGCTTTCTATGTTAATAGTCCTTTTCAGGACACCTTTATAAATCCATATGGGGCCTAAAGAGATCATAGAAGAATTTCCACCCAGTATCCTCTGGTGCTGATGAACCAAAATTCTGACTATATTTTAGGGCAAATATAGCACTTTGGAAAGTATGTATTGCATGTAACTCTCTGTGGCAGCTGGAACATTCTGAAACTAATTACAGGTTAAATGTCTGTTCTATGAAGGTACTGAGTAGCAGCATCTACATTGCCATTAATTGTTAATGAATCAAGACATGCATTTCCAGATGTTCAAGAAGAGAACTGGCCACTGGGTTTATGTGTGGTGAATTTTGTGACTTGACAGGTATCAAGGAATTTCAGGATCTTTGGACTCGACTGGTTTTTGTTCAACAGACATTTCTGTAATATTATGTTGGCATACTACTACTAAATATGTTTGTAAAGATAGGGAGCCAAGTAGGAAAAAGCTATAGTTAGACTTTTCTTCATCTTTCTTCGTGTTTTATAGCTGTGAACCTGTATATGGTAATGCCACTTCTTCATTTACCTCAAGTCTTGCCATATTTCCCTAACTAAGCATGTGCTATCTGAGTTATATAACTTCTCATGGACTTGCTCTTATTTATTAACTTGTATTTTCTCTAGGACTTTAAATCAGCAGAGGATACACAAATCACAAAAAGCATTTACTCAAGAACAGATTTTGTGCTCACTGAAGTAAAAATATTTATGTACAAAAATATAACTTTTGGATAATATTCAGAAAAGGAGGACACGAAATTTCACAGTGAAGCTGATCTGGGGTGGGTGGAAATGCTTGTTTTAATAGCAAAAATATGGCAATAGCTGCGCTGTGCAGCCTGTACTCTAGACAAAACACAGCATAAATATTGCAATGCTCAGTCATTCAGCAAGGGAAATAGTAACATTTTCCAAATTCTTTATTCAACCTGCCTTCAATTTTGCAGGTGATAATTCCACCTCTCTGCTTGTCCAGCAGTGGTTCCTATATAAACACAATGCTTCAGGGGAAAAAAAAATGGTTGCAAAAATTCTTCTTTATAAATAATAAACCAAAGCTTTGTCTCAAAGAATATCAGGACAGCTGTCAAAAGAGGTGAGATTTGTTTACAAAGAGAACAAGAAGTAAATGGATGAGGCAGGAGCAGTGGGAGAAGGAAGAGCCATATCTAAAGTTTAGTATAAAATGTAACAAAACTCATAGGGTACATGTCAGGGGAAAAGTTGGAGGCATCTGAAATATGAGAAATTACATCAAATAAAGCATATTAATCACTAGGTCATGAAATTGTGAGAGACTTTTATTTTTTTATTCTAGAATAGCAACTGCTCTGGCTCACAGATAATTTTTCTATTTATTCAGCAATAGAAGATGTAAAAGTGTTTATTTCCAGCTTGTATTTGTTGGATGCTGGCATTAAAAAGATTACTTTTATTCTTTTCCAAATGTTTGCTGTTCCTGTATCAGCAAAAAGATGTCTAAACATATAAAAAGTAGTCTACAGTCAATATAACACCTTTCTTTTGAGGTCCCACTGAACTGATAGTTAATCTTCAAGTTTATGATGATTTAAACATATATATTGATTTAGTGTGCTGCAAAAAAGGATTTACCTGGACTTACACCTAAAAAGGAACAATCAGCACAAAATAGTGTTACTGACTCCAAATGAATTATTTTCAGTTTCTATTTTGATAACTGCATTGGTGATTAACACCTAGGAAAACACAAGTGTGGAAAACAATCCACGGCAAGTTGACATTCAGTTTTTAGCTTTCTAACACGTAGGAAAACAATTAGATCTTCTTTATGTTTCTATGATGTATAATAGCATTAGTGATCTCTAAGTCAAGCATTTCCTGGCAGCTAATAGTGGGTTGCATTAAGAGACCCTGGGTTTATCTTAGACCTTTCGCTCTTCCAGCCAGTCATTAGCTGCCAGAAAATGTTTGACTCAGGGGTCATTATTGCTTAAATATTGCCTCTAAAAGCTTCTCATTACTACCATTTCTTTTTGCTTTTGTGCTGCATTAGCTGGCCTAAGTAGTAATACAATTAACTATAATAACAAATCAGGCAAACAATAGAAGCTCTGCAGACTAGCGATAGGGCCAAGACAAATTATTTTCTACATATTTCTAGTTTACGGTTGGATATTGATACTGTAATAAATCCAAACATGAAGAGTAAGTATCAAGTGACTACTAGGAGGGAAGAAACAAAAGGAATAAGGAGAGGCAGAAGCAGTTTCATGGAAAGAGAAAAAGAGACAGAGTCAGAGAGAAAGAATAGCATAATGCCAAATCCTTGAGTGAGGAATTTTGTATTTCCTGCCAATGAGAATGGGACGTATTGCTGTGTGCCAGATAATTGCAGGTATTTCATCAGCAGTATCCTCTTTTTGTCTCTTCAGTTTTATATATGCAAACAACCACTTGTGGCTTGAGGCCACAGTACAAATATTAAACAGGGCACTCTCTTTGATTTGTCACAAGTTTCCTGCAAGAGAAGACCTCATCTGAAATCCCCAGAAGCAAATTATTCCTTTTTCACCTGGTGAGATTTCAGCTCCGTTTCCCATCAGCCTGCATTCATTATCATGCATATTCCTTTTTATGCTCCCTCCATCAGTCATCATGTGGTGTGGTCTTTATACTCAGTAGTTCAGCTTTTCAAACTAAAACAGCATGAAAACAAATGCCAACACATAAGAATTTCTTTTGGGGAAAAAGTCATAGGACAAAAAATTGTGTTAGAATATAACTGATGTTGAGAAAAAATATGAGTAAGTTTAAGGAATAAACTGTTTCATAAATATGTTGTAAATACTCTTAAAAAAGAATTACAGTGCGCTGCATTAGCTGATATTGTTGGCTGTTGCCAGTGTGTTGTATAAGAAATGACAATATTCCAGATAGATGGCTCCAAAACTCATTTCATATTATTTCTACCTTCTGCTGAAGAAAACCAATTCATTGGCACAGACTTAGCAAGATTTTACTGTCAACAAGAGATGGTCCTAGCATGCTCATTCTGACAAGCGGTTAATCTATGAATGACTGTGGAAAATAAGACAATGACACCAACATATGCCCTTCATAGAATCATAGTTGTTGTCCTGGAAAAAATATGAAATGAAGTAGTATGAGAAGATGATGAGCACTTCCAAATTGATGCACTTTAAAATTAATTTAAAGTTAAATTAATTAATCTAACTCAACATTCTCAAAATTTTTCAGTGTTATGAGAAAGGATACATTCTGCGTAGGAAAAGGAAAGTTGCTCACTAATGAAAATTTCATTTTTTAGGTAAAAAGAAAGCTAGGGATCCAGCCATCACCTGCAGAAGGAATAGTTCCTTGAGGTCTGGATTTGAAATAGATACATTTATTCCTAACTGTACTTGTCCTTTCATAACTAGACAGATGTATGAAACTCTCACAAGTTTTAGTTTTCCCGTCTCAAAGGCAGCAAGAACAACACTCACCTGAATTAGTGAACCTCACTGAGATATTATTACCTCGATATTTTAGTGAATCAGTTTTCTAATATAAAAAAGAAAATTTTAGTAATTTTTGCTTACTACCATGTTCAGAGTTCCAAACAATGGTCTTGAACACATAAATGTGCTTACTTATCTCTAACTAACACTGAAAAACCACTAAGGTTGTAAAATCTGGTGTTCATAAAATGAGGAATTATCATAATAAAGTTTGTCCCTGTTATTTGCACTCACCCTCTTTATGCACATGCATATGCATTACCTTGCAATACTTTCTTACATAATAGCGCACAAGCTGTTCCACAGGGGTGCCTGACTGAGTCAGGGAAGGGTAATCATTCAGTATTCCCTTTTATCCTTACTGGAAAGGCCCCAGGCTTCACTTAATCCATACAACTGGAAACCTTCAGTGAATTCAAAGTTAGTAATTCCCTCACTAATATTTCTATAGTGATTACTGCATGATCTCGAAGACTGTGGGATTTTTATTTTTTTTTTAAATTGTTTATATACCTCTTCAGACTACCCGTAACCTCCATAAAATTTTCAAAATTGGCACTGTGTCATGAGGTTCTGCAGCACTCTGAAATAGCCATTGTGAGGCGGTATCTCTGGTAGGAGTTACCCAGAGTATCTATCCCTCCCTTGCTGCGCTGGAGGAGGGTTCACTCTTCTGCATTATAGCCTCAGTATACAATCTGGCAGGGATCAAGGATTCTTTTTATATTTTCCTTGACTTTGTGTTATACCTGGCTTGTACCACTATGTCATTGTTTGGGCCTCCTGAGGTGATGGGAAAGAAGCTGGGGATGCGAAGGAGCTCAGATAGAGGTGAAAAGGCCAGGCAAGAGGGCCATTTAGTCTGGGAGAAGTAACCAACAGATTCAATGGTGACTGCCTGCTGATGTGCTCCTAAGATCAAGGGCTAGTAGACCCTGTGGGATTTGCATCCATCAGGTCCTTGAAGGCAGACATGCACCAGAGAGTTCAGTCTAAGATATGAGAATCCTGGCTGGGAAAGTCATTAACAAAGTGAAGATCACATGAATGGCAGGGAAGTATATGGTATACCTCAACATGGTACCTCAGATTTTTGAAAATTTATTAATAAACTATAATAAGTTAGCAATTTTGGTAAGATGAAGAACACAATCTGCTTTAGGATTACTTTTCAATGCTTCTAGGACACATCTGCTGACATTTTAGCCATTGTCACCTTAAATTTTTCATCTAATGTTTTAACTTCTTTTTTTTGTTTGTTTGTTTGTTGTTTTAGCATTTGCAACCACACATCAGCTGGTGCATTCAAAAGTGACCATTTTTTCTGCTTTTATCTTGCAATCCTAATCTGAACAGAAAGGAACACAATCAAACCAGTGTCTTAGTAGTGCCTTAGTAGTCCATGACTCTCCTTGTCAGCCCTCTGAGCTGTAGAATGGTTGTTGTACAGCTTAAATTAAGGACAGAAACTCCCATGTTTCTGAACAGTGCATTGGGATCTATAGTACTGTGCAACTCTGAGGTATGAGGCTGAGCAGCAACACCTGGAGAGCTCATGTGTTTATGTGTCCTGCAATACCAAGAGTGGGCTATTTGCCAGGATTTGTGCCTTGAATTTGGAGCAGCTCCTTGGCCTTTTTAGCAACTCAGATTTATATTTTAGCTCCTCAGACATTTTGAGTAGGTGGACAGTTTTGCAGTGAAACTGTAGCTCATCCTTATTGGTTCTCAACAAAAGAGGTAAACACAAACTTATGCTAGTCTAACTATCCTGCATTGTGGTGTAGTTGGTCATAAAACCGTTCGTTTTGCTTGTCATGCTATCACAGCCTGTAACACACAATGTCAGTAACTGAAAGGAATAGAGAGGTCAGTCTTGCAGTGCAGAGTAATTGATAATACCATGTGAATCAGGCATTAAAATGTCTCAGTGCTGGTTTTCCTTTTATAGATTCACTGTAGTAAAGTTTGTCTGATGCAAACCTACTGTTGCCTTGCCTCTTATTGAGAAGAACCCTGAAACATGCTGTTTCATTACTTGTTCTTTTTTAAATATAAGGTAGGGCAGGATGCCCTAGTAGGAGAGTTTTGTGATCAGTTCTGCACATGCATGTAATAAAAAGACACTTACTCTAAGCAGTACATGGGGAAGAAGCACAAATCAGTGAGGTCTGGAGGTAAAAAAAAGGAAAAATATTAACTCTAATTCTTTGTCATGAACTGACTTCATGTAGTATGTTTCTGTCCCACCCAAGAGCTGCTAGTTTTCTGTAAACAACCAGATGAAAATGAGTCTTGAGGGAAATAGTGTATTTTAACTACATATAGGAAAATAAGAAAGCAATATACAAGGATGTGCAGAAGAGTCCATATGTACATAATGGAAAGCAACTAAGCAATGGACCTGTTTATTCCCAGAATGAATATGATAGATATGGCACATGCAGAAACAATGGATCTGCTTGAAAGACAGAAATATCTTAGAACCCAAAAGAAAAGACTTTTTTTTCCCTCATAATTTTAACACAGTAATGAACAATTAGCTCTCAAGGATTTTAAAAACAAGGAAGCAGTAATGGACTCAGAAATGTCTTGCATTTAGTGTGGATAAAATCTGTATGTAATTTGAAGCTCTTAGGAAACAAATAGGAAATGTCAGTAAATGCTAAATGTTATTAATGCAATTTTACATTTATATGGGATCACAGAAGTCAAAAAAACATTAATTAAAAATTCTGTGGGCATTCAGGACTTGATTTAGTTATCCCTCTACAGTCTTATAATACACAAAATATTTTGGTTTGCCACAGCCAGGTGGAACTTCTCACTTGTTATAAAGTTGCTTTTCAGACTGTGAAGGAGTTACTGGGTCCCAAAATGCTGTGCTTGGTCTAGGTTAAGGAGGAACACATACCAACACATTGGCCATGGTATTTTCTTTGCAGTTGTGGGACTGCTGCAGCCATTTCAGTGACAGGACTGTAAAAATGCTTCTTTCTGCAGACTGATTTTTTCTCTGCCTTTGAAAGGGAAAATGGAGATATGGGCAGGAGCTATGAGGACATTGGTGTAGGCAGTGCATGACATTTTCACCCCTACAACTGTTTAGTTTTAACTCATGTTGGGATCCAGCACATTACAGCAGTGCTTCTTCAGGAGCTGCCCAGAGCACCTGGCCCTACTGCAATTGGGAATTATATTCTACCCATTCTCAGCCACATTTAGGGAAGACTCTAGGAAGATAACTGCTTCTTATTCTCATTTCTTTCAAAAATGTGACAGACTTGAAAAAACAGCCTGAGTGGGCTCTTCTTTGGAAGAACAGTGATTTTCAGGAAAGAGGCAAAGAATGCTCCACTCTTTTCTTTTCAGAGCACAGGCATAGGACCAAACTAATATAAGTTTGTAGTCGGAAATCTTGGTACCAAAATTAAGGCCAGTTTCATGACACAAGCAAAAAAATTGAGGGCAAATATTGCTTTCAACTGTCCAAAGCAAAACTCAGAGCAATCACATTCTACATGGTTTTATGTTTTCTAACCATCAGTAAAGTCTTTGTTACTGTCCCTTACGGCATTCTGGAAAAGCTGGCAGCCCATGCCTTGGACAGGTACACACTTTGCTGGGTTAAAAACCAGCTGGATGACCAGGCCCAGAGAGTTGTGGTGAACAGTGCTATGTTCAGTTGGTAGACAGTCACTAGTGCTGTTGCCCAAAACTCAGTATGGGGACCAGTCCTGTTTAATATCTTTATTGATCATTTGGATGAGAGAATTGAGTACACCCTCAGGAAGTTTGTGAACAAGACTAAGTTGGGTGGGAGTGTTGATCTGCTGGAGAGCAGAAAGGCTTTGCGGTGGGATTGGGTTGATGGGCTGAGATCAATGGTATGAAGTTCAATAAAGTGAAGTGCCGGGTCATAACCTTTGGTCACAACAACTCCAGGCAGCACTACATGCTGGGTGAAGAGTGGCTGGAAATCTGCCCAGCAGAGAAGGATCTGGCCATGCTGGTTAACAG
>JAWWTY010000088.1:23004497-23016711 GCA_035222235.1 Margarornis squamiger
TAACAGTGGTTGAACATAAGTCAGCCATGTTCCCAGGTGGACAGGAAGGCCAACGGCATCCTGGGTTGTATCAGCAGTGGTGAGTCCAGCAAGACTAGAGAAGTGATTTTCCCCCTATACTTGGCACTGGTGAGGCTGCACCTCAATTCCTGTATCCCGTTCTGGGCCCCTCACTATGAGAAGGACATTGATGTGCTGAAGCATGTTGAGACAAGGGCTACAAAGCTGGTGAAGGGTCTAGAAATTCTTCTGAGGGGCAGCTGAGGGATCTTGGGTTATTTAGCCTGGAGAAAAGGAGGCTTTCTAGAACTACCTGAAAGGAAGTTGTAGCAAGGTGGAGGCCAGCTCTTCTCCCAAGCATCTGACATCTCAAAGGGGACAGAGCCTCAAGCTGCACCAGGGGAAGTTCAGCTTGGATATCAGGAAAAATTTTGTCACGGACAGGGTTGCTAAGATTTGGAATGGACTGCCAAGGGAAGTGGTGGTGTTACTATCCCCAGAGATGTTCAATAAACAACTGGATGTGGCACTTAGTGCTGTGGTCTAATTGAGAAGATGGTAATTAGTCAAAGGTTGGACTTGGTGATCTTGGAAGTCTTTTCCAACCTAAATGATTCTGTGATTCTGTGATCAGTGTCCTCTTGGGTAAATAGTTTTTGCAACGGTAATTTGTTGCTGTTATTATCAGCTGCTTTTAAAAATCCCCAAAGAATCAACATATAATTGTGTGTAAACAGTAACTTTTCAAGCTTCAAATGTTTGAAGTTACTGCAGGTAATAAGAAACTGGTAATTAGAATAACTTTAAGCAAAAAAAGTAACTTTATAAACTTCAGAAGTTTATAAATCCTTGAAGAGTTTGGTAGCAGTTCCTTTTAAACAAACAGAAATGCTCCTTTTGATGTAAATAAGTGCTGAGTCATTCTTCATCTAAGAAAGACCGTATCTACTAGAACAAAGGGACCATTTGCAAATTTTTAAAAGTTCTGAGCAATTTTGTTTAACATCTTACAGAAATACAGCAATTGGCAGGGCATATTCACAGAGCCACACAATAACCAATTTGTTGAGATTGGCAGGGACCTCCAGAGATCATCCTGTGCTGACTGCCATGCCCTACTATCAGATATTTATACACATGGGTAAAATATGCTTCTTTTCTTCAACCTGAACAGCCTCAGCTCTCTATCCTCAACTTGTGTAAGACATCCTTCAGTCCCCTGTCTCTTTTGTGGCTATCTGCTGGACCACTCCTATATGTCCTTGTCTCCCTGATGCTGGAGAGACCAGAACTGGACTGAGCACTCTAGAATTGTCTCACCAGAGCTTAAGCAGATGGGAAGGATCACCTCCCTTGATCTGCTTACAATGGGTCTCCTGATGCAGCCCAGAATACCACTGGTCTTCTTTCATACAAGAGCATAGTGCTGGCTCATGAAAAGGAAAAAAATAACCCTAAGTCCATTTCTGTCATGCTATTTCTCAACTAGTTGGCTCTCAGTCTGCATTGATACCTAGGGTCATTCCTTTCTGGGTGCAGAACTTGGTGTTTCCAAGAAAATGGACTTCAGGTTCCTGTTGGGCCATTTCTCCAGCCTATCCAAGTCCCTCTGGAAGGCAGCACATCCATCCAGACTATCAGCCACTCCTTCTCATTTTGAGTCATCTTGAAACTTGTTAAGAGTGTTGTCCACCCTGGCATCCTGGTCACTGGAAAAGAGGTAAAACAGTACTGAACCTAGTGGCCTTTTTGACTACTGGGGTAAACCATTGCTGCTGGTCCTCCTGAAGCAGATTTTGTGCAACTGGTTGCAACCCTCAGAGACAACATGTTCAATTTCCTCCTCTTCCTGTTTTTCCTTCCTGAAGACAAGAGTATATTTTCTTTCTCCCTGTTCACCATGAGTTTTCAAAGATAATCAAGAGTTCCCTCAAAATGCATTTGTGGGTACATCCTATGACACACAACGAATTTGCATCTATGAAGTTTGTTTAAATATTTCCTAAACTAATTAAATTGCTGCTGAGGATAAGTCCTAACTTCTTTTCCCCTCTTTCTTCCTCTCAGAACTTTGGATTCTGCCACCTCCTGGCTTGCTTGTTCCATGCTCTATTTCCCTTCCTGAAGATACTAGTGTGGTTAGGTCACTCCTAAAGACAGAGATCTGCCAAAGTCAGGTTTCTTCCAGTTGTTGGAAGAAGGCATCTAATTCTTCCTGATCAGGTCATCTGTAGCAGTAGTGTGGTCCCACTGCAAAATTGCCCATGTTAATCCTCTGTCTAACCCCAATCCATCACATACGAATGGCTTATGATGTCTCCTTGGGCCGAGCTTTGTGCATCTCCTCTCATGGAGTCAGGATGCACCGCTACATCACCTGTTTTGGACAGGAGCCATTGCTCAGACTCTGGGATTTAAATCTACAATTTCTGGCTTTGAAAAATTGTGGCATTAAGTCCAAACTAGTGGCCAAAGTTGTCCTGTATATAACTTTAGACTGCTGAGCACTGGATTGTTTTTTGTTTTCTTTTGGTTTGGTTGTTTGCTTTTTTTTGTTTGCTTGCTTTCACAGGCTTTTGTGATGTGTTAGTACATTTAAAAAGTGTGTCTTCTCAGTTTTATGGTCCAAGCACTATACTAAAACTAAATTTTCTGTGTTAAGGAATTAACTACAAGCACATTTTAAAAATTATTTAGTAAATATTTACATTAAGACTTAATTTGAGTCTGCTTCTTGAAAAGTAGAAAAGGAAACTTCAGAGTAGGGCAGTGACACCCAGCAGACTGGACATTTCTCATTAGGAAATCTGTCCAGAGCAGATAGTACTGTATATCTAGTCCTATTTATGTGACTTGTGTATTATTTCAAAGTTCTGTCTAAGTTCACAAACATTTAGAAGGTAGTAACTAAGTTACATATTGCAACAGGGAGAAAAGACAAGAGGAGGGTAGTTCTCGGAAACACTGGGAACACCCCGAGTGACCAATATTTAACCCATTGGTAGACAACAGGGCAGAGCTTAGGTAACTATGGGAAATTTCATAAAATGCAAAACATGCTATTTTGATTATCTTAAATGTAGTAAATGGGTTAATTTGTATTTTGAAAGCCTTTTGCAGTACACTTGGTAGCAGCTAACATTTGAATACCAGTCGTCTTCTTATATAGGCTTTTGAAACCTCAAGAGCTTTTGCCATTTGTTCCGATTAGGTCTGTCTTCAGGAGATAAGTCTCTCAGGTAATTTGAAGCACAGGCACAAAATGAAGTCTGTTTGATGGTCTGAGACTAGAAAATGTGTCTTACCCAATTAATTAATTTTTATTTTTTATTTTTCATAATTGCTGTTCAGGTTTCGTGTTTTTTATGCCATACGCTCAGATGTCTGAATATCAGCACACTTATTTCAGGATTTTTCAGTGTTTCTAAAGAGTTGCTTCTTATATAAGTAGCTGCACTTTTTACCATGAGCTATATAGTGGTCTGAATCCCTTTTCACATCTGTGTGCACAGTGGCAAGCTCCCACCAGATAATTTCAAATAATATCTGCTGTAGGGTTTAAAGTTAAACTGACCTCTTTTACTCCAATATATTACATGCACCATACTGATGATTATTTAACACCAGGAACAAGCAGAGCATAGAGACAAAGGAAGAACAGCTAAGCTCTCACTTTCTGTAGTGTTGCCTGCTCCATTTCCCTTTAATATTACAATTGAAGTTACATGCTCTGAAGATTTGCTTTAAATTTCATACCTTTTTTTTCCCCCATCGAATCTGTGGCTGCTGGTGCTGAGTGCAAAACTGATTTCCAGCTACAAAGTCACTGCATTATTTAAGCTCTCATTTCTATTATGTAGTTACTTTATTAATACCTTTTTTAAGATCATGACCTTAATTCAATGTTTAAAGGAACAAAGGGAAATGTCTCAGTCAGTGACACATTTCTCATTTTAAGGAGAGATAAACCTCCCACTCAGCCCAGAATTATGGAAGTTGGAAATTTAGGAAGCATTTCTCAGCATGCATATTCTGCAAAACGTGCTCCAAGGCAGCAAATGCCACTTCTGAAGCCACATCCTTTGTCAGCCATTTNNNNCATAAGTAAGGTTCCTGTGAGCATGGCAGACATCTTGCAGAGAAATAATATCACTTGTGCGTAGGAACCAGCAGGAGACATTGATAAACAGTATCCATTCTTTATTAACTGAGCTTTAACGAGAAGGAAAAAGATACTGGTTTATTTTTGAGCACTGTGAAGGCAGTAGAAAATTACATTCCTCTTGCAGGTGGATGAGGATAAGAAAGATTTTTCTTTTATTACAGACACATCATAGTGCTGTGAGGTAATCAAAGAGAAATGAAATTAAAGTACTGCACCAGCTAAAGAACTGCTGGTACTTGTCCTTAAGTCAGTAAGAGTTTTATGGTGAAATGTCTGTGGAAATAATTCACAAATAGCTCAGACTGGATTTAAGCTTTGATTTTCCTATTCCCAGATCCTTCATTCCCTTCCACTTTTTCATCCATCATGCTTTCATCTTACTGGTGATATAAATGTACACAGTGAGATGAGATACTGGAATTGGTAAGATACAAGTGTTCCCCATTAACCAAGACATTCTCGAAGCAAAATAAATAGGAAACAAAGAATTCTGTTAGGGTTTGTTAATGTAAGAAAATTGGCAACTTTCACTATGTTATGTGGTTCTTTATTGCCACTGAACTTGTTTTATTTTTTTCTTCTCCTGTAAAGCACAATTGCAAGGCTAAATCCAGTGTCAGAAATTAAAATGGTGCATGGTGTGCACTTTTAAAAGCCCAATGCTCTGCAGAGCAGAGAGCACCAATGTTGTTCCTTGCATAACTGAAAGAACAGGAAGAGATTAGGTACAAAAATAGAAGGGAAAAAGCCAGTGTTGTCAGACACGATTTGCCAGACTTTTGATCAGAAAAATATTTTCTATGAAGTTTTTTTAATCAGTAACTAAGATCGTCATTGCTGTTTTTCACTGCAGGATCCGTAGGAATTTTTAACCATATCACTGCTTTACCTCAATATTTTTTCTGGGTTATTAATTTCATTTAAAATAAGATGGGGTTTTTTGATTTCATAAGGTCACTCTTTGACTTGCTCTTGCAAATGAAGTATGTTTGCCCATCCTGTGTTTCATGTTTATATAGTTATTGACCCAGTGTAGCTTCACCCTGACAGCTGTGACTTGTGTTGCACTGCTTGCACAAGTAAAACACTGGTTGCCACTGTGATACCCTGACCTCATTGCATCATTCACCCTTAATGATGTTTTCCTCATGTGCTGTACCAGAGCCCTGTTAATAACCAAAGGATTTTTATGTTATTTAAACTTTTTTGATTTTGCCCAAGGGTTGGTATATGGTGTAATCTGTCAGGCTTGAGACTTGAGCTCTTGATGCTGATGTGCTTGGAAAAAGTGATAGCAGCAGATCATTCTATAAATCTCAACAGTGTATATTTCACACAGTATCGTGTATATTCAGATTGGTTGTTGTAACTCATGATTCTGTATTGCTCTAAAACTTTATTAATAAAATCCTGCATCTATAATAAGCTCCCTGTGAAGCCTCCCATCACACTGCTGCCCCTACATGTTGAAGGCTCTCCATTGTGACAAGAGCAGAACCTCTCTGCTCACTGAGATGCAGAAGGAAAACACACATTCAGTGACAGAGAGAAACTAGCAGGTAACTCTGGAAAGCTGTCATGCAGAAAAGTGCAAGGGTTCTAGAAAGGATCCATGAAAAGAAGCTCTCTGTCTGCCTCAGCTCCCAGGACTTTGGAAAGAAGAGACCTTTCATCCCAAAACAAGATGAAAGGGAAGGCAGAGAGGCTATTACAAAAAAACTGACCAGAAAAGTGAGAGAAATTGCTTTTGCAGATTCATGCTGACCAAAAGGAGACATGCTGCAGAAGGCACTTTTAATGACAAAGGGAAAAGATCAATCCTGTGGGGAGTGAGATGAAGATTAAACAAGAAAGTGAGAAAAGATTACCGGAAACTTCTATGGCACAAGGGTTAATTGAAAGGAAGAAAAAATTCAGACTGCTTTGTAAACATGCTGTCTGTAGCATAGATATATAAGATTCAATACAGAAGAATAGTGTTCCTAAAATGCTAGCAGACAAACAAGTGAAAATAACTGAGTTTCCCCTTCTCTGCCCTGTCTGAAGAATTACTTTTTATTCCTCCTGAAGTTACATTTTCCTTGGCTAAATGACATAAAAGAATGTATTTTCTGATCCACCAAGAAACTGATTAGACTCAGAGTCAAATATTTTTATTTAGGGGATTATTTGCTCTTTAAAATATAGGAAGTGTATTTCAGAACATTCTAAAGCAAAGTTTGGTTGGTTTTTGTTTTTAATGAAAGCTCAGAACATTTTCATTAGGAAATATTAAAAGAAAAAAACCTAAACAAAACAAAACCCAGACCCAAACCCTTTTCTTCCTTTTTCTCTTCCTGCTCTTTCTCTCCTTTTCCACTTTCCTACAACTACTTGTTTTATTTTCAAAAATATGCCTGGGCAAGCCCCAAACTCATTTCTTTGAAAAATAAATGAGATCCCAAAAAGTGCACCTGGCTGTAATAGCAGTGTTTATTTGAGAGACTATAAACATACACGGAGGTATAGCAAAAGTATTTCAGGTTGCAGGTTCAAAGAACATACTTAGTACTCTGCAAGAACTCTTAAAAATGAATGGTTTTAGATTAAAAGCAAGGGGAAAATGTGTTAATTGATCTAGAAAATAAGTACAGAGGAATACAATTATGCATACAATATTCAATCCTTGGACTGTGATCAATTACTTTATTCCTATGCTGAATGCTGGAAAACTTCAGTCAAGGTCAGGTTGGGTGTAGCTCTGAGCTACCTGGTCTAGTGAAGGGTATTGTGCCCACAACAGAGGGGGTGAGACACATCGTTAAGGTCCCTTCCTGGCCAAACCATTGTATGACTCTGTGAACCTATAGTCTATGAAGTCTACTGCATGGCAAAGGGTGCACACTTAAAACGGGTCCTATGCTGATCAGAAGAGAGCTCCAGCTGTGAATCTCTCCTGGTGTTGGCCTGCCATATATTAGCAAAAGAGTAAAAAGGAGGGGAATTTAGGGTAAAAAAATTGAGTTCAGCCAGTAGTTTCAACAGTTACAATATTGGCCATGTGAAAATATTAAAATTAATAATTTCTGACTGCTTCAGATCATATAAACTTATGCTTTCAGAGAACACCTGTATCATTCATCCTAAAGCTACCTGACACAGCTTCACCAGAGGGCACTTGTAAAAAGCCACCTAAGCCTCAGAGAGCAGAAGACACATTTTCTTCAGCCTCTTGAGATTGTAAATGATGATGCAGCTGATCTAGCAACCTTTACATATGTCTCCAATGCTGAAATGCTTTAGCACATGCAGTCTGCAGACAACCTGCTATAGCACAAGATAAAATTGTCAGTGAAAAAATTACCTGGAAAAAAGTGTCTCACATCAGTCAGAAAAATATCCCGAGTCAGTGACAGTTGTTACAAGTTGGTGAGGCTGTGCTTGCTACTGTGTTGTATTTGCAGCTTTTTGAGTGGTCAATAGCATCAGTGTATGATGCATCGTATGTCTTCTAAGTGCTGCAGCCTTGACCAGTGGCAGAGGACTAGTCTTATGAAATAACTGTTCTTATGTGTACCCTTATTTAACTGTTCCACTCTCTCTACCTCTGCATCTTTTATCCTACAGTTTTTGATTTGATTAAAGGGCTTAAACTTCTGCTACCTTTTTTATTTTTCCTGTATTAAAAATGCTCACCATTTCCAAACTCAGAAAGAAGAACTGATGAAGACAGCTTGAATTCATTTATGAAGGTTAGCTGCTGCTTGTCACCTGTTACTTGCAGAAGAACAATTCCCTTTACAGCCTACCCCAGGGACTTTCTGCTGATGAGATGCAAAACATTTTGATGAGGCTAAGTTTTGGAGGAGGGATGTTGGATAGAATCAAACCTCTCCTAGCTTCACAACTTTGAGAGGAATTTTTCCCTCTGAGGAGCTTTAAGGGGATCAGTGACAGAGGGTGATTTATCACAGAAAATGCTAAGAGTGGGGAAAAGGGATGGGGCATAGGAAAGGAGGCAGGATGTGCTTGAAAGAAAATAAAGACAAAATTCTCTTTATAGTCATTGGGAAGTGTCAGAACAAAGTCAGCACTATTTGTTCTCCATCTTAAACCTAATGATAGTCACACCACCAAGGTTTTTCTGGAGCTGATTTATGGAACTTGACACAAGCTCTACTTTTGAAGAGACATTGAGAAACATCACAGACAAGAAACTAGATGTTGATCCTCCACAGAAAATCCCATGCTGTACTATCCTTTTCTCATGCCATACATTACAAATCTCACATTATTTTTTTATTTTTTTTTTTTAGATTTGGATTCCTTAGGCATTCATGCAGGTACTTTTGTGTGCTAATTCATGTGTACAATAGTTTTTGAAAGTATCTAAGGGAGCTTGATGTGGAAACCTCATTATAAGACTTACACTGATCTAGAGAAAAATGTAATTTGAGCCCACTATTGAATGCAACAGAAATTTTGAATGTTTTTTTTTCTTCTCTTTTTGAACAATTACAGAAAAGATAATAAAAAAAAATTGGTAAACCAGTAAATCTGCATAGAGACCATAGGCTAAGAACTTTCTGAGAGTAAAGGCAAAAACTAAGATAAATTAATAATTTTAATTTATTTTTTTTTCCAGTTACAGCTAATAGATCAAAATGCTTCAGACAATGAGATGATGAACGTTAACCCAAATGTCTTGACAACGTTCCCAAATCAATAGTAGAGACAGCAAATATTTTTATTTGTTGGTTGAGATCTCATTGTGGGGAATGAAAATACTTGTGCTAAATGCCGTTATCTTTCTAAAATATAATGGCAATGCACTCCCCTGATTGAAAAATTGAGTAAGAGATTCAAGACTAGCCTTAGTTCTCAGGAGATCTTCCAGTGGATAATTAACTTCCTGATCGTGTTTTACGTTTTGTCTAGTTCTTGTAAGAAACCATGTTATGTCTTTGATTATCTTTATCACTTTTGTTTACAGCTTTTCTACTGTATGCTTTTCTATTATATCCTTTCTGTCTTTCTTACTCTGTTCAAGAGTCAGAAACATTGTGGATTCATACAGTGGCTTGAGGATGACTTCTGTTTCATACTCACTTAATTTCCATTTCCATTTCTATTTCCATTTTCCATTTTCCATTTCTCCCTTCTTTTCTATTACTTCTGGTACTATGAAAGGGCTTTTTATGAGTGTAGTGACTGACTGGTTTTTGGCCTAAACCTAGACAGAATGTATGTGTCGGATTTTCTTGCTCACATTATAGGTCACTTCTTCAGCAAACTCTGTATTTTTAATATAATTAAATCATATATGTATATGTGTATGTATATATATAAATACACACACACACACATACACACACACATTATCAACATCATTATAGCACTCTTACCCATCTGTCCACCAATTACTGTTTAAAAGAGATTCTATGTCTTTCCTCCAATGGATTCTGATATCCTGACCTGCAACTTCCATCACCTCTATTAAACAAATAGTAATTAAAAAAAGTTATAGCACTACACACCTCCTTGTCCTTTAGTACCAAAGCACTTGTCAGAAGTTTCTCATGTTCAGATCATTCCCTTTAGGGGTCCAGGATTTATCCCTAGACCTTCAGTTCAGCTGAAATGAATAGGAGATCAATAACATAAATGTTGTAGGTACTCAAGAATGAGTGATGTGATTCCCCTTAAGTTAGGGGATTCCCCCAGACAAATTTGCCTAAAGCTATGACTTTTAGTATGGATAGCATTGTAATGATATTTGTAGAAGTTTAATTTTTTTGTTTGTTTGTTTGGTTGGTTGGTTTTTTTTGGTTTTCGTTTCAGGCTTTACCACCTTGTTGAAATGAATCACCTTTCTCCTAATGCACCACAAAACAGTTTCCACCAGGAAATACGAGTCAACCGGTGCTTGGCCACTAGTGAATTCAAGTTAACATATAGCACATTGTAAGCTGCATGGAACACATGCTTTTTACTTTTGCCATATTCATTACTTAACTTCAGAGTCCTGAAAACTCACCTCTGTACCTGAATAAACTGATTTATAGTAGCTAACACTGCTACAGTTTGATACAGCTACATCATTTTAGAGCTCAAGCCTTAAGGAGGAATAAATTAAATTTCACTTATTTTCTGCACTTCCAGCATACAGAATTTGACTAATAAAAAGTCTTTCTCAAGCATGTTTTAAATTACTGATTAAATTACCTGTCTTCTGAGTAAACAATTTCTGTGACTCTTAAAATATTGCTGTTAAAGCTCACTGTCAGGATGGTCCTTCTCCACTAAGACTTATATGTTGGCAGACTTTAATCAGAATAGCTGCTCACAGCTAATGGCCTCTTCCAAGAAGGACTCATCTTGGGATCTAGTTACTTCGCTACAGTGATCAGCCTGCTTTGTGCGGTATAGCATCTTTTCCACTCCGACAGAAATATCTGCCTGGAAATACTTATTGCTGCAATGTTTCACTGAGAAGAGTCTTAAAGCTCAAACCTGAAGCTCATTTTGGAATATGACATTCTTAATTGCTCTTTAGTAACAGCAAAATTTGAAGATATCAAAGCTCTGTAGAATCATTTTGGTCCAAAAAGACTGTGAAGAACATTGAGCCCAAGTGATGAACTATATTCAGAGTGAAGTCTATGCTACAGTCACACTCTAAAATTTGTCAGTGAAATATCTAAGTTGCAAAATGTGATCTCAGCCTTTTATCCTTCTGGGAGCTCTGCACAGCTGATTGCTCCCAAGAAAAGGATGAGCTAGAAGGGAGCACACATAACTGAGTGCGGTGGTCATGCAGCACTTCTCCCCAGCAATTTACATAGGAGAATTCTCATGGAATTTTCTCAGAAATCAGTGTACTCTTCATTTAATGGAAACCTCTAGGAAAGACAAAGTATAGCCAACCCACCAGCAGCACCTTGATTACATACCATCCCAGATGATATTTTCATGGGTTCTGTTTGTGCCTTCTTCTGTTATATCTCGGTCTTCATGTTTTCTGAAATTACTGGCAAGAGAATAGCTTTGTCTTTAAATCCATTTCAACTTTAAAGAGGAAGTCCTGGCAGAGAAAGTGTAATTGAACATTTAATTCAGTTTCAACATTTTTTTATGATCAATTGAAATTTGATTCACACGCATTTACTTAACCATCCACCATCCTTGTTATGCAGCAAGACATCTCTTAGCAGGCTTATGCATTTTTAAGGTCTTTATGTGATTTTGTAGTATTAAAAAAAAAAAAAAAAGCCTAAGAACCTCTCTGTTTCTTGACACAGATTCTTATTACTCCTTTTACTCCTACACAAATACAGGGAAAAAATTGTTTCATCTGGGATAGCAGCAATAAAGTGTGTGACTGATCTTGAAATTACTGATTCAAAAACTTTAATATACATGACTAGCACAGAAATGAGGAAAGAAATTAATGTTTTAAGTTCAGGCTGAGTACTGTTTATTCTCTTTCTACATCTTTCAGATAAGGATCAAGAATATTTGTATGTTTAAGTTATGCACACACTTTGAAAAATAAACAAATATTGAAAACCACTGGTTTTCCCTTGTTTTTCTTTTGTTTTTGTTTGTTTGTTTTTTAAATTGATTTTTAGTTTCCAAACCTCCTCAAGACTCTGTTCTTTTCAAAAACATATAACACTATTCTATAATACTAAATAGTTATTTTTGCTCTGTGGATCTGCTAAAGATTACTGTGATTAATAAGAGCTAAGAGTTCACTAGAAAGTAGAAATATTGAAACAGGTTCTATAAAATTGTAAAAAATGCACAAAGTAAGCAGTGTGTGTGGGGGGAAAAGTTACTTTATTGTGAGGTTTTCAGTTATCACACTTTGAAATTTTAAATGGAAAATAAACTATTACGAAGTGGCATGCCATTTTAAATCAACATTTTTCTTTTGAATGTTGGTCTTCAAAAATAATACTCTCTTACTAGACAATAAAATTGCTTTAAATTTATGTTTATTATGTTTATCAATATGATACATTTGCTGACTCTGCTTCTCAGAAATTTCTGGATAGGAAGACTTCT
>JAWWTY010000088.1:23016721-23034372 GCA_035222235.1 Margarornis squamiger
GGATCTCTGGATGAAGAGTTTATTGTACTTTACTTGCTGTCCAAAGTTTCAGGGGAAATTATATACTCCTTGAAGTGTTTGACTGAGTGATTTGTGCCCATGATAAAATGATGACGCTGTGCAATGACACTCACAATACTGATTAAAATATTAAGAAGGTTAGTTCATATGGGAAGATACAAGATCGACTAAAAACCTAAGAAGCTTAGTTTATATGGGAACATCCTTAAGATATTGCTTACAATAACTGTGCTTAACTTCATTTTATTCATATACTGATGCTGCCAGGGAACATTATTAATAATTCCCAGCACAATGTAAACTCATTCAGTTTGCTTCTAAGTCAGAAGTCTAAATGTTACTTAACTGTCGTCAGAGCAGTCCTTAAATTCTAGAAATTTCTAGAAATGTTTTTCTTCAACCTTGCCTTTGGGAGCAAAGAGTGAATTCCCTAACAAGAACAGTTTTTTTACCTTTTTGTCTCTAGAAGTATCTTTCTCTCAATAAAAGAGTTACAATCCAGCAAACAGAAGTGAAAGCAGAACTATATAAATTTAGAGATAACAGAAGCTGAGAGAGAAAATGGGGCTGGAATTTGAACAAACCATTAAATATGTTGTGTTGTAATAAAATAAAAACTACCAAGTAAGCAAGATGAACTGTTTAGTTAAAAATGTGGAACAAGTAATATAAAAAAGAAATCAAAGCAACTTAACTAAATTAAACTAAGATTTGCAAAAAAAATTATATTCATTTTAATGCAAATTGTGCCCCCAAAGCCATACACTGTCTTCGTAGCTACAACTGGATGTCACATTTGAAAGGTCTAACATTGAATAAAACAGGATTTAAAATCATCAGATTGTGAAGAATTTTTCATATTGTCTGTAGTATTTTCATCCTAAAATTGCAATTTTATTGCATCTTCAGTCCAAAGAAGCTTTGGAAAAAAGAATAATATCAATTAATTAATAATTGAATAATAAGTGCTGATGCATCACTAAGGACATATATTGCTGATACAGTGTTGAAGTAGAAAACTTTGCATGCCAAGTAAGCTCTCTGAGTATTCTTTCAAATTAGTCTTGAGAAGAAAAGACACAAATAAATCTGGCAATATATTTTTAGTAAAAAAGGAAAATTAATCTGTGATTACACTTAAGAAACAGAATAATTCATGCAATTGGAAGGTGTCCATTAAAGAAAAAGATGTTTTTTTTCCCTTGGGCCATGAAGCTACAGACAACCTTGTATGCAACAATTTAGCTATTGTTTGTTGCATACCTATGAAAGAGTAAAGAAAAAAGGAGGCAGCTGATCATAGAAATGGAAGATTGTTAAAGTGAGATTAGCTAAAAGCAGCTTTAGATTCTGAAATGTAATGTGTCAAGATATGGAAAGACAGTCTATTATTCTTAACAAGAATATTATTCTTAAAAGAATTGTCTTTAATTTCTTTTACCAAGTCTTCTTCTTCTTTTCAAATTTTATGGCTTCTTGATGGAAAGAAGGAAGGAAGGAATTCGGAAGGAATTCAGAAAGAATTCAGAAGGAGTTCAGAAGGAATTTGGAATTTGGAATTCAGAAGGAGGGAAAGAAGGATGGAAGGAGAGAAGAAAGGAAGGAAGGGAGGAAGGGGGAAGGGAAGGAAGGAAGGAGGGAGGGAAGGAGGGAAGGAGGGAAGGAAAGGAGGAAGGGAGGAAGGGAGGAAGGGAGGAAGGGGGGAGAGAGGGAAGGAGGGAAGGAAGGAAAGAGGGGAAAGAAAAGCAAACTGAAGAGAATTTTCTGTGTAAAACCATCCCTAAATACAATAGTTTCTGGGGAGACAATCTACGTATGTCCTCATGGCTCAGTACTTTTATTGCCCCACGGAGGAAGCTGGTCCAGTGACTTTCCTTTGTGCTACTGTATTGTGTTCTTCCACTGAAGATTATAATAGCTCCGTATAGTTCTGTAGATCCTGCAATGCTGTGCCCAAAACTACATTTTCTTCCTCTACTGCAATTTAATCCCAATAATGTTGTTTGCACCCTCACTGAAAATACACTTTATCTTCTTTTTGTACAGATGATTTTGAGAGCTCCAAGTATGTATGTTAAACTCTTGTAAATGTTTGCATAAAGTTTGACAAGAGTAGATTGACTTTCAGGATAGTACAAGTCAGTGACTTTCAATCTTCATTTATTTGATCCCTGTCATTCCAGTCTCTTTATTATACTCTGATCAGTGATTTTATTCCCTTTTTTAGAACTCAATTTTTCTCTAATCAGATGATACTGAATAAATTGTTTTCTAGTGTAACTCCACTGCAGTCAAACTACTTACATGAGGAATGTATTTGGCTCAGTATGTTTGGCATAATGTCAGCAAGTTACTGCAGCTGCCCTGGGGCTCTTTATTTTCATCATCCTTGAGTGCTCTAATCAGTACTTAAACTTGAGTAATGGTCAGATTTATTTGGGATCTTTAGACAGGGATTAAAATATACTTGACACAGTCTGAATTATTTTCTAATACATGGTGCTCCTTGCTCAGATCTGTCTTACACCTTCACACACAGGCCAAACAGAGAATCCTGAATGGGAGGTAGGAGCTGAAAGTACACAACAGTCATTACAACTAAAGGAAATGAAGAGAACTGCCTGTGTTAAGCCTTGAGAACAAAATTCAGGGCATAATGTGAGGGTTTTTTTGCAACACATTACGAACTGCCTAATAATAATTTCTGTCAAATCTCAAAAGTGGTTGCAGTTTCGATCCTTGCATGAAAAAATTTCACTTCACTATAGACTTGACCAGCCCATATAGCAATGTGATCATTATTTTATTTTCTCTGTTCGCCTGTTGACATCACTAGCAACTCCAAAAACCTTTGTTGATGTTTCATTACTTTTCTGTGCCTTATACAAAATATATATTGATATCTTTTTCCATTGACAAGGAAATTCCCATAGTGATTAATTTGTCTTTAACCTTGCAATGAGGCTGCATCTGCAGAAGAATGAGAAAAGACACCAAATTGCTGCTTTTTGTGCCATATTTACTTCATATGGAGCTACTTATTTAGAGCTTTCCTTGGTCACCTCTAAATGCCTTGCAGGATCCTTTCCCATTGCAATATCAGGAGATAATTTTTCCTTGATAGGAGAAAAATACAGGCACTTTTTGTTTCCTTTTCATAATACATCCTCTGAAGCTTGGGAACAGGTCATATGAGATGACAAATTATCTAAATTACATCAGAAATCTCAGACTTATCTGGTCTACCCACAAACTCATGTTTACAGAAAAAAACAAAAACAAAAACAAAAACAAAAAAAACAAACCAAAACAATTTTTAGGCCAGGAAGGAATCTGTCTTCTGGTTAGAGCAGCATCCTCTTTGTATGATTTGAGAATTTTACCTAATGTGTTCCTCTTGTTACGTGTAAGTCAAATTTTGGTAGTGACTAGTATCTATATCCCTTTCTCTCATTTGAATAGCACACTGTAGCTGCAACTACAAGAGCTGCAGCTCTTGTTTTGTGGTTTTGTTTTCTTTTTTTTCCCAAGTGAGATGATTTAATTATAGGATATAAGTGATATTACTACAGTGCCTGAATCTGTTGTAGCAGGCTCCAAGGCAGAGGGCTCTGCTAAGCCATTATATTCTTGAGTGATTTTCTTTTCATTCCAGCAGTACTTGTTATTTGCTCTTTGTATTGTACTGCATTATTACAGAATCACAGAAATGCCAAGTTGGAAGGGACCCACACAGAGTCCCGCTCTTAGCCCTGCACAGGACCATCCACAAGAATCACATCATATGCCCCAGAATATCTATCAACCAAATGCTCCTTGAACTCCATCATGGTTGGTGCTGTGGCCACTTCTCTGGGGAGCCTGTTCCAGTACCCAACTACCTTCTGGGTGAAAAATCTCTTTCTAATATCTGATCCATACTTCCCGATGCCTCTGAAACAATACCATATTGCATACATATATGATCTGAAAAGATTTAATCGAAAAATTTCCAGTCGGTATGTGTAAATTCTCACTAGGTATTAAGCTGCAGCATATTTAACCATGACACCTTACAAAGCCAATCAAATACAGAATCACAGATTGACTAATTTGAAAAAAGTGTCCAAATTCATCAAGTCCTTTCTATAAATAGCTTGCATCTGGTTAAGTATCAGCAAAATAATTTGCTGGATATACTGTAAAAAACCCACAAAACAAGAGTGAGACAAATCATATTGAACATCCTGTGACATTCCCAGAGTGATGAGTTTGTAGTTTGTGCTGAGTGTCTTGCTAGGTCACCACAAACCATTTGGAGGACTAAAGTGGCTCTTTGGATTCTGAAGATAGGCTGGAGAATGAAAAGCTGATGATGTTGGTGTATTGCTTCCAGAACAAGTCAACAAAGAAACTGACGAAAAGAGCAGAGGCTACCTAGGACCTTTTCTGTCCACCACTGACATTTGACAGAAGATCTGGATGGCATCCAGAGGTCATATTTCCTGCTGCTGGCCAGCTATAACTGTTCATGGTTCTTCCTGGGGACCACTGTGCCAGAATGCTTTCTGCAAGGTGGAAAGCTTTCCAGAAGCTGTGGAGAAAAAGCAAAAATTTCACTACATAAAGGTTAGGGTGTGACAATGTGCATTCCTGTCCCATATTCACAAACAGCACTGACCTTGCTGGGCAACATATTTGATAAAAAAATTAAGTCATTTCATAGAAAAGGAAAGCACAAGAATAAATCTGTTTTGGCAGGCACAAAACATATTCCTGCAAAAGATGTATCCCTAAGAATTAGATCAGCTTTGTAATTTACCTTTTGTGTGGTACCTTTTTGCCACAGAAATTCTTTGTTTTTGCTGAGTTATTCATGTGTTTTAGATTCATGCAAAGAAGCTCCATCATATTTTAATATAAATTTTGTCTAGTTAAAGGAAACAGAAATTTTTCTTTCATGGTTATTTTCCTTTCTCATCTGTTTGTAGGAGTGAGCAAATTGTTCCTTGCTTATGAAGAAAACCACTTGCACAAAAGAAACAATCTATTATTTGGGTTTGAGTATGTATGTATATACGTTGATGGTTGTGCATATGCCCCTCTTTGAGGAAATGCTATACACAAATACTCTGCAAGTAGCAAACAATGGTCACTTTGAGACTTACAATAGAATTTTGGCAAAAGGATTTAGTTTTGTAGCTCAAGGACCCCTAAAATAGCAATTATCCACCTTGTCTGCAACTGTAAAGATGGATAATATAGTAATGTGATTTAAAAATTGATCTTAGCTCCACTCAGCTGAGCATAAAGGAAAATATATCACCTGCTGAGGAGACATAGTGAGCCTACAGCATATAGTATATCACTGCCAAAAGTTAGAAAAGCCTTTAAAAGACCTTGCTACTAAGAATCAGGTTTTCCATCTGATGTAAATTTCTAGCTAAACTTTTATTTGACCTTGAAAAACTTACATTGCAGTGAATGTTTACCTCAGACCAGCAGTGTAGCTACAATATTCTGAAACTTTTGTTCTATGAATGTTTTAAGAAGTACCTCTGAAAGGGAGTAACTCCTGATTCATCTGGAGAAGCTGGAGACATTTCTATGACAGTATCATAGACTTCCATAAGGTTATTTTAGACTGTCACAGCTTCAGGCTACTAACTGTTAGAACTAGTCCACTATCTATTTGTATCTTCTTCATGCAAAACATAAACCACTGGATATATGGAAGGCCTTGGCTGTTCAAAATACCCAGCAAAGTAGTTAAAACAGGGGACAGATTTTCTGAACTCACCTCATATTGAGAGAGCTAAGGATTCCAAAATACTCCTGAACTACTGTCTCGAAATGGTAGCTCCAAAGGACCTAATACATTCTTTCAACTGGAAATTTGAAAGTGCAAATGTGTTCCTATGTATATGGAAAAGAGTTAGGCAAAACCTCAGCAGAAGAAATTAAATCTAAAGTGCTTTGAATATCACTTGCCACTGGCTCTGACAGAATAGGCAGTCAGTTTCTGCATTTCTGCTGATGTATATTTGTTAAAATATGATACCCTGACAGTGTGTCTCCAGTGCTGCCATTGAGCTTCCCATTAGGTATCAGAGGGTTGTGGGCACTCCTAAAAAGTTAGCAGAGCACCTCATTGCTGAGGGCGTTGCCACCTGGCATCAGTGCCAACAGTAATAACAACAAAGTGGGTTGAGTTAATTCCTAGCAGGCACAGAGAAGATATTCCACAGATTGTTGCCTCACATCAGGCAGCAAAATTTCATCTTCATTCTATGCAGCTGTATTTGATTTGTTTCATACAAAGGACATGAAGATACTTTTACATCTGTTTTACTGCCTAATGTTGCTCTCACTATAAATATTAATAACGCAATAGAATGCAATGGAAATATTTAATAAAAGGTTAAAAAAATAGAAATTTTTTATCATATACTTTCCTGCTAATGGTCACTGGGGATCCCACAGTTTGTCACTAATTATGTGGACAAAAATGCTGAATGGTAAGCAAAGGATAAATCCTTTGCCATTCAGAATTTTCAAGGAATTTGTTCAAAACAGATGTGATCCTTACATTTGTTATTCCATGTTTTATCTTTTTTTGTTTAGTGTTATGAAGTCATCTTTTTTGTCTTCAAGGAAACTGTGCTGTTTACTCTTAAAATCTTCTAAATTTTTCTGACTTGGAAGAGAAAGGTATCATAAGCTATAGGTAGCAAAGACTGCATATGAGAAGATAGGTACCATTTAATAGGGTGGAAGAGTTAAGTAACATGAATAGATACCAATTTAACACGGTAAAAGAATTGAATTATCCTTGAAGCATCTAGAAAAAATCACTACAATACCATTTCTTTCTCTTTCTCCATATTCTTTGCCAGAGTTGATATAGAGGAAAGCTTTCTTCATCTACACCCTCACTACTGAAAGTAAGAAATCTGTGAAGTCCATATTTAATCATCTAAACAACCATGAATCAGACCAAAGCTCATACCGTGCAGCAGAAAGTCTATAAAAGACTGTCTGCTTTCTAAGGTCAAACACTGTTTGATCTTTATTAGCTATGAACTATTAGCTGTGAACCAACATCAACAGCAATTGATACAAGTTATGATTTTTCTGTAATTCTCTTGTGGCTCTACAAGTGTAGCTGGAAGCAGCCTTTGACACCATCCCATAACTTTGGACTCCTAAAACAAATTTATTAATTTAATCACTGCTTGTTTGCAGCTTGAACTGTCAGCTTAAGGCTCTGGACTTATCTCTGAACTGCAATAACAGGAACCATATGAAAAAAGATTGAAAATCACAGTGTCTCTTTCTCCCTTGAAAAGTGCTGCCTGAAAACAGCACTGCAGTCCTTTATACCCATGAGGTTGTTCTGATTGTCATTCTTTGAATGCTTGCCATGAAAATTTTTGAATATATATAGTATATTGAAGGGGACATCTGGACATAAACATTTTGTGGAGAAACACACCCTTTCCCCTCCCTTCCTTCAGCATTAAATAGTTTCTCATTCACACTGGTGCGAAAATGGCGATGCTTTTCTTCACTTCAAATGGTTAAATGAAGGATAAAACAGTGGTTCTGTTTATGATCTCATTATCACTGCCTTTAAACTGAACAAATCTTTTAAACTCATCTGAAATCAACTGATTTTGAGCAGGAGTGAGAGAAATTTCCACTCTTTCTAGAATTTATTTTTTTTTTACATAGGTCAGAGTTACTTACAGCTGTCTGAAAACTCATTAAGAAAAATGTCTACCTTGAAAGGTGTGGTCTAAAAATATTTTGTGAGGCACTTACGGAAAGCTCTACATAACTTAGTGGGGATCGCACCAGAATGGTTATGCAGAAATTATTTTTTGAATTGCAAAACTAAATAGACTGCATAATGTTTTACATATGATTTCAACACATCCTGTTAGCACAACAGTTTTATCTTTTTCAGGTATGTTGATTGTCTAAAAGCATGGAAGATTTATTACACTGTCTGACTATTAAGTTTTTTAGGATTAATATCAAGGAAGCACAGAGAGCATGCCCATTCAAAAGCCAAGAAATTAATTTGTTAGTTTTGCTCACTATTTACTTTCCCCATTTGATTAATTCTCTTTGTGAATAGTTCAAAGTCCTTCCTTACACAGCCCTGTCAAACAACCCTGAAGAAAAGCCCTCGGAAGACCTTGTAAGGACTAATGTCCATGTGGGAAGCTGTGGTGCTGCTATACTGAGCACTCAAGAGGCTGAGTGTACAGCGGTGGGTTAATGAGAATAACCTAGAAATATAATAGGGACACCAGGATTTTTCAGCAGCTTTAAGATTTCTGACTATTGAATTATGATAGACATACATAACTTGGCTTAGTCTTAGTGTTTCTGCAGAACTATGGACGTGGACTCTGTCTGGGCAGCACAGCTGTGATATCTTCACCTTGACCAGTATCAAGTGGCATCCTTACTTCATGCAACTGAGTGTGAATTTTGCTGTGAACTTTGTTGTGAAGGTTTCTCTCATGCTAAGCTAATTCAAATCCCAATGACTACCCATACAAGAAATCTCACTGACATAAGAGTAATAATAGTGTGAGAATAGATTCCATTGCATGACAGCATTGCTGCTGTTCTCATGCCTTTTTATTATGCATTTGTGTTATTACTGCATCCTTGCTTTTTTTTCCTTTTTTGCAATCTACCTGTCGTGCAATTGTACTGTTGTATCCACAGGCATGCTTGCAACTCCTCTTCAGCAGGTGAAAGCAGCAGAACTTCATTGTTTTTGCCAGAGAATCATCTTGACCCTGCTTTTCCAACTGATAATTCATCGAGTTCTGTGAAAGCCACTTCAGTGACTGCCATCTCAAGGAAGGAAAATGGGAGGGGTTTTCATATGTCTGACTGAAGTGTTCAGATGGAGAAGAAATAAAGAAATTATCTATACACCCATGTGTTGCATCATCCATATTTGTACTCATGACACGAGGAAGGCAGTGTGAATGCTATCGCATCCTCTGAGCACAGCTGCTGCATTCAGAGGAATTTCACAGGTGGCTGGGGCTTTTTTTTCAAGTTTTATTTCTTACTGGGGTATCACACAATTTCTGATTTTGATTGTTTGCTTGTTTTTTGGTTTTTTTTTTTGTTTGTTGGTTGTTTTTTTTGTTTTTTTTTTTTTTTTTTTTTTAATCTTTTAACAGCAACTAGAACATGAAAGAACCTGAAAATATCTGACGAAATGCTGCAAGTATGTCAGCTGTGAACTGGAGCTGGAAGGAAGGAAAGAGAAACTGAAGATTACAGTGGGAATATCTTTATGTAACAGAAAATCTTTTGCAATATTTAATATACTTTCTTGTTAGAAAAGCTCCCAAACCTTTTAAACCAATTTTTTTTCTTTTAAGGTCTAGGAAAAGTTGGGGAAAAAAACCGCTCTTATCAGTTTTCTTACACTTGAACAAGAATATAAGAACAGCTTCTTGAAGCAGAACAATGCTCTGCCAAGGCCTGGGCCCTGTCTGTTGCAGGAGTCTATGGTGCAGGTCTAGGTAAGAGTGTAAGAGAAGGACAAGCAGGATACATTCCTGTTGCATAGTCTCTCCTGCTAAGGTGAATATTAGTGACTTCTTGACGCTGAGGTGATGCATACCCTTTTAACACTTTTCCCCCATAAAGTAAACTGGTTTGACAGCAAATAAATTGTCAGTATCCACAGCATATAAGGGCATAATGTTTAACAGTTTTGCTATATATTCTTCCAGAAAACATTGCTTTTTGTTGTGTAGGAACAACAGGGACCTATTGAAGAGTGTCCAGATGAGTGCCACAAAAACAATCAGAAGATGGAACACTTCTGCTATGAGAGAGCTGGGATTGCTCAGTTTTGAGAAGAGAAAGCTTTGGAAAAACCTTACTGCAGCCTTGTAAAACTTAAAGGAGGCTTACAAAAAAGATGGGAACACATTTTCAGGAGGGTCTGTTGCAATAGGACAAGCAGAAATATTTTTAAGCTTAAAGAGGGTAGATTTAGACTAGACATAAGGAATAAATTTTTTACTGTGTGTGTGGTGACACACTGGGACAGGTTGCCCAGAAGAGTGGTGGATGTCTTATCCCTGGAAATATTCATGGTCAGGTTGGGCAGTGATAAAAGCAACCTGATCCAGTTAAAGGTGTCCTTGCTTACTGCAGCAAATGTTGGACTAGATGACTTCCAACCCAAACTATTTGATGATTCTATGATTTTGAGCCCACTATCTTCATTATATATTGGGTTTTGTTTTAAGCATTGGAATTTCATTGAACTAAACTGATAGATATGTAAATCAGAAGAAAGTTAAAAATAATTTCTGCTCTCCCAAATGCATCCATAATCAATGAATTTACATTTTCTTCTCCAAAATATACATATTCACTTCATACACTATATGTAGTATCAGAACACTACCATTTACAAGTGTTTTGTTACATACTTCAGCTTTTTTTAATGCTCTATTCAACCGTTATTAAAAGACTACAATGATATAACAAGGCATAATAATGCCTATATTAATAAGAGAGGGCAACGAGCAACTATTGTCTTTAACAGTTACCAGTGGTTCACTAAATCTATCTTTATAGTACTAACACTCAAATTCCAGTGTAACCTGTCAAGCAATTGACTCAGTGGGCCAATAGTCCTCCCCAAATTACTGTATATATTAACAAAAATACATCAATGGCTTGCACTATCTGATGTCTCTTCAACTGCACAAAAATAAGTGCATCTAAAGCAACACACCAACAACTAGTTAATTATAGAATCATAGACTGATAGAATAGTTTGGGTTGAAAGAGACCATTGAAAGTGATCTAGTCCAACCCTCTTGCAACAAGCACGAACATTTTCAACCACATTATGTTGCTAAGAGTCCTGTCCAACTTGACCATGAATGTTTCCAGAGATGGGGCAATCACCCTGGAACCTGGGCAACCCATCCCAGTGTTTTACCATTCCCAGAAGAAAGAAGGTTTTTTACAATAATTAACAAAAAGTGACCCTCTTTTACTTTAAAACCATCCTCCCTTGTCCTTTAGCAACAGACTCTGCCAAAACATCTGTCCCCATCTTTCTCATAAGCCTCCTTTAAATATTGAAAGGCCTTAATAAAGCCATCCTGGAACCTTCCCTTCTCCAGGATGAACAGCCCCAACTCTCTCAGCTTTTCCTTATAAGTGATCTGTCGCATCCCCCCAGTCATTTTTATGGCAGTCCTCTGGACTCACTCCAAAATATCCACGTCTTCTCTGTGCTCCAGAGCTGGATGCAGCACTCCAGGTGGGGTTTCACCACAACAGAGTAGAGGGGCAGAACTCCCTCCCTTGACCCACTGGTCATGCTGCTTTTGATATAGCGCAGAATACAAGTGGCTTTCTGGACTGTGTGGGCACATGGGCTGGTCATATTCAGGCTCTCATCCACCAGTGCACCCAAGTCCTTCTCAGCACGGTTGATCTTGATCAATTCATCCCCTAGCCTGTATTGATACCAGGGATTGATGGTATTTTCTTAGATTTCAAATTGCTCTCTTGCGTATTCTCTATTAACTTGAAAAAGAAAAAAAATATCTTCAGTGAAAAGTGTCTATTTCAAAGCAGGGATTTTTATTCTTATGAAACTTACATAAAGTGACAAAGATAAGTGACAACCGAAAATATGTATAGAGAGGTTTTATGAATTTCTAATTAGGGTGACATTGTTAAAGCTATTGCTTTTATTTATTCCTAAGGCTTATGACCACATGGTGGCAAGAAGACTTATGATGACCCATAACTAAATTTCATCAACATCTATTTTTGACTTAATTTGTGCAACATGTTAATTAAACCACACAAAATAAACTGCAATACTTCACAATTTACTACACTTGTGGTCTTCTAGAGGATCTATTCTTCTTTTACTGGTGAAGATATTGCAGGCAGCAGGAGGTGCAGTATTTAAAAGGTAAAGTCAAGAGTTTCTTTGACATCCATCTCCACCATGAAAGGTTGCTAGGAAATTGTGATAGCTGATGCCCAAATAGATTTGTTACTTGTGTCTGCTCTCCTTAGACAGCTGTAAAATACCTACTAAAAGGTGTTTAGAAAGAAGCAACATTTTCACTTCATAGCTTAAAGCCAAAAGGAAGGGAATTTTAGAGACCATCAGTATTTTTCTTGTTTTGAAAAAAATGATCCTGGATGTGAAAAATATGGTGTTAGGATATTGTAGCTTCATCTCAAGGAATGGATCCAACAACTTTGTTTTTCTCTCATGCCATTTCAGAGGTCTGAGAAAAATCCTCAGTCTTTGTTGTAGATTATAGCAGATGGAAGAGCTGACAAGCCAGAAAGACAAAGGGTGGAAATAAGGGGGAAAAATGACCAGGGTTCATTATCCCAACTAATCAGGCTGACTCAATAGGCTAACAGGGAAAATGACTGAACATAAAAGGTTTGGTAAAGATGCAAAGCACCTAAAAAACTTCAGATGTAGAGAACACTAAAGTAATTTTTATTGCTTCACTTTCAAAGATGACTGAGCAAAACCCACTTACATCTGAGGCTGGAATGAGATTTTTTCATTGTTAACATTTGCTTCCCTTCACTTGTGCACAGTGGAGTGATTTCAGTTGTGATAGGTTTGCCCACTTACCACGTTTGTCATGTGTGAGCAGTTAAATCTCTTTCCAGAGCAGAGCTGTGCAGTCCCACTCACAAAAATCTGCCTTCTAAACGGTGCTGAGGGGAAAGAAACTGGGGTGTGGGAGCCTTGTGTTTTTGTGCTCAGTTTTCATGCCTGGTGAGTAGCATCTCACTCTACCAAAAACTATTTTACACAGAGCTCATTTTGTTGTGATAAAAGCATTTCAGAGGTGGTTACTGGATTTGTGATATGTGAAATACGAATTTAAATTTCACAGCTTATCAATAAAACAACATTGACTTTCACAGAGGTCATCTGGTGAAATTCAAGTAAAGCAGAGCCAACATTTACTTACATCATGCCCACAACCAATAAACTAACGTTGCTAAGTTTGTTAATTAAATCTTGATTAAGCTTTGTCCTTCCTGCTTTTCTGCACACCTTTAACATTTGAGGATGCAATTTGCAAACATCAGTCCACACAAACACTGAAAGAAGTGCTTGTTTAGGTAATAAGACAAGGATGTGCTCTTTCCACTTTTGTGTTTGAGCTGCCACAGAGGTACCAGTTCCCAGGATTCACAGCTGCTGCTTGTTCAGGCAGCTCTGTGTTTTGCGCTGCATATTAATTTCTGTCCAACATGGGAATTCAATTTGTACTGTACATTTCATTTCTTCACAGATTTAGATTTATTTCATGTTCTCTGCTTTTAATTAACTCTCTGGCACAGCTGCTGGACAGGATATAAAAAGTCATTGCTCTCCCTGCGTTAGGAGTATACCACCAATCATTTAGCACTTAGATGGTGGCACAGGAGCTATCAGTTTCCATGGCAACCAAGGCAGTGGTGATTGATTCCTTGCCAGTATGGCATCACCACAGGGAGCAAGGCTTGTAATTTTTGCATGTTTGCAACATCCATCTAATTAAAATGGGATTAGAGAATCATCCCTGTATATGTTCAACAACTGCACTGCAATACATTTATGTAAATGCCAACTCTATTCAACACAGTAGTTGAAATGTTTATGAAGAAAGAGTTACTTTGCTCCTAGTGACTTGCAATGGGAGGACAGGGGGGATAAAAAGGGGATACGTATACAGCTTTATTCTGGCTACTAAATAAAAAAGTAATCCTTTCACAGACACACAAGTACTATGCAAATCGTATCCTCTTTACAAATCTGAATCATGACAATAGGGAGCAAAGACGACAGAGCTGTTACAGCTCTGCTGATGTGCTGATGGCTAACCCAGGAAAATATGCTGAGCCTGTCTTGAAAAAGCATTAATTAATTTAGTGTGTATGAATTATTTATTTGTCAGAAGCCTTTAATTCATATGATTGATTTTAGTACAGTGACATCTCTTGAGAGCAAAGTAATCCTTGTGTTCTCATAATTTTTCCTTCACAGAGCATTCCTCAAGTCTTACACAGTTACTTGGAAATTTGTGAAGTCTTTACAGATCAGGGAAGATGACAGATCTGTATAATGCAAGGAGACTCCAGATGAAAAGAGCAGTACAGGGACTTTTACAGGGCTAAAAGTGAAGCCAGATTCTTTACATCACTGGATGGAAATGTAGGGCAAACATAAGAAAAAAAAAATAAATAAGAGAAAGGAAAAAAGAGGACAGGGGAGTGACTGATCAATTAATATTTTTTCTGTATATATCAGCATTTCTTCTACATAACTCTGACAAAATAGTCTTTTAACATGAAAAATTACAGTCTGCAGTATATAATGGTCTCATGTCTTGTATTCGTTTCATTTTGCTGTCTACTTCTGTATTATAAAACATTATACACATTATAGATAAAATTAATAGCCCACAGGATTTTATCTAAAAGCCCATTGATTCCCGTCACATATCATTTTTTTTTTTAGCTCTATTTCCCTATACAAAGAAGAAAATTGACTTAATAGCAACAATATACAAATGGTAGAAATGCCATGTAGCACACAAGAATGCTGTGTTTTATCATGATTCCATAAAAGCCTTCAACATAAATAAATCCAGCACTTGTCTGGAAGACCAGAAATCAGGGTCAGAGCGCAGAGATGATTATTTTGGTACAGAGAAATCATTCTGGTGGAGCAATTGCAAAAAATCTGAGTGACTGGTTTTCGGCTGTTTCTGAATGAAATCTCCCCAGAGTGTCTAAGAAATCCATCCCCCAAATTACCTGAGGGGACGTGCATGATGCAGCAACCCTAAGGTCTTCATCCTGAGCTCCTTCTGGCTTTGAGTGCCTCTGGGAGAAAACAGCTCCTCTGGATAACATCAGAGCTCCTACACACAGAGATAAAGAGTATTTGTCCTGCCTCAGAACCCAGTACTGTACTCAGCACCAGCTTACAGAGGTTGCACACATAACTCCTTTTATGCTCTGTTGTATCCAAACTGAGCAAATAACTCCTTAGCCCAACAGTAGACTGCAGAGCAAAGCAGGGATCCATTCCTTCACCTCACAAAATGTGGATTTGGCTCAGGATGAAAACTTAGCCAGACACAGGTCATACATTGCTATCACTTCCATCTTCCTTTGACAAATAAATCACTGTCACTGTAGCTGTGAAGCTATTGCAAGTCCTTCCACATAATGCACCTTAAAGTCCATCCAAAAAACCCTGCAAAACAACAAAAACCATCCAAACAAATGATCAAAACACAGAAAAAGCCAAATCTTGTAGCAATAGAAAATCGCTGGCCATCTTCCTGCCAAACAAAAGCCCTGTCTTCTTCCTTAGGGTAAGCCCAGGAAGCATTCAATGATCTTGCTTTTTGATGCATTTTGCCTGAGAGAACAATCCTTCCTTCAGAACTGAATGTCTAGCAGGTGTGAATCAGCCTTCAAGAGATTTCTGACACTTGCACTTGGTTTTCTTACAGAGAGGGTCTAGTAGTTCTCTCAGATCCTTAAAGGAAGCACTCCCTGTACATTAAAACAGCCTAATTGCATCTTCCTCTTTCCAGGTCTCACAAGTTGACCCACTTGAATAGGAAAATGCTTTGGAACTTCATTAAAAAAAAAAATTCAAACAACTAGAAAATGTGTCACCCTGCAACATCTTAAATTGAAAAAATTATCTTAATGAATCCTATATTTTTTATGAAAGTATGATCAGCCACTCCCAAAATAGCAGATTAAAAGCATTTTAAATCTACAGATGGAGACTGAGAAGCACTAAGGAGAAGATTTTAAAGCATTTTCTCTGTAAAACAGAACAAATGATTTCTTAGTCAAATACACAGAAAATTTATTGTTCTCTTCTATGTTTCTAAGCCAAATTTGCAGATTTGATTCAACGACTGAAGTGCAGGAGCAGATTCCTATCCCTGTCTCAAATATTTTTCATAGCACAGCCATTCATACTGTTTCAGCACCACCAGCTCTAGAATATCGTGGAATTATGCTGTGTTAAATGTGATCTGGTTCTTCTGAGTAGTACCTCTGCAGATAATACAGTTTTTTTACCAGCAATCAGGACTGCATTTTTATGCAACTTCATGAGACACAGCAATGGAAACTAGGAAAGATCCCTCAAGCATATTGAGTAAGGTTTCAGAAGTTTAGCAGTAGCCCATCTGGTTTCCAGGTGGACAAACAGAGTATTACAATTGGAAACTGAGGCCTTTATATGTGATTTTAAAATTCATAGATTTTTCCATTAATTTACCTCCACATTGACTCAATGCTCTGTTAGGATTAGACAGCTTGCCTCTCTCCCTTGGCTTGATATCAGAGTTAGTCTAGGTACTCTTACCAGTAAGAATTAAAGTTAATGCTGGATCAGTACCATATTTGCAAGTAGCATGTTCTTGGTTTTTTCCTCTGGAGAAGGAGAACAAACTCAAGGTGATATAGTTAACCTGTCACTGTAGTATGTAAAGGATTGCTGTTAAGGTCAAGTAAAACATTGTTACTGAATAAAAAATCTTGTGGAATAACTATTCAAAACATTAGTTGACAATATTTTCAAGATTTTTAAAATAACAAATACAGTAGATGAAACAAGCTTCAGACTGTGAAACAGACTTGTAAAGTCACAGCAAAAAACTTCAGTACTTTAAAGTAAAATATTGCAATAGAAATAAAATTAAGTAGTGAATGGCGACTTAGTCTTCTTATGTGTGGCTAAAACCTTCACATCCCAAAAAACAAAATGATCTACTGCAATTTTGTTCCCTGCTTCCTTTCCAGCCAAGTGGTCCTGCTGTCTTTCATCCCTTACAGTTAGCTGAATATGCTGATTGGGGAAAGGTGCCAATCAAACATCTACATCCTCTGCCTGCAAGCAGCCTGAAAGGACAACACAACAAAATTCTTTACCTCCTTGCTGCAGCCCAGATATGCTCTGGAGAAATTACTGTAAATGGTGGTTAGTATTACTTTGTAAGCAATCCTTGCTGTCCTTGACAAACTTGGAATACTGCTTGTCACCTATTAAAATCAAACTCAAGTAGCATTTTTATTTTTATTTTTGAATGTAGATTAACTCCCCACTACACACAGCTGAGACAACTCAACCCACTTAATTTAAGCCAGTGGAGAGCCTATAGATACTCTATCTAGGCCTGTTTTTATATGAAGCATCCTGTTCTGGCAACATCCTGCCATCTCTGAAGATGGTGTTTTTAATCTTTCACACAGGTAGAATCCAAATGCTATTTACCTTTTTAATTTCTTTTTTAAAATGCTTCTTACTATGCTGATGGAGGGTTGATTGCAGTGTATATTTTAGTACCATTTTATTTATCTCTAGTAGTGATCTAGATGTGGGCTAACCATTATTGATAATTAATAGCGGGAGAGATATCAGTGAAGTGAAACTGCTGGTCTCATCTTACTCTCTGTTGTGCGAAATTACTGAACATTGTAAGCAATTGAGGTGGGATTTTTTTATTAAGGGGTTTTTTTTCCTTCCAGAGGTTCTTTTTTTTTTTTTTTTTTTTTTTTTTTTAAAA
>JAWWTY010000088.1:23047629-23072641 GCA_035222235.1 Margarornis squamiger
CAGGCTCAGAGCATGAGAACTAACACTTCTGTGTTTTCCAGACTCTGGTTGCTAATAAAGACCCAGTTTTTCCACACAGCATCAAGTTCAACTAGAATCCTTATAAAAGTCACATTTTGACATTGCTAAAATGTTGAGGGGGCTTTGTTGTTTGTTTTTTTGATTTTTTTTTTTTTTTTTAAAAAAAAAGGGAAAATTCATAGCTTCAAAATTATATTGAATTTCACGATTCCTAAATCTTCTTCAAAATGAAACTATCTGCTCACTTCTTTTAATTACTTTGCAGTTATTTTCAAATCTTTTAATTTAAATTCTATGAGGTTCTCCCATGAAGGTTTTTTTTTACCTAATGACTGTGTCTAACTATTGATGTCAATATTTTATTTCATTTGAAAAATTAGTAATTTTAAGCCCTTAGATATCCTTCTTTCTTTCAGTCACTGTTGCTTTTTTCCCTATTGAAATTTGTTCTTTAATATCCTCAGGAAAATCAACTGGCTACTGAGACTCAAGGAAAAATATACCTGGTCTCACTTTTGCTTTGTGTTCATCTTCTTCCTGCTAGACCCTCTGTAATTGATCAGATTTGTATTATTTACTTTCTAAATCCTCTTGCACTAGACTCTGTGAGCCATTTGCAGTCCTTGCAAACTAAACTCAGTTTCTATCATCAGCTTTAGTTTTATCAGGCCTGTATCATAGATTTATTGTTTATGAATATGAAAGTCTTGTTCAGGCTGAAGAAGACGGGCTCTCTGTTCATACATAATTTTCAAATATGTTTCCAGCAAAACTGACATGCCCACAGCAGATCATCGCACTGGAGGTGGTTGTTTCCCTTTAGCTGTGTCATTACCAACATTTGGGGATATATGAAGTGCATTTTTTTAAAAAATGAAAAATCTACAGCACAATATTTGGTCATTATTTGCTCACACAGAACCGTACTACCCTGACTACTCCCAGCAGGGAAAGGAAGGTTTTCATTTGCACTATTTGTCTGTTTCTGACTTGTTCCTCTGCATACACCCCTTCTTCTGCACAGTTCACCTTCTGTTAATTGCTCACACAGAGCTTTGACTCAGGCCCTGATTTAAGAATTTGAGAAAAGCTATCAAGTCTACCACCACTGCCCTCCCCAACCCCGCTGAGCTTGAAGACCCTGCACCTTCTTTGCCTGTAGCTAGTTTTAACTGCAAAAAAGAGGCTCGTGCAAATGCTTAACACATATTCACACTTATATAGTTCCTTGCTTTTTTTTTTTTTTTTTTAATGAGACTCTTAATGGTGGACTCTTAGTGCCTGAGTCCTCATAACTAGAAGCAAGGGCAAACATAGAAACTGTTTTAAACAAGTAGTCTGTTTAATTATCTCTGTCCAGCAAAGGGTTGCTGAACTTTCTGAACTCCTGTTTTCATGCCAGATTCCTCTTTAACTCTCTGGAACAAGTAGAAGATAAAATACTGCAGCTTTGGGATAGGCAGAGGTCTGAAACTTTGGTTTACTGAGGATGCTGACAGGTACAGAAAGAGGGTGACCTGGTTTGCACTAGAAAAACGCCTGCAGGGTACACAGTAGTGTGATATATACACAGAAGAGTGCCCTGCAGTTTGGTAGCCTGGTGTTCCCTTGCCATATGGATTGCACAGTTACAATTGCAAGTCCAATAAGGAAGAATTTAAGCTATGGGGCACGAAAACTAATATAGATGCCAAATGGCTCTGGGGTTATTTTACAAGGGTCTGTTCATGAGGAAGCAATGAATTGTTTCCAGGCACCCTGCTTTTAGAGCTGGGAAGTGTGGTTATGTTTGTTAGCCATCTCTTGGCAAACTAAAAAGACAGAAAGAAATGTGAAACATCTCATATGAATGTGTGAGAGCTCCCATATCCAGGGCCATGGGGTTTGTTTTCAAGATAAAAGTGTTTGGCAGATGATGAAGCTGTCATTGACTGAATTACACATGTGCTGATCTGGCACAGATCCTCTGTGCCTCTGGCTTCAGTGTAAATTTCTTGGATTATAAATTGCTGTTAGCAAGAAATACATATCTGTTAGTGTTATAACTTCAGTCGTTCTCACCACTAAAAAGTATAGAATAGCAATTTTTTCCTGTGGTATAAATTAAATTTTCAAATCTCTAAGGCTTTAAAAGTAAAATAAAATAATAATAATAATAATAATAATAATAATAACAACTCATAATACTGATAAATGTATCATACTTAAAGGACAGAAAAGCTGTTCCAACTTCTGTTAACACTGGTCAGATGCTCTTTTTAAAAAAAAATAGCCAAGAATCCATTAGTGAGAAGGTGTATTAATGGCATTAATATGTGTATTCCAAACCAGATTCCTTCTGAGAAATTATTCCACAGTCAATAAATGGGAATTTATTGCATTTGACTGAAAAATACAAATGTCTTCTAAAACTAAAGGATGAGTTATTCTGAACTGGAAAAACACCTCTGGGGTGAAGAGGGACCATAGAGAATTGGAACTGCCCCAAATCTCAGTGAAAACCTGTACAGGTTACAGATTATGTTCACCCCTAGCATTATTATTCAGCATGTTTGCAGCAAGCGTGGGGAAATCTTCACTCACGAAGCCTAGCCATGATGATGATGATGATGAGCACTATTATTCAATACAATCCCATTTTCATAGAATGTTTTTTCCTATTTTTTTTACACCCCCCTCCCCCCCTTTTTTTCTTTTTTTTTTTTAACCTCTGGATTATTTCTACTGATTTTGTCTGACTTTCTGTAGGAATCTTTGTTGGAAACACTAGGGTAAATGCAACTTTGGCTGAGCCTCCTCAGACTTTTTCTTAAGGGAGCCTGTGTCTAAATCATTCTTTCTCTCACTTCAGATCATGTATTCTTGCTCTAAGGGATTTAATTTAAAAAAAGGAAAATTGTTATGTTTTAGTGAGAAGGGTCTATATCTCTACAAAATTCAGAGTCTGTTACCTAAGTTGAAGAGATAATTTTGAGTCTAGTCCTTGATTTGAGGTAACAAAGCAATCAGGAGACATCTTGTCTGAGTGTAGATTATAATGCATTTCCACAAGTGTCTGTAGTGTATTCATTTCTTACAATCAAGAAATAGTGAGTCCAAAGGAAAAATAGGTTACTAATACTGTTGTCACAAACATACAGGCTTTTTGCTGTAAATATATTTTGAATGTTAAGCCTGCAGCTATGCACTCAGCAATAACTTCTCAATGACTCAAGTGGATTGAAGTGAGGACAGAATATTCCACTTATTTTAGTAGCCTGAGAATTTTTAAATTTTTCTCAAGAAGGTATGGCAGTTTCTATTCTTTGTTCAAATCTGCTGAAAATGAGATCACAGCAAAACAAAACTTGCCTGCTTAACTGCATCACCTAAGTTCTTCTTCTGGGTCATACACAGATATCAGCTGAATTATAATTTTGCTATTATTACTGTTATTTGTATTGCTAGTATTATTCATTTTCTCTATGCATTCAGGTTCCAGCTTCTTTTGCCTTTGCTGCTGATTGTTAGTGGAGGAAGATGAAAATGTGAGTAACTATATAGTCTTAATATTCATACCTTCAATATAACCTTTTTTTACTTTTAGTTTATGGGAAAAGATGCAGGTAACACCATTAAAATATTACTTTATGGAAAATGGTTGTCATAGCCTCATAGGAAACAGTCATGTAAACTTATTCCTGGTCATATGTGAAGTCTCATTGAAAAGCAGGAAGGGGAATCTCACTTATCCAGTTGTTGCATAGACATCACCCTCCCCTTAATACAGTATAAGGTTACCAACGGCATCTTCACCCCACTTCATGGAGCGTGATCACTGGATTTATGGAGGAAGGGTGGGTGTGTTGCTGTGGCCATTGGTTTTACACCAGGGGCAGAAGTATGAAAGTTTCTGATACAAAAGAAGAAAAAAAGTGTTTTCAACTCCAGCATTTTTGCAACCACTTGTTCCTGACACAGTCTAGCTCTTTGTTGTTGTTTTACAAAGGGACTCAAGAGAACTGAGAGATAGGCATCACAATTATTCTTCTAAAAGGTAGCTTTGCTTACCTGTAATCTCAAGAGATCTAATTCAGCTCCGGTTCCTTTATTTTTCTTGTATCCTCTACTACCAAGCTGTCTTCCCATAAACTGTAGCTCCAACCTTGTGCTCCTTCATTAATTTCTTCTGTTTCTTTTACTTCCTCAGCTAAGGGCTGTATTCTGTTAGTTTTCTTTTCCTTTAATTAATGGATCCCCCCATTTCCTAGAGCACTGTGGCATAGACAGGAAAACAAGCTGGAACCAATGTCATTGTCTTAAACAGATGTTTGCTTTCTGAATAACCTCTCTACTACTTCTGTGCCACTTATTTAAAATACTTGAGAATGAGAGGGCTGAATTGGTTCTATCTATAGGACTTGTAGAAGAGTAACATTGCAAATAATTGGTTAAACTATTTGTGCTGACTGACTGCACTCAAAATTACCTGACATCCCACACTATTGTAAGCTCCTTAATAGGCAAAATGTCTGTTTTCTTTAAAAATAAATATTTCAAAGATTTGTTCAGTGTTTTTCTGGGTACCCTGTTATAAAACACACATAATTAGCAGGTTTAGTGTTTGGTTTCTATATGGCTTTTATTAGAAGTTAATCTTTATTTTTTTCCTAAAGGAAGAAGCTCTAAATTGATGCATAATAAAGAAAATAAAGGAAATAATTCAGAAATATGTAACATAATGGGATTATTGGAGAATTAATCAAATAATCTGATCAGCTGTTGAGTAATGTTACAGTGTCTTCTTCTTAGCCACATGAGTTTTGAATTTTAATTTCCCTCGGCTCACATACAGACTTTCTTTTCCTAGCAACATTCCAGCACATTGAAAGACCCTCCTCTTGTTGATTAACCTCAACAAATTCTAGCCCTGGAATCACTGAAGCAATTTCTTTGTTTATTGGTCTTTTAAACCTTGTAATCATTGACTTTACATTTACGGTCTTACACTGACATCCATGCATTTTTTCCATGGCTACTTTTTATTTGTTTCTGCCCTTTTGTTCATCTGTTTCTTTTGTTTCAGTGTCATTCTTTCTCCCTCACATTATGACATTGAAGTTTGTGAGTGATTAATGGTGGCACTAAGTCATTGCTTTAATGTTATTCTGTAAGATTTCCCATAAAATTTCAGAAAAAGGTGAACATGAATAAGAATCATGCAGCTTCTGGGTAAGCAAGAAATGTAATTTCATGTGTAGACTTGTGTGCAACTGACACTATTTGTGTGTTTAAAGTTACTCACTTCTTTGAATCTGGATCACTGAGGGGAAAAATACGGTCATGATTATATCTGTTTCAGAATGTTTCACTAGCAGTTTTTTTTTGTATGGAAACTGTGATTGAGCTTCTATAGTGTTCAGAATTCTTTTCATTTGCACTCTCCCAAAGTTTGTGAGAGCAAGTTTTAGTTCAGAAGAACGTTCAGTGTGAAGTAAAATATCTGAAATAAGAATGTGAATGCATGTTTGCATGAGTATTGACACTAAGAGCATTTACATGGCCAACTGGACACCTCTGCCAATTTGGGACACATTCAGAAAATAGCATGAGATTTGGCAATTATAAACAGAGTGCAAAAAAGTGATGAGCAAAGTGGTGATAGTTTCAACCTTAGCACAGTGAGTCAGTCAAGAGCAACCCAAGGAATGAAATTTCACTTATTGCTACTCTTCCTAACTCACTGGCAGCCAGGATTTTTCAAGCTGGGGAAAAAATGGTTTTAAAAATAATGAAAATATTTGTGGAATTCCATACTTAAGTGAATAAGGTGTGAGTATGTGTCTAAGAAACTTATCATTATTCAAAACAGTTCTGCTTTTTACAAAACTATTAATTGCTTCTCTTTGAGTAACATATAAATCAGTTAAATACTTATTTCTGAACCGAGTTACTATGAAAATCCTCAGAAAGACAATTCTGGAAATTGGATCCTTTTTGTACTTTTCTCATGATGTGCTAGCTACAGAAAGTGTTCTAACAAACAACAGATTTGGACAGAGTACAGTTGTATGTAAACTTAGTCTTTAGATAGTTTATCCTTTATAAAACTGTGCCATTTGGCTTTATTATAGCTATGACTTTAGTTATTGTGATTGGCACTAACATGAGTAACATCCAGGATTACTGGGTCCCAAGCTGAGACTGTTTGTTGCTAGCAAGTTGTCCCAAAACTCTTTGGCACAAATTTAGCATCTTCTGTGGGTAGCAAAGGTGGTGTTTGAAGGCATAATTGTTTGAATGTTAAGCAAAGATAAAATGATTCTTAAGTGGAAGCTCATCTCAATCCATTACTAACAACAGAAGAAACTTTCAGCTGAGAAGAAGAAGGAAGTAATTGAAGAATATGGCCTATCCATATCTTGTTCATGAAAATTTGTTATTACTTCTGCATATTTCTCAAGGATTAATATATCTTTTCCTATCTTCTACCTTTGTTGTGTATTTCAAAAATATTTTCCGTGAAAGAACCTGTAGAAGAAATCCCAAGAAAAAATGTTGATGTCTCCATTTAGGCTCACCTTTTTGCATGGGTAGAAAGAATGTGATATTTTTTTAACGTGGCCAGTTCTTTGAGTAAGACATAAGGGATATATAGTGTTTGGCTTCAACTGGAAATAACTGCTTTTTCTTAACACCTTTTACATCTTGCATCTTATCCTCCAGGCTGAACATTTTGGAGTACACATTAGTATTTTGCCAAAACCTAGGCCATTATATACCGATACACTAAATACCAATATACTAAAATTGTTTAACATTTTCACAGAGTGATGCAATAAAAAAAGAAATTTAACTCTTTTTTATGAAAGCTTAATATTAGGCTTAGCATTAGTATTGTCATATAAAGGAAGATACAGAATTACAGCAGCAAATATATTTGTAGATCTTAACAGAAAAGGAAGTGAAAGTAACAATATATTCAATAGCTGTTACTTTGGTATGCATTATGCCTGAATGACAAAGCAGGCATACATATAGAGTAATCTGGGGCCCAGTGTTAGGATCCTCATTTTATTAACAATTTCTTTGGGGAGTTCCCTTGGTATTTCAATTATTCTCTTTAAGTATTGAAATTGCCTTTAATCTTCCAAGCAGTTCTAGTTCTCTGAGTTTAAGGAAAAGCTGTTTGTCAGTGGATTTTTTTACACTTCTAAGGAATCTGGTCTTGTAGCTACTTCAAAGGTACAAAACTCTGGGACCATTACCGTTGGCTTAGCTGCAGCTGAGTTGGATGTAAAACATTACTGTGCTTCATTACCTTGGACTACTCACATGCCACCTGCTCCCAGGGTCACTCTGATCCACCACTGTAATCAAGTTATTTAATTATAATTTTAATTATAATTTTAATTACCTTTAACTATTATTGCAAGCAACAACCTTCCTCACAAATCGCCTATCATTTAGATTGCTTTTTCGAAGGGAAAACATTTTCACAGGTGTACAGTGAGCAACTCTTACCAACAAAACTGAGAAAAAAGAGGCAGTGCGGAAAAAAACATGGAGACAAAGCAAAACTTTGTGGATCATGTGTAAAGCCACAGAAGTGACATCCTTAATCTCTGGTAGGACAAGGAGTTCAGAGGTGATAATGGGAGAGAAGTGCCAGAGGATGGGAATCAGATATGGAAATTAGGCTTATACCAGGTGAAAAAAATTGTCCTCTGGAGAGACATTCAAGCAGCAAATATCTGACAGAAATGATGGAAAGAGCCAAAAGAACAGAAAAAATATCCAAGCACTTTGTCCATTTCTGGCTAAAAAGCAAGTTGAAGTCATTAAAATTAACATTTGTTCCTACATCAGGGAATTCTTGTTAAGATGAAGCAAGTGAGTCACAAGTAATGAAAACCTCAACTTGTTAATTTACATGTAAAAAAATTCCTTTTAATTAGGTTTGGCTGAAAGCTGCTGCACCTGATGCTTTTTGGTATTCTCTGTATCAGTCAAAGAAAGAAAGGAAGACAGAGAATGAAAAATAACAGTTTTTTTTCCATTTGCATAGACTCGAAGCTACAGAATTAGAGGATGGAAACACTTCTATGTTTTGGCTCTGATGCAATAGGAAATACAATTAAAAATAATCTGCAAGGTTCGATATGAACCAGCCAAAATGAGTAGAGGAGACAACTGGCTCAAAGAAGAGAAGCTATTACCTGAAGTCAATAGAAAAGGCATCAGTTTAGAACTAAGGCATCTATTTTGTGTGATATAGATAATATATGGCAAAGAAGACAAGTAGAGGTGGAGTGCCATAAAAATTATTAGAGGCCTGGAACACTGGGAGAGACAGCTGAGACTGTTCAATCTGGAGAAGAGAATGCTCTGGGGTTACCTTATTGCAGCCTTCCAGTACCTAAAGACCACCTCTTGTATGAGGAAAGGCTGAGGGAATTGGGTTTTCTCAGCCTGGAAAAAGGAAGACTTCGGAGTGTCCTAATTGTGGCCTTTCAGAACCTGAATGAAGACTACAAGAAAGATGGAGAGCGACTTTTTGTAAGTCTGTAGTGACAGGCAAGCAGGAATGGTTTCAAATTAAAAGAGAATAAGTTTAGATTAGATATAAGGAGGAACTTCTTGGCTGTGAATGTGGTGAGGCACTGGAACAGGTTGGCCAGAGAATTCGTGGATACCCCATGCCTGGAAGAGTTCAAGGCCAAGTTGGATGGAGCTTTGAGCAACCTGATTTGGTGGAAGGTGTCCCTGCTCATGACAGGAAAGTTGAAACTAGATGATTTTACGGTTCCTTCCAACCCAAACCATTCTCTGAGTCCATGACTTCCTCAGAGGTGTAAACTGGTGGTAGGGAGCTGAAGGAGAGGGTAAGGATGGAGAGGTGGTCACCTCTCTGCTGATGAAATGCCTGTGGAGCCACAACTTGAGCCACTCTTCCCTGTGTCTTCCCAGTATTTTTGCCTACACAGCTCTCTAGCAGAATTTTGTATTTTAGATTTTTGGGGTGGAAAAATTTCCTTTAACTCAATGGCTATTTCCACTCAAAAAAGGAGAAAAATATGAAAATTGCTCATCAGCCTCTCTCTCCATTGGCCTTTGTATGAAATCCATGAAGTAATCCTCTTTTATCAAAACACCTACCTATCCACCTAGTCCTCATACCAATATCCAGCTTGTTAATCTTGCCATCAGTTGATCCATCTCTGGGTTTGAATGTAATAATTTCTTTTGTTTGATTTTAAAAGACTGTTCTGCTGTGCTACACTTAGTAGCATCTTTCACTTCTGTGAGTTAGGTGTTGCAAACTGACTTGTGGATTCAGTGTCCATTTTTTGCTCATTTTACTTGTTGGCAGTCTACAGGGCCTTAGAAAATCATGTTTTCATGCTGTTGTCTCTTCTGGCTGTTTATATCCAGAAGTTCTTTTCTGGCTCTTGCTGTTTCCACTGGCAGGAAAGAATCTGTGCTGCCCTCACTTCCCTCCTTCTGTTGGTCTTTCATAGAATCATAGTATAGAATATCCTGAGTTGGAAGGAACCCACAAGGAGCATTGAGTCCAACTCCTGTCCCTGCACAGGACACCCCAAGAGTCACACCCTGTGCCTGAGAGCACTGTCCAAATACTTGTCAAACTCTGTCATGCTTGGTGCTGTTACCACTTTCCCGGGGAGCCTGTTCCAGTGTTAAACCACTCTCTAGGTGAAAAACCTTTTCCTGATACCCAACCTAACCTTTCCTGAGTCAGTTTAATGCCATTTCTTCAAGTTCACTGTTGAAAGGAGTGAAGACATCTGTAGCTGTCTCTCTGCTTCTCCACCTGAGGATGTGGAAGACTGAAATGAGGTCTCTCTTCAGTCCCCTTCTCTCCTGGCTGAACAAAGCAAATAACTTCAGCTGCTGCCCATAAAGTTTTGACCCAGTGTCCCCTGAGCTGCTCCATTGCAGCCCTTGCAGTGGTTGTGCTGCATCAAGGAAAGAACACAACTGAAAATAAGGCCTCTCATTTTACAGACCAGCTGTTTTGTCTGGTTTGTTATGTGGCCTCACAAAAGCATGTGTTGACACATTTCAGGAGTAGGTGAGCACAGAGGAGAAAGGACTCCTAGAGTTGTTTCTCCACAAAGCAAATCTTGCAAGGTTGTGCAAAAGAATCTCTGCCCAGGGCATGGCCAGACTGACAAATGACCTTTACCCTGTAATTGCCATGAGAATGTCAGATTCCATCTCTTCCTGATTCTCCTCAACACCACAAAAATATCTAAGGATGCTCCAAGAATTTCAGCCCTGCAAACCAACTGGCTTTTTCTTTGTGTTTCTTTCAGTCTGTACTTCAAAAGCCCAAGGGACTTCATAGCACCAGCTAGGTGTGTAATTCTTTCCTCAACTTTGAAAATGTATCTTTTTCAATTAAATATAGAATTTGCAAACACAGTTCCAGCAAAGAATTTTTAATAGATTTTTTTTAATTGTAAATAATTATTCATTTTTACTGAAAGCTGAAGCAATTTTCAAAACTTGAAAGATGCATTTTTTTTTTCTTTTTCAACAACAAATTAAGGTTATTTTAATTCATGTTCTGTGGAGCATGGAAAATATATTTTCCAGTCAACCTTTTACTCAAGTTGTTTTTATGTGGCTAATGGGTTTCTGTTTGTTTACATATGAAAAGTGAGGAAAGTTCCATAGCCGTGTAACCTTGAGGGGTATTTTTGATATCTGAGTGTGGCAACTTTTTCTGACACCACTAATAAAGATCGTTACTGTCCATAGTGTAATCCCTTTAAAGTGTCTTTCCCTGCTACTCTGGCTGTGAATTATTTCCTTCAGGATAATAAAAGGTCCTTTTTATTCTGGTCCTTCACAACTATCTAGGTATTTGCTTTACAATAGTGCTTCAGGTTTCTAATTTGGGCTAATTAAATGCTGATACTTAGGAAAACCAAGGATGTGATTTGCAAGGAGCACAACACTTGTGGGGATGTGAAAAATGAAACAAAGTAATGAAAACCTGCCATTATAGCTGAGGCTGCAAGACAAAATTCTATGTAGGTGACACTCCACTGACTGGTGGGGTGAAGGCAGAGGAGCTTCTGGCCAGAAAATGTTAACTCTTTATGTTGGTGAGCACACAATCAGCAAAAGCGGAAACGTGGCAGTGCTTCACCCAAAGTGTGGCCGGTGTTCTGAGGGTTGCACTTGCCTCATTGCAGCCCATCATCTTGCAGGGGCCCCCAGGACCTCCTGGGATCCCACTGGGGCATGCAATGCCTGGCATGGGGAACAGCACTAGCAGTGCATTTCATTGTCTTCATTGTGGTAGGTCCCTATCCCTTGTTTACATGGGTATGCTGCTTCTCTAACCTTTGGGGACAGGCAGGAGAGCTCTCTTCTGCTGTCAAGGAGAATCCAAGGAACACACAGGCTGTTCCCGTGTAGAGAAGGTGGTTGCAAAATCCAGACTTTTCTTCAGTCAATCTCTGCCCTTTGTCATTACAGGTGGAAATGGAGAGCTTTGAGATGGATTAGTGTATGTTACTGCAGATATCAGCTACTTAGCTGAATAGTTGTTAGCTGAGAATGAGGTATGTTTCTTTTCTCTGCCCTTACTGAGTTAATAGTTGCTTGTGGTGAAATCTGTCCATTCATCAAGCTACTGAATATCTTGAAACAAAATTGCTACTAGTCATGTTGGCCTACCCAAAAATTATATGAGAATACATTTTGAACATGGTTGCTTTTTCTGACTGAAGAGGATACGATTGCAAAGAGTTACTTGACTTGACTACTCCTTATCTACTGCAGAGGACATCAGGAATAGAGAGGAATAGAGTGCTGTCATGACATACACAGGTGTGCATATAAAGTGCTGGCTGTGAGCAGAACATGGACAATGGAAACTTTTTACTGCAATGCAGCACAAGTGACTATATGACTGCAAGCAGTCTCTTGTTTTTTCAATTATTATTATTTTCCCTATAGTTTATTAACCACACAATTTCAAAACACTTTTTTTCCAAAGTCAAGAGACAGCATCTGGAAAGGAGCCCAGGGAAGCACAATCCTATTCCTGTTCACAGGAACTCACACATATAAATGTAAATGTCTCTTCTGCGAGGGGGTGTAGATAGCCAAGTCTTCTCTTTGTGTATTGGTGGTTGAGGTAGTGTATCCTAATCAGGACGCACCCAGAAAACAAGGTCCACAATGATAGCAAATTATATAGTGTCTAAAACTGTACCCACTGTTGTGAAGACCAGATGCCTATGATGAGCTGAAGTTTATGCTATAAATGCATGGAAAGGGTCAGCTACCAGCATCAGCAACCTCAGCAGCCTTTGGAGAAGTTTTTTTTGTGTACAGTGAGGTTGTGGCAGGTGGGTTGGTGGTGATGTTCAGACTGGAATTGGGGAATGAATTACCTAAAGACCATATTCATGAGCTTACAATGTGTCATCTCTCCTGCAGATTTGCTTGTGCAGCATGTGGCTGCTATTGCACAGGGATTTTAAAAGAATATTCACCCCTCCAAAAGAAGTTTTCAGGTTTGTTTTTTTTTTTTCTTTTGTGTCTTATTGTTATAAACTCATATGGTTGCAAAAATAACCTTACCTTTATGGGTTTTTTTAGTAGCCTGCCCTGGTCCATTTACTACTCTTGAGACAGTTCCAGCTTATGTAACCAACCCCTTGACACAACGTGTGTATGTATCCATACAAATAACTTGTAATATTTAACTAAACTAAACTGTAATCAACAGACTTTATCTTTTGAGTACTGTGTACCAGGAAACTTTTATCTGCTCAAAATTCCTGGTGAGATTGGCTTGACTTTTAAAGGCACCATGTGAGCTTCTCATTAGCCTTATTATAATTTCTGAATAATAAATATGTAAATGATGAGTTTCACATGGGAGATTTAATTCTGTGCTCTTATTTCTGATTAACTGGAAATACACTCTGGCTCTGTCAGATAATTGGTAACACTGCACACCAATAAGGCATTTCCCTACAGTTCATCAGAAGCAGCTGAAATTAAAGCAGGCAGGAGCTGTAACATTTTTGACAGTTTTGTAACATCAACTTGTTGAAGTTATAACTCAGCCGTTAATATAATCTATGAATTATTAAATCTTTCTTATGTCAGGAATCAAAAAAAATGCACCCAAAACTGAAGGTCTGAGGCTGGAGTATAAATGCTCTGGGAACCAAATTTCTGCCCTCTCCTCCGCCCCCATTTTTTTTTTCTGAACTACTCTCCAAACAAAATACAGCCATTTAGATTGAGTAAATAAGAGGGAAATCAGTATTTTTAGTAATCTGAACTTTAGATATACATCCCAAATACATACTTAAATTGTGGTGGTTTGTTTGGGTTTTTTTTCACATCTTGGCACCGATGTGCCTCGCTACATGAGAACTGACAAACTGACATAGAAAATGGGGGGTTCCAAATAAATGTGAGTGTGGTAAGTGGTGCAAAACAATGTAAAACAAATTGACACTTGCTTGAATTTTGCATTCCTTTACTGAATGCAATGGTAGAAGCAGGACCATATGAAAAAATAGTTCATCAGTAATAAACTAACAAAATGCAATTGTACCCCTCACCTAAAGAATCCATAGCTTTAATATGTTATACCTCTGTAGAGTTTATTTTTTTGCTTTAGTAATTGACTCCTATATATACAATAAAAAGCAAACACACTGAGCTGAACCAAATAACCACAAGCAGAGGTCCGTTATTTTGGAATTTAATAGTGTAATATTTGAGAGATTTGATGAATCTAATATTCTCTTAAAGGTTTCAAGAGACCATTTTTAGTGAACATGTGCATATCCCTGCACCATTTTGTTTGTCTTCTCACAAGGCCAATTTAAGCTCCCCTTTTGGCAATTCAAGTCCCAATTTTTAGCAAGCACTTGCCATCCCTCCTCCACACAAGCAGACTCCTTGGATGACAAAGGATGATTCTCCCCTATCATGAGGCAGTTTTCCCCCTTCACCAGAGGCAGCTCTATTTTATCAGCGGCTCTGTCCTGCTTTTACATCATAATTTATTCTTGATGCTACCCACAAATTTCACAATGCATTAGTCAGCTTTGCTGCTTGTCTCCACCATGCTGTATAAAGCCATAGAAATAAAGCTTACTTGAACTGCTCACGCTGCCTTCCAATTTTTCAAAAACATCTGGTAATTGTTCACAGAATATAAACAAACTATGATTCTTAAACTTGTCGTATACACAGGGTGGGTCAGATGTTGAAATTTTTCAAGTGAACTATTTAAGTAAAAGGTATCTGGCTAATAATTATTTGATATTTTTAGTGAGGATTCAACAATAAGTTTTTATTTGTTCTAGCTTTTCAAAGTACTTAAATCATTTTTCATCTTCCAAATTTCAGTTTACCTACTTGGAAAACCACCAGCTACAAAGCACTAAAACCTGTCACATGGAAAAAAGACTCACATAAGGAAATATTAAAAAAATTTTTTACCAATTCAGTCTCTAATAAGAATTTTTGATAGTGTATGCATTTTTTATGCGTTTACGGAAAACTCCATTATTCCTTTACATGTGAGCCCATGTAAAATAGAGAAGGGATTATTATTGCTGTACTGCTAACATCAACCCTTATTTCATTACTATTATCACAGTGGTTATTCATCATCAGTATTATGATGATTTTAATAAGTTTAAAAAGCACATTCTTTCTCTGTTCATCAGTCTTATTATATTGTTATGAGCCTCTTGACATCTGCAATTGCTAGGCAGTCGATTTAAAGTTTAACAGAGATAGAAAAATTCCTTAGTGAATTGAATGCAAGCCTGTATTTTCTGATTTATAGTCACTCTACAGTGCAGTAAAAGAAAGAGTTTGCTGTAATCCATATGCTTTTTTGTCCTTTTTTTTTTTTTTTTCTATACGTTCTGCAAAGTGAGAAAGAGTACAATCCTCTGGAAGAATTATTTTCTTTCTGTTGTAGGCTGAGAAGTATGAGTGAGCCTTTTAATTTATAGACTGTTGTCACAATGTCTCTTAATTTTAGGAGCATTTCATTTGGTGACACACAACAACTGTTCTTCACACTGTTTTTATAAGCAGCCTCCTCTCAGGATGGAGGTGAAAATCTAGAAGTGTCAGTATTGTCCATAAGGTGATTTTTTTAAACAACCACTGGGTTCCATCCCAGGGGATGTACAGAGCCAGACTTGGCCCTTGGCCCTGTGCAAAAGCACAGCAGTGGCTGGGATGACACGGATGCAAAGATGAGGAGCAGACACAGCAGCAGGCACCCCAGGTGTGATGCTATTCAGTACATTATGACCACTTTTTGGAAATGTATAAACATGAGCATGGATAAAAGCTGTGTTTGTCACAAAAACTGAGATCATGACACTGTCCACACGATCCACACTGAGATGTCTGATACCATAGGTGCCAGTGCATAAATATTGTGAAAAACTTACGAAGCAAAAAGGTAGGAATTTTCCTCTCTTTATAGGGGAAAGTACTATTAAGACTTCAATTCTTTAGACTTATAAAGACAGACAAAAAATATTCCAAGAAAATTGGTTTTAAGACTTGGTGTGGAAGAGACTTACACTAACTGCAGCTGACAGGAGTCCTCCCTCCGTATAGAGGCAAAATTAGGCACTGTTTAGATGTTCTTTTTACTTGTGAATTTTAGCCCTGACTTTGTCTTTTAGTAGTCTTACTGTGGCTGAATGCAGAACTAGTAGAGGAAAGAATGGTCATACAATTTGCACATGCTTGGGGCAGGTGTGATTTGTCGATTTTCAGAATGCTGTGTGAAGGATCACTTATCTTTGCATTTGATCAGAAAATGAAAAAAAACACATTAATTGAAAATCTAAAGGTTAAGAGTTATTGTAGGGACAGAGGACTTTGTGCAGTTCAAGAATGTCATCCTCAGAAGCTCCTGTGAAAGGCATTGGGAAATTGGCCAGCTTTTGAGGGGCTGATTTTTTTGGGGACAGACATACTCACACCAGCTGGACCTGAAACCCATGCTTGTTAGTAAAATCAGTGTTTTTCTTTCTCTGCCCTTGTGTGCTTTATAAAATGCAAATGTTTGTTGCAGTAAAGCAGCACATTCATAAATAATATAGGAAACATTAAACCCACAGAAATGGCAGGGCTGAGCAGAGCTAGCAAGTCCTTTCCCAAGTTCCTGAGTAAATCACACTTTGATCACATAGATCAGCCATTTTAAAGTAGTTTTCTTCTGCTCTCCCTTCCCTTCCTGCACTACATTTCTGAGAAGTCCGTCACAGACCTGTATTTTACAGATCAAAAATCTTGTTTCAAGGTTAAATTTTTCATGATGGCATAAATAATGATAGAATTTGTTTAGCTAGACTAAACACAGTGTCCTTCTCATAGGGTTTTCTGTGCCCTGAATGCCTGTGAAACCCATTTCTGCTGTGATTCTGAATGTTTCATTCTTGACAAGATAGGACTAGAAGAGTACTTAGAGTACTTGGCAAATTTATCTTTTTTTTTTTTCCCCCCCTTCTTTTGCTGCTCTATTGGTCAGCAGCCTACCTGATCACAGACTGCAAGACTATTTAGGGCTCTTGCTTAGGTCAGCTCTGCCTCACATTTAGCAGATAATCACTTGTCTACCATGATAAAAGACAGAAATTATGCTCAACATCAGGCAGCTGTCCTACACAAAATGAAAAAAACTGAAGGAAACAATAAGAACCATTTCTATAAATAAGCCCTGCATTTCCATAAATAAACAGTGCAAGAAGCAATTTAACACTTCCAGAAACATCAGTATAAAACAATCTATGATTCTACTCCCGAGTAAGCCTAGGTTTTCTTTACAGTACCTTTCCAGTCCTGTCAGGACCCACATTACCCAGGATGTTACAAAGCAGAATTTGCTAAACTGTAATGCTGACTGCCAAATTTGTTAATGGAATTCCCCATTAAGATAAAATGCTACTTCTATAATCTCACTGTGATGTGAGCAGACTGCAACACTGCATACCAAAACTTAGGGATTTTCCTTGCTGTCCAGCACTTCTGAACCAAGAGCAAGACTTCAAGGAGTTAACTGATTTAGTGAAAGTATTTTGCTTTGCTGGGCTAGGGGAGAAAATTGTGTGATGTTTTGTTTTAGCTTGTTCTGTTCAATGTCCTGTTTTGTCCTGCTTAGTAGACCAGAGTCTCTTCATTATAGAAAAAATAGTAAGAGTAAAACACAATAGAATACAAGACCATAAATGCAGTAGATTTTGATGTTTAAAGTAGATATAGGAGGCCCAGAGCTAGGACTTTATACGCTTGAAGAACCTGAGTCAGGCCACGCTGATGAGAAGTATCAAAAATGACCACAAAGGGATGAAGTAAGAGGAGCAGACCACCTAAAAGTTGACCCAAAAGAAGATTCTCACAAGCTCTGCCCAAGCTCCACCTAGACTCCGCCTAGTTATGAATATGTATGTTAGATGATGAAACTGTACCTGAAATGTATAAATTATTTGTTTTGCACCTTTTGAGGAAAGCTAGTTTGTCCAGTGTAGCTGGCTATCTTCCCAATGTTGGCAGTAAATACCTGCTGCTAAAAGATGAAAAAAGGTTCTTTTAGCAGTTCCTTTTATTCCAAGGTTTCTTGGCATCACTTCACATTGGCTGCAACCATAAGTAGGGTCTGTCACGGTTGTGCTGTTGTAAATCAAAATCAGCTTTTGATGGTGAGTCAGCTCTGGCAGCAATGGGGTACCAATTCAAGCTAAAAAAAAGGGCAAGTGATGTAGAAAGAAAATCCTGTGTTTATATATTAAAATGCCAAAGATTATGGATAGGACATGTGGACATTTAAGATTAAGTATAAAGTGCAAAATGAGACAGAGGATTTTGATTGTTATTTCTAGCACAGATCATGCTTCCATGTGGTTGTTTCATCTTTTTTTCCAATTCTTCTCTTGCAGACAATCTTCCTAGCATCAGGTGAACAAGGTCAGAGCAGCAGCCCACATGGACAATTAATAGCAACCAAAATATACCCTACATATCGTTCTAGATTTTAATTCATCTTTCCAATGGTTTTCTGCAGCATATCAAGACACTGTGGAGGACATCAAGAAAGTCTGGATGTCACAATAGGAAATATGTACACTTTCTTTTTAGTGGTTTTCAGATCTCACTCTGTAAGCAACCAGGGTGTAATTTGCATGACTACAGTAAAACTGACACTACACCTACAAGCTCTCAGTATGCTGTAACTGGGAAACAAAGCATATGTCTATGCTAGTTGGGTCTTTTAAGAAGAATGAAATATGTTTGTCCTTTTGAAACCAGATTTTCAAACATTGCCAGGGTGTGCTCCCAAAGTATGAAGCCTGAGGTTTGTTTGGAAAAGAAAGAAGGCAATACTGTCACTAAAAGCTTTGTGCACAAAGCAAATGTCTACAGATATGTGGTTACTGTGATGTATGGACATAAGCTTTGCCTATGTGACTGATTACTATGAGTCAAAACTAAGACACGAGTATGTAATTTTATAAATAGATTCTAAGTGTTTGACAAATTGGACATCCATGCTGTGGCAGTAAACACAAGCAATTCAAAGAAGTTTGAAATGAAAGTGCTACTAATGTAGTCCCTTTGTCCCTCTGGAAAAGGCTGAGGACAGGCATAGGTATTTAAGTACTTCAGACAGAAGAAGGATCTGACAGACATCCCAGCATGAGAGCCCATTAGGAAGGGTGACAGTCTTCTGAATAGAAGCCTGTGCAAAGCTGCAGCTGATGCCTTGACCTCTCCTATGTGACTCTTTCAATAGGGTTCATCTTGGTTCATCTTCATTCTAACCACTGCTGCTCCATAACACATCTTTGTGACTCCCTCTAACTTTGTTCTTTAATCTTTATTCAACAAATATGTGACGCATCATTTCTGAGACAGCAATCTAAGTACAGGAAACAGAGAGAGGAAGAGAAAGAGAGAGAGCAATACATTCACAAATCAGGCTGAAACAGAAGGAGCTTGCTGGTAATCAAGGTGACATCAAAGCCCTGGATCTAGTCTCAAAGTATTTTAATATATGTTGCCTGTGGTTGCAGGATAAAAGGACATTTGCTTTGCGTCTGTGGAAAAAAACACTAAGTTGTGTTTTGCATTACGTTTAATTTAGTGTCACAGTCCATCAGGTGATGTCTTTTTTCTGTGATCTACAGCACACTCGAATCTTCCTCACTTGTTTTCCAAGCAGTGAGTGTCTGTCTGTGCTACATGGCTGTATGACAGGAAGCAGTAGCAGTAGCAGCTATTCAAGCAATGTCTTCAATGCCAATTGAGACCATTGCTTCAGGAACAATTGCTTCAAATGAGAGTAGAGGCTGTAAATTTGCTCTCCTTTTTTCTTTTGACATGAACATTTTTTGGCTTACATTCCTGTGCTTCTTGCATAATGCCACCAATTGCCATATTTAATTTATGAATATACAGGAACATAGATCTAGAGAAGCCATCCTTTTTCCCTACCTTTTTTTGAATTTATCTATAAAATATTGGTGAGATCTAGAGACTTATATTATTCTTCCTGCCCCCCACATTTTTTCAATGATACAAACTGCACACAGAAACCTTTAGATTAAGAAGAATTCTTTAAAATAGTATTTCTTTTCACAACACACATGGAACTGTTGTTTATATAAATCTACCCTAGGAATCCTTGGTTGGGATCACACTGGCTGGAATAAAGTGGAAGTCTCTCCATAGTTTCCTGGACAATGAGGTGGCTTTTTTGGAATTGATGTTTTCATCTATGGTCCTTAATTGTTTGCTGCATTCTGAAGCTGTGAACTTCATTAACAAATTTAAAGACCTATTTAGTGTTCTTCTTAAAAGTTTTGAGAAAAGAAGATCATAGGAATTTCTTTTCTTGGTTAGGAAAGAAAGTAAAGGAAAAAAGTAGCATACCTCTTCTCCCACAATAGGCAAGAATGCTTTTACCAGCCTTTTGAATTCTTTCTGGCATACTGTAATTTGTCTCAATTTTGAGAGCTTCACCCATCCTGGAGTCTTGGAGAAAATGGGCATAATCTTTCCCACCACCCAAGAGGAAAGGTTGTAATATATTCATGGATGCTAGCACATAATGCTGGAAATGTTACATTTGGTAATTACAAACTTTTATCAAGCTAAAAGTATTTAACTTTCAGCCCTTCCCTCATCCAACACCATTTTCAGTTTGCAAAAACTGAGATTGTGTATTTATATCTGTATTAATTGACCTATTTTTAGACAGGAAAATCAACAAAGCAGAATACTTTACCTTCAGGCACCAGTGGCACAGATAATGAAAGCCAGAGAGGGATTGTCAGCCATTTTCACTTGCATGCTGGTGCATGTTGATGCATGTTCAAAAGTAAAAGCTGACTCTAGATATTCAATGATCCTAGACACTAGGTATTTATCTTCTTTTCAACCTGAGATTCTAAAGTTTAGGCTCCCTGACTTTCTAAAAGAACAGCAGGTGCCTGAGTGCTTTCAAGGACTTAGGTGTTACAAAGCTTTTGAAAACTTCTTTTTACTTCTGTTTCTGTAGCTCAACAAAGCTGACATGAATATAAATGCAGCCAGGGTTGTTTGGGAAAGGCAGTGAGCTGCTATTGTATCTAGCACTGAACAAATGGAGCCATTCTACTGTGAAGAAATGTGATGTTTTTACATTTATTATCATTCAGAATTGTACTGAAAACTAATTGAATTCAATTACTTTGGCAAATGGAACAGAATTGCAGTTTGAATCCACAAATGTAGCAAAATTCAACAAAAAAGGATGACAAAGCTGGAATTTTTTACCTGAAATACTCTGGCTATGCAATTGCTTCCCTATGCGTGAGCAGCTATATGTAAGTTATATCAAAAGTTGGCCATGAAAGATGCCCCAAGACAACAATTTAGGCTGTGAGTCCTGAACTCATGGCTGAATTACACCACAATTTTCCTGTGTGGCTTCAGGTGGCCCAGGTTAGTCTCTGTGTTTAAGATTTCTACCACTAATAGAGGGGTAATAACATTTCTTTTTCTCACAGGACATGTACTGCAGGTAAGTGTACTAAAAGTTGTAGCGTGTTTGAACACCAGAATATAGAGGAGATGGATATGCTTTAGAGCTTTGCTGAGGAGGAAACAGTTAAGAAAGTGTTTTGTGAAAAGGAGCAATGCATAATCACAATATAATGGCTTTTCTTTCTGTGTCTAACATACATGTGAAATACCATAGAATGTGTGGTAGTGTTTTGGGCACTTGAAGAAGGACTTGTAAAAATGTTACTTCTGAAAAAAAAAGTCACAGAAAGAAATTTCGGTTTTGAAAGTAACTTCAAGTAGCTCTTATGTATGTAATACATGTCTCTGTGATGTTAGTATCAAACTTATATATATTTATATCATGAAATTCCTGCCAGTGAATCACACCTTACACCTAATAGTTATTCAAGAGTAAGGATTGCTCACTGGCTGCTTCCCAGGCAGCTGTGAGGGGAAGGAGGGAAGGAAGAAAATGAGGTTATATATTTATTTATTTATTTATTTAATAGACATTAGTGTCTGCTACAAAACTGTCTATTTTTCAGAAGTTGACAGCTGAGAGGATCTGCTTAGTGATTTCGCTATTACTGACAGTCTTTGTGGGGTCAGACCAGTATGCAGAATATAGCTGACACACTTTGAGGAACATGATTAATGGATGTTTCATAAGCACTGAAATCTCTAATGTAAAGAACCCTAAGTATTCATGAACATACAAACATGTATTTATATGCACAGACACATTTACGATTTTTGTAGTAATTTTGCAATTCTGACAGCCAAATTAATCTGCATTTTAGCATAAAACGCAGATATGTAAAACCATGTAATTCAGCCTGGTTTGGGTTCTGTTTTGGGTTTTGTTTGCTTGTTTTGGTTTTTTCATTGAAAATATTTCAATGCCACTATTCTTCTTTTCATGTCATCAGGTTTGTGGTTGTTAGCTACATAGGTCACTTTTGAATTCTCCTCTTGCCATGTACATTATTAGCATGGTCCACAATTATGAATTATCTCTGATTAAAAAAATAAAGTAATAAAGACAAAAATCAATAGAATATTGTCTGGATCAAATTTATAAATCATTTAAAGTACAGAACTCTCCATTAAACCCTTAACATTTTGTTTTCCCTGTTTGTAAACATTGTCTGTGGTTAGAAAAGCCATAAATTTAAATAATCTTTAGCAGAGTAAGAAAGGAATAATTTGATGAGTGTATCAGGCAAAAAATTAAAATTATACTGTATTCTATCTTCTCCTAGGAGCATTCATTGCAGACTTTTTGCCAAAATTGCGTTTAGAGTGGAAGGCAGTGATAAATAAATGAACCTAGAAGGACTCAAATGATAACTATTTCTTTATTTGTCAAATACCAGAATTGAGGTGGATTCAGAAATAGAGCCCCAGCTGTCCCCTTGTTTCCTCCACCTATGACTTGCTTTGGAAATTTAAAAAGCCTCAAAAAGGGCCTTTTCAGATCTTATCAAAATGAATATTTAATCTGATTCAAATTAAACACATAGAATTGTTAGCACCTCTCAAGCCAGACTTTATTGTTTTGGAAAGATGAATGCTTGCTTCAATATTCATGCAGATACAGACAGCCTTTCTAGCTCACTTTGACTGATAGGTTCACAGGTGGGCTTGCAGGAGAAAAGGGGAGCAAATCCGTTCCTCTGAATGTGGGAAAACTTTGCCCCATGGTCAAGGGACAGTCAGCCCCAGTGTGGCAACTCAGACAGACACAGGCTGCCCGAGCCTGTGGAGGTTCTCACCCTGGGCATCCCAAAAGGGCTTGCAGAAGTCCTGTGGTGCACCAGGAGTAAGACTAAAATACCTTTGTTATCTGTTGAGGCTCTCTGTGGTGTGTCACAGTCAGGACTTGTTTAGATTGTAGCAGACTGATTAGCCAATACCGTTGTGCAGGTTATGTGGAAAACAGCTCTGCAGGGATATCTCTCCTTGAAATTTGTTTTTCACTGTGTCCCAGCCAACAAAGAGGCCTGTGCACAAGTTAGCATAGTGGAGATTGGGGTTTTGATAAACAGCTGTAAGAGCATCACTGAAACCTGTTTTTCATCCAGAAACTGCAGGGAGAGGGTGAAAATTTCAGTTTGAGTCATCTGACATGTGACAGGGTGAGCTGGCAGCACCATCTGTGAGACAGTAGTAATGGATGCACACCCACTTTACAGGGTGTTAGGTTTTCTATAGGCGTAATATAGAATTGCAGAATCATAGAATGATTTGGGCTGGAAGGGACCTTTAAAAGCCATCTATACCAACTTCTCTGCAATAGGTAAAGACACTTTCCACTAGATCAGGTCCAATCTAACCTGAATATTTCTGGGGCTGGGTCATTCACCACCTCTCTGGGCAGCCTTTGCCAGTGTTTCAGCATCCTCATTGTAAAAAACTTGTTCCTTCTATCTACTTTAAATTTATCCTCCTTCTGCTTCAAACTGTTACCCCTTATTATATCACTACAGGTCCTGTCCCCATCTTTCTTATAAGCCTCCTTTAAGCACTGGAAGGCCACATTAAGGTTTTCTCAAAGATGTCTCCAGGTTGCACAGCCACAACTCTCTCAACCTTTCTGCATAAGAGAGGTGCTCCATCCCTCTAATTATCTTCATATCCCTCCTTTGGACATGCTACAACAGGTCCATGTCCTTCAGTGATGAAGACCCTGGAGCTGGACACAGTATTCCAGGGGTGGTCTGACAATAAAGAAGTGTTCATTGTTGTCTAGTCCACCTTTGTGTTGCTCTGAAGCTCTCAGACTCCCAAGCTGTATAAGATTACAATCTTGCTGGGCAAAGAAACATTGTCTTGCGTTTGCCTCACTTTTTTTTTTTTTTTTTCAAGCTGAAACTTCAGTATAAGACGTTTTCCTGTTTATGTGTTCAGAGACACTTCCATTTTTCAGTGAAAACTGACTAAGGAAAAATAGTTGACTGTCAAACAGTTTTTTCAGACTTGGGAGGTTGCCATGCATACATCTTACACTGCATACCTTCTGGTCTTTCCCTTTATAAACAAAAGAGAAGAAAGAGAAGAACATCAAATAGTGAATAATGTTATAGTAAAAAAAAAAAACAAAAAAAAACCAACCAACCAAACAAAAAACCCTACTCAATTTCAGTTGACATTTTTAACTAGTTCTAGTTAGACTAAACTAGCTAGTTTTTGCTTGGATTACCCTGAAATTCTGTGTAGGTACTGGGATGGCTCAAGTTTGCTGACAGGAATTTAATACTGCTTTTGACTGAATATATTGAGCAGTACTTTGGGATTGAGTGGTCCATATATTACCTGAAAATAAAGGTAATTTGCAGGTAGCATGTCAAACTTTCAGTGGACATTGACAGGTATGAAGGAAGAGGGATAACATGGGGGAAAGCAGTGAGATTAAAGTCAGAGAAAACCAAGAAAGGAATAAAGAAAACAAGTTTATAATTGAATGTGTGCTGTCCCTCCAGCATGGCAATGCAGTCTCCCCTTACAGATGCCCTCTCTCATCCTGTGGTTCTGGTCCTTGTTGCTGGGTATCCCAGTTTACCTGGAATTTCCCACAGGATTTTTCCAATATTGCATAGTAAGGGAATTGTTTGAGCACTGTTTTCTTGCTATTGAACACTTTTCCATGCTTTAATCAGAATATAACCTTCTTTCCTCTAGTAGATATGGAAGATGGTTATAATAAATTACCAAAGGTAATTTTCTAAATTTTCTGTAATAAACTAAAGGTAAACTCTTTCTTTCCCCTCTGGGGTTGGAAGTGTGGCACATCAAGCTGCCAAGAGGGAAGGAAGCTGGGCTGCTGGGTGTCTGTAGCAGTAAGCCTTAGAAGATAAAGAAACTTCACTATAATGTTTTAAAGTCATAGGTTTATTCCCTTGTAAAATGAAGTTTGTCT
>JAWWTY010000088.1:23073644-23084655 GCA_035222235.1 Margarornis squamiger
GACCTCACTTCCCCTTGAGAACCCTATAAATACCTGTGACCCTGGGAATAAAACCTCTTTGCTGCCTGCCTCCCCTATGTTTGGTCTTCCCTACAACATCACTGGGACCCTGGTGAACACGTGACGCGGAGGGAGGGGTGAAGAGTGTTCCAACCAGGCTGTCGGAGGTGTCCTCCCACTCCATGCTCCAGACCTGCTCTCAAAGCAAAGCAGAACTCAGGCCAGCCAACGCCAACAGTCCTTGCGGTCATCTCCATTCTTTTTCTAAAACTGCCTTTTAATTATAGGTGTTAATCCAGCTCATATTGCTTCTGGTGGAAGACAACATAAAGATTCTACATAAATTCTCATGGTGATGTGTGCCTTTCTCATGTGCTAACACTATCACTCAAAGTTTTTTGTAGCAAACCAGAAGATGCCCATTGACCTTTGTGGTCTTTGAACATGAGCTGCTGGCCTGAGGAATGACACAGAAGGTACACCCAGTCCTCTCTCTCCTGCCCTATGATTACAAGGACACTAAATCTAAACCCTCTGAATAGTACTTCTAGATTATCTTCTCCTTCTGTGATAAATATGTTACAGACTCACTACTTTGGGTATACATATATTCCCTGATTATCAAAACTTTCAAGAGATCTATTGAATTTACACACTAGGAGTCAGTTTTGAATCAAACTTGTATATGCTACGTTTAATGTAAAATGATTTAAAAAAATTGGATGCCTAGATGCACAAAAAGACAGATGGATAAATGCACAGATTTCATCCTACCGCACTAGCAGCAATAGGAATTAGGTCAACTGTTGGACTGCAGAATTTGCTTCTCCTCTAAACACCTTTAACATGACTTTGTTGGCCAAAGTTATCCTGGAGAACAATGGAGGTCCAGTTGCTTGGTTGAAAGCTTACTGTGAAACTTGAGAAGACTTTAAAAAAAATAGGCTCTGACTTACATAAAAGGGAATTCCGGGGGAAAGGTTCAGCTGAGCTCCTGTCAGGAAAGATTTCCCGAAAGCCCATAAAACAACCTTTCTGCAAACAGTGTCTCTGTCCTGACATAAGATCCATACCTATGCACTTGGATATATAGGGCAGGTCTCAAAAGGTATTTCTCACATTTTGTGTGGAACTGGAATGCCAGCCTAGAAAAGTTTAAAGTATTTCACTTAGCTAAAAATAGTAGTAAAAAAAGGAGCAGGACAACTGATTTTGCCACAGTCTGGCAACCAAAGCACATTCCCGGGTGTCCCAGGCTTATATAGCCTAGCTTTGAAGTTCGTATTCCTTTGTGTTACTGTTACCTGGCTCAGGTAGACTAACAAAATTTCTTTGCAGCTTCCAGTTCTTTCCAGACCTACATTCTCAGTTTAAGCCTAATGTGAATGAGCAAATGCCACAAAAAATGCTCTGTGAATCAGACAGAATAAAATTTTGTTTAATTTTATGGCTTTAACCTGATCAATGTTGCAAAAAATACTTCAGAAACTGAAAATAAGGTTAACCAAAGAAATCTGTAGAACTTTCACTCCTTGTCATGACAGAAAAGTGAGCTGTGATTAAAACCCTGCTGCAAAACTAGAAATGGTATCGTATTTTCAGTCCTAGTCTACACATGGATCAAATTTATGCTACAATTAAAACAAAACCAATGAGCATTCTGTGCAATGTAGCAGTTAATGTTTGAAATAAAATTAGAGAGTGAAAAGTAAGAATAGGCTGACACTTTCCACATGAACTTTAAAGAAATGCAACAAGGGACAGAATCTTTATCAAAAACTGCTTGATGCAGCTATAAAACTACTAGAAAGATATATTCTTTTACAAGTCTCTTTTCAATACTTTTTAAGAAAAGTGCTGGGTCAAAAGGTGTTTTTCCATTTCTTGAACGTAGGAGCTGAGTGGGTTAGGTGCTATGGTTTTTAAAAAGAAATTGCAGCATATGCATTATTCTAGACCCTACTTAAGTACAATGATACGTACGAATCTTTGATCTTTCAAATATTGCAGGACCAAAGTATTCACGGTTTTGGATATAATCTGTGCTAAAATCAACTGATTATAGCTCTGACTGCAGAAAAGAACCAGGTACAAATGACTTTGAACTGATGTCACTCCAGGTAAGCTGTGCACTTTTGAGATAATTAGCATGTCTTTGAACTTAATTTCTTTCCTGTTACACGGTCTGGAATAAATAGCAGTTACTAATAATCTAATTAAAACTCATTTTAGTGCTACACTGTAACAGACAGAGGGAGAGACATGAAGTGTGTTGATGTGTGTATTTGCTCTCCTTATCATTGTTAATATATACATCAAAAGAATCACATCTGGAACCTTGGTTACCAATTTTTCTTAATTGGCAATGCTTTATCCTTAATCAAATACTTAGCATGAGTAAAATATTAATGAAAGCACAAGAAAATTCTGTGATGGGTCATTCTTGTTATTAGTGCTTGTTTGATTATGTAAAGTTTGAAGTTTTAGAGCAAGGAACTGCTTGCTTGCCTTTAAAGCACAAGTCCCATGAAAAACTCAGCCCAAAACTATACAGCAAAAAGCTCTGGATAAAGCATTTGAAGGTAGGGTACTTGCAAGACTTCTGGACCCTGTGAAAATTTTGATCACCAATCAATGAACAGAAACACTACACTTCACAAGTTTGTTTTTATAAATCAAAATAGAAGAATATTAAAAATATAGAACAACTGTTTTGACTCCTTAGCGTGATTTCCCCCCCACCCCTATTTTTCTAAAGAACACTACTCCAAGAACCTAATCCCTCAGCCCACTTTTCATGTGCCTCAAGACTGTTAGGTCCACACATGTTTCCTGCTGAGTAGCACTAGAGACCCTTTCCACAGCTGGGCTGGTGTCCTGCAGCACACAGGTAGTGAACAAAGTTTTTGGAGCACTGACCCTTTTCTGATCATTGTAATCCTTGCCAGCACTACTAGTTTCATCTTGGTGTGGGCAGACAGAACATGGGCACTTTCCTGTCCATGCATGAGAAGAAATGGACAGCTTTTTACTCAGTTGTCAGTCCCAACAAGTCCTCTTTGTAGCTGGTTTGATTAGCATTATATAGAAATGTCCTTTTTGGTGTACATGCTACATGCACAAGGTTTTTAATGTTTACAAGTGTCTCTGCGTCATCTCTGAGTCCTTGTTAATGTGTAAGTATAAAGATACTTTTTCAGTTATTAATGCAGAAAACAAAGGGTTACAGTCAGAGAGGCTGGTAGCCTACAGACTCTGTTTCTTAGGAAATTGTCCCCAGGAATCCTTTCCACTTACTCAGCTACTTCATATTACCCTCAAAAACAAAAACAAGGTAACAAAAGATTGCTTTTGGTGAGAGCCAATTCCTAAAGGAAATGCACAAAAATCACTCCCAAAAAGATACAAGTCATTATAAACTCAGAGGCAGTAATACCTGAAATGATTTGTGCTTTGAAAAATGCTCATGAATTACTGATGGTAATTTGCTTTTGAGTCTAGTAGTGGTTTGATACTGCAAGAACATCAGACTTTAAAGAAAGGTAGGAATTGGCTGAGAAACTTTATAAGATTTCCTTTCAAACATTTGTATTACAAAACCTTTTTTTTTTTAATGAAGAAGGTAGATTTTGTTACAGATAAGAATGATTTATTTTATTTTTTTTTTTTTTAATTCCCCTTAAAATGCACATAGTGCAATGAACTGAATTTCCATGTCTGGTCAGCACTGGCATTTTGTAACTATTGAATTGTTGCTGGATGTGGATTTATTTTTTGGACTTTATCTGTAGTACATCCCATTTAACAGCTTTCATTTCTAGTTCCACTGTTACTCATGATTTCTTCAAAAGAGCATTATAAGGAATAAGACCTAACCTGCTGGATTCAGTGGAAGCATATGGCTTTGAGAAGCATGCAATTCCACATACTCGTGGACTGAAGTATATTCACTGACCAGGCATGTAAGACAAGACTCATATCTGAGTAGGTCAGTGTACTTGATGTCATTGCTGACAAAGAATATTGCAGTAAAAAGAGGAAGCTTTTGGTGCCTCTGTTTACTGCTTGAGCCTTACACTGCTGAGTTTTCATTTATATAAAAGATTGACTGAATGTTGTCCTAAGTTTCTCTAGAGAAAATTGATCAGTGCAAAGGTAACTTCATGTATTTCATCTTGCACATTTGTCTGTGGTCCCTTAAAGATATGAAAATTTAGGCCTATTTGTCCAGAAAAAAAAGCTATTCCAGCTCTGTGAGCTTTGTCAACAACGTCAGAGAAGAGCAATTAAGTAGCTGGGGAAAGAAAAAAAAAAGTCATGCAATATTTAAGTCTAGAGCTTTGTAAACAAGCTCTTAAATATATGATTCATGTACCTCACTCATCTATGACTGCTCACAGTATGCTACTGTACTTCTGTAACGTAAAATAAATTAGCAGTGCGTTTGGCATTTGTAAATTTCCTTCCTCATGCTTTCTCTACTATATCCCCTCAAAAGACAACTTCTTCTGAGACTTCCTGCCCAAACACTTGTATTTTATTGCAGTAGGAGATGTCATAAATTAAAATGAAAAAAACAAAAGAGATATTTAGACAGAAATTAAACTAACTGAATTATTTAACAAAGAGATGCCATGTGAAAATGCATAATTTATTCTCAAAGTGTGCAATGGAGCTTTAAGGCTACAGTGCTGTTAATTCAAATAGCCTTTCTTCTTTAGATTACTAAGCTACTGCCATCCGACCAAGAAGCAGAGTGGAAATAACATACATCCTTCTTTGAAGACCCATAATGCCAAATATAAGCCCCTTCAGGTCCTACTGGCTTGCCTTTTAGTTAAACTGGTTAACTAGAAAGTGAGCTAGTTGAGCTAGCTGCTGAAAGTGCACAGCATAGTAAAAGGGTCAATGAATCAGAAGTGTGTGTGTCAAGTAAGATAATACTTAGGTATCCCCGAAATACCAGACAGTGAAGAAGTTCAGGAAAATTTATTCCAAAAAGCTGAGAACACTAAAACTTACAAAGAAAACCTTTTAGCAATGCTGCAAAACACTGGGTCCAAGAAAGATGTGCCTCCTGTTCATTTTATCTGCTCTGGCCTCCCTGCCCAGGCTCAATGCCAGCACAGCCAATAACACCTGCTTATCTCACTTCATATCAGAGAGACAGAAAGAGCCTGCAGGCCCCTCCTGATGCAGAAGGAAAAGATAAAAAAAAGGTCCAACTGTGTTGAGAAAGGCACTTCCTAGGCAGGAAAGGCTTCCTAAGTGAAACAAGCCCTAATCTCTCATTACAAATTCTTCCAAAAAGGATACTTGCTCTTCCAGTGTGTGTGTATGTGTGTCGGGGTGTGTATGAGGAAGAGATGAAGGTAGACAAAATGATTCATGCTTTTAAGAATCAGTGAATCATTTAGGTTTGAAAAGATCTATTATCATTGAGTCTAACCATTAACCTAACACTGCCAAGTGCAACATTAAACCGTATCTCTAAGTGCTGCATCTATACATATTTTTAAATGGCTCCGTGGATGGTGACTCAACCACTCCCAAGTGCAGACTGTTCCAATACCTGACCACCCTTTTACTGAAGGAATTTCTAATATCCAACCACAACCTCCCTTAACTCGAGGCTGTGTCCTCTCATCATATGAACTTGCTACTTGAGAGAAGAGAGCAACCTACATCTTGTTACACTTCCTTTCTTGTAGTTTTAGAGAGTGATAGGTCCCCTCAGAGCCTCCTTTTCTCCAGGCTAAACAAGCCGTGTTCCCTCAGTCACTTCTCATAGGACTTGTGTTCCAAACCTTTCAGCAGCTCTATTGTCCTTCTTTGGACATGCTTAATGGAAAGCTGCATCAGAGTCATAAAGTAAGCAGAACAGAAGCAACAGGTAAGTTTCTGAAACATCTGTATAGCACTCTCTAAGGATAGGAAGAAACTGGGAGACCTACAAGTCACATAAAATGAAAGTTGAGGCATGATCAGCACTCCAGAGTCACAGGGTTTTAATAGTGGCCCAACTCTTTCATTTACATGCTTTTAAGCAGTGTCACATGATTTTTAGATTACAAGTCAATAAAGTACATGCTCTCCACAGTCCAGAAAATGTGAGATTGGGATGTGCTGTAGGTCTCTGGGTGGTGGAGAGTACAGAAATGGCTGGCAATGCTGTAGTATGGATTATGGTAAGAGAAAAATGATGGCTCACTGAGTAACCAATACTATGAATAAACAATGCAACCACACAGAAAAATTTGAAACGTTCAATCACCTTTTTCATCAGTAGTAATAAACATAATAATTATGATCAGGGGTTTTTTTTAATTATTATTATTATTTGTTAACAGTGTGGTATAGGAATCTCATCCAGAAAAGAGGGGACAATAATAAAATAATAATAATATAGGATCTTACTAGAACCTAACTAAGTTGCTCATGTAAAACTAAAGGATAAAGCTGAAGTAATTCCTTAAATATTAATGATTCTCTTTAAGAACTCAAGGCAAAAAAGTCAAATATAATGAGTATGTAAGAGAGAGAAAACAGAGATTAAAGGATGCAGACTAACTTAAACTCATTAAATGAACAGCCACAGGAGAAAATATTATGTGCACAGATCATATAGGAAGGTTGAACTATATGAGTGGACGGTGAGGTCAGTTGAGAGCTGACAGAACAGCACATCCCAGAGGGTCGTAATCCATGGCACAGGGTCTAGTTTGAAGCCTGTGACTAGTGGTGTCACCCAACGTTCAGTACTGGGGCCAGTATTGTTGAACTTATTCATCAATGACCTGGATGAAGGAGCAGAGGCCTTCTCAGCAAGTTCACTGATGGCACAAAGCTGGGAGGAGTGGCAAATAGCCCAGAGGGATATGCAGCCCTTCAGAAGGACCTCAGCAGTCTGGAGAAATGGGCACAGAAGAACTATCTGAAATTCAAGAAAGGCAGATGCAGGGTCCTGCACCTGGGGAAGAATAACCCCAGGCTGGGGGGGGCAACCTGCTGGAAAGCAACTCTATTGAGAAGGACCTGGGGGTCCTGGTGGACAACAAGCTGTTCATGAGCCATCAGTGTGTCCTTGTGGCCAAGAAGGCCAATGGAATCCTGGGGTGCATTAGGAAGAGCACTGCCAGCAGGTTTAGGGAGGTGATCCTGCCCTTCCACTCAGCCCTGCTGAGGTTCACCTGGAGTGCTGTGTCCAGTTCTGGGCTCCACAGTACAAGAGAGACATTGAGACCCTGGAGCAGGTTCAGCAGAGAGTACTAAGTTGGTTAAGGGTCTGGAGGTGTCCTGGAAATGAATAACACACCTTCCCTCTTGGCTTTTCTCTGTGTCTGTGTGAAAGACTGTGGGACAGACGTAATAAGCATTCCGAAATTAGACAGCAAGGCAGACTGTGCTGACTAGGAGGTAAGAAGAACCATGTAGGTATGCAGGACCTACAAATGTGTGACACAACAGCAGATGTCCACATCCACATAATCCTAGCAACAGGACATCCTATGCTTCCCACTTGCATTGTAGGAAAGTAATTAGTATACAAATTTGTGTCGCATGACAACCCTCAGACCAAAATTCATTCAGCTTTCTCAGAGTAGGGGCACAAGCAAGCAGTATCAGTTCTGCAGTACATCAGGGCTGATAAAGTCCTTCAGGACAACCAGAGCTTGCACTCAAGTAGGGAAGTGGGTCCCTTAGCTGAGCAAGAGAAGCATTGTCCAGAGGAGTCAGTCCTCCTGGCCAATGTGATGATTCTGGTGAGACAGCACAGCTCTCCACACTCTGTAGGGTGTCTGAGGAGGAGTGATGTTCAGTACTGCACTCTTGCACAAGTGGGTGTGTTGTAACAGTGGGACATGTGCTGGCAGACACCAACATCAGCAAGGACAACAGCTCTCCCTCTGTGACATCCACTTATCATACAGGTTGGTGAGCGGGCCATGTAAAGCCCAGGTAACATCCTGATCTGAGCTGTTTCCCCAACTCATTCACTATAAAGACACTGAGTGTGGTCAGGAAATCCTGCCTTATGGATATTCAGGCAGGGATGCCCTATATATATGAGTATATAGTACAGTACGTAGACTGTCTTATGAGTACTTCACAGCTACAGTCTTTAAGCAGCAGTGTGAGAGGGAAACTCTTCTGGAGCTCTTACTCCCACTTCAGTATTTATTCAGGCACAATTCACAGCTTGCCTCTTAAAATGCACTCACACAAGTCCACATTAAATTAAATTATTCATAAATGCAACAACTACTAAAAAAAATAAAAAAAAGAAATAAAAAAAAAAGAAAAAGAGAGCGAGAGACAAGATGAGGGGGAAAAAAAAAAAAAAAAGAAGAAAACCTGTTAATGATCACATTTTTTTCTCTTCCACCCTTCCAAATATGCTCTCAGTACCAATATCACACCTTTCCTTCCCAAGCTGGCACTTCCTTTTTCTTTGCCAGACTTAACCACATTTTCCATGTGCTGCAGATAAAATCCGAATATTTCTAGTGCTTTGTGCTTTTTTCCTGCTTTAACAAGTAAAACCAGAAACTATTTTAAGAAAAAGAAGAACCTTTTCTTCAATTCAGATTTTGACTATTTTTTCTATGTTTCTTAATATAGTGATAAATGAAATACAATGAAGAGCAGCAGCCAAATCTAAGAAAATTACCAAAAGCTTTCTACACAGACATCACCCTCACAGTTAAGCTGCTGCACAATATTATTATCCCTTCTCCACATAAAAGACAAGATTTGCCAAGGTGCAGAAGACAATCCAACAAAAACTTGTGGGATTGTTATGCTGTAAATTAAGCATTCAGTGAGTGCTAGTAGGTCATAGACTGTTGGCTCCTTGAAGCCAGTGTCAGGTATTTTTGTTTTGTGGAAGAATGAGTTTTAGGAAAAGGCAGCAGGGAGTTCTAAGGACCTATTTAGATGAAAATAAAGTTACATGGGCCAAATTGTGGCACCTTCTTAGGCTTTGATTTTGACAAATATAATCCCCTGATTTTCTGTGGTATTTCAGACTAAGTACTTTCAAATTTGGCCTCAGAAACAATAACAATGAGAAATATTGAGATGAGATAAATAATCTTCTTACTTTTGCCTATCCCTAGTACATTCAGTCCCCTGTCAGCAATCAGATTACTCATGTTTATCTGCTCACTGTTTCAAGAGACTTATGATCTGGCTCATAAGATGGAAAAGTTTTAATTCTATTCACTGCATCAAATAATACTGCTCAAAAAAAGAGAGCTAAAGTCAGCACAGTATAAAAATGAGAACTCTAATTTTAATTAAGGAGCAATCCTTGATAAGCAGGAAAGCCAGTAGCCTCTTATGTTTGAGTTTAAATTTTGTCTTTAAGAGGAAGCCTGAAGGCTTTATCTTATTCTGGGAATTAAAATTCTGTTTTTCCTTTATATTTCGTTAGTGCTTTCTGCACATAGTATCTGTGGCCAAATTTTGACACCTCTTTTTTCTCAGAGATAGTCTTGGGAATGGAGAAAGCTGAGGAGAAAGCTCATCCATATGATTTTCAGTCTTAGGTACAGAGTCGCCTTCCAAGTTTCGTTCACAACTTACCCATTTCTCTTGGTTGTCACTTGTTGAACTGTGTGGCATGCTTTAAGTAAGTATTTTTTGCAGAGGCGCATTGATTTTGCTCACTTTTTAAAGAGAAAATATCCTTTTCCAAGGTCCTGAAGTTTACTTTCTGCTCTTCTCCAGCTAGGGAATAAAAGACTTTCAATCTGGAAGAGACATGGATACCTCCTAGGAATGTGTTTAAATGATGTTTTCTTCCCCAGTGCAGATGAGGTGAGAGAAGGAGAGCATGCATGTGAGGAAGAGTGAATCTGTTTTGTGTTGGTACAAATTAAAATACAAATTGCTTGATACATGGACTGTTTTTACTTAATATTGCAATGGCAGTTGCTGGCCAGGACCAAGATTTTGAAAATGTCTCTGAGTCACCAACATGAAGATACATGAGAAGGAATTACGTGGCAGTTATAAAAAAATGATGTTTTTCCCCTCCTTCTGTCTTTAAACACAGATCATTGCTCCAAGACCCCCCCCTCACTTTCAGAGATCCAGGACTCTCGTGTTCAAGTAAGAAATGTAGTCTATCAGCCTGTCTTGAGGAGCTTGCTACAGATAGGCTGCTAGTTTTGGTGCCTTCTTCTGAGAAGTCCAAAACAAGAACTGTCCAATAAATCCTGGTGAGAATCACAGAGGAAGTGAATCTGAGATGCAGTGTCACAAGGGTCTAGCACTCCTAGCACTAGAGAGTGAGAACACCTGATTCAGGCTCAGTCTAAGTCATGTTCATTTGGAACCTACCATCCAATAAAGCAAAAATTGCAGAGTTCACATCATTTTTTTTAACCCCATTCATTGCAGCAAAATGTAAAGTGTGAAATGACTCTTACCACAACAGATGGGAGGAGCGAAGTGAGTTCCTTTTTCTGACACCCTGTTAAAGGAACATACACTCTTTCTCTCCTCATAAGAAGATTGAGTTGTCCTAGACCCCTTTTATCACAGGGTCCTTCTCACAACGTCCTACTACAATATAGGATCTTCCCCTCCTGCAGGACCACAGAATGTTACTTGTTGAATTACAGGCTGTACATGAGAGAGGGATAACTTTTCTAAATAGATCTGGACAATGAACAGGAGTGTCTTTATCTTAATTACTAGAAGTGTTATTTGGAAACCATTGTGCCAATTCTACCTTTAATATTTCTTATCATAATCAACAGTGCAAAACAAGAGATGCTCTCCTGTGTATACTAGATAACAAATCCTAACTTTTACAGAGGCTTTTGGTGGGAATGAAATTCACGTTAACATGGAATATGTGCTAGAAAAGGCTTGAGGGAAACACAGTTTTCTTCACTATCACTTGTTGGAAAATGATGATATTGTCTTGTGCTGGTTTAAAAGTAAACCGGCAGGAGAAAATGGACCCACCACTAGAGAGATTATAAGTCAGAGTTACAAT
>JAWWTY010000088.1:23104850-23126864 GCA_035222235.1 Margarornis squamiger
TGTTCTTCTTTCAGTGAACATTATCCCATTGCTTCTGGTTATGTCTCCCTAAACTGCTCTAAGCCATTCCTCCACCTATTTTGCCACACAGAAAAAGAATTTTGCTGTTCAAACATTAAACATTTTATTTAAATAATAAACAATACTGTTTATCTCTTGATTGTTAAGCCAGTTTGAAAACAGGATTTAAACCGGTTTATAAATCTCTGAGAATGAGCTCCTGTGTAACTGGTGCCATAAGTCATACCATTTTCCCATCAGCAGCAACTTAACTGTTCTACCACTTTCATGTGGAATGATTCTTTATTGTTAGGGATAGGGTGTGCCACCCTCTTTAAAAAAAAACAAAAACAAAAACCAACAAACAAACCAACAAAACAAACAAAAAAGATTTGCAGTGTTGCATTAACACACTCAGAAGCTTTGGATTTGGTTGTGTTTTTTTCTCAAACATTACAACATTACATACATCTTTCTTATCACAGAATCACAGTCACCTGGTGACTTCACAATCTCCTTATGAAACAGATGCTATTGTGAAGTGTTGGAATATGACTGTGACTGTTCTATTAAATTTTTCATGCAGAGTGTGAAAATACTTGCTGAGACAATTTCCTTACCCTTAAAATCATTCATAAACATTTTAATACAGGTTAAAGACAGAACTTTCTTTCTTAACCCTTTCATACCACAGAAGGAACATTTCATTTGAAATGTTAAATCAAAACAAGGATTGCCAAAGAGCCAACTTCAAGTTGCTTTGAACTCTGTTTTTTGGTGACTTGTTTACAGCCAAAAAGAAGGGACATTAGTGTGCATGATTTTCTTAACATGGTAGAAATCTTTCCACTCTTCTTGTCATGTTCTTAGAAGTTAAGATCAAAGTCTCTAGACCTCTGGCTCTAATCAGAAGGAAAAAAGTTCCACATTTAATCTTCTCTGCAAACCCTGAAAAAAGTTAGTCTTAATTCAGGACTTCTGGAAGGCTTTATTCTGGTCTGGTTAAGGACAGTAAAAACATTTAAAGTGATTTAAAATGGCAGTGTAATAGATCCCAGGATAGCTGGCCTGTTGCTAGCAGAAAAGGAGTTTGTGAGTATTTTTCTCATACTGGGGCATGTACTAATCATATCACATATCATACTAATAATAATCACTAATACTACCTAAGCACACTCAGACATGGGGGTTTGCTAATTCAGAAAATTTTGAAACTGGTTGGCACTCTCATGTACATATATTGGTTTAAATATCATCTAAATCTAACAAAGAACACATAACTTTCAGGGTAAGTATTCTTTAGTCCAATAGTCAGAACAGCAGATTTCAAAAACACTCCATACAATTTCTACAGTAATAGTGGGAACCATACAAATAACCACATAATTATTTCCTGCTCTTTTGTTAATTACTTGACAAATTCTGGAGCATGGGTTTGAGTGTTAAATACTAGCTCTAGGGGCTATGTTGCCAACACTAGGTATTATCATATTTGGTTCATTACTTGGACCCCAAAACATTATCACAATATAAATAATAGTACTAAAAAACCCCAACAAAATTCAAGCATATGTTAAATTCAGTTTGGTTTGAGTTCACCAATGAAATTCAGATGATTTAACAGTCCCAAACTTTGGATTTAAAGGCTGGTTACATCAAGAAATTGAAAACACCGTGCTTTCAGTTGGTAATTTCAGTTTGGCCAAGATCAGCAAAGAAAGAAAGCCATGCATAAATGGCAAAGCTCAGTATGCCAGAATGTGCTGTAGAATTTTATTTAAATTTTTACAAATATCATCAGCTTTGTAGTTTGGCAGACAGAAGACAGATTAAAACAATCTAAAGAATGGATTTCTTGAGTATTTTAGCTGAACCAAAACACTGAAACAAAAAAATTGACATGTGTCAACACAAAATATTTTGTTTACTCAAGACATAATGTTTTGTTCCCTTTCAGGCTAAATGAAATGTTTCATTCAACCAGATGGGAAACATAATTTTTAATTTTCAAGTTACTGTAGTAGATCACCTCTTTTGAGACCTCCATCACTCCAAAAGAACAGTAAAAATGAAGTACTCACTTAAAAAAACAACATAACAGTTTCATTATATCCACATTAGTATGCCAGGATGATTATATATAAATGCTCTGGCCTATGCTGCCCCTGGACTGATATTAAACCTCTTTCTTGCATGTAGGTGTCTGGTGCCTGGAGCTGTCTCTGGTGCCCCTCTGCTCCCTGGATGGGACAGTGGTATGGTTCTGGCTGCTATGTCCTGCCCAACTACTCCAGAGGCAGATCCCAACATTTCTGGCACCCACTAACCCATTGCATTGACCTTTTCTAGTTCTCCTCAAAAAGTATGAATTTTATGGTTTGAGAAAACACATTGTTGATTTCCCCATGAATAAAGGGATTAGCAGTTCTTTTAGAGGTAGCTTGGGTGATTTATATCTGATAATAATAATAAAGATGTGTTCTCAGGCTGAGAAATGATGGAGCTCAGAGTTTTATTCTCACTGCATCAATGACTCAAAACACTCAAGCTTTCCACTTTGTAAAGTGCAGGTAGGTCTCATCCACACATTTACCACACTCAATGAATTTTATAGAGTTTTATGAAATAAGTGTAGAGGGCACTGAGCTCCTTGACTAAAAACTGAAAAAAGGGATCAGCAATAACAGTGATTCAGAGGTATATTTTTACTGTAGACAAGACAGCTTTGTGAAAAAGCCCTTCAAATGTATGTGAATTACATCTCTGAGAATGCTGCTAGTATCTTGGAGACTCCCTTTACCTTTCTATGTCTCTTCCCTTCCTTACTTGTGCTCTTCTTCGGTATAATGTTTTCAAGTGACCACAGTAAAGCCATGGTCAGTTCCCTGCTGCTCCATTGCCATATGCTGTTACCACCAAGTTCCTCACCACTGAGTCAATTACAATGTATTGGAATTCACATAAATCCATCTTCATGCTTGAATTTGTCTTTTAAATTTAGCCCTTGAACTTACAGCTAGGGTCCACCGGAGGAAGTTGAAACACTGCACAGGTCACTCAGGGGTGCCAGCAGTGTATTTACCAATGGTGAAAATGAAAGGGTTATTCCTAAGCTATTTCAAATAAAGTATGATTTTCAAAGACTTACCAGAACAATTGTGTTTTCCTGATGGTGGGGTTGATAAAGAAGGCATGAAAGAGGAAGTCCATGGGTCTTATCCTTGGCCAGACCTAAAATCTGCACATCGATGTCACATTAAATTATATATATGAAAAGGAGATTCATATTTACAAGTTTCAAAAGCAGATTCACATTCCACAGTGAATCCAAAAAAAAGGATGGAAGAAAAGGTGGTGCCTCCAGTAAACCTCATCCAAACCCAACTGAAATGAGAAATAAAATGTCTCTTTTCTTACAGTACTAGAAATTAGGTGAAAAACATTGTTGCCAAGGGCAGTCTTCATTGGATATTACACGCTTTGTGGAATCCTTTGACAACTAATACGTAGAAACAACTAGAGAGGCTTATTACGACCCAAAAAAGCACAGTTCTCTACACACATTTAACAAAGAAGCTGTTACCAATTAGACATTTCCTACTTCTGTGGATGTCTTACTTAATACTTATATTATTTCTTGGTCTTTGCTCCAAGAGGTTTCTGACTACAGGAAACCTCTTCTTCAGAGAAGGTTTCTTTGTTACATTTTTTAGCTGTTTTGATACATTTTTGCGCCACTGAAGGGAGACCTCCAGAAACATGTGGTAAGTGTATCACCTACTTTTGGAAGAATTCCATCGAATCAAAGAGGAAATAAAGGCAGATTGGTTCCAGGGTAACCCCATTTGGACTATAGTTGTCAGTTTTCCCAATGGTCCACAGTTTAACAATTCCATTACTGAAAAGCCAGCAATGGTCAGAGATACTTCTTTAAGTTTCAAATAAGCCTGTCTTGACAAAAATGAGAGAAATTTATGCTTGCTAATTCTTTAACTCATCCTTCAGACAGGCTGAAAAGCATAGCCAGAGAATCCTGGAAAATGATTTCACCTGACTTTATTTAATTGACTTTGACAAGAGTACATTGCTTCTCTTTAGTTAATATGTACTAAAAAGTAGATTTGCTAAACATATTTTATACTTTTATACTTATGTGTGGTAAACACTTTTTTATTCTCTTGAGTAGATGTACAAAATTTCCTTTTCTGGGATCATACAAGCAATTAAGAATAATTTATTGGGAAGGATTGGGAAGAATTTATTAGCTGAATATTTTAGAGTCAAACAGATTTTTTAAATTGAATTCCCCTCTGTCATATTCTGGTTGCTCTTCTGCTCTTTACACCTTTGTTTGATGCTAGAAGCAAATGGATAGGACCTCAAACACTTCGAGCTTGATGTTGCAGAGAACTAGAGTATATTAATTTAAAACAAACATAGAAACAAAACACAAACAACCCAAAAAATGTTTGGTGTAGTTAATTCCACACATGAAACACACCAGACTTAGGAAACATTTTGTAGATACAGCATCTGAGACCATGATGTACAGCTGTGCCATCAACCTCTGTCAGCTCATGTGAGTTCAGGCTCAACTCAATGCCACTGTAGCACCAGGTGACACCAGGGAAAGCTAGAGGTGACTTGAAGGACAGGGAAAATTAGGTGAGTGAAATAACCATTGACAGCTTTGAAAATCATGAGTTTTCTGCATCTTTTATCAGTCAATTTTTAAAAAGACACAAGACCTTCCACTATAACAGACAACTTGCTTTCACAGAAAGCAGCTGTAGTTAATGTTCTCTATTTTAAAAATATTAACAGACATTGGAAAATGGATTACTAATTGCATTGGTGAATAATACCAAGAAAACCAACAAAAAGGTAGTTTCCAAAGTCTTTGTATAAGTCATGCCACCCTGCAGGTGTTGAAGTCTCCTGAAGTTGCATGCACCTTCCAGTTCTTAAATTCAGTTTCAGTGATGCGGTAGTATACAAACATATGCCCCTTTCCATTTGCCTACAAAGTCCTTAGTAAAAGCAGCAATTCACTACAGTATGCATCAAAAACAGACAGAGCTTTTCCTCAGTTTTATTAAGTGATCATGTTAGGTCCCTTCCAACTTGAAATTATTCTATTCTATAAATAATATGCACAAATAAGAATGTGGTTGCCATTGAGTCTTCCACAGGGCACAGTAAGCAGCATGTCAGCATGTTTCCTAGGGAAATTCCCTCTCTTCTCATGTTCTCATAAGGTTATTTTGTTTCTTGCAACTTGGCTGAGTGGAAAATGATAGTCACATAGTCACACATTGTCATGGGGATTACTGTCACTCTCAACAGCCAGCACAGATTTTGTCAGTCCTTTGACTTTGCGTGTAGCTGAACACTTCTTTCAGATAAGAGGAGAGACCTGAAAAGAGATTTCCTTAACTAGTGTTCTGTTGTGCTTTTCACTTGGATGCTTCAGTGATGCATATTTTGGCTTGTCTCAGCTTTTATTATCACATTTCTCCCCAAGGGGTCAAGAGATTATTGAGAATTATTTTTTATTTTATTTTATTTTTATTTTATTTTATTTTATTTTATTTTATTTTATTTTATTTTATTTTATTTTATTTTATTTTATTTTATTTTATTTTTTAATTTTATTGTATTTTATACATTCATGTTGTTGCAATAAAACAGCAGGAGTGAAAGACTCCACTGAAAATGATGGCAGTCTTCCAAGTGATTTCTTCATGGCTTCACTTAAAGGATGGTACCCAGCCTCTGAGGCTGGTCCTTGAACAAATCCATGCACATAAAAGAAAAAAAAAAAACCAACTTTGACACAGCATCTGCTCCAGAAGTACAATACAGCCAATTTTGTCTCATACCCATAGCATTTCAAGCCCTCTACCACATAAATATTTCAAATAAATGCTGAAAGTCTAATACATGGAACTTAATGCTCATCACCTGGTGCACTTATTCACATCACTGGAGTATACTCTGAAATGGCTATCAAGGATTTGTCAAAGTTTTCTGTTAATATTGGTTCTGATTCTGCTAAATATACACTTGAGATCTTGGAATTTAGTCCACACAGATACTTTGCAAAATGATAACTGTAAATATGCAGTATCTGTGAAGCAAGTGTGTCGCAAAAGTCAGTATTACTGACTCCAGTTCTGGACCCATGCACCTGAATGGTAGAAAAAGTCATCACATCTAGAAAACATTAACTTTTGCCCTTCAATTTAGGCTTGTATTTCGGGGCATGCCTACAGCTAGGATTAGTACGTGGTGCCATGATATTTTGTATATAATCACCGAAACAAATGGGCCTGGAAAAGTAAGCACAATTTAGTTGTTTGGTGGCTATAGTTGAGCACATGTAGAAGTGCAATTAGGTCTTGCAACTTCTTTGAATTAATTCTTCAACAGACACAAATTCCTTAAAGTTCCAGCAGTACTGCAACCCTGACATTTAAGAAACAGAAGATCAAATGGATTCATTAATTACCAATAAGACATTTGATTTTAATATCTTACACAATCAAAGAAGATTAGTATTTCCTGTAAAACTAATGTTACACACAGGAGAAAGTAGCAATATTCACCAAGGTAAAATATTTAAAAAGGTATATAACAGGGGAGAGAAGAATTAAACTTTGACTAAAAGAAGTTGTTCTCCTTTACTGGCAGGTCTTCATCTGAGAAGCAAACAAATTCAATATTAAGATTCAGAAAACAGGTCCAGCATGACTAGGCATGAGATCACCAGTTTTTTTACTTAAAAAAAGAATTGTACATAACATGCACATGTATTAACTGTGTTTCTCTGACTCTAGTGTATTTAATAAAATACATACACAGGGAGTCAATTTTGAGAGAGGATGCAACTAAATGAGGTTTATTGTTAAAGGCACAGCCAACAGAGGACTGTCTCCATGCTGAAAAACATTCCCTTGCCTTCTGCCTCTTCAGGGATTGCATTGATGCTGCCTGAGAGCTCCCAGAAACAACAATGATGAACTGTGAAGGGGCAGCACTGCTGTCAGAAATCCACCCTGGCTGAAAAAGCACAGCATTCATTTTGCCTTTCTTCTGGTTTTCAAATCAGCTACTCACATTACCACGCTTATTTAAGTCTCAGATAAAGGAATGGAAACACAATAACGCTATATATCTTCATTCTTTATGGTAATGTGCCCACTGATGGTGATGGGTTTATGCCTACTACATTACACAGACAAAATGATAACATCTTCCAGAGACCAATATAGCAGAAAGGTAAATGATTTTACAAAATTAATTTGCAGAAATTTGTTTGATTCATGAAAAACAAAACCACAACTGAATTTTTAGGTTACCCCACAAAAGTGGTAATAAGACACTCCTTTCATCAAATGTATTCAGTATATGGCACAGATAGTTAAGGATTATTGGTCTGGATTTAAAATATGACTATTATCCTTTTTTAAAACAAATTCTCCTACCTGAGTTTATATAATCTCTGTCAGTGTCAGCTACACTGCTGGTTGAATGGAGAAAAACCCCAATGGTGTTCAAATACCCAGTAGTTGCCTAGATAGGAGATAAATTAACTCCAATGGCATTCAGTCCACATACTGACCAATGTAGCTTATTAAACTCCAATAATTTGTTCTTTTGCCTCTTACTTCTTTTTTCTCTTACTGCATTGCCCAAGCTAACTATTGCACAGGCTAACAGCACTGTGTGAGAGCCCGAGTTGTAAAACTGAGATTATTAGGGGAAGGATTTGCACATCTCCCTTTTTGAAAAGGGATCATCCAAATCCTAAACCTTTGCTCAATATACTCTCTCTTCAGGTAAAATGTTTTACAGAACTTTAAATCCTTAAAAAATGTTTCAATTTGAAAGAAAACTAAGATGTCTATCTGCACTAGGAAGGGGGCCTGTTCCCTAAAACCACCACAACCTTTGAAAGTAAGAGAATTTAATCAGAAAATGTATAGCAAAGGATAACAGTCCTTTACTACAAATATATATATACATATATATATATGTAATGAAACCCCCCCTGTCCTCAGAACAGAACAAGCAGCAACACCATAATCAAAAACTTTCAAAGAGATGAAGTCCTATCTCTGTCCCCTCAGTGCAGTTATATTTACAGACAGCGGGACTGATGCTGCTCCTCAGGAGGCAGTGGCCACGAAAGAACTCACGAACTCCAGCGAGGCACAGACAGCAACCAGGGAGAGGTGCTAATTCCAAAAAACTCACATGGGAATGGCGGCCACCAGGATGTGAGGAAACCTTTCCCGTGGGCAGTGTAAAGACTGTCTCCCAGTCCTTTGTCCATAAGTGCTGGGGGCAGGAGGTTTTAGCAACTCCTCTGCAGGTGGCGTTGGCCCTCAGGGAATCTGTAGCAAATCCAGGTGGCAGCGACAGTTTCTCTCTGAAGAAACAGCACAGGGCAAGTGGAGCTGGGGGGATGAGCCAAGGGAGCTCCCTCTAAGCGCTTCCACCAGCCCAGCAAACAATGCCTGGCACCCACACTGCAGCTGGAGCAGAGAAGTGTGGCAAAAGACTCAGAAAAATCTCTCTCCCCCTGCCCCATCTCCCCCAATCCTCACCAACCATTAAGTTGGAATGCAAAGCTATCAGCCAACCTTTTGTTAGCTGGTTCTGGGAGTCGGTAGTCCGGGCTGGGCTCCAGCTCCCAAACCACTGTGCAGGAAAGGGAGAGAAAAAATATTCCATGAAAGATTTTGAAACTATAAAAAAAGAAAATTTAAAATTACAGTGCCTTCAGAATGTGTTTATAGTTCACTAAAACTTTTTCATTGCTATATTTTGTGGCTGCTGGCATATCCAAAACAATAAAAATACAATTATTTTTATGTTTATCATTGCCGTTAATGACATGATGACCTCAGATTGATTTAGAAAACAAAAATTATCTGTAAGTTCTTCTAATAAAATTGCCTATTTTAAATATAATATCTAAAAACCCATCTCTGAAAAAAAAAATAATCTCATGAGTCTGGTAAACATTATATGTCATATAAAATTAAAAGAGAAAAAAGGGCATTCATTTTTAGTTCATCTTTTATTAATTCTACTTCAAGCTAGGTGTCACTCCTTGCAGTAAAAACATAATTTATTAGATTTGAGTTATACTTATGATATGTTCATTGACGGCTATTCTTGTTTTATACCTGAAAATATACTAAAATCTTTGTAGACTGACACAAAGTAACAATTTGTCCTGACAGATGTGACCTTATCAAGACTGTAAGGATAATACTTTTCTTTTGAATGTTCTACAGCACAGAAGATCTGTTATTGTAGGTTGCAGTCTGTTTATTACCTGAAAACTTTCTTGATGGGTGATAATATATCAGGGATATGCAATTACAATGTATAACTCCAGTTTTAAGAAATATAATCCATCTAACTGTTAAAAAGTGTTCTGATTTTGATCTTTTTATGTGTAGTATATTTTGAGCACAGCTGTGACATGTATTCTAAAAATCCACGCTAAATGGATTTTTTTTAGCATTTCTATCCCAGTAATAGCTATCTTAGAACAGATTTACAAAGCTATGAAAGTGAATTAGTGTCTGAATTCAGTGATTTTCCTTGTCTTTTCCTGCTCCAGAATGGACAAGTTCAAAAGACCATTTGCCTTAAATGTCTCTCATAGTCAAGGAACTAATGGTTACTTGTACTGTGCCTTGCATTTTGGTCTGGTGATCCCTAACCACTCCTTGTGAGATACAGCCTTGGATCCAGGAGAACTGTCTGATGCTCAAGAAACGCCTCCTCCAAGTTCAAGACTGATCCATCTCAGTGAGCTGCAAATGAAGTAAATGTGGCAGGAATAGCTCCTGATAAACTCAGATGTAAAAATGAAGTGTATAAAAGGTAGCAGCAGGGTAGTTAACCCACAAGGTGTATGGAAACATTGATTGTGCTGGAGCGGATTAAAAAAAGCCAAGGCCCACATGGAGTTAAATCTGGCATAGGATGTCAAAGGGAAGAAGGATGATTTCCACAAACAGTAGGAGGGTGACTAAGTAAAATGTGGCATCACTGCTGAGTGGGGCAAGAATCACCAGTGAGAAAGGACATGGAAAAGGCCAAGGTGCTCATTATCTGTTTCACATCAGTCTTTACCATTAATACTAGTCCTCAGCAGTCCCAGGTCCTGAGACCACTGAGAAGTCTGCATAGGGAAGAACTGTCCAAGTAGTGCAGAATCAAGTTAGGGAGCACTTAAAAAAGGTGGAAACATGTAAGCCCATGGACCTGTTGGACTGCACCCACAAGTGCTCTGGTAGCTGGCTGGTGGCTTTGTGAGGCTGGTCTTGATTATCTTTGAAAGGTCATAGTGACTGGGAGAGGTTCCTGAAGTGAGGAAGAAGGCAAGTGCCACTCCTATCTTCAACCAAGTAAAGCAAAAAGGAAATATGTGGGAATCTATAAGCCAGTCAGCCCCACCTCAGTTCCTAGGCAGGTTATGGAATCCTTTTACAGACACAGGAAGGACAAAAAAGGGACTTGGAATAGTCAGCATGAAAAGAAAATCTTACTTAACCAACTAATAGCTGCCTACAAATAGGTGATCAACCTGGTGTTTGAAGGAAGCACAGTGAATGTTGCTTATCTTTAGTAAGGCTTTTGATATTGTCTCTCAAAAAATGCTTAGTGACAAACTGATGATAGAGATATGGTAATAGATCATGCTGGTTTAAAGTTAATCTGGAAGGAGAAATGAACCCAACTCAAAAAGAGATTACAAGTCAGAGTTACAATTTCATAAAAAGATTACAGTAAGTATAATGATACAGAGAAAAAAATTGGCTTTAAGCCACAAAAACCAGATGTATAACCCAGTACCCTGGGGCACGAACAGAATGGTGTTTGTTAGCCACTGTGCAGAGCACCACGTGGTGCCCCTGAGTACAAGTAAAAAGGAAGAAAAACCTGTTGTTGAGTATGATGCTTGCAGTCTTCTTGAGACTGGCAATCACAGTCCTGTTGAGATTCTGGTCCTCCTCTGGCTCTGAGGAGTGGTACCAGAAGTCCCAAAACCCCAAGATTGTATACACTCAGGTTCGAGTGGGAATGCCCCGTACCTCCCCCAGGGCAGGGAGCTCCTCAATGGGTCATTTAACTCTGTGAGATATTTTTGGAATCCTTGATGACCCCTTAGCAGACATGACCCCTCAGGCTGGATGTGAAGATGCTAATGCCTCCCCAGATGGGAGTTATCACAGATGAGTCACAGGTGTGAAGAAACATTTTCCTATTTCACAGGGTTCTTTAACACCCAGCTTGTAGCCTGAGGGGTCAGGTGTGCAGCTGCTGCAAATGATTGATTATAAACAGTTCATGAGAAATTACACAGAGTGTGTAGAATACACAGTTTTGGTTACATCCACACAGTGATAGACTGGTCCCAGACACTGTATCTAGGACATAGATAGACTAGATATATGGGCAGCACAGTAAACTGCGGACCTGCTGCCCAGAAAACAACTGTTGGAAGTCAGTCATTCTTGAGTACCCCAGGGATTGACACCACATCCAATACTGGCCAACAGTATCCTCACTAAGGGCATGGACAATGGGACAGATCTGATCTTCACTAAGTTGATGGATTAAAGAAAACTGGGGAGAAAGGTTGATGAGCAGAAGAATGTGCTGCCACTGAGAAAGAATTGGACAGGCTATAAAAAAAGGGTCAACAGAGACCTACACATTAAGAAATAATCTCAGCCACCTATTTGTGCTGGGGAGCAACACCTATTGCAGAAAATTCCATGTGGGTGCTGGTCGATAACAGTTTGAACATGAGCCAGCAATGTGCCTTTGAGGCAAGAAGTCCTTTAGGTTCCATTTTTTAGAGCCAAGGTTGCATTAGAGCTAACACTGCTAGCATAACAGTGAAGGTGATCTCTCCTCTCTACTCAGCCCTGGAGAGGAACATCTGAAATGCTGAGTCTAGTCCTAGGCTGCCTAGTAAAAGAGAGACATAGACATATCACGAACATCAACATGATGAAGGGACTGGAGTACCTGTTGTATAAAGAAAGGCTGAGAGTGATGGGACTGTTTAGCACAAAGAAGAGAAGATGTGGAAGGATCTTACCCATAAATGTATGATACGGGGGAGTAAAGATAACACAGTCAAAAACTTTTCAGTGGTATTCTGTGACAGAATGAATGGTCAATGAGCATAAACTGAAATTTTCAACTGAACATGGTCCTAGAAAATCTGCTCTAGATGACTTTACTGTGAGCAGGTGTTTGAGTAGACAGTATCAGAGGTGCCTGGCAACCCCAGTTATTCTGTTACTGTGTGACTCTGCTAAGCTTGCTTTTGGTAAAGGTCTGAAGATTGCCAAAATTGCAATACAACATGGCTGGAGGAATATATGGGATAGAGTGTCATGGGGAAGCAGGGTGACACAAGCCAAAATGCTGTTCCTATGAGGTCTACGTATTTCTCTCTTGCAAATCTTACAAGAACTGAACTTTTATCAGTCATAAGTGAGGGTAAAAAAATCTGAGGCTCTTGAGATGAAGGAATGCACCATTTTACTTCTTTTCCACAGTGCTAGATAATAGAGAGAAGTCTAAGAAAAGCATAACTGCCTCAGAAGGCTTAGGTCACTTGAGAGAGATTCTCATTTTTTGCTCCTAGCTAAAAGAAGTGTCTATGAGGAAAATGCCCTAAACAAGCAAACAAGAAATTAGCAAATACCCTTTGACCTTTCTAACAAAATATGTATGTTTGAGACAGAGAAGCTTTTAATTCTCAGTTTCTTAGCACTGTGTTAATGTTTTCCTTTAAAGTACTGGTTTTAGAAAGCTACTTTATGGTTTGTTTTTTGGGTTTTTTTTTTGTTGCTAGATGTAACTGCTTTTTTTTTCTCCTCTGTCAAAACCACTTTTCATGCAATAGGCAAGAAACACAGACTTCATAACAAATCATTTTTCCAATGGTATAATTATTGGGTGTGCTTGTTAGTGGTGTTTTTTTTTGTTTAGGTTTGGGTTTTGGTTTTGGATTTTTTTTTTTTTTGGTGGGTATTTTTCCCTCTTCTTTTTGTTGCCACTGGTGTTGGCCTGCAGAAGGTAAGACAAATATACCACAGAACTGTTAGGACCTCGTGGTTTGTTCGTCCTATCTCTATTTGCAAATAGAAACAAACAGATAGATAATGCAGGATAATATGCACGGGGTTGTATGTTCTCAAAGAAGCCTGCTCCATGCTCCCGTCTGATGTTTCTGATTAATAGGTGAAAGAAAGATGCATCAGAGTTACAACAGATGCGGGACATAGTATACTGTGATACATTCACTGTTAACTCTTTCGCAGCTATCTGATCAAATTCAGCTCAGGGGAAATAAAAGGGGCCAGGGGGATAAATTTTAATCTTGGTAAAAAGGGTCTGGGTGAGCCTTTCTGCATTTTTTCTTCAAGAAAATCAAAATACAAATGTAAATTTGGTAAGCATTTGTGCTTTCTGTCCTCCTTTGTGGCTCCATCACCTGGTGCTTTGCAAGATTTGGTACAGTGCAGCTGAAAAATGTTTGGGTTAATTTTCTATGAAAATTTCCCTCCATGAGCCACACATATGTCACCTTCCCACTCTTTACCCATGTAGTGTGGCCAGTGTCATCTGAAATCACTGGAACCAGAAGAAAAGTTACCACACCAGCAGCAAAAAAACCAAACAATACTAGATGACATAACCACTCCTAAATTCCTTCTGGCAACATGATACTGATCTCTCTTCCAAACCAAAGTTTAGCCCTTCTGATTTTTCTAGGCATTTACTGACAAGATCACATTCCCCCACCTGCATATCATAAATACCTTGTCACTCACCAGCAAATGAAAGTGCCTGGGTTTGAATCAACAGCAGTATTGGTATGTTTTTGACTAGCTATGGCATAAACTGTTTTAAAACTCCAATGTCCACATCTTTGGAAATCAAATCCACTCCGAGTTAATAAAACCTATGTTAAAGCTACAGCTTTTATTTCATTTACTGGTGATTATACTCTTACTTGTGAGCAAAATAGTGGCATTTTCATGGTTGTATTTGTATGTAAATGCCTGAGACTGAGGAAGAAAGTTATTAATCCATGTTCATATAAAGCATATCTAACTTCTTCAAAGCACAGTAATTATAGCAGTGCTAGCAAAGCTATTCTTCCTTTAGGAAAATAAGTCCTATTGGACTTTCACATTTAGGTGGTCACATGAGGTAAATAATCAAATTCTCCTTGTGTAGAGTTGTTTATCTGCTGGGAGAAATTACACATTACCTGCTGTTAAATCTCTGAATATGTCATTGGCAAAGTCTAGTTGAAGATCCCCAGAAAAGTCTAGTTGAAGATCCCCAGGCTGCACAATCTAAGCTTTTACAGCTATGGAAAAATAACATTAGGAACAGTGTCTTCACTTAGAGTGTCTATCTTTACTCTGGCTGCATGTTTACAACTTAAATTAATGCTCAGAATTACCCAGGTTACACCAGGTAACTAAAGAAGAGGTCTGCTTTTCTGGATCTGGCTTTCAAAAAATTCGGTCCCTTTCCTCTCTCAGTTATGTGATCCCATTTCTCCTAGATGGAAGGAGATGAGATTTTAGGATTTTATTTCAAGGTCAAAGCAATTTCTGTGGCACATAGTACAGTAATGAGACCAATAGCTATCATTTGCATTCCCCAGGGGTGTCAGGGCTGAGCTGAAAAACCTTACTGCCAAAAAAAGTCTTGCAGGGAAAAAAGATGAGACTATGTTAGTGTTCAGTACCATGTCTCTCCAGATCAGAGACAGTATGTAAATGATGCTAAAACTACATAATGCACACAACAAGAGGTCCTGAGTAGGAGTGGGAATACACTAATAAATTGCCCAAATTTTTGACAAATTCACTTCTGGAAAGGAGTAACTTGTTTTTTTGGCTTGTCAACTTGCAGATGCTGAAGGTACCTACTATCTAGTAATGCAGAAAGCCTGTTGAACAATAAGAAGTTGAATCCACTTCCTTAGCCACAGTAATTGTTCTTTCACTTGACACTTCAGTACAATTCATGGAATGCAAACTTTGCTCTCTTTATAAAAATGACAGTTTTTAGGACAAAAAACCCTCAACAAACAAAACCCATGAAAAATTACTGTAACACTCAATAGTACGGAGACAGATTTTAAAATTATAAATCTCATGAGCTGTATCCACAAAAGAATATTAAACCCATAACTAAATTATTAGCCTGATTAGTTCAGAATACTCATGTTTGCTAGTTTTCAACAAAACACTCTATGTGATATCTTCTTTCTTATTCTTCTACTAGTGAAATCATAACCTTTCAGTGACAAAGGATGGTAGCATAAAGGTTGATGTACTGGAGAACAGTAGAGGCTAAAGATGTACCAGTGATGACAGATATATATCTAAGATACGTGTTAATTGGTTTGTATTAATGATCACAATAGCATACAAATTTGAATAAATTATTTTATACTTTGCCTAATAATTATAGAGAGGATGTCACCATCTATACACAAAAGTATACTATCTTTGGGTGTGCATGCAGTAAATGAAGCAAAGAAAAAAGAATTGTAAAAATGTTGCAGTAACATTGAAAAATATAAAGAGTCAGTTAAGAAGATCTTTGCAAAAAGCACACACAAACTGTCCAGTTTTCAAATTGTACATATTTTTCCAGTTAATCAAGGGATTATCACACTAGATAAATACAGATAGAGAGCCACAGTGAAAAAAAGCATAGTGACTCATACAGGCGTAGCCTAAAATTATGGCACGTTAGCCCAGTGTCTATTGGAAACTATTTTTAGCACACTAAAAAATAATTTGGAATAGAAAAATGCAGTAATCTAATATTTGTCATTCTCATGAAAAAAAAAAACACATAAGCTCCTCCTATAATATACTAACAGATAGGAAACATACATCACTTAGTATGTGTTTGTGACAAACGAAATGTATTTACTGTACCATGTTTTTTTGATTCAAGGGCTTGATAAAGAGCTCTACACTCTGTGAAATGAATAATTTATCTACAAACTCAAAATATCTCAGATGAAAGATTAACTAGATCGACAGTATATATTCACAATATATTCTGAGTTGCAAGAGACCCACAAATATTAAGTCCAACTCCTTAGTGAATGGCCCATATGGGTGCTGAACCCAGAACCTCAGCATTATTAGCACAATGCTCTAACCAGCTGAGTCAACCCACTTACAATAGTAAAACTGCAAAAAATCTCTTTCCCTTCTCACTGTGCCTTTGCAGGGCAAGTTCTTGTTACCAGACTCCTTTCCACCTAGCTGTATGATTTTTCTATATTGCAACGGACATTGCCAACTTGTGGAGCTTCTTCCATCATCTCTCAGATACAGTCAGTTGCTCTTTGAACTTCAGCAGCCACCTCTTGTCTTCTCTGACAATTACAGACAGTAATGCTTATGCCTCCCTCCTTCCCTTCAATTTTCTCCTCTGAAAAGGCTCAGTGGAAGGACTATTCAGTCTTGCAAAACACAGTCAATCTGACCTTGTCTTCCTTAAGTGAAAACGCAGAAACAGAGCAGACAAGAAGACAGATCTAGTTTGTCACAGGCTGCTGACTGCATACAAAACTGGTCTTGTGATCATACTTCTCTCAAAGCTGACTTTCCCTGTCAGGCATCAAGAAGGGCTTCAGAGCACTTGTGATATCCTTAGGGTTGTGGGGAGGAGTCAAAATAGTGAACTAAGTTTCTTACATATTTTTAAGAGATGCAAGAAGGAAAGGAAGCAGAAACTATGCCTTCATTAATTGAACGTACATTTGTGTGCAGGGAACACTTTACTTACTGTGTTTCAACAAAGGTAAGTGTGTTGGATTCATCAAGAATTTGAACTGATTATTAGGTTCTTATGGAATTCCTTTGGTCCAGGATTTTACTGTTGCTACTTTCCCAAAGAGAGAAGAATAAAATAAATAAATAAATACAAATATTCTAGTTCTTCCTAATAAAGAAATGAAACAGGATACTGCATGCAAATGTGAATAAAATCTGTCATGGAAAGAGGGAGAAAGACAGAATTGTGCAATTTATGTAAGTTTTAAGTACTATAGGATGTAATGCTGAAATGCACATATTAGTGAAAACACTGAAACAGCAAAAGCAATGTAACACTGAAAATATGAGTACTAATCAATCTTTTACCAACTGAAATTCATAAGACAGAAAAAGAATCATATACAAAATTAAGGAAGGGGTTGTTTATAAATTATTTTATACTGCAAATAAATTTTCAGCTCTGTTTGAGTCCAAACTTCTCCATTTTAGATTATTAGCATGAGATTAATACAAAGAGCAAATAAATTTAGATCATCTATAGTACCATGTAGTTCTGTTAGTTCTGTTTCTGTGAACAACTACATATATGTGTATATATATATATATATATATATATATATGAAATATTCATAGTTGTGTTGGTAGATGGAAGATTTCTTAATGAAAAAATTCTACACTTTTACCTAAGTGTCTGCTTTTTCACACTAGCATTTCACAGTTCTGTTTCAGCACTCACCTTCATTGAGCAACATAAGTTACAAACAACTAAAAAGGAATTCTTTGCTCTTATGATAGGTTCTGTCTTGAAAGAACAAAATCTTAATCCCATCATTGAATATTTCTCAAGTTTTAATATGTGTCAAGCCATTCTGCATCATTCCTTCTTTCAGATTGCTGATCGTAAGAAGTCATGGTCTGATCAATGTGTTGAAACTTCTGTTTCCTAACATGAAGACAAAGCACATATTGACCAACACAGCACAGATCTCTCTCAGAGTGGTCAGAGAACCAACTCTTCTGTCATGCCTAGGGGTTTATTCAGCACAGAAATTTCCAAAGCACCTTAGACATTGGATTATTTCTTTTAACTTCTGACTCCAAATTCCTGTTTGTCTGGACACCAGCTCCTTTCTCAGCTTGATGAATGTTTGCCTCATCCCTCAGACCAGACAGACCACTGCTGCAGACTCTGAAGCTGTATGTCTGCTACATGGCTTCTGATCAAACTGTCGTCTTTCTTTTTAGGAGAACAATCTGATTTAGGTGGAGTTTTCCAAATCAAGGTCCTGATAGATACCAGGAGCCATTAACATTGTAGCTATCAGATTAACAGTAATCATTTTGCTGGAGCAACAGAAGGTGATAAGGTGTCATGAAAAAATTTGGTTGGCTTTTAAATCACATATGTAAATAGAAATGATCTGCAGCAGGATCTCATTCACCTTCATTGTACATGCCTTTTGTACTGGTTCCCATGGTATTTCAGATACACATCCAAGCTGTAAAGGGCACACAGTGAGGGGCACTGCCCTGGTGGTGAGCAAAAGAGAGCCTAGGACCACAGGTGATTCTTGATTCTGTACTGTCAGCCCAAGACGTGCCAGGGCATTTGGTGATATTCCAGATAATTTGTAGGTACAACCTGTTTTCAGTCCTCTTACCCTCATTCAACTATATAAATTTTGCCTGGGTGATGGACACATATATCCCACACTGAGTAGAACCAAGGAGAAGACAGAGAAGATGTAGTGCTTTTAGGCTCATGTGTAACATCGCAGATGGATGTGAGGTATAACTACCAGGCTCTTGAAATAAATTTGCAGGATTAAGAAAAGAACAGATATTATATAACAGCATTTCTGTCAAGAGAGTTGATAAAAAGGCCAAGGCTTTGCCACATGAGTACATACAGATTGCTGCTGGCTTCGTAAGGAATTATGAGCAAAATGAAGTTTTATGAGACTGTTTAAGCCACTTGTATTCAACATATGACCAAAAAAAACCTGAAAATGTTTTTGAAACTGGGCTAACAACCAGGTATGAATTTTAAACTTTTACCATATTGTGAAGGTCAGTGAAATTGCAACATTGTAGAGCCCAGATATTGTTTCTTCCAAAGAGTGTCTCAGTGTCAAAATAGTAAAATAAAAACTCACGTAACAAAGAAAGTAAAATCCAAACCAAACCAAACCAAACCAAACCACAAAAAAAAAAAAAAAAAAAAAAAAAAAAAAATAAAAAATATTATGATCCTCTCTTCCACAGAGCACCACAGAAGCTGGCAGTCTACAATATACTGTAGCCAGTGAAAGAATTGAAAAAATCCCCATAGTCAACATGTATTGAGGTTGGAGGCAAGGAGTCACTTGTTGCCAGGGTTTGGTGTGTAGAAAAGCCACTGTAGATAAGTGGTCATGAACTGCTGCTTAAAGTCCTTTCCTGGCCATTTTACTTGTGTTTGCACACCATTTAACCTCACATAATTGTTCACTTCCTAAAAGAAACACTCATATAGTGAAATGTGGATATTGAACAACATTTTTATGTTTTATGACTACAGACTCACAAATGACAAGTCTGAAACAAGGAAAGTGAGTTCTGCCTATGTTCATAAAAATGGAAATTGTTTCAATCTCAAAGAATAACGAGTATACCTTAACTGCTAGACCTTTCTTTGGCCTGACTTATGTTTTATACATCCCTTTCCATGTGGAACTCTGCCCATGCATGCAGCAGCACACAGGGAAGGGGACAGGTGCTCTGCAGACTCACTGTGCCAGATCTGGTCAAGCCCTCCTCTGGCTCTCTCTGACTTTGGAATGGGTTTGCATGGCCTGTTTTTGGTAGTGGCAGGACCTACAGGAGTGGCTTCTGTGAGAAGTTTCCAGAAGCTTCCCCTGTGTCCAGCAGAGCCAGTGCCACCTGACTCCAGTATGGACCCACCACTGATCAAGGCCGAGCCCATCAGCAGTGATGGTAACACCTCTGTGATAACATATTTAAGAAGGAAAAAAAGTTATTGCACAGAAGACGTTGTGGCCAGAGAAGAGAAGGATGTGAATCTGCAAGGGGAACAACTCAGCAGACACCAAGGTCAGTGGAGAAAGAGGGGGAGCTCCAGGCGCTGGAGCTGAGGTTCCCCTGCAGCCCATGGTGCAGACCATGGAAACGTGGCTGTGCCCCTGGAGCCCATAGAAGTCCACAGGGATCCAGAGATCCACCTGCAGCCCATGGAAGAGACCCACGCTGGAGCAGGTGGATGCTCAAGAGAGGGTTGTGAACCCATGAGAAACCCTTGAGGGAGCAGGGTCCTGGCAGGGACCTGCTAACCCATGAAGAGGAAACCCACCAAAGCAGGTTTCCTGGTAAAATTTGTGACTCCATGGAGCACCCACACTGGAACAGGCTGTACCTGAAGGACTCTACAGCATGAAACATTGAGCCACTGTTCATGAAGAACTGTCTCTCATTAAAGGATCCCCATGTTGTAGCAGGTGAAAAGCTTCTCTTCCTGATCAGTGTCAGGAAAAATATGTGATGAACTGACCATAACACCCATTCCTTCTCCTTGTGCCACTGGTGGAGAGGAGGTAGAGCCCAGGAAGGAGGGAGGGGTGGGGGTGAAGGTGTATTTTAGATTTATTTTACTTCTCATTATCTGACTCTGATTTTGTTGGTAATAAATTCAATTAATATTCCCAATTTGAGTCTGCTTTGCCCATGACGGTATTTGATGAGTGATCTCTTGTGGTCCTTATCTCAAGTCATGAATCTTTGTTATATATTCTCTTCCCTGTTCAGCTGAGAAGTGGAGTGATAAAGCAGCTTTGGGGGACCTTTGGTATCCAGCCAGGGTCAGACCACTACAGGCTTGTAGGTGTGCCAGCTGTTTCACATGCATGGTGGTGAACCACAGCATGGGCTTTATCAGATGAGCAATGTGCATATCATCATAAAATGATCAACCAGACACTTTCAACAATGGACTTCTCCCCAAGGGTCTTATTGCTATTGGTGTTTTTGAAAAAACAACAGTTGTTCACTCCTCTCTCTTTCAGGTTTAAACATGTAACCAACATATTGTAATGTACTAAATTAAGCTTGCTGATTGCCCAGGTAGTTTTGATGATATTTCAGCACCCAGCTGAGTATAACAATTACTGAACAACCCCTTTGATACTGTTAAGTGACTTGCACAATAGCCAATTATAACTGGAAAAAATGGCCTGTCGACTTCACTTTCTTTATTGTGTTCTACCACAGTAAATTCCATAGAGTAAAGAAATTTAATCTCTGTTTGTTTTTCATAAGAGTTCATTTTGGTTTTCTTTTTCATTACATAAATATTGATTTATTTTTTTTTTAGATTATGTTCCTCCCTATTCAACCACACACTGAAATTTTTGGGTGATTTTTAGGATGAGCTCAAGACTTATGGGTTTCAACAGGTGTTCAGATTATGCTTAAATCGAAGATTTATGTGAAGAGGATTGGAGTGCTGAAATACACTGATTAAGAGCTACAGCTCCTTTAAAGAGATGCAGATTGTCTGCAAATCAGTCACCAGAATACATCTAAAAATCATGGAAATCATACATCTGCAAATCATTCATGAAGAGATGTGTACACACACACACACACACACAGATATTTATATATTTGAGTATACATATGCACCTAGGAGAGGAAACTGGCATTGATACATATATAAACCGGATTTAATTATATACGAGTTTTCTATTATTTTTCTTTATAATTCTTGTGGCTGTTTTGACAAGAAACTTGAAGTAAAGCGCATTATTTTCTTACGAAGGTGCAGCAGTAGAAGTTGGTACAGGTATGCAACCCACTATTTCTATCTTTCATACCTTCAGAAGCTACCTAACAAAACTGGGGAGTTTCTCCTTTTGCACACATACAAAGGTTCCTGATGCTGAGCATGACTGAAACAGAATAGTCACCACCTGTTATTCAATTTGTTTTCCTTTTTTTTCTTTTATCGCCTTTCACAAATACATATATATATATATATATATATATATATATATATATATAATGAAAACCAGAACAGAACTAGCAACAACCAAAACTTACAAAGAGCTCAAGTCCTGTCTCTGCCCCTGCGGCGCAGTTGTGCTCA
>JAWWTY010000088.1:23150153-23179125 GCA_035222235.1 Margarornis squamiger
AAAGGAAAGGAAAGGAAAGGAAAGGAAAGGAAAGGAAAGGAAAGGAAAGGAAAGGAAAGGAAAGGAAAGGAAAAAGAAAAGAGGAAGAGAGAGAGAGAGAAAGAGAGAAAGAGGAGAGGGAGGGAGGGAGGGAGGGAGGGAGGAAGGGGAGGAAGGGGAGGAAGGGGAGGAAGGAAAAAAAGGTCTCTTAGTTCTGTGGAATTTTGAACATTTCTAAACAATGAATGAAACCAACTGAGAAACTGGTGGTCTTACATGTATGAAGGTGTAACGAGTGTATTATCTCTCAATGTTATTTTCTCTCCTAATGTTTTGATCTGGTATGTAATTCTGTTTTCTGCTTAGGAGGGAAGGATTTTTTCTTTAAAAGAGATTATGAACTTGTTATAATTACCCTTCTCTCTTTGGAGGAAGTCCAGGTAAAGTGTCACAGATCTGAATTTTCAGTCACATTCTGTTGGCTGCCTAACTCCTTGGAAGAAACTGAGGGCGAGGCCCTTTGCACTCAGGAAATGGTGAAATTTGGAGATAGTTGTATCTCCAGTGACTCATAAGCATGTTTCTAAAATACAAGACTTATGTACACATTTTATGATTTTAATGGCTGATTTCCTGCTCTTTTCTTGAGGCTCCCTGAAGTTTCTTTCCACTCTAACTGTGAGAACCAATTCAGGCAGGCAGTTTTACTCATTTAAGCAGTAATTATTCAGAAATTTTGCAGCATTTATGTTCATTTGATGCAATCTTACAAAAACACCTGCTGGTACACACTGTTCAGGGTCACTCTGACATTGTTTAAGCTCTCCAATGGAATAACAAAGCCAAATCTCCAGTTCCTAGTGGGAATGGCTCCACAGTTCACTCTAACACTCTGCTGTGCAGAGTTGGCACAGAAATAAAACAAGTTTTCTTAGACAAGCAATTGGTGTTTCATAATATATGGGAATATGTTTTCAGCTCTTAGATGTTCATGGCCCTTATCCGACAGGAAGACAAATTGTCTTTTCCCCAAGATGCAACACTTCTATCTTTAGCACAACTGACTCAGAGAATCTTACATAAATTTTAATTTGGACAGACTACTCAAAACAACAAATGTATTCAAAATTTTAATCCCAGTTGAAAAACACATTTGAGTTTTTAGGGAAGGGTCATGTCATTGTTTATTTCTTGTTTTACAACAGTAAATTGGGTATTCTCGAGGGTTTTGAAATAATTTTCTCTCTTGACTTTGACTACCAAATCATCTCCAAGGATGGATACCCCTTGCCTTCTTCAGTGCAGAGCCTTGGCAGCCAAACTGTTTTCCATCCATGTTTCATCTGAAAAAAATCTGCCATATTTTGTGCTGCCACACATCCTTCAAAGACATCACTGGCCCAGCTTGGAGTCCACATCATCCCTGAGCCAGATTGTGCTCACACCTCCTAAGGTGGCTTGACCCTGTTCAGCAACTGAATTCCCACTTAGCCACTCATTTAGTGTCCCCTACGCTGCCCCCCACCCAGCAGGATGGGGAACAGAATGAGAATAGCAAAAATATTAAAAATAATTAGGTTGAGGTCAATGCAGTTTAATAAGTGAAGGAAAAACCAAAAAAAAAAAGAAAAAAGTGATACAGATGCAATCACTCACCACCTCCCACAGAGAGACCAATGCCCAACCTGTCCCTGAGCAGCAGCTACCTTGGAAAGATATACCTGCTCCCATCAATTTTTTTTTTTTCCTGAGCATGATGTTATATAGTATGGAATACACCTGTGGACAATTTAAGTCAATAGGCAGTCTGTGCCTGTTCCCAGCCTCTTGCCCACGCATAGCCGAATGCCTGAGGTGATCAGAGTGAGAAACACAGAAGACCTTAACACTGTGAAAGTACATTTCAGCAATAGTCACACCACTGATGTTATCAGCAATGCTTTAGTCAAAAATCCAAGCCACAGCATTATACAGGACCCACTGAAGACAATTAACTTCAGCCCAGCCAGATCTAGTACACTCCCTACACTTCAGTGGTAAAGAAAATACTTGGATGGAGATATCTGAGCTACTGAGCTCACACAGAAGTCTCACACAGCCAAAACACAGAAGCCTCAATCTCAGCTATGTCAGTTAGTCTTCATGAGTTGCAGCTCTACTGCGGGAATGCTACAGGACAGAAAGAAAATGGTAAATGAAGTACCTCCTACTGTGTGGCAACAAAAGCACAGTTTCAGAAATAATTAGGCTGCTTCCAGCACCAAGGCTAGCTTGCTTGTTGCATATTTAGCTAATATGAGTGGTCACATTTTTGTCTTTCTGCATGTGATTTCTTGATACTTACTGCATCAACACGGTGCAAGGCTGTGGGAATAGCCTGAATCTCTGCATTACTCTGGTAACTCTGTTGTAAGTTTGCAATGTTTTAGGAAGGAGAATATGATCTTTGAAAATTCACAAAACCACAAACAAACATCTCAGCGAGGGACAACTAACCACTCTACATCTCTAACACTCTAGACGTACCTAAAGCAATGCCTGTGTTGCTTTTGCTGTGTTTTTCCACTCCCTGTTCTAAACTAGTCTGCAATAGCTGGTATTATGCAGCTGCTCTCAACAGCCCTGTTCTACTAGGACAATTTACCTGATAGCTTTCGCAAAAACATGAGCTTATTATTTATTTTCTAGATAATACAGTCATCATGAAGAGAATATCACTTTTCTTTGTTGTAGCTGGGTGCATATTTGAGGACTATTGCCATATCTTCCCTCTGCCTTGTTTTCATTTTGTGGGTGATCCCACACCAGGTAATTCAGTTTTTTCAGAAGTCATGTTTTGTAGACCTGTAGTGATTCCTATAACTCTCTTCTTTCCAGTCTTTTATAAATCGTAATGCCTCAAAAACAGATGAAAAGGGGATGCCCTGCAGGGTCAGACTGGTAGGTCCATCTATCCTTCTATTCTGGCTTCAACAGTGAAAATTGCAAATGGGCACAGAGAGCACACAAGCCTAGGCACTTAGCCAATGCTAAGTAGAACAAATGGATTTGGATTATTATTGCAGTGTATAGTATTACTTATTTATCTCCCTGTGAAGTTAAACCACTAACCAGTTGGGTGCAAACATGAACTGCGGCATGCCTATGACTTAACAGAATAGCTCACAAATTTGTCTGAGAGAAAGTCAGAGAACTAGTAAGTCAGACACAAAATTATCAGTGGCATTGTGAAGGGTTTTCTAATTTCATCTACACTAAGGTGAACCAGAAATAAATCTGAAATTTCCCTTAGTGTAGCTCAATTCTTTTGCTTATAGTGTCAGAGGAAACCAGAAAATTTAGAAAGAGTTGAATGAATAAATATTTATCCAACTATCTGATTTTTTAAAAAATAAATGGATTCTATTTAAATTTTGGATGAAGATCAAAGATCCACTTTAATTTGACTCTTCTTAAAACTAACTCACTGATAAAAAGATGGCAATCCAAGGACTGATGGCCTCAGTAACAAAAAGGTGTTGTGAAAACATGCAAAATGAAGCTAAAAGAGAATGACAAGTGAATAAGTATTGATGGGAAAATGAGTTGATAATCACTCTGGGGATTATACAGTAAACCAAAACATTAAAAATGTCTACAGCCTAATAACAGAAATATTTGTCTGTTCTTAGCAGCATAGCTTTTTCAGAAAAATTATTACAAATTTTATTGTTTCCATTACAGGTGTATGAGAAAGAAATATTTAATCTGGATGACAGACACTGTATTTTAAAATGTGCCCCATTATAAATACACTTCAGTCACTAAAATGAATCTTAAAAAAACCCTATCCACTTGTATATTTACTTATAAAAATGATTTCTCCTTTGCCAGCAGCAATTTATTCCTCTACAGAAGAGTGTCTATGGCCCAAAATATGTACACATCTTTTAGTCAGAGTAACTCTTTCCGTAGAAACCTGATCATCCTTCACTCTGGATCCACAGAGTCAGCTGCCCCCATATCTGATTATCACAAAGATAGGTCAGGGAACTCATGGTGCAGGCTGCTGGCAGTACAAACCAACATGTGAGGTGCAGCTTGTAACTGACATGCAGACTAAGAGAAACAACTAAAAGACAAAAGTTAGTGTGCTGTGAATGTAGCACTAATCCTTAGATACAATCCTCATACTACACCTGGAGTGGCCTGCACCTGGCTTATTCTTCATCTGTACAAGTAATTATCAGAACCAGAATATATTTAGGATACAGGGTGGCTATGCACATAAGACACAAAGCTCGAGACTTGAATGAATAGAGTAATTTGCTTACTTAGTCGTTACACAGAGGCATTTACTTGGACTGACTTTGAAAAGAAAAAGACAATCCAGCCACTGGAGCAGCAAGGGTAACTTGTCCTCCTGGACTTCTTCCCAGTCCTCAGGTTGCTATAAGGGCATCAGGACTGCCAAACATCTGCTGCTGTAATTCTAGATTTTTTCTACCTGGGCTAACATTCAAAGAGCCTCTTCATTAAAATACATCTTATCTTTATTTAGTACTGTACATAAGAAAGCTTTTTTATAAATTTAATCACAGTTTACTATTGCCCTAAGTACTTTAGAGAGTATATACAGATAAATTCTTCCATTAACTTAGTTTGTTTATTTTAATTACTGTGTGAATCATAACATTCTTAGTCATTTATTATTAAAATTGCCTCAAGGTGATCAACAAAATAACTTTGCTTCAAATTTTTCCAGTCCTTCACTCTTCTTAAAATGGTAAATGAATTTCAGATGGGGAAGTGCCCAGAAAAGAGTATGTAGAAATATTGAAATATGGCCACAAACCAAACCATACAAACACTTAAAAAGGTTTCTTTTATAATGATGCATTTTAGAAAGAAGGGAAATCTAGCAGTGCAGAAGGATCTTTCTAGCAGCACATATTACAGAGATGACACAACTATTAAAATAACTAGCCACAATTTCCTTGGCAGCTTCACTGCAGTTGATGCTTTGGGAGTTCAGACGAAAGGTAAAGGGGAGGGACTTGAGTCAGCAGGTGCCAGCAGATTATTGAAACCAGAATCTTCTGTTAGGAATGGTACCATTAAAGGTTTTTTTCTAACAACACGGCTGGTACTTTTCTTCCATCCATTTTTGAAGACTATCCTAACTCTTCACATCCCTCTTTTGTCTACCTACTCTTTTCTTCTGTTTTCTTTTACTGACCTATATGTGGTATTTTTAACAATATAGCAATCTATTATCTGCCTTATGTTCACTTTAGTTAATCCAATCACACCAAAATACTAGCCTAAAGTATTGTAAACATCACAGCACATTTCATCTGACTCTCTCATCAAATTTCTTTGGACTAAAAGAGACCATATTTCTCTCCACATACATGAATGTGTGTGGTTTTTGAGTCCAGATATAAACAATTAACCTGGTAGCTTGGTGTTTTTTTTATCAATCCCTTTTTTATAATTGAATAACATACTTTCAGCCTCTTCTGAACAGTTTTACACTTGGAATATGTGGAGGAGTAAAGTAATGAGCCTCTTCCTGCTTCTGTTCTCAGCTGTAACAAGGACAGAAACTTCCTCCCTTTCCACTTAACAGCTAATCCACAAAACTAATCTTTTACACTCTGTTAAAGTTGGCAGGACTGTATAGGGAACTGTTTTTCTGCATGTTTGATGTTAAATTCAAGTAAGATTACCTCAGATACTGCTAAAAATATTAATCTCCACTTCTTGCATTGCATTGTCTTCACACAGGATGTTTACATACCCCCTTCTATCTTTCAATATTTTTAGAAATCCCAGGTTCTTTCACTCTTCAAATACTATTTGTCATCTATACTGTTATATTCTTTATCAGAAGGGCCCAAGCAGAAAGTCTGCATGGGAGTTTTGATCTGGTACTTTGACATGCACAATACTATGTCAGTGAATCCACAATTAAACAGTGTAATAAGCTTTCAAGTGTAACTCAGAGTTGAGTGAGCTATAAATGTGACAGAATAGGTTTGGCTTCTACTATCAAACCATTTAAGAGCTCAGCACTGCTTTTGGATGAGGAATAGCTCCAAATTCTGAGTAACTATTAACTTTTTACAAACAGCTGCAATGTACTTTAATTGGTGATTCCCAAAGATCTCTAGATGGTGGATTTTCAAAAGTAATTTCTGAGCAGGCAGCAATTGTGACACTTCAAAGAGACTGTGCTCTCATAAGTCATTTTCAGCAAGTGTGAGAGCAATTCTTAAAAATATCTCAAGTTGTTTGTACAAAATTTTGAAGGATCTCTGAAAAACATTAGCCATAAAATTATGCATAAAGAAAGACAGCTCTCTCTTTTTATTCACTTCCCAGACTGATGCCGATAATGGTCCCGGGAACTTACCAGCTCTCATGATTTTGGTGTCAGAGACGCTACTATTGCGGGCACACCAACCATGACAGCAGGAATGAGGTACCTTTAGATACCATGGGTACTACCAAAGAGGTAGGAAATCTGAGAGATGTACACGTCAGACTTTGAGGGAGAAGAAATGTACACTGTGGTAAGTTTTTGCTGTTTTGCGAGAGACATTAAGATTCCAAGCCATTGTAGTATCCAGTCAAATTTCTGCTGGGAAAATATACAAGACTAATACTGATGCTACTTCCATGTTTGCATGATTCATAAAGAAAAAATATGTTGCTCAGATCTAATCATAAGGGCAGCAAGAATTATTTAAATACTTAGCTTATTTGTTATATTATGTTATTTCTTCTACAACTGTATTAACCTAATATGACAGAAGTAGAAATATTTTTCTAAAATCAGATACTAAAAGAGTCTGTTAGAGGAAACTGTAAGGAAGTTCCTCTGCAGGACTTAGAGTCATCTCTGCTGCTCTTCACAACAGAGAGATTGTTCTCCATCCAGAAAAACTAGCTAGTAAAGCAAGATGAAAATTGTACTAACTGCTCCAGGACACTTCAGACCACATTTTATTCATAACCATTGTCAGTCTGGAAGAGCTAAGTAGAAACTTATGGCAAATACCATAGCCTTTAGAAAAGAATAATGATTGACAATTGTCATCCTCTATGAAATTATTTAGAATTCTGCAGCAGCCACTGATCACTGCACGTATTAAGACTGTCCTTCCATACAGTTGATCCCAGACTATGTTTCTCGCTGGTTCGTCATTATGATCTAAGACAAAGTTTTCAATAACGTGTTTTGGCAAAATGTGAAGAAAATAAATCCTGATGCACTTTGCTCAAGAAAGTGCAATTTATGTCTAGGATAACCTTAGGTAAACAGGAGACCTCAGTAAAGGCTACAGCTGACTTGGGCTGCCTTGGCTTTTCCTTTCTGGGTCGTATTGATGTGAAAGGCAAAGATAGCTCTGAAATCTGCTAAAGAACCATCCAGCAAGAGATTGCACACACCCAAATTCCTCACACCTACTCTGTGGCACCGTATTCTGCAAACAGAACCCACAGCAAGCAGAGACTGAAAAAGACTCTGGCTTCATTTAGCTGCTTGTTATTCAAAACTGAAGCTCCTGTTCTGATAGAGGAAGGTGTCCCTGTCCGTGGCAAGGGGGTTAGAACCAGATGACCTTTATCCTCCCTTCCAACCTAAACTGTTCTATAAAGCTGTGATTATCACTCCCACTATTGCTGCGTTTAGATGGTAGAGATTCTTATCTTGGCAGCTTAGTAAACTGTATTGGGAAAAGTAGAGATATTTGTGAATAAATATATCCCAAGCCAGTTAGAAATATGTTGAAAGACTTTAAATCAGTAATTAAGCCTCATTTTCACAATTTAAAGGTATGACCTCAACTGCAAAAGGATAAATTGGCAAATATGCCAAATATGGAAAGTTTTGAAGTATACAAGAAGGTAAAAAAAGTAAATATTCCTCATGTCAGTATAATGCCTGGAAATTGTTTGCTCTAGTAGTTTTTTTGGCAGATTGTGGAATCTGAAATATAATTATTCAAATATTCTCTTGATCTGAGATTTAGAAGAGACCAAGTTAACAGGGAAAATCTGGAGACACCTAAAAACTGTCCTTACTTACAGGAAGCTGGATTTGAATTAAATTGTTTCCTGTAACAGAATTTTTGCAAGTGATCAGTGTAAATGTATAGCAATCAAAGTAAAGAAATTAGTTTAAGAGGCTTAAGAGAAACTTTTCTTCTGCAGATACAAGAGCTCTGCTTTAAGTTCAAGAAAAAGTAGCTCATATTTTAGTGTAAAATCTCTGGCCTCACCTATTCAAGCTGAACAGCAGTATGTGTTTTACACAGAAGGATGTTGCATGTCTGTAGTGTGGCTCTGGATGATCTCCTCCTGCACCACATGAAAACTAACCTCAAATCTAGTCCTGTTCAGAGTGGAGGGAGAACACCTCCTTTCAACATTTCCACCCATTGCATAAGCCCCATGATCAAACTGAGTGTAATTTTCTAAGCAACATTCATCTGGAAACAAGGCCACTTGGCTATAAAGATTCATTATGCAGTAATGCAGTCTCGGGAACATTCATGCAAATCAGTTACTAGTGTGAACCAATCAAGCCTGTGAATCAATCAGAAACATAAATATAGAGCTAATTAATCATTTTGCTTGCAAATGCATGAGCACTTCTGGAGCTCTGCACCTCCTGTATTGCCAAGTCTGCCTAGCATTTTTCAGTATTTCAGTGGAGTAAAGTGATGCACTGTTTAACAAAGACTTTAAAAAATCTGGCAGTTTGATGGTAAGAATGAAGAGGTTATAATATTTAGAATGGATTATACTGTTTGAATGAAATACGTTGCCTTGCTCATTGAAGACTGTTCACATGCATAGTTGCCAGAGAAATCAGATATCATTAGTCAAAATTATATTTATTTGAAAAAAAAAAACCTTGAAAAATTTTGATCAAATCCTGCATTTGGTTGTGATGTGAAAGACTTTTCAGAAGAAAGAAATCAATACTTAGAGTGTAGTGAGTAAAATTTTGGCATTTTCAACAATACTGCCAACATGTTCCCACCCCCTCTTAAAGAAAACAAATTCATTTTCTCAACACACACACAAAATAAAAATAAAATAACAGCCTTAATAAACATAATAAACATAACCCTGACTCCTCGATCTACAGTTTCTCAGTGTTGTTTTAAGACAAGCAGTGAGTGAAGCTGACCACAAGAAAGGATTGACGCACAGTTGGTATAAACCAAAATGCTGCATGGACTTGAAAACACAGTGGAGGCCTTTGTACATAGCACACAGATGATCAGGCTGAAACGTGTTACTGGGACTGAAAGTGTTACTGCTACTTAAAGAGCATTTACCTTGAATCCACAATATGTGCTTTTATTCCATCAAAGCAGAATGGGCTTAAAATGAAAATTGAAAAAGTATTATCAAATAGAAACCTGTTGGTTCAAAAGAGCTGGAAAAGTGCTCTTTCATTTTACATTACCACAGTGGATTGAACCAAAACTGCTTCCAGCTTTATGAATGTAACATCCTCTCAACAAACTTCTAGAAAGAAATTATTCCTGACTTCATGACAGTTGAGAAGACTCAGAAAACTTAAAAATTCCTTAAATACAGCTGCTTCATCATCTTTTACTAAAAACACTTGTGTTAGTTCTAATTCTGGACTATGTTTAAGAAAACAGAAGGACTAAAGAAGGTGGAAAGTACTTGAAAGCTGAAGCAACTCTGGCTTTTATTCCTACTGCTATTGTTTGAGCAGAACTCATAAACATCATGAGTTTCTTCATAATTTACTGGCAACAGCTAAGGTACAGCAGGTTCCCCTTTAGTCCAGTTATGACCATTGTCCATGTCTCCCTTGGCTTTGAATTAAAAGATGCACAACCTGATACTCAGTGCACACCTGGTACTAAGTTTCCAACTAGTCCCAGCCCAGGGTAGATACCACTGCAAGATCCTGATTTACAGTTTAGGTCAATCATAAAGGTTTCTTTCCTCAGCAGTAAAAATATTTAGTGAAAACTGGCCATGGTAGAGTTGGAGATAGGAATGGTCCATTCTGGTTTTACTTCTGTCAGACAGCAATGGAAATTCATTTCGTGGTAAAAGCAACCACAGAAAACCCACAAATTGTCCAGTAAACATTGAAGGAATCTCAGTCTTAAAAACTAAACAATCAAAACCCATGAAGACTGGAAAGCATGACTGCTGTGAAGCCTTTCTTATTTAAATTGGGTACTTACTTCCCAGCTACTGTGGAGACAAATGACTTATAAATGTAAAAAAATTACAGATTTCACCTTGACAGATTAGATTGGTTAGATAAACACACAGAGTGATTTATCAGTGTGCAACAAAGCAGATACTTATCCTTTCAAACCAGAGTTTAAAAAAGGTATAGCAAGTATTTTTCAATCCAAGCAAATCAACTGGGTTTTTCTTGAGACACAAGCAAACATATGAGGATATTCAAAGACACTTTTTGGTAATTTTGCCTGGTTTCTAATTCAGGAGAAGAAGGCAATAGAGATTTACTTTACATACAACATAAACATTCAGCTTGGTGTAAACTAGAATGAAATAATTTTAGCTCTGGTAGGGTTTCAGAGAAAACAAAGAGCACTGAAAAGGAGTAAATAAATATCTGTTTTCTACAAATGCTGATGGGTTATTCCTCTTGCTTAGCCAAATGATTCAAGCCAATCTAATTCCTTGTCACCTTTAATGTGTTTTCTAGAAAGCAAGAGATAAAACTTGATGTCTGAGTAAATATGTATATTTGCCTGACAGATTATCCTTCATTTTGTCTTATAGAGCACAGCTGAACTCACATAGCTGAACTTCTCCTAAAAGTCTCCTTATAAGAAATCTCTGTTTTATTGCCAAGCTGGAGCAAGGACCATTTTAAATCTGAAAAATAAAAGAAGTGTTTCTTTCTTTTTACATAACATATTTTGTATCTCCCTTTCTTGAGGCTATTCTGTTGTGGTACAGCACACTCCCTGCATCATTATATGATCTGGCAAAGAATCTATCTAGTCTGAAGAAAAAAGGGTCATATAGAGGCTGTTGTTTTAAGAGAGGTTAATTTCTAAAGAGGTCAGTAGGTAGGATTCAGACTTTGTTGAAGGTGTAGGCAACTCATCTTCAGGGACATCTTCAAGGCAACTGCCCAGCAAGTTCTGCCTCCAGGGTACAATTTTCTGCCTCCAGAGTCCATGATAAGTGGTAGAAACAGAAAGACAACGGTACTTTGAAATAAAATAATTTCAGAATTGCGTTCCAGATAATATTTTTGTTCTAAATACTATTATGTGAAACACTGAGAAGGTTTTGACTAATTGCATAACATGGATGAAAAGATTTGGGTTTCTACAAGAAGTTTTGAAATGTATTTTTCTTTCATTTTAGAATGGCAAAACTGAACAGGGTTATTTTTATAAAGCACAAAAAACCCTAACACCCTCAGTTCTGACAGAGACAAAAGTCTGTAAGGCAGTGAGGGCCTCATACAGGAATCAGGACCTAAAGTGTGATAGCAGAGATGAGAACTGCTTATGATGGCCCCATAGCCACCTGTTTCCAGGACTTAATGTCAGGAGAAGAGGAATATCCTTTGTTAAGTTTCCTAGAGGTCTGTCTTGACACCTTTGTTTGTGCTACTCTCATTCCAAATGTTGAACAAGTCAGTTAACAACAGGTTCTGGCAAATTTTGAGAACAAGACTGTGAGGTCTTAGGTTAAAAGCAGAAACTCAGTTCTGTCATCTGTCTTCCAGCATGGACCCTCAAACTTATAAGGACTCACAGGCTCTGTGCAGGACACAGAGCTTCATTGGCAGACCATACTGTAACATGTAACACACCTGACAGCTGCATCTATGTTTAATTTTTAAAACAGCACTATTTTCCTTTAGGGGTACTTACAAAGGTCAGGTTACCCCAGATTATCCCAGGTTTTCATGCTGCTTCTCTGCTTCTTGACTCCAGCAGTTTCTAATCATCAGGGAAGACTCCACATAGTGAAGATTTTGGAAATAAAGTGCAAGTTTAATTTGCAGCACTTTCCATACTATGAAAAGTACTTGACAAGATAAAGAGTTAAGAATACAGATGGCTAAGGAAAAATTATAGGAAGAAGAGCTTTCATACTTTCAACCCATTTAAGATCTTTCGATCTTTCCCTCACTTAATTTCTGCTGATACTCCCTGCAAGGAGGGAATGAGAATAAATGTGCTATCCAGTCCTAACACCATCCAGACAAAATTGCCCTCCTTGGGAAAAAAAACAAAAACAACAACCATCCAAATTATCACCACTAAAGAGATGCTGGCGTTACTGTTGCAAATTCTTTTGACATTTTAACTGGCAAATTAAGGGTGCCTTAAGAAAGAGAGACAACTAATATATCAGGGATAAGAATTTGCAGATATGACCACAATTGCAAGAACATATTTTCTTAAAGATACAAATAACCACAAAAATTTCTAGTTTTTTCCCTCTTTTTTCTGCTTAACTTATGTTAACTAATCTGTCTGAATATTTAATTCCATTCAGATCAAGGAGCTACTTAATATATACCAGAAATTATAATAGAATAGATTTTGGGAAAGGAAGTTGAAAGCTGATTATTTCAAAGGTAGTAATATCTGTTGATTTACAAAATACCCTGATGTGGGAAGGCATACATTTTTTTAAAAACTCTAATGCAAATGCAAGCAATGAAACACACTGTGACTGTTAGGAGTTTCAGTGCAATTTATTTATGGCTTCTCTGCATTTTTTGAGATGGGTTAGACAACGTAAGAGAATTTCTTTTCCCTCCAGCCCTGGTTGCCCCAGGCATTCTCTATTCAGGTCCATGAGGCTTGAGTATTCTTTCCTGACAAAATATTACAACAAAAGATTATGTTTTGTTTGATTAACTCGTGTATAAGTAAGAATAGAGGAGATAGTTCATTCATGAATAATTAAAACATACAAAAATATTTCAATAAATGTTCCCCTTTAACACCAACCTCTTTTCAGCCCATCCAATTTTCATGTTCTGGTGTGAGCTAGTGGTGTTTGACACAGTTGAGTGTGAACATTTCTATTCAAGTGGACATGAAGACAGGGAATGGAGGCAAAGAAGTGTAAAGTCAGCCTTGTTCTGTGTTTTCATGTCATGAGCAATCTGCCACACTGCTGCACATGGCTGAACCTATGAATGAAACCATGAATGGGCATAACAAGAAAACATTTCAGGAAGTGTGCTATGATCTGAGCAGATAATAAGGAGAATCTTGTACAGTTCTGCACCTCAATCCCCATTTCTCCTGCTATCTTGCTTAATTCTGGTCCAATGTACAGGCCTAGCAAGAATAAAAACAAAGCTCACCTACTCTGGAAGCCAAGTGATTTGTCCAAGACAGATGTTCTACTTGAAGATACAACTTAATACTACAGACTCATTTCAGAAACGCTGACAAGCAATATTGAGACAGTCACCAATGAAACACCAACTACATTCAGATGAGAGATGAAAAAGTCAATATATGCTATTACAAAATCTGTAATTTTGGTCTCCACCAAATATCTTCAAGATCCCTTCATTGTTGCATAGTTCTTTAAAATAAGACTTAGTTCTGATGTATATCCCAAATGACTTGTGTTCCCATTTTAAAAAATAGAAACATGCCTGTGTCCACAAATTGCATTATTGTCTCAAATGAATCCATTCTCAGTCCTGAAACCATATTTTTAAACCTAAGGAATGTAGGAATAGACAGAAACCCTTGTGGAGAATGTAAGGTTGAGAGCTGGCTGACTTGTTCATCCCAGCATCAGAACCAAATCATTTCTTTCTCAGTCTCACAGAGGCTGTGTTCAGGGAGATTGGTAATATAACCATCATCAAAAAGAAAATCTGTGCATTTTTTCATGTAAAGTAATGGAACAGTTATTGTCCAATTCAGAACTCTTTCATCTTTCACTAACGCAATTAACTTTCTTCAATCTCTGTTAAATCACTCTTTGTATCTCTTAAAGAATGCAGAAATACGTGTCCTATTTCTGCAGCAATATAAGAACTGTTTTTCACCATTATCATCCCTTTGCAGAAATTTGAGATGTGGCTGTACAGAATTTGCGAGCTCTCACTGGAACATGGCCATCCTCATGAACTGATCCATTCTCAGTCCTCCCTGTGCCCGTCTATACACCTGCCAATAATACTGCTGTGTCATGGGATCTCTCAGTGTTTTCTAGAAGCACCAAAAGCTAGCGAAAAAAAAGCAACAGTCTCATACTCTAGCAGCCTGTGGCAGAACTAAAACCAGACTTCCATCAATAGCCATGGCCATCAAACAGACTGACATCTTCAAGGCTGACCTGTTCTCAAGAGAAAAAAAATTCTCATAGCCAAATGATATCTATAATTATATAAAAATGAAATATTTATTTTAGTTATGAGTGGTCCATAGCATAAGAGGAAGTGTATGTGTATCTGTGAGGGGGCAGGTGTAGAAGAGAAGAATGTAACACCTTTAACTGTGATTTTATAATTCAAATAAATGGATAATTGACCACTCACTTCAGTTTTACAGCATCTGATTTTGCATTAATCAGACTGATTATAATCCTGATAAGGCAAGTTCAAGTGACCTGCATTTCATTTTTAATAGTAACTTGCAACAAAGTTAACAAGTCAGTCCTGTTAAAACAGTGATAAGAAGGGAGAGGAAGGTTTGAGGATGACTATGTTAGTTAGCAGAATAAATTTCCATTATTGTTTTCACTTTTTTTGCCTAGTTATACCAAAACCTTGTTGCCACATTTTTTTGAATGCACCACAAAGGGTCCTATTGGGCATGAGGCACCAGTGCTGCTTACAGACACGTGAACTTGCTGCCAGATCATGATCTTGCTTTGGTTCTCAGTCTCTCTCTCTCTCTTTTTTTTTTTTTTTTTCCGGAGAAAGAAGCTGACCTTGGAGGTTTAAAATCTCACAGGTTTTCTTTTGGAGATGTGGGATGTAGACATACTCCTGGATGTCTTTAATGTGTTTGAACTGAAATTCTGACTTTAACTTAACTTCACCATGTCTGCACAAAAAACCTACCAAGCAAACAAAACCCCCAAAAATAACAACAAAACACCACCAAAACAACAACAAAAAAATCCAAAAACACCCCCCTAAAAATAAAAAAAAAACAAAACACAAAAACACCCAACCAAATTCCATAAGAATTCTTCTTCCTTATCTCTAGACATTCCCACTGCATCACCTCTTCATGACAAACCTTTCTTAATATGATACCTGCAGCTTAAATTTCATGAGACTCAATGGAACTCTTTAAATCTTTTTCTACTCCATTGATGTTGGCCTTGGCACACCCTTCTTTGCTGCTGAAGCTCATGACACAGAGGTGTTTTTGCAGCATAGTGGCCCACAGGCTGTGTAAAGACAACAAATAACATAGTGTTTTATGTGGTGATACCACATGGAAGTTGAAGCAACAGTAGTCAGCTGTCTGAGGAAAGTCTGAGATTAATTATTCTTTGACAGCACTGTCAGTATCTTTATAAAATATATAGAAAGTTAATCATTGTTTTGAAGTGGCAAATGGACCAACTATCTTGGCAAGGAAACTAGCAACACTGTCAAGTACTGCCCGATAGCTGATAAAGAGACAAAATACTTCATGTTGCTTCTGACTCTGACCCTAAACCTCTCATCCATTGCAGTAGTTCAGAAAAAATCTTAGCCTATTGCTGCCTCTTCCTGTCCGTTCTTGCCAGATCCCTCCCATCTCAAACACAGATGTCCATCTTCTTGAGATAAAGCAAGGCCCTTTGCTTGTGACACCAAGCAGGTCTCCCCACAATGGAGGACCATAGGGGACCCACAGCAGTCACAGCATGGAAGATTGATGTGGAAATGGGAATCCCTACCAAAGAGGGTTCATTGCATTGTTCCCCCTCCCTTTCTCTCACTCCCATCTGCTTCTATATTCATCCCAGAATTAATTTACTACAACGGTTGTAATTTATTTGAATGAAGAAGTTACTCAAATTGTGAAAGGATTATGTACTTATGTTTTCAATCTCTTTGTGGAGAAAAAGAATTGAGTTTTTAACATAATAATGTGTTGTATTTAGAGAATACTAAACCCCATGATACTTTCCCACTTCTTAGTTGGCAAAATAACAGGAAATTAACACAGCTAAGACCCAGAATGGCATGCAGGCACCTTCTGTCCAGCAGTTAAATGAACAGAGGTATATGAATTTCAGGTAAGAAACAGAAACAAAGGCAGGCAATGGCTGCGTCATCCTGTCTCATTGGACACACAGATACCCTTGGAGCTCACACAGTCCACTGAGGTAAGTTTCGCCTGTTCCTGTGTGGGGCAGTTTTGCTACAAATGGAGCTATCATCAACCTCCTGCACATCAGTATGGTGAGAATCACTAGCTACGCTCCCTTTCACTTCAGTTCTGCACAGATGAACCAATTCAGGTCCACAGCTTCTCCTTATACCTCCAGTGCTTATGTTCCCGAAAAATTTGAGGTCCTTTGTGATGTTTCAGATTGGCTATTCACAAACACGTGGCACTAGTGACCATTGGTTGCTACTAAAATGCCAGAAAGACTATCAGTCTGTTTCAGACGATCTCTGATAATTTGATCTATGCCAGGATGTGATGATATTTGGCTGATCTGCTCCTATGCTGCCCTTTTACAGTCAAGCACCACACTCCACATCCACATTGTCCCACAAAAAAATGTTCATCTATGGTGTAACCTCTGTTACTCTGTAACAATGTAAAAGGTGTTCAGAGTGTAAAGAGAGTCATATCTATTTCAAAATCAATTTATTACACTTTTTGAAAATAAGTATGACTTAAAACATCTGGGGTTTGTATTTCCAAAATACCATTTAAATAAAACATACTGAATTTTAGTGAAGTATGGAGAAAGAGAAAAGCCATCTTTGATTCAGGAAATCATTATTGTGAAGGATCAGGTAGCAGTTTCAATACTAAAAAATCAAATTAAATCCTTTTCAGAACCAAACTGTGGTTATCTGAATGTGTCATGAGGAAATAAGCCTGAATTTTATCTGCAGGACACTCAGCAGAGAGGTATTATTTTCAACAATCTTTAAACAGCAAATGTTTACATTTGATCAACGTTTAGATGCTCTTTGTGGTCAGTGGAGTGAAATGGTTCTTTGGAAGTTCAGTTCATCTGTCATGTTTGAAACAGTTACATTATGGAGGTGGGAGTTGATCCTGAGAAGAACAGGTTTTTGTGAATTACAGAGGTAACTGAGGCACTGGATGCTTCCCATGCTTCTGCCAGTGCCATTCCCACATGCTGTACAAGCAGCACTCATCAGAAAGCATCCAGGATTATTCTAAGTACCAGGAAGACCAAGTAGATTTATCTGGCATCACAGACAATACACATTGTCAGGAGAAGACACATCTCAAGAGGAGAAAAGTCACCAAATCATAGGATTGCAACACAGACTATTTGGAGCTTAATAAGGGAAGCTGCTTCAGAAGTAGGTAATGTTATCACAAGTATTTCAGTATCTCTGTACCTTTTCCTCCTCATCAATGTTTAGGCACAAATAATCTGAAGAAGGGAGCTTATTAAGAGATGGGTTGATTAAGCTTGACATGGGTTGAAGCACAAGATCACTCCAGAAACCCAGCATCACAGAGTCAGGTTGCGACATTGACTAATGCTCTGCAGAAAGCAGATAATACCTTAGCTACCCAACCCAGAGTGTGAGTGCTTTCCACTTAAAAGAGACTGCTTCCAAAGACCCTCAAATATTGTAGGCAGAGGTCCCAAATATGAAGAATCACCATCAACTTGATGAGAAGAGCTGACGTTTTTGGTAAAGATAAGTTTGTTTCTAGTCCCAGAGTCATGGAGGCAGTAGCATCCTTGGCAGCAGCTCCTGTGACTGGTGTCCATACTCCTGAGTTCAGCAGGAAGAACAAACATCAGCTGTTTCTTTTGCTTGTTTTGTCCTTTAGCCAATCCCTTCCTCCCTGCCTCAGTTGTGTCATCTCACTTGTTGCCTTTATTGTATATTGGTAAGTGTTGTCCTACTAGTCACATCTGATCTTGCAAATGATTTTCCCTGTCAAGAAGCAAAATCACTAAGAAGTTTGGTAACATTAAAACAGTGTTTTAGTTAAGGTATCCTAGGCTTCAACTAAAATTCAGATGATCAGTCCTGATGACAGATCTGATGACACTTTTTGCTCTCCTAATGGGTATATTGGAGTCCTGCAAGATCACATTATAGCTATGTTAGTGTAATGGAGAAAATAAATGACCCAGTGCTCTGACTGAATCTTTAAGATCCCTGAACTATTAAAATAAAATTCTAGCTTACTCCTTTGCACTCACATCAGACTCCTCCATCTGCTTAGGAGCAGATGACAATGCTTTTAACACTGTTTCAAAAATGGCTGTCAAGGGAGAACACAGCTTCAGTGCCTTTGTGGCCATGGCCTCCTACTGTTTGTCATTTTTCCTTGGGAGCTGATTATTTGTTAAGACCTGTTCCTCTAATTTTACCCTAGCTAATGCAGAGGTGCTTTCCCTGCCATGAGGCTGCAGAGACAGCAGTGGGGTAAGTTTGAAGAAAGAAGGCATGTTTGACTGAAGAGACTCACAAAATTCATTTAGTTTATTCCTCAGTCTGGGATATCCTTGCTTCTTCTGCAAGCTGCCTCTGCTCCTTCCGCTTGACTGTCTCTTGGGACACCACAGCAGACATAGCAGCTTTGGCCCAAATCTGGGATGTGGAGGAGAATGGGCTTTCTGCAATGAATCACTCTGAGTAAAACTCTGAGTCATATAGGAGAATCATTTGCAAACAGACAATTTGATGTTAACTGCCACATTACACTCCCTCAAACTCACCACAAGACCAGTTTTCCAGAAGGCACTTTATATGATGTTCTCTCCACAAAAAAATGTTGTCTTGCCTGCAGCCAAGCCTACTGCAGCACCATGAAGCAAAAGTAATGGGAAGATTGCTTTATGTACTGCCCCAGGACAAAAGGGAGGGACTCTGATAATCTGCAGTCTTGTAAAGCTTCTGATACTCAGACTTTTCCACACTGACTTTGAGCATCATTATGAGAAGAGAATTTTGTGCATATTTGTCCATCTTTGGAAAAGGCAGAGAACAATAAAACAGGTTGATTGAAGGGGTGGCAGGGTTACCAGCTTCAAGATGTTTTCAGAAGAGTTTAGCTGTGCTGCATGTCAGAGCTCAACACTGGGAAATACCTTGATGAGAAGGGGTTCTGCTTATTCAGAAGAATGCTCAATCTTACCCTCAAATCCTCAAAATGACAACTGTCATCTCATCATGTCATGGCCCTACTATTTCTACCATTTGGAAAAAGATGCCAAAATGTTTTATTTTAGAGATTGATTACCATTCTCTGACAGTTCACATGTTTCATTAAATTCAATAATGTTCCAATTAATCGATCTGTTAGGAGACATTCTTAATTTAGTAAATGCTGGGGAGAATTCTAAAATTACCACTATATTTCTGACAGAAACACCACTGAAGTCTGGTAATTGATAGCTTTGCTGTTTTCCCTGATGGCCTGAAAAGCTTTTAAAGCTAAAGTCTGTAATTGTGTTCATCTTTGAAAATTAGTTTTGTGAAACCACACATTTAGTTCTTGCTGAGAAATCTCATTTTGGTAATTTTTAACATAATTTAAAATGCATAAACTAAATTAGTTTTTGTAGTTAAGCCAGCATATTTTTCTTCAATTTTTATCTCTTCCTAATATATATTTGACCTTGAAAACGGCAGTGTCTGTAGGATACTGCAGCTAGGAACAAAGAAATAATTTTCATTCCATCACTATGGTTACACTTTCTTCTGTCTCCGGCACAGACCTGTCTGGAACTGTTGAATAGACAGTCCTCAGGAGGGCAAGAAAACTTCATTTATTATCATTTATTTCTTATTACACAAACACACACACATGCAAACAAACACACATAACAGAGATCTGGATGTAGAAAAAGACTGCATTTTGTTAATGTTGCATGTGGGGTAGGTCCAACAATAAAAATCAGAGTATCATGAAAGTCCATCCCTCCCAGGCTGGTTTTTCAGTCTCAAATGCTTGCATCTGCTTGTTTCAAGTGGTTCAGCAAAATACAGTGTAAACACTAAGGCTGCCAGTGGGGCAAGCTCAATGTTAGCTTCATGGACATCTTCATTTCCCATAGTGATGATGGAGACAGACTAGAAGTGATGATCATGACTTCTGTCTGACCACTGGAAACCTGATTTGGAATAATTTTGAAATATCCTCTAATGCCTATCTTTATTCTTACAGAACAAAGCAAACAACAGACCCAGGAACATGAAACACTGTTCTTGAGAAAAGAAAGAATCTTTACACTGATGGTTCTGCACTTTTTCAAGTAACTTTATCATCTACTTGGCAACAGAGTGAGGTGGGTCAAACTTCTATTTCTTACCTTATTCAGAAGGCACAAACGTTGCTCTGCTTTTTGACACTTTTAACAAAGAAAAGCCTGCCTTCTGTTAGTTAAAACATATCCAGTATTCATATTTGTGCAAAGTCCCATAACAGGCATATCTCCTCTTTGGGAAAAAAAGTAATCTCCAAAATCACAGTTGTTAGTGTCACAGTATACAAAATTGTATCTCTCATGTGAGCTCAACTCATTAGAGACTTCATTCAGAGCTAGGAAGTGTTGCTAGGAAATAAAAAAACTGAAAATTATTGACTTTAAGATTTCAATTCATCAAAGACTTCATGTTCCTGGAAAGATTAAATATGTGTTGAACTCAAAGCATAGCATCAAAATTGATACTCCTTACCTCTACGTCATGGGTTTAAAAGTTCATCCTTCTTTTTCTTTTCTAGCTTATTTTTCCTTACATTGTTATGGAGCAAAATCTCTTATAACACATTAAGATTTAAACAAACATTTCTCTGATTTTTTTTTTTTCCCAGAATATAAAAATAGAAAAAATACAGGCAAGCTAACAAAAAACTTAGCTGCACGAAAAGCCACATTTGATAAAAAATAATATTTTGCTGTAGATCAACATTCACAGAACTCATGTTATAAAAAATTTGATGTCAGATTTCTTTGTTTTTACTTTGTAGTAATCCCTACTGAATGCATATACTCCTTTTCTGGCCCACAAACTCTCACTGTGTTCTGTTCCTTACTGCCACTTTCATCTTGTTTTGGGTGCTGATTTTTCTTATTTTCATTAAACACCATCATTCTGAAGCACTCCTTCTTCTGCTCTGTAATGCAGTCAGAACAGTAAGTGATTTACCCAAAGGTGGTAAGTCATGCCATGGGACTAATGCCCAGTCAAGGCAATTTGCCTTTCACCAGCTCCAGCTGAGCCCACAGACTACCTGGGCCTTCACAGACTGCCTTCAAAGAATTATCTTGGAGGGAAGTTTTAGAAATACATGCATTTGAGACAGAGAAAACAAAATGGCCTCATTGATAATACCTATGAATTATAAAAAAGCATATCAGTTGAATAAACTATCTGTTATCTGTTATAGCTCCTGTCTACTAAGATCATTTTGATCACATTCACCTTGTTGGGAAAAAAAAAAAAAAGTAAAAAAAAGAAAAAAAAAAGAAAAAAAAAAAAGAAAAAAGCACAGTTTTGCCAAACATTGCACAAAGAAGTTAGTGCTGTGCATGGTGAACAGGTTTGGCAGTGGTAGCTTGCAAGATACAGGATGAAACCCTCCCACCACACATCTCCTCAGGCAAGACACTATCTCTCACCTGAAATGAGCCCTCTGCAAGTAGGATTTCTCACTTCATCTAACCAGAGTGCTACAGAAATCAGTTGTACTATTGAGAAGCCATCACGAAAATAGGTACTTCTAAAACAAAACACCAGGCAAAAGAAGGGTCCTTCAGCCGCACCTGAGACAGGTACATAGTATATCCTCTAGGATTCAAGCCTTCAAGAGCGCAAACAGAGCTAAAATGCTGGTGAGGTCCATCAAGTGCCATGAAGTAGGAAGAGGTAATAAACCCCCCCCAAAAAAATCCCAAGGATGAGCTATGCTTGGTCAGCCAGCCTTGGTCAGCCCTGAGGTAGAGCTCTGGTCTGATTTCTCCCATGATAAAAGTGCAGAAGCTGAATGTTAGATTACACACATTTTCCTTCTAATTTCTCTCCTTCTCTAGATTATTCATAATTTGGTACACCTTTGGGCTTCTACTAACATCTATGCTTCTACTTCTCTGGAACAAAGTGACTTCATGTTTATATACTTAATGAGAGCAATCCTAATGTGATCATCCACAATCATCCTACAAAGCATCAGGCAAAGTGTCATAATGTAAGTTAAACAAACCTTCTACTGTCCTGTTCATCCCTCATTCCTTCCAAAGTCGGTTGTATGACATATTTTCTCACCTTTTATTTATCTTTTATTCCTATTCACACGTAAATGAGCTGGGGATACTATCTTCATGTCTATAAAGATATTGATATTTCTCTTATGAGATTCTGGTACAGAGAGACTTCAGACTCTTCAGAGAAATTTCTGTATTAGCAATTAATTTGGGTGGACGGTGTACCTCAAATTGTGTAACTCTTACTCATGTAAGTATCCACATAAAACTACTTTAGCATGTTAGACATAGTGACCAACTCTATGCTGAGCAAATCAAGAGGAGCATTTGAAAGGAAAACATGCATCTCCTCTCCTCCCTAATGCAAATGGTATGATATGAGAAAGAAAAATCTCTCTGTTCCAGGTATGAAGCACCAGCAAGACTCTATAATTTGAAACAGGGTGGAATTTCTATGGGGTGGCCTTAATTAAGGTTAAGAATGCACTGTGGGAGATGATGAATTTGAAAAATGTGACTTAGGCTTCCTTTAAAGTGTTGACTCCCGACTGGGCAATTAAAAAACGAAAATGAGTGCATGCAGAGAAAGCCCACCCGATGTCCTCTATGTTTCAGAGCCTAAAAGCAGCTTCTTACTGCCCTTCTCTCTGGCAGGTTTCCAACCTACACTTCTAGTACTGTCAAACTGTGTTTCATTTTTCTTGTAAGTGTTTTAAATTTTCAGTGATCATGATTTTATTTGAAATTATCTTCAGACATGGTACGTGGGCTGTGAATGAGAATAGTCTAAGGAAAATTGGTAACAGCAATTAACAGTAAGGGAAGTTCTTAGAAAAGTGTCAGTCTTTTCAAGAAGAGTTGTAATACTATTTTCTGTCAATACAATTTTCCTTTTCATAGGTAATGCATAAATAGGAACATGTCTTAGGATCTGTCCATACTGACAAATTAGCAGTGATTCAACATGTAGAAACTATTTTTCTTGTGTTCCTTTTCTGGCTAGACACTTAGACTTTGATTCCTACTTTGATTCTCTGTCAGTTTCCTAAGAATAAGAATATGTGGGTTATATTGTATGAAAGACATGCATGTGATAGATCTAAAAATTTCTATTTGTAATAAGAATTTCTGGTCTGGAACAAATATCAATGCATATATGTATACATATACACTTGCTTTAACTACATGAGTATATGGAATTCTCATGATGAATTGGTGCACTGGTCACAAATACACACACTTGACCCCAGCAATTCTCATTTGAAGATTGTTTTCTATTGCTTATATCTTGGCCTGAAATCTTCCATGCTAGGGGATTTCCCTCAGGCTCAATTGTTTTGAAAAATTTAAATATGCTTCTAAGAAAGAAAAGGGAAAAACAAGTGTCTTAGCCAATTCAAAATGGGAAAAAAGAAAACCTTTCTATGATTCATCTTTGAGTGGAGAACATTATTCTCTCATGCGGTGGAGAAGGGATGCACAATTTTGCCAGGGAGTTAACTTTTTGACAAGAATATGCCCTTTATTACAACCATACAATAAGTTCCCACTTTTTCAGCAGAGACATGTCCAGCAGTAAGTGTAGCTGTCTACTTCATGACTGCCCCAATATTTACACTTTCCTCATAATTAGAGTTCCATACTTGTAGAGCAACACTGGATCCATGTGCAATCCTAACACAAGAGCAAGGAACTTACCTTACTACTTTGAATGACCATCCTGCCACCATGCAGGCCTCAATTCATCTAAGCACGGAATAGAGGATAGTATCTGGACTTGTGTAGAAGGGGCAAAAGGAACATATCAGGATAAATGTCTGTGAAGCAAAGATTGACAGAAGTGAGCAAGAAGCTGGACCAGGAAAATAAAGCTACCTTTTGGCCTGATTAGGGACAGACAAGCCAATACCTAGGCCCTATCTATGGACTGAAAAACCTTTCTGCCTTTTTGTAAAACTCTATGATTAAGTAAGTCAGAATATCTTTATGTAAAACAGACATAGGACCAAATTAAAATTGCTCAGCTGTCATTGCATGTGCCATTACATGTCAATAACTAGCTTGTATACTTTGACCACTTTATTGTGCATATACATTTGCACATGCATAAATATCTCTGCTTTAGGTAAGAATAAATCCAAAGGAGAAATTTTTGTGCAACTGAAAACTTGTATTTCAGCTGACTGAACACTTCATAGCATCTTGATGACTAGCATAATCACACAGAGTTAATGTTAACCCATTCTTCATAGACTTTGTGCTGCTAGATGTCATTATTATTCCATTACATTTCCAGTGGTGCAGCAGAATTTACTGTGCTTACAAAATTCACAGCAATACAAAAAGCCTGTTCTGTTAAACAATCATCAGCAATCAAGCAGTTTCTGAGAAAATAGGGACACATACATCATCTCAAGAAAGATCAAAATCATAAGAAGGAGATGAAGAAACAGTGCCCTGACACAAAAAAATGCTGTTACGGTTGGTACCTTTAAAGCAAACAAAAAGATCCTCATTAAGCATGTTAAAATCAATCCCAAACAAACAAATAAGACCCCACACCAAACACCCCCAACCTCCAGTTGCAATAATCTCCCATTACAAATAGCATTTTTTTTGGCATATACATTCTGCATGGCTTAAAATATGAAGTAAGAGTCTTGGAGCACATCAAAAAACAACTTACTCTAAATACAAATGTAGAGATTAAAAAAAAAATATCCTTTTACTGGAACATTAGGTGATCCTTCAAGCCCTTGAACATATTGCAGAGGAAAAAACCCAACCCAACCCAACCCAAACCAAAACAAGTAGAGCCTAGCTATTTTTCTGTAGAGGTCATCAGATGAAAAAGACCAAAAATCATTTGGTGTTCTAGTGGCTGATGGATTGTCTCTAGTTTGCAGTTTCTGAAATAATAGGGTTTCTGTATTGCTTTGTTTCATGCTATAAAAACAGCAAGAATTTAGACTGTCTAGGTAGGTCTACTTCCAATCAAAACAGGACACTGAAAAGACTGGAAACCCTAATTTTAACAGAAATACACCAGAAAAATATATTTCTTCCCTTGAGATTCCAGACCATTCTGAATTCACTTCAGTCTTTAGGCAGATAAATAAGGCTGCCTCAGCCATCTTCAGTGTATTTAGGTCTCTATTGCTCAATCTGTGCACCTAAAGAGCAGCCTGAAATCTGAAGGAAAAAAATGGAGTTTGCTTCAGAGTAATCATTTTATCCAAAACTGGAGAGGGACAGTTCCATCACCAACACAACACTCCTTCTGGCTGCCAGTGGAGTGAGTGCCTACGGAGTCCGGTCCCACACAGACCAACCAAGTCAACAGAATTTCATTTTACACTGAAGGCCTGCCTTTGAAAATTCCACCTGCCTTCTTCCAGCTCTACCTAACACAAAGTATTAAGAACAGTAAAAAGGGCAGTAACACACACAGTTATTAGCGTTGAGCTGTTTTGTTCAAGGTGCTTGAGCACTGGCCAACTGAGAGAGGGATTGACTCAGCTGCACCACCACATCATGGTGGGGAGAGAAGAAGAAATCACAAAAGCCAAAGAAAACAAAGTGATATCTTGAGATAATCATTAGACATATCTCCCCAGGCTCCCCAGTTGCAGATTTTATCTGTAATAAGAGTTCTCGTTACCCTCCTGCAATAATGGCAACTATTTTAGGTCCTGACTCCAGTTGCTCAGGGTGCACCAGGACTCAGGTTATCCTCTGCATCCATTAGCACCGGGCACACTACTTTTACTATGTATGACTCTTCTCAGAGAGAAGAGAGTGGAAAACAGAGCTCCAGCTTTGCATCTGCCTCTCATTTCTGTGTTATGTGCAGCAGCAGGTTTTGCCTTTTTCCAGGGCGACAAAGGGTTAAAGAGGACAAAGAAGCAGTAAAAACCCGCTTTGATGGGCTTTGTGGGCTGTCATAAGGGAAATAGCAAGGCAGCCACTGCAGAAATGGTGAAAGACCAAGTGCGCTCAGCTCTTCCTGGCATCAATGTGATTTGATTCAAGTCTAGCAGGAAATGGCTCTTAAGCACATACTTAATGTAGCACTTTTAGAATGCCACCAGAGTTTTGATATATTATTAATTAGATTAAAAAGGGAAAAAAAGACATAGCAGATACCACCAATTACTATAGCACAAGCTGTAAATAGTCTGCCTTTTCAATTTTTCAAGTCTTCTAGATATATTAATCCTTTATTTGATACACTAATTTCCTATCAAAGTGGACAGTCCTATAGAGCACATTTCATGTATATTGTACAGGTGACGCTAAATGTTCTCTAGACGTAAACAAAACTCTTTCAATTTTAATTTCAAGATATGTCTCATTTTAATAAATGTACATAAACTGTATTTAAAGAGGGTGTACAGTATTTATGTGTAGGTCTAGCAAAAGTCTATTCTCAACCACAACCATGCTTTAAAAATACGCAATTTCTGTAAGAGGTGCAACCATAATGTTGAAGGTGGTACTGGGCTGCAAATTATGTTGGACCACACTCATTCCTGTTGATTTGCTAAAGTCTTCTCTGGGAGGGGAACAGATATTCCACACATAATTCATAGTAAGAGTCATACAGAGGTAATTCAAATATTATTAGTGCACTTCAGATACCATGAAATTCTGAGATATTTTTCACAAAATTGATTTCAGGGCAAGATGAGCAACATATAATTCTTTGGAGTTCTCTGCAGCAAAACTACAAGACTAAACCCAGCATCTGTCAGAGAAGGCAGGGGAATGAGGGAGGAATGGCTGATGAGTATTTCTACAGGAATAGTTTCCACTAATCTCCTTTTGAGAATGCAGCGTGTTATTTACTTTTCAGGGAAAGAAATTATAAATGCCACTAACTTGTCTTCTTTTCCTGGTGACCTTAGTCCTCCTGTTGAGTAGGAATATGCTGAGGTAAAGCATGAGAGAATACAAGACAACCACAGCTGAGTCAAATAGACCCTATTCTGCGACATCCAGCATTTCCAAAACATCTGTGCTCACTTGGACATCACCATATTCCTAATTTTAATAGTGTGTATAGGTTAGTCTGGTGTGACAAAATCAGATTGCTGACAAGAAGATGATGCTTAAAAGGTCAAAGCTGCTGTTGTACAGAAGCTTTACTGAGAAGCCATCTTTATTTTGTATTTATAAGCATACCAGTGTTTATATAAACCTATTAATTGTGTTTATGCCATATAAACCATAGTAATATAATTTTTACGTCAATTTTTTAAGGTCTAAGACTTAAAATCTGGGCATTGCAATCCATACCAATGTGATTCATTGTAAGTGCTGAAAATTAGCTGAAGAACAGTTAGCCTCTGCATACAGATTACCCACAGTTTACACAGTGCAACAAACAATGATGTTTATTAGACCTTAACTTACATAGTGTCTAAGATTCAACACTTCTAGTAGTTCTGAGAAATGTAATGGTAAAATTTTGAAGTATAATCTCTGCAATTATATTCCTCTCCACTAAGGCAGAGTTGGTGACTACTACCGTTTCTCTGTAGGAGAAGGTACTGGTGGGGAACAGGGGACCTGATAGTGGCGCTGCAGCAGTGCTGGCAAATCTGGATGTGCAACAGGCGTGGTGCAGTTGTATACCTTAGCCACAGGAAGGCCGAGCCAGAGGGCACAGAGGATGCTGGTTTGTTGATTTCATAATTAAGCAGATCAGGAAATGAGACATGGCCAGTTAAGAAGTTGAAGAAAATCCCAGTAAAGGTCCTTGGTCAGCACTTCCACAGGTAGTTTAACAGGAAAACCCTTGACTAGCCCATTTTCCTGGAGAGACTGCACAGAAAATGATATATAAAACTTCAGAGGCAAAGAGTGCAAATAAATGGTATCACAATGTAGAAAGAAAGCTCAGGCAACTAAAGAATTGAAACACACATCTCATGAACCACTGCCTGTATATGGGTCAAAGCTGTGTTAAAGTGCATGTCTGCATTATTGCAGTAGTGTTCATAATGGTCTTGCAGGGTTTCAGATCATCTGCTCAGTAGGAATTAAATATACCTTTAAAACTGTACATGTTTTCTTGGAAAACCCACAGATATATACTTTTTAAAGAGGCGACGCAGGGTGAAGAGTTAGTGTATAGAAGATATTTTTATTTTTTATATAGAATTGCTTTTCCTACCAATAGAGGAGAATATAAAAAGTTGTCTGAAGCAAAATTCCCATTAAAGTCTAATGGGACTTGAACATTCAAATCATTGCCTAGATTTGAGAACACCAGTCAGAGAGTCCCAGCTTCACATATTCTGTCGCACTTCCCCACCACATTAAATTGCTGTGGATAAAACACAACAGTTTCTTAACTGGTATTTTCTGTTTGTTGTTTGTTTTGTTGTCATTGGGTTTTTTTTACTTCTCTCTCTTACTCTTTGGAAAAGGTTAGAAAAAGTTAAAAAAAAAAAAAAGAAAGAAGGAAAGGGGAAGGAGAAGGAAGGGGAAGGGGAGAGCAGAGCAGAGGGGAAGGGAAGGGAAGGTTTGGGAAGGGAAGGGAAGGGAAGGTTTGGGAAGGGAAGGGTTGGGACGG
>JAWWTY010000088.1:23208448-23256867 GCA_035222235.1 Margarornis squamiger
GAGTGTAGGCACAACAAACAGGAACCTGAAGAAACCTAAATTCACTTTACCAAATACTTTCCCTATTAAAAAAAAAAAGACCATTAAAAATAGACGTAATTTATAGCAAGCTTTAAATTTACTTTCAAAATTCAGATTTATAACATGCCTGAGTTTGTGGCAATAAAACTTGATACTGCATTTATTTTCAATGAATATGCAATGCAACAACACTTCAAGAAAAGAGTAATTAAATCAGAAAGTCTCTGGAGCCAAAACCTCTCAGAAAACATGAACTGTTGAACAGGGAAGGCAGACAGCTTGAAGTAAAGGCTAAAACAACTGTTTTGGATCCATCAGATAGAGTGCCAATATTAATCAAGGACAAAAAAAAATAAAGTCACCATTCTTTAACCTGTATTCGCAAGGATGGCAGGAAGCATAGACACCACTAGGAAAGAAGTCTTTCACTTTGATCTTTCACCTTCCTTTTGACAGCACAGGTTGCTACAGATTATCTTGTATTTCTAAAAATTAACACCAAACTTTTGAGACAGGCAGCAGTGGACTAGGTTTCTGGGCTATTTAATTTTATTAGAGAATACTGCCTTTCGTAAGTGCTGGCAAATAGCCCTGTTGTATCAGGTGTTTTAACAGAAGAAGCTTTTAACTGAGTAGAAGCTGTCAACATTCAAGCAAACACTTGAAGCTAAGAACATCCTTGCACTTAAAGCAACAGAAATACATGTGCTGTACTAAGGAAGCATCCTATTACATAAATGAGAATACTTTAATAAGAAGTGGTTCAAATTTAAGTTCAACTCTTGCTTTTGTAAAGTATGCAGTATTTATAACCAGTACGCTTACAGCTCTTGTAGCAACTTACAGTATTACAGAGTCACTAAAAACGTCATGTTGATCCTAAACTCACAGACAGGGATCACGTGAATAAGTACACAAAATAAGAAATTACATTTTATTAACTTCCTGCAGTTATGTTTGGTTTTTAGAGTGATCTTACAAATATAAAAAAAGATAATGTTTTCCTTCTTTTTCCTATTTATGTCTCAGAGCTGAAAGTTGATTGAAAATAAAGTAATTACAAAGTAAGACAGAAATCCATCAGATTTCATAGCATAAAGTTCAAAAACCTCTTAATCCATGGAAGTTGCTTACGTTGTTTTGAAAGCACCTGTAAGTTTATATTGTTTCCTCAATTTTTGTCGTAATTACTTAAGGTGTGGGCAACCATTCATGCTTTTCAGGTTGAAACTGCTGTTTGCCCGAAGAGGAGACTTTCCAAGTCTATCACAAATTATCACCTCATCCCACCAAAAAGACTCAATCTCTCCCTCAGCTTTAATCTGCTTGGCCCAGATGACCTCTGATGTGCTAGCACATCTGCTGACCCAAACCATTAGCCATCACAGCAGTAGTTTTGCAGACAGGTGCCTCTACACGTGCCTTTTACTCTGTGAAGTTTAATTAGGAAAATGTCAGTGCAAAAGATGCATTTCGAGATGTACACCTTGAAATGTTGAAAGTCCAAATGCCACAACTGGACAAAGCCCAACATGTAAGAATGTGCAAGCACAGTTGGATCAACAGCACTGACATGGTTAAAATAAAAACCCCAGGACTGTGCAATTTCATCTATGATGGAGCATAGCTCAAATTGTTTTCATTCCTCAAACTGTTAATGTTAAAAAAACAGATACTATCTCTAGTAATTAAATACATCTGTAATTCTTTTGATAGTAATTCCTAATTGCTGCTTTTCAAGACTTAGCTAAAGTCACCATTCCTATATATTTAGAAACCTTCATGTAGTGTATTTGAAGTGACAACACTAAGTTCTTTAACATCAGTCAGGCCTTCTCAGCAGTGTAGGTAAGAGTATCACAGACTTCTTAGTACCTGATGGCCTCTGAGTTTTATGCAAAAAACACACACCACATACAAAACCCAATGGACAGCCAGCCTTTTCAAAAAACGCATGTTTTTCATTCGTGATGGGAAAATATACTCCCTTGCAAAAGGAAGGCTTTCCTAGATACAGGTTGGAAGGCCACCTGTCTTGACTGATCTTGTTCCATATACCTTCTGCAGAAGACGGCCCACAAGCCTTGAGCGTGTTTTGCAGTAATGAAGCCCCTGCAAAGTGCCCCAGTGAGCACTCACATCCCCCAATTGCAGCTCATCCTCTGCCAGGGTCATGCTTCCAAGTTTATCTACCATTACTAGTCCCTCACAGATACTTACAGACATTCCTAGAACTCTTTATTATTTACATACAAAAGGAACTAGTCCTCCACCAAGTTGCATGAGGGAGCTTCACATTTTCTTCTTTAGCTTCATCCTTTGTCACCACCCACATGAAGGACCAGCCATGAGTAGTAGTCTGAAGGCTGAACCAGGCTAGGATGCTTCCTGGCGATATCCTCAGCCCAGGCCCCAGGAAAGCAGACTTCCCTGAGGTGAGGGTCCTTCCAGCACTCTGGAACCTTTGTTCCCCTTAGAAGAGAATCCACCTACTACCACAACCCTTTTACTCTTTCTTGTGGAATTGGACTTGATAGGAGGTGCAGTCTTTCTTGACTTGGCAACACCTCTGTTGGAGGACCTTTGTCCAAATCATCCATGATTTTCTTACAACATCTGAAGCCCTGTATCTATTGTACCTGGTTGGTAACTAGAATCCTAAGCTAAGTTATAAGTATCTCAAGAGCTTTCCAGAAATCTTTCACTCAGACTGCTTACTCCTTAAAGCAGTGGACAAGGTAATAGACCTGCTCATGACACTGTTTTCCCTTCAACTTTGTTTATTGATGTACTGAACATGAAAAAGTACAAAGAATCCAAACACAAAAGAAAACATGTACAACCTCTTAAATACTCAACAGAATATATTATCTATTCCAACAAATGTGAATTAAGTAATACTATACAACTTCAAATAAATACCAGCCTTATATTTTACTAAGTGCTCTGATAAACACTGTAAAGTGAAGCCCAATTTACATGCCTTCTCATCAATGCCGTTAGTTGCTACAGTAGTATAGGAAAGAAGCACGTAGCTACTGTTTTTCCCACACTGGAGAGTTTGTGATTTATATACTATATACAACTTTTAATGCAGAGGATTAGCTTTAACAATCTAAATGCACCTAAGAATGAGGAAGTGCTCAGGAAGCCAATTGATTTTTGAATAGCATTGAGTGGGTCAGCATGAAAACTCGCTTATTCACTTTAGCACGCGCTTCACAGTATATGTACTGTACTATACTGAAATTTTTATAACTACAATTTAAATCAATAAGAACCAAAAACAACTGCAAAGATAGTGTACAACTATGTTATGCATAGAACATTGCTTTTTCTAAGGGGAAGCGTATGAGCATCTCAGTTTATACAAAAGCAGGACGTAACTACATAGTTGTCAGTGCATCCTGGTGAAGGCATCAAACCCTCAGCTTTTTTTTTAAAAATTTAATCATAAGCTAGATGCTAGTCAGAAAATATTCTGTATTTGTTTTCCTTAAATTTCTTCAATACATGGTAAAGATTTTTTCTATTTCCCCAAATAGTGATTTAAGCGTCATACAAAGTTAAACTTCAATAGCATACAGGTATTTATGGTTTTCATATGAAAAATGTAAGGAAATTTGTTCAAAACATATGTTTATACTTGTTTTTTTACCACAAACATATATATAAACAAAAATGTTGCATCACGATAAACAGCTGAAGCTAGACTATCTACAGACAAAAAAGAGCAACAGATCTGATGCACTGTAAATTCAAGTCCTCAGGACAAAAAAAAAAAAAAGCAGACCTCAAGTAACAGTGTTAATGCCATTTACAAAGAAAAAACTCATACAAAAACATTCAAAATTGAACATCACTTGGCATGTAACTTAAAAAATAAATCAAAATAAAAATTGGCAGAAAGGTTCATAACTTAAGGTCTTATTTACATTACACAAAGCTCAGGTGTTAGCCTTCAACTTAACTTTCAAAATACCTCCTAACATACTCCAACTCAGGCTACTTCTGCTGATTTGCTACTGCGCAAACCATGCTCAATGTCTTTTCTTAAGACAAAACAATTCTTCAAACAATAGCAAGTACATCACTAAACACCATGAGCTCTATCTGAAGGGAATTCTTTAGGAAGAACAGATTTTTTTTTCCCCCATCTCTCAGTATTTTAAGTTTTCTGCTTGCTCTTATATTCTTTTTTTAAATTTTCACTTGTTTCAAAATCACAAATTAATGTGAGCCACCTACCACTTAATAACCAGGATGATCAATGGCTTCACTGATGATTACAAAAAATGAAACCAACAGTGCATCCCATTGACTTCACTTCTTAATACAAAGGTCTCAAAAGTATTTCTACATCATGAATCTTTCTAAATTTTTCCCAACAACTGCAAATTTCCTGGTAAGTTTTAAAAGCTCACTAGGTGTCATATGAAGAGATTTCTCAAAGTATTCAAGTCAAAATATTTGTTCCAGGACCAGTAAAAAGTTTCTCCAAATTTTTTTTTTTTTTTATAAAAATAGATGCTTTTTTTTTAAACCCACATCAAAGAGGCTCTTATCTCTTTGGCAAGGTACTGCTTTATGAAAAGTTCTCCAGTATTCTTACAATAAGCTTTTATAATGTGTTCCCATTCCCCAACCCAAATGATAATTATAAAATAAATACTGCTTACAACTTTATAAATAAAATGTAAACTTCAGATACTTTTCTTGAGCAATAGAAGAACAATGCATTACAATGTAAATTAAACAAAGCAAATCAAGAAATTAAATAAAACCCCAACTTAAACTATTACACAAAGCCTCAGTATTTACTCATAGGTTAAAGGCAGTCATGTATAAAGAAAAAAACTTCTTCCCTTAGCTGAAACATTTTAAAAGGTCCACCTTCTTCAAAGAAGGCAATAGAATATGCATTGTGACAGGTAAAAACCCTGTACCTCTTGTCAATATTCAAACACAAAAGATATTTACGAAGTTCAATTCAAATATTAGCAATAAAAAATCTCACATATTCTTAGGATGCTAAGTAGTCATTTTATCCCCATTTCCACACTGACATACAACAAAGGCATTTACTAATGCATAAAGCTTCTTGTAAATTGCCTTTGTTGTATAGTTTTCATGTATTAATGCACTGAGAAGAACTTGTTAGGCTTTGTGCGTTTTGTTTGTTTTGAAGGAGACCTGCAATACTCTGTCACCAAGGCGGTATCCATTCAGGCTGGCTATTGCCATAGCTGCCTCATCATAGTTTGTCATAGTCACAAATCCAAACCCTTTGCACTTGTTGGTGTTAAAGTCACGGATGACCTTCACATTGGTTACTGCTCCGAAGGGTCCAAACATTTGCCAGAGGATACTCTCATCAGCATCAGGGGCCAAGTTGTAAACAAAAATGCACCACCCAGTTCCTGCATGCCCAGGGATATTAATTCCAGCCAAACTGGTCATTCCATCAATGGTCATTGGAGGAAACCTACTAAAGAATGAGGGAAAGCAAAATAAAATTGTAAGGCAGCTGTTCACACAAAATCCGAGCAAAAAAATGTCAAAATAAATTAAAAAAAAATGATACAGAATGAACATGTTGCTCAGACTAATAAGATAACATCACAAGTATTTTCTGCCCCTCAACTGCACAAATACCATGTAAAAAATTATACACAAGTAGGGAGAACAGTGTTAGGTATGTCTGAGATGATATAAGAGAAAATCAAAGGAAAGCATGCTAAAAAACCAGTGAGGATTAGTCATTTGGAACAGGACTTCCATGGAACTGCTATAAAAGGTTTGTCTATTTCATGCACAATGCATCAAAATGAACAATCCCAGCTGAAGTCTCAACATGCAAAAATTCAACATAAGTCTTACTGAAGAGTTCGCAAAATACTTCAAAATAATTTTGTTATTATGAACCAAATAGTCCTTTTTTACCTCTTTACTCCATAAGCTATGTTGAGCAGATTGTCCAACCTGCAAAACATTTAGCAACATGTTCAGTCTTCAGACTTTTCTACCCTTTAAGATTAAGGAAACTTAGTATATTACTGTCACATCCATTAAGCCATACAGTACCTCATGCAGTGTTAAGAGTATCACCACTGAAACAGCTATCCCACCATACTACTCCTGATACAGTTAATGAATACAAGATAGTTCTTGGACAGTAACCACAGCCATAAAAAGTTCATTTCATAAAGTACAGCACTGCCACTAGTTTAGCCTAAGTCAAGTACTGTTAGGATAAGGCTACAGTCAGTGAGGTTTTGTTTTCCACATCACTAACTTGGTTTCGATTAAAAGTTTTATTGAGGTTTCTGACAGTTTGCACACATGACTACCAAGACAGATGCAGCATTTTGGAGCAGCAGCAAATGCTGTAACATGAACTGCAAAAAAAGATTTTTCATTTTCTTACTCTTTTTGGTAATTCCAAAAAGTCAAGCAGGTGAGGCAGAAGGCTAGCTAGACTGAGCAGGGCTTTTACAGCTAAGGCCAAAAAAGCAAGCATATGAACAGTGTACGCAAGATCAGGTGATGTAGAAGGAACACAAACATGCTTCTTGCCACTAAAGGAAGAAGATTTGTGTGGATGGAGCTTAATTGGAGTCAACATTGGGTAGAAATCTGGGAGACAACAAAAAGTGCTTTTTGAAATAAGTCAGTCACAAAGAGCAGTCCCAAAATAACATTGTCCCATTACACGATGAGGACCATCACCTCACAAACAAGGACACGAAAGAGGCAGAAATACTTAATGCTTTCTTTGCCAGTCTTCAGCACTGAGGATGGACTAACAGGGTCCCAAAGTCCTGAGGTGGAGGACCATGGCTGTGAGAATGACGAACAACCTTGAACTTGTGCGCGATGTGCTGCTCCAACTGGATCCCTGTAAGTCTATGGGCCTAGAATACTCAAAAGAGCTAGCTGATGTAATTGTGAGGCCTATCTTGATGATTTTTGAATGGTCTTGGGAATATGGAGAGATCCTAGTTGACAAAAAGCTGACTAACATTGTCCCAGTTTTCAAGAAGGTTGACCCTGAAAATTACCAGTCCATCAGTCTCACTTCAGTGCCTGGTAACAGAGAGGCATTATTCTGGGATGTATTGAGAAAACACCTAAAGGGTAACAGAGTCATGGGTCACAGCCAGTGCGGTATCATGAGAGAGGAGTCCTGCTTATCAAACTCCATTTTCTTTTATAACAAGGTAACCCACCTAGTTGATCAAGGGAAGCCAGTTGACGCAGTCTTTTTGGATTTCAGTAAAGCTTTTGATATTGTAAATACATCAGGTGATGAGCAAGTGTTACAGCAAATGGGATGACATCAGACTGGCAACCTGTCACTAGCGGGGTTCCACAGGGCTCTATCTTATCTGTCTTCAACATCTTCATAAATGACTTGGACAGAGGACTGGAAGGGATACTAACCAAGTTTGCCGACAACATTAAACCGGGAGGAGCTGTTGACTCCCTGGAAGGCGGGGAGGCCCTGCAATGAAACCTCGACAAATTAGAGAACTGGGCAATCACCAACCATATGAAGCTTAAGAAGGGTAAGTACCAGATTCTCCACTGGAATGAGGCAACCCTGGATGTACATACAGAATGGGGAATGAGACACTGGAGAGCAGCACTGGGAGAAGAGACCTGAGGGTCCTGGTTGACAGCAAGCTGAAAATCAGTCAAGCGTGTGTCCTGGCAGCCAAGAGGGCCAACCATGTCTTATGGTTCTTCAGGAAGTCAAAGAAAGTGATTGTCCTGCTGTACTCTGCACTGGTGCAGCCACACCTCGAGTCCTGTGTGCAGTTTTGGGCGCCACAACATAAAGATGTAAGGCCATCAGAAAGCTTTGGAAGAAGCACTACAAAGATGGTGAATGGCCTTGAGGGGAAGCCATACAAGGAGAGGTTGAGGTCACTTGGCTTGTTCAACCTGGAGGAGACTGAAGGAAGACCTCACTGCAGTCCTCATGGGGAGAAGAGGAGGGGCAGGCACTGATCTCTGCTCTCCAGTGATCAGTGACAATACCCAATGGAATGGCCTGAAGTTGTGTCAGGGGAAGTTCAGGTTGGATATTAGGAAAAGAATATGCTGTAACACACAGGCTGCACAATAGCTGCCCCACAATCTTATTTCATACAATGCACTTGGGTCCATCCTGCAACTTCTGCCCCTAACTCTGCCTATGGAACAAGGGCAAACATACTTTCATACAATATTCAGCACATTGTTGTAAAGTAAACCTTTTACTCCCTAAGAAATGGTAAGGAAATCCCCCAGATAATAAAATTGGCTATCCCCTTCCTTACAGCAGAAAGCCTGCTTTTCACACCTCTGAGACACTTGAGACACGTAATGCTGAAAAGCTGAAAAAATGAATGCAGAATTCAGTCAATGAACTCTGAATATTCAGCCTCTAAGTGAGGGTAGCCAATGAAGAGCTTTTGAAATTTCATACTTTCTCTTTGAAGAAAACTGCCAGCTGATCTTATTTCTTGAAAACTAAAATAGAAACTGCTTGAGCATATTACTGTTTAACACATTCCAGTCACATCCTTCAGGGGCAGAGGGAGGGAAGAAACAATCAAATGACTGAAACAAAATCCAAGGTACCCATGAATGTAGATAATACAGTATTTGTTTCACTTTGTTCTCACCATCTGTCCTTTTCAATAGACTAAATATCACAGGGAACTATATGGCTGTAGTTTCAACATGATGCGAACATATATCCCCAAAAAAACGCATACAAAAAATATTTGAATAATCTTCATTATGAAAATTTGTAATAAGAAAAGAAAGTGTGGCATGAAGAGCTTAGACAATTGACTAGGACAAAAAAATGAAAGACAGAATGGGGAGGAAAAAGAGGGTGAGGAAGAGGAGGCTGCTTGTGCATGCTTTATGGTTAAGAAGAAAACTAAACTGTCTAGGTCAGTGTCAACTGAACCAACTTGCACATTTCTGAAGAATAATCTTGGAAACGAGAAGTCATCTTTGAAAAAAAATTTTAGTGATTGAGGAGAAGAAAAAGAAGTCACTTCAGTTTAATAAGTAGGTTGATTAGATATTACGATGGCATGCATTTTTGTTTTAAGCTGTACTGTAGGAGCAGAGCTAAGTTCAACATTCATGTGTTTCCTTCACAAAGAAGTCAGACAAGCAGGAAAGCACGGAAGTGGAGGCAAACAAACAGGTCTGTGAGAACACGCAAGTTTCAGCACAGTTGCACACATTATCTGACTTACCTAAAACGTTGAGCCTGCTGAGCTAGAGGTGCTGGATACCTTCTGTTTGGAGAATGGTACAGCTGGGAAAGAATGGCCTGATTGGTTTTTTGGCTTGGATTGTTAGCAAACTTTACAGTGATGGGCTCTGTGGCACCTGGAGGTTTCTGGCCGTTCAAGCCCTTGATAGCTTCTTCTGCTTCAATTCGCTTGTCAAACCGGATAAACCCCACGCCCCTTGATACCCCTGCACAAGGTGAAGGAAGCATATAATGATTAATTCAGAGACTCCAGAATATCAGATGTTAACATTTTATTTCCAAGGTCAATTGCTATGTCAGTGGTAAACACATTATAATTTTGAGCTTAACAGAATCAAGCTTTGGCTCAGAGCAAGAATTTTCTACTGTAACTTTAATTTCTGTTTTTAATTTAACTGATGTAAGATTCATTTGTGCAAAAATCTTGGAGGTTGAGGGAAAACTTTGGAACTAACTTAAACATAGTGAGACAAAGAGGAATTCTGAAACAAAGCAATTTTAGTGAGGATGGAGGTGAACGCAGAACCAGCTGTACTGTAAACTCTGGTCAGTTCATGCTACTTTGCAGCACCTAAATTCACAGAAATTCCAAAAACAACTTAGTTTCTGCTCTCCAGCAGCAAAAAAAAAAAAAAAAGGCTTATGCCTGCCTGCAGTACACCTTGAAGCTCCCTTTAGAGCAAATATGCTGCTAGGATGATGACATGCAGGTTCTAGACTGCAGTAATGGGAATTATGGCCATGTTCTAACAGTCTATGATTACCTTGAAGTAAAAGATTCAGTTTCAGTATATCACCATACACCACTGTCATTTTTGAAGGAAACTTCTTTTGGTATAGAAAAGTCAAACAACATTCGAGGGGATCAGAAAGTGTTTAACAAAGGTCTTTCAAACATTGCACATTGAAAATTTACAGTTTTAGACAAACACACTAAGGCATCAATACTTGAACCAGTTAACATTAAAGCTACTAACAGCCAACATTAGTTGAATGTTTGGTTGTAATATTCCTAGTGTCATTTAGAGGTCCTTTATGTTTTGGTTAATGAATAAACAGAGGAGCTAGGTGCTTGTCCTCACTTGAGAAAGACATTAACAATAAATGTATTCTGTTAATAAACAAAGCTGATTTAAACCATCAAAGTAATTAAAAAAAAAAAAGCTTTAAAAGAAGCAAATGTCACAGCTTCAACCCTGCATTTTTTATCTGTCAGTTTGTGTCACAACCTTATTATTCATACCATCTTGAGCCTACCTCTTCCAAATTACTCAGGAGGAGGAGGAAAGAAACCTTGAACACAAGCAACAGTCTATATGCTGGAAAACTACTGTGCAAATACCAGGATTTATGAATACTTAGAATTACTGTGCACATTAGAAGTTTATTTATTTACTGGCCCATTTGTCAAATCCCATCTATTTCTATGCATGAATATACAGGAACATACTGTAAACAGCTAGTTATTGTACAAAGACTGAAAATCTGACCCACAAATCTGCTACTTCTACAAGTCTGTATTTGGTCTTTAGCTTTCTGTTCCACGCCTCTCCACACGCTCAACAATTCCCACTATTAAAACACTCTGTAAGTATTTTGTGTCAATACTCAGATTTCTTTTAACTTAGTGGAACTGGAAAGGAGTACATACAAGTTCCTCTACAGGTCAGCCAAGAGTCAAACACTGGCATGTACAATCCTTTAAAAGTAAGACAATTTGAAAACTCCATGGTTTCCTAAAGCTGAAATCTGTTGGTCACCCACAAGGACATGCAACTTTGAAAAGGTACAACTATAAAAATATCCAACCTAGCTTATTCAGGGAATAATTATGCAAGCAAATGAATTCTGTCCCACACCCTTAGCATTCTGAGAAGAGGAGAATTTGGAGAGCTTCTTTGTATACTGCTTTGTACACTCAATACTTTTGTGATGTAGTTGGCATTCCACTCGATTGCTTATTTCTGGCAAAGACCTCACAGGAGGTGATGCAGCAAGTTATAAAGCTCCTTGACATCAGCCATTTGTAACAGCAAAAACATATGCATTACTGTCCGAGTCTGAAGAATAACCAGGGTGTCACTGACAACCAGTCACTGATTGAGACACATACTGTAAAACAATGCAAATCACCTGCTACATCTTAGTACTTTAAGGCACAGTTAATCACAGAACTTATCTGCTCCTGAGGAACTCAAAGTTCATGCATATGCCCAAAGTTAATAATTCAACCTTGGAAAGAGTCTTAACAGCAATTACCAGTGTGGGTCTTCCATAATCCCAGCCTCAGAGAACCCACTGTGCATTTCCGCATAAAATTTTCTTTTTAGAAAAAAAAAATTTTTTTTATATACAGCATTTTATAAGGTGCTGAGAGACTACTTTAATGCAGCAGCTTGCAAAGGAAGATTATAGCAGCTGTAAATTTATTACAAGTCATCAAACAGGCTTCAAACCTGCATCTTCAGGGTGGAAATGACTCAAGCTGGCTCTGTACACTCCACAGTCTATTTTTGCCTATACATATTTATGAACAATTCCAGCAGAAAAATGCATTTTCTGGTCTACATACACCTTTAATGCATTTTAGAGACAAGGCTATTGTACTGAAAGATGAAATATATCTTAAACTCTCAGTCTAAAAAGAAAAGGCCATGCAAATCTGCCTACTTACCAGTGACTTGGTCAATCAGAATACGAGAAGTAATAATGCGTCCGTACTGGGAAAAGATCTGTTCCAGTTCTTTCTGGATCATCGTTTTTGGAAGTCCACTAACATACAAATTTGCATCTCTGATAGAGGCCGAACTTGGTCGCGCATATGAAACCTTAGGATAAAAACCCAAAAAAGCAAAAAAACTAGAAAAACACTCTAAAGCCAGCTAAAATAGGTCAGTCATTTGTTCTGAGCACTAAACTGCCTCCAAGAAGAGAGCAAACAGAAAAGTTACCTTGCAAAGCCAGATCACTGTGCTTTTTGTTTTTCATTTTTCTGGAGCTGGCTTCTGAAAACATGGAAGGAGTGCAACACAGACCATGTAGGAGAAGCTGACTACATGAACTCATTATAACTGAAGAAGCACTTTCAAATAAATGAGAAAAAGCTAGTTACACACTCCAGCAAGCCTTGGTGGAGAAAAGGCCCTCACTTAGCTTACTCTTAAGATTAAAAAGGCAAATTTTACACATTCCAAGAATGCCCTTTTTTTTAAATTCTCATTAAAAAGTGCTAAAACATACAAGAAATTAAGATTTCAGTGTGATGTCAAGGCCAAACACACAAAAAGGCAGTCCAAAGCACTTAAAGGTTTGCAAGTGTTTTTCAAGTGTTATGCTCTTTGTACACGTGTTGAGGTTCCTGTCAAATGACACACAATCATTCATGAGGTCCAGATAAACTCTGCTACATCACTTTCACAGGCCTAAGAATGAATGGCAGCAGTAGGAATTCAACCTGCATTTTGACTGTTCAGCAGCCTACCAATTTCAGCAACACAGTCTTACAATCAAATGTTATCTAACAATGAACTTCACAGATCCTTTTGCACAGTTTACTTGCTGCCTCAAAGCATCAGTCAGAAACATTTTAAGATGATCAAGTATATCCTTCAGCTTTTAGACAATGCTACAAAACCAGTATGTTCATTATTTCTGCTGAAGTCTATACAAGTGGTCTTATGTTTACCACGCAAATAAGGAGAACATCCATGCTTCTTGAACAGGACAAAATACTTTTGTCTGGGGTTTTTACTATGCAAAATGTAAAAATAAAAAAGGAGTCTCAAGAATTAGTCAGATTTATCTCCTTTCCTTCCCTCCCCTGAAATGCACTATTAGCCAGCACTGGGCAGCTGAAACTTGATTCTGCAAATCTATCTTTCACCTAACTCTTTGACATTTCCTTTCACATCCTTTCTGTCTCACTGCCATGCAGATCAGCAGACTCCTAATAGTCCTGTGGAAGCAAAACAAAAACAAGGACCCTGGAGATTAAACAAGCAGTAGCCTGAACAATGCTGAGATCCTTCAAGTTTTACCCAGAGGCTTTGTGCAAGGTGCCTTTGTCCTGGCTGAACAGGGCTGATCTAAAAAACTTGTAGCTGTTCAACACAGAGCCTTGTGAGCCACACTGGCTTCTTTCCACATAAGAGCCACACAAGAGTTGAATACGTATGTTCAAAGTTACAAGAAAACAGAGAGAAAAGCTTGCCTGCATTCAGCCATAGAAGCAACAGAGACAGTGATGGCTACCCTTTTCTACCAGGCAGAAAAACACAACAGCAATGAATGAACAAACTTGCCCTAATTACCCATTTGGGTCTTTGAGAAATGAAGTTCCATGCCTTGGCACTTGGCAGGATAACTTTAAGGAGACTGAAGGCCAAACAACGGAGACAGACTGCCTGCGGGATGGAACTAGACACAGTATGTTTAAGTGTTAGCAAAATCAAGGAGTTCTGAATAGCTAAGTCAATGTTTGTTTTCAAAAGGAACCCCTACACCACCACCCCAGAATTTATCTCTGTGGTAGGTGGGTACAGCAACAAAGTCTGTTTATACCTGAACACAATCAACTGTTTTATAGTTTTAAGGTTTTTTTTGGAGTTGGGATACACTGAATAGTGTCCTATTCGATTCTTTTTAAGCTGTCAGAGAAGTTTCTTTCTATATGCATTTGGTCTGATCATCTGGAGACAATTTCAAACTCCTGGGAGTGATCATCAGCTAAGAAAGAAAGAAAAACAGTAACTTATCTTTAACAAGATAGCTCTGCAACTGCTGATCAAGCATTTCACTACTGAGAAACTAAAAGCCCCGTGGTTTGCTGTAGATTAAGGACCTATTGTGGACTTCACAGTAGCTCTGAACTCAAATAAATAGCTTTTACAAAGTTCCTTTCTAAACATGCATGCTTGCAAATACTCAGAAGAGAGGTTTTAGAGTGTTAGCCTCATAAGCTTCTTTCAAACAGGACAAAATATGTCTTTATGAATAGATGACACCAAAAGCCTGCCAAAACCCTTAAGCCATACCATATGGTGCTACTGTCTTCTCAGTAACCAAACTATCTAGACTTTGCTCTAGAAGTAGTTCTACAGATGTTGATAGATCAAATAGCTCCAGTTTCTAAGCAGTACAATGCAGTAATTGGAGTTTCCACCCACTGCCCACTCCTGACTGTCAAAATCATTCCAATTTGACACATAAAATGGAATAAAACTGAGGAAGTACAACAGAGGTAACAGTTGTGATCTGCATGAAGAGAGACACACAAAAAGCAAAGAAAAACCTTAAGTAATTGACCTGTGAGGCAATGGTTAATACCCAAAGCTTTTTTCCTTCTGGTCAGTGAGAGATCTGATGGCCAATAAAAAAAGATACGTAGGAATATACTGTCAGCTAAAGAAAGTCTGAGGAAAAACAAACCCACTGCTGAACAGTGCAGGAAAACTGCTAATCAGGGACACAGAAAAGGACAGAACACTCACACTTTCCTTGCCACTGTCTTTACCGGTACAACTGACTCTCAGGGATCCCATGCCCAACAGCAATAGAATGTCTGGAAAACGAATACGTGCCCTTAAGTGGTGGAGTATCACACTGAGGAATACTTAAACCACACAGACAAGTCCATGGGGCCTGAAAGGCTGTGCCCACAAGTGTTGGGATCACTGATGGATGCCACTGAAAGGTAACTACCAGTTGCTTTTAAAAGGTCATAGGGAACAGGGGAGGTTTCCAAGTGGAAAGAAGCAACTATCACCCATCTTAGAGCGGCAGAAAATTCTCTTGCCTACAGGCCAGCCAAACTCAGTCACCAGGAAGGTGATGGAGGAACTAAACATGGAAGTCTTCTTCAGTCACATGAGTAACACGGAGGTGAACTGGATGCAGTCAGCATGCATTTATAAAGCTAAAGTTTGACCAGCCTAACAGTCTTCTAAATTCGCATGACTGCTTTGGTGAACAAGGAGAGAAGAATGGATGTTGCTTACATCACCTCTACAGAGACCTGACACTCTCCTGTAATATCCTCATCAAGTACACATTAAGTACACACCCAATGTGTGCTTAAACGATTCTGTAAATACATGCTAAGTGGGAGAGTGATAAGACTGAAAACCAGCTGAACTACCAAACTCAATGGGTTGCAATCACTGGCATGAAGTTCAGTTGGATGTTAGCCACTGGCCTCCATCGATACAGGATCCAGTACTGGCTAATATCCTCACTAGATCATGAGGCAGTGCACCCTCTGAAACTTTTACAGATTACAGAAAATTTGGAGGAGTCGCTGACAGGCCAGGGGGTTGCACTGCCATCCTGAGGGACTTGAACAGACTGGATAACTGGACAAGCACGATATGCAAAGAAGTTGAACAACGAGAAAATCAGAGTCCTCCCAGTGGAGAAACTAATATAATGTCCAAGTACATGCTTGGAGCTCACTGGCTGAAAAGTGGCTTGTCAGAAAACCTTGGAGCCCTTTTTAGACACCAAGCCGATCATAAGTCAAAAGAAGGTACCCCTGCAACACAGATGGCCAACAGCCATCTAGGCTGAATTAGCAGAAGCATTACCAGCAGGTCAAGGGAGGTCATTCTTCCTCTCTACTCAGCACTGGTGAGATTTGTGGGGGACTGCCTCCAGCTCTGGGCTCCCCAATGCAGTAATGTGGAAAGTATCCTTGATCACAAATGGAAAGTATCCCAGTGACTAGTCATGTATCCTAACTTACACGTACTTTAGTCTGGGCAGATTAGTCATAGGAATAACAAATACTAAACCAAAATAAGTGGTTCATCACCAATATCCAAACACTATATCTAGCCATCTTGCTAAGCACCAGAAGTTCTGGCCAGGAAAGAAATCTGAAAGAAATGTAACTTCAAAACTCAACGTAATTTGATTTTTTTTTTAGTAAACCATTACTAGTCATCTGTGATTCTTGCAAGCCCAGCACCACTAGAGAAAACAAGGACACCATAAAATATTACTGCTATAAGGGACTAATTCCTATGCAAAAGAACATTGCCTGGAGTATGGGATATAAAGTTCCTCTTCACTATTGACGTCAAAGTCCAGTGATCGTGAAAAAATATTTAAAGCAGAGACTCCAGATTCATCTCTACCTGCACTCTGCCAGTTTGCTCATTCAGTAATTAATTGCTGACAGGTCTAGATTTAGTCTCTTCAAACAATTTACATATAGACTGCATTAAGAGTTGTGCTATGGTTTTAATTCCACAGCTAATTCAGCAAGTGAACATTACAGTTATGCAGTGTCAAAACCACTGAACAGAAATCAAGTCAAGAGACAGCCTGAAAGCCTACAGTTTTATATATTTGATGACGACACACACTGTACAACACTGAACAACATTACTCTGGAAATACCAATTTAAAATCAGTTTTACTGAAGTTTTCCACTGCAGTTATTAAAAAAAATGTGTTTCTAAAAATGCAAACATTAGATTACCAAATTCAAGTATTTTCACTGCTTTAGTTTTTCATTTCTTAACATCACAACGAATTGATTAACAATTTTCAAGTGATAACTGTGAGGGTTAGCAGGTTAAACAAAAGTTGCCAAAAATAAGAGACGCAGTCCCTACAAATGAATGCTTCAGTTTCTCACTATCTGCTACTACCTATAGACACCTCAGTATCATGCTTGGAGCTTTTTTATCTTAAAGCTTCTTATTAGTACGGAGAGTAAACAGTATTTGTACTGTCTCAAAGAACTTCAGAATTTCCTATCACTTTCTCCTAAATTTAAAACTTAAACTTCTCTACTTAATGTATTGTCAAAAGTTTTTAAATTTTAAATATTTAAATATTAAAATCAGGATTTCAGTCAATGTTTACATTCACTAACTTCCAGTGTAATCTTTCAGTTTACAACACTGCTTGCCCTTAAGGGTAATATCCAGTTCTTTTAAAACACATGTTTCAGCAGGGAGGAGGGGTGGAATTCAACAAAAAATTACCATCTGGTCTATGCAGATGAAAATGGGTTAAACTTGTGTACAAAGCAAAGATTTATATTGAGAAGAGGAATACAATTAGGAATATGTAAACCCTCTTGGCAAGTACAATAAAAACAAGCACGTATTTCTTTTTGTTACAGCAACATTTTCAGAGGCCTTGTCAGGCACTGTGCACTTAAATTTGTATAAGACACCATGACTCAAGATCTCTTCCTCTTAATTTGATTTCTGGTATGAAGATGCTGCAGGACACCTCAGAGATGAGGTCTGAGCTGTCAGTAGCCAGCCATAGGACATCTGAAACAGGAGAGTACATTGCTGTATCTTCATAAAGTTTATTTACTGTCGCCCCTCCAATAAAAGACCCCTCCACTCCAAACAAAGGTTGAAGGCCATTTTTCCCAGTATACATAAGATCAACAGAATCAGTTAGGTTCAAAAAGGCCTCTATGACCCATCACCACCTTGTCAACTAGACCATGGCACCAAGTGCCACATCCATTCTTTTCTTAAAAGACCTCCAGGAATGGTGACTCCACCACCCTGGGCAGCCCATTCCAATGCTCAATCTCCCTTTCTGTGAAGAACTTCTTCTTAATGTCCAAACTAAACCTCCCCTGGCACAGCTTAAAGACTGTGCCCCCTTGCCCTATTGCTGGTTGCCTGGGAGAAGAGACCAACCCCCACCTGGCTACAACCTCCTTTCAGCGAGTTGTAGAAATGAAGAGGGCACCCCCTGAGCCTCCTTTTTGCCTCTTACAGGACTTGTGCTGCAAACCCTTCACCAGCCTCACTGCCCTTCTCTGGACACACTCCAGCACCTCAACATCCTTGTTAAACACATACGTGCTGCACTGAGTTTTAAGTTCATGGTGCAAGCCTGAGGTAGCATTTGTTTCTGTGGACAAAGAAAACTGGAAACAGACTTCTTTCCATAAAGGTAACTTATACTCAACTCCACAGAACTAAAAAAGAATACTGCTCAACGCAATTTCACTTATGTGTGTAGATTAAGATAATAAATATAGCCATATCTGATAAAGCTGCTGCTTTCACAGTCTGTTGTACAATAGGCAATGTATTCAAAAAGTGGACACTGAAGTAACACCCTTTCAGTATTATTTTAACAGGTTTCACTGTTCTAATCTACATCTCAGAGTTCTCCAGCTCTGACCGCTACAACCCATGCCAGAGTCACAGGTCTGAGGTTGGTCATGGGATCCACATCTATTCTGTTCCCAAAGGAAACATCTGAGAGCACGAATAGACCAACCTGGCAAGTTATTCGTCTACAAAACCAGACTCTCTTAGGATCAGATTTGGTCATGAAGTAGTAGTACTAGACTTAAAATATGTTCGAGGTGATTACTGATGGGCATACTAGTTCACATGCCATGACTAGACAATATAGAAGTACCAATATTTTATAAAGCTTTTTCTTGGAACTAATTTTATCTAAATAACATGATTTTACTGAAGAGCTGTAGGTAACTATATCACAACTCTTAAGACTTACAAATATAAACTCAACAATATTTGAGTCAGAGAAAAAATAATACAGGGATATATTTTACAAATCTTAGGAATGAGCACTCTGCAGATAACTTCCATTTAAATAAAATGAAGTCTCCTTACAGATAGTCTCTTGCAGCTTTTACTAACTGGTTACAGCAAAGTCTTCTACTTTTGCATATTTAGATCCTTCAGGCTGAGCATGTTAAAGGCAGTACAGACACTAGATAAAAGGTCTCCATCATCTGAGTCTTCCACCAAATTTTAGATTAGTTACATGACAGAGAATAGTACTAGTGATACAACAAGTACTGGAGCTCAGAAAGACTTTTCACTTTCATTCCTCTTTGACCATGTTTCTGTGTTTGACTCTTGTAGGTCATAATATAATCACCACAGCCCCTTATGATACTTGCCTGCAGCACATCAACACCGACCCTACTTTCCAGCATGCAGCAAGTTGCAAGCCGTACCTCCACAATAAAGCTAGGAAACTGAGCTGGCTGCTCAGGTTATTTGTATCTGCACCAAATCTAGGGGAAAATCTGGCTTCAATTCTGTCACAGCTCAGGATTTTAATCCACTCCTCCCTCTCATAATTAAAACACAGTTATTATGCCATGAGTTTTCCAAAAGTATGGCCAGTTCTCAATGAATTTGATACTATCAATAGAAGTATCAAATTCAATACACGTAGCAATAACAGGCCTGATCAGATCTATAGTTTCAAAAGACGTTTTAATGGGCCTTTTCTCCAACCTATGCTCAAAATAGCCAGCTAGATGGATGCTCCGTTTTGGATTCCAGGAGCCTTGATTCTAGCTCACACTGACAGCCTTGGATAACACCACATTACCTAAGAGAACCATATTTCACTGTGAAAAGGAGCAGTTGTGATATGGGAAAGTGACATCCTTATGGGATTTCAGACATCACTATGTAGCAGTTCTCAACAGCTAAACCTAGTCCATAAGGATTTATACCTTGGTTCTCCTACAAGCCAGAGAAATATAACAACTGGGTTCATTAGGTGTCTGAAAATGCTATCTGCAAGTAACATAAGATTTCTTTGGGTAGTGGAGATACTTAAACTACATCAGCAGGCCTGTTCTAACTTCTAGTAGCCAACAGAAAACCAGTCCTTGTTCCACAATTCTCAGGACAAACACAGCTTCTTTCAATTTGTAAGACAATTTTCTGCAGTATCTAAAGCATCTGAATCCATGTAAGAGTAAAAAAAAAAAAAAAAAATCTGTCCAGCAAGCAAAGATGAATCAAGCTGTTCTTGCACTTAAGAAATGCACTATTCAGGTACTTTGTATATTTGCCGAGTTCTACCAGCTCTCTGTAAACATTCCTTGGAAACGTAAGAGTCTTAGATTAGTAATATGCCTAAGAGTCTTAAAACATGAAAACCCTGAAGTCATTAAATTTTTCATGGCTAGAGTTTGGAAAAAGTGAAAGCCATGACCAAAGTCAGTGAAAGGATCTTTACAGAGTATGTCGTAGTACCAAATGAGGACTTTCCAGAAAAAAAGAAGTCTTCCTAAATTTGTTTTCAAGTCAAATATAAAAGAGTAGTACAATGTATTTTCAATACAGTTAGCTAATGCAAAAAGTTGCATTTGTGTTCTCAGAGACGCACTGTGAAGAGAATACAGAGCAATGAAGCTAGAGGATACCTCCGAGCAATTGCTACCATGGTCTTCGAGGATGGCTCAATGAATTTTACACTACTAGTCCACAGAGAAAGACCTCACAAAGGGTGAATGGGCTTTCCCTCTCTGTTCCCTGCCGTAAGTGCTGAAGACAAACGGGTCTCTATGCTGCAAAATGAGAAAGGACAGGTATGACTAAGTTGGATGGGCTCTACACTGTGTTGTTTCTGTTAAAATTTAAAGTAATCTTCAGGTAGTTCTAAACACATGTATTCAACTGAAAGTCAAGGATGAGGAACATAACTAAAACACAGAATTAACCATATTTGTTGCTTAGCTGTCTTCCAACTTTAATTTGACACTGCACTTCACTTGACAGCTTCAGTTCTTAACTCATATCTGGGTTTCTGTGGAGCTTGTTTTTCTGTTTCTTTTTTACAAGATTCAAGGTCTATGCCTTTCTACGATGCCAACATTCTTTTCTAACAGTCTTCTTCCAGCAGAAACTTAGACTTAAGTCTTTATATGTCTGAGAGGAAGAGGACCAGAAATCTTCCATAGTATATAAGCAATTATGGACAGCACACTGCTCAAAGAAGACCTCAAAACACGGCTGCTGTAAGAACACCAGAAACAGGCTTCAGAAGATTTTGTGTGAAGCAAATACATGACACTCAAAATGCCATTTGGTGAACAGAAAAAAAAAAAATGTACTGTACTAAAGCAGTATCAAACTTCTGGTAAGAGAAAAAGAAAATCAAGTTTAGTTTCTACAACAATGCAAGAGATGGGAATTATGCCCTACAATCACAGAAGAGTGATTCTCCTGTTTTGCCTTTAAAAGGACCAGTACAGAAAAACATTTTACAATCTGCAGTCTTGTTAAGAATAACAAGTATGTAACTTAGAATTTAAATACAAATGAAAGATATGAAACAAAAGGAGACCCAGTTTCCAAATATTTTCATTTTTCTACTTCTCACATTCTTGTAGTGTCAGCAGACCTTGCTCTGTACTTTATATTCATGGTTCTGATCTGCTAACACCCATTTCCCCACTCATGCCCAAACTGTGAGAGCACTAGGAATTTCAGACATGTGGAATAAAAGAAAGTAGTTAGATTTCATAGAGAACAAGGGCATGCAGCATAATACTAAGCCCTCCACATAACATCAAAGAACAAAATCTTTAAACAGAAGACCCTTCTATGTTTGGAGGTGAAGTGGATTTGTTCCCAAATTTTCCCTTTTTCTACAGCAAATGAGTGAACTTCAATTTCTCAGTGTTTTTTCTAGGGAGCTACTGACAAACTGTGTCAAGCAGATCCCTTGCATCTCTCTTGCACTATTCCGTCTTCTAGAAATGCACAAAACACATTCATTGCCACTTACAGTTATCACTTTACAGGAGCATCTTACAACCATTCAGGAAAAACTATTACTGCACAGATAAAGGACATCCAGAGACAACATTTAATATGTTAAAAAAACCCCAAACAACGAACTTGAAAGAGGCTAGCTTAACAGAGATCTATTTATCTCAAGACTTCCATAATTTCAAAGGTAAGCAAACCCATATTTTACAACACTAAAAGCATTTTTACAGAGAAATTATATTTGAACTTTAAAAAACCCCAACAGCTGGCCATTACAGCACTTTAAACCTATGCAGAAAGCCACAGCCTACTTAAACGATTTTTCCTAGTTAGAGGACTTTGCATAGCATAGGAAAGGCAGGGTACAAAGATGCATCATCAATCTCAGTAGTAACATGCGGGTTTTTTTGTTGGTTTTGATGGCATTTCTTTGCTTGCTTAAAGCTCGGATTGCTAGCAAAGCTTGCAGTCTTCCTTCAACTCCCTACAGTACTGCTGTACTTACAACATGACCATTTCTGTGTCAGAAACCACTAATGCAATTCAGAAAGGACATCACTGCACCACTGAGGCCTTCTGGCTGCAAAACTTAGGCTGCAGCAGCCTTAGGGTGAGCTGCATTGGTCCAAGGACTCCCTGCCTCAGAGAAAGCAGGGATGGATTCTTCCAAGAAACTCTATTCAGCAGTAACAGGGCACTTAGGGCTCAAACACAAAACAAACTATGATTGCTGAAGGTGAGATTAGCACACTTTATGGTTTGGTCTGACACGCTGCGCTGCTTTCCTCAGTGTGGTTAGACACAAGTGAACAACAGCATGGCCATAATGTGGCTTATAGAAAGTGACAGCAATATGCTTTTAGAAGTGAATGTTTCTCTCAGTCTTACTCAGTTACACAAAAAACAAGCAGCCAGCCTAAGCTGGTTAAGTAACATTCAAAGTCAGAGAAGATGTGAACTTCAGCAAAGAACAAATTCTACCTGGGGGTGAAAAGGCGTGTGTGTGTATGTGTAGTATTAAAATGAAAATGCTGTCAAAGCTTTAACTGTTAACAAAGCTAAAAAATTGCATAATTACAGTTTATATAACTCCTGCAGAAATTTAAGAAAAAAGCCCACTTTTACCTTTCTTCCAAGACAAACTCTTCAGATCTACTGGAGCAGTTAAAATTTTACCTTAAGGTAAAATACAGTCTTGAGGTATTTATTTACTCTGTCAAGACCACTGCGTGTTCTGCCACCATAGCCACTCTCTCAATCTTGGCTGATCGATAACATCAGTAAAACTCACCAGCTTTAATTACCCATCCGTACAGGATTCCTTTTTGCTCCTCACTAGATCAATGTTCTTTAATGCTGGGGGAAGTGGGGGTGAGAAATCAACTAGGTAAGGATGGATTCTCTCACCTTCACAGCTCACCTGCCTCTGGTATTTTTATAGACTTTTTACACAACTCACTGTATTTTATTGCTACCCAGGGACATTAGTTAATGAAAAAATTACTACAAAAAGTGAAACTACCAGAATTTTTCTCTACAAGTATCAGTGGTTGTCAGAGACTGAAATAGTTAATGGGTTAAATATCCTAAGATCACCAAAAGACTTTTGGTCACTGTAGCAAACTGAAAAGAAACAGCTGCTCATCCAGCAAAGTCCACCCCTCCCTGAACATGCCTACTGCAAAAGGACCTTCAAATCCAATAGGCGGGTACCACTGCCCAACTATCCCAGATGCAGAAGGATCCTTGAAGCTACCAGCTGGATTTCCCAATAAGGGAAGAGGTTAATAAGAGACAAATCCTGTGAGGTGGGATAATCCCTCTTATCATGCCAGTGTCCTCCCTTACATGATGACTCCGCAGTAACAATCCCTTCCGGGAACCTCGAAGATATTTTGCATCTGGCCTGGGCTATTTATCTCAAATGTTGGACCATGATAGATGCTGACAAATTAGGCAGCTGAAACATCTTACAAGGTACCAGAGGCTCCTAACATGTCCTGTGACACTATCCATTGTAAAACTTCCCACCCCAGGGGAGGTACAAGGCCTTCCCACCTGAGCTTGAAATGTATAATAATTCATGAAGTCTTTAAGTTCTGTGGTGAGTTTCCCCCAGCCAATCAAGACCATCACTTCGACAGGACTTCGACCATCCCTTCAACCAACACATATGAAAGCTGCCACTACCAAGTTTCATCACTGGATCCAGTGGGTGGTGACTATATATGTATCTTTCCACTTCCATTCTTTATTTCTCTTCTTTTACCTTACATATTTCCTTAAGTGTTATTTTTATGCTTTAATATTGCTTTATTACTATAGATGACACCCAAAATGGCAACATACCTATCTACCTTTGAAACAAAATTGTTCTAAAATAAACCCTACCTATATATGTTTAGAAACACCAACGATTCAGTGTTGTTTCACTCTAATCCACCCCAAGGTATTTACTAACAAGAACTTGGGTTACCCTCCCCTTCTGGGGTGGGTCATTACTGTGGTGAAGACAGAACAATCTCAAGCTTTTACATGCTGTACTAAACCGAGAAATCAAAACAGCATGTTTATTTTTAGTATTTTGTTATTCTCCACTAAGTGCACAAAGAATTTTTAAGAGTAGTATCATAGGTAAAACTTTTTAAAGCTGGAGCTGTTGGTCAGTTAAACTCAAGCATAATTCCTTTAAAATTAATTCTATTGTAAATCTAAGTAATGGTTCAAGGCACCAAGTGAAGCTGCATTGCATAATGCCGAGTTTTAAGGACACTCTGACCCAAAGAATACTAACAAACTTGCAGCACATCCCTCACTTCAAGTCTTCCCTTGCTGTACTGCACTTCTGCGGGCGTTCATAAAGCTGACATTTTAGTATTTGCTCGTCTACTCAAGTCCTTACCAGCTCTTCTCATGACACAGCATTCTACAGGAGGGCAAGTCAGCTAGGTGATGATGGCACAGTAAGACACCTTATGCTTATAGCCAAAGAATTTGTCAAACTTTATTCCAACAGGAAGTTGGCATAATGTTACATATTAAGCCTGTTTTTATTTCAAATATATGCAAAGTTATAGACGAGTGCAAAGTAAACCTACAGATTTATGACTTTAGATAAAATATTTGTTAAATCTCTATTCCCCTGACAGGTAATAATTACCCATGTAAACATCCCAATAATTCAAAGAGCTTCAGAGGAGGAAAACCTTATTAAGTCTGATTTAAAGCAGCACAAGGCTAGGTAAAATATGGCTAGATAATCAATGTCATCTTATAAAAAAAAGGACAGCTCCTAGGCCCCTAGCTGGACTAAGCAATTTCCTCCCCTTTCCAACACATATTTGCACACGTATCTATACACGTCTCACCAGCACTCTTGGTTAAGAAAACTGCCAGCTCTTGCAAGCAGGGGCTCTGCCACTTCAGGGACTCTCACACTGGTGAGCTGGATAGAACAGTGTAAGCAACTCAGCTCTATTTCACCTTAAAGGGAGGAATGAGCACCACATGACTGTCATCTTCAATGCCCCCTTGGCAGCCACGATACACAAAGGACTGTGTTCAGTATTAAAGCAGCCTAGCATTCATCAAGAAAAGCCAGATATTTTCCTGTGTCTTCCTGCCATCCCTAACAGCACAGGTAAAAAGCTGTCTCCGAGTCACCACCATGCACAGCTCTAAACCAATTCAAAGACAGGCCATTTTTGTTTGCCCACTCCCTTTCACACCCAGAACCCTACTGCACTTTCTTGTTAATTCAGAAGTCTTTCACTCCACAGTGAAAGATATTCCAATTCATATAATCTCACCAATAAATTCACTGCTATCTTTATTCTTTTTATGAGTTTTCCCAAGAACAAGGAGACGGGGAGACATAAGGATTTCTCCTCTCCCAAGCAAAAGCCAAACCAATAGAAAGCATGCACTGAAGTTTCTTATCGCTGTGTGTAAATCAGGACTCTCATAACCTGTTCACTTCTGTGAGTTTTGCATATTTGGGGAAGAACCAATCTTTGCAGGACAACCCTTATGGACAAAAAAGAAAAGTCATGGACATACAAGCAGGTAAGCAAAAAAAAAAAAAATCTCTAGGCACAGAAATCCATGTCTTCACTGTGTCCAACAGGACAGAGACAACAAGTTTGCCAGCAGCAGCATCTTCCAGGGAAAACCTACAAAAAATACTTGACCTTTTATAAGATACTTGTTTGCACACTGAAGTTGAGTAATTAAATGAAGCCCAAACTTTACAGGCTACATACAATACACATAAGCATATTTACATTGCAAATAAACCATAAGTTATGCCACAGAGGACACCATATAGTATGAAGAGGCATATTGTCTAGCAGAGTAGGGTTCAGCTATCTAACATAGGTACCTATAGATGCCTTCAGTATCAGTGTATACTCACCCTAATGTTTTAATATTCCAGTTAAATCAGAAGACAACATAACGGTACCAGGAACAAGCCTGAGACTGCTCTGATTTTGGACATATAGATCTGAAATTTGGTTAAGATACTTTGCAAATAATTCAATGAAAAGTATTCCATAAAGCATTCTAGAGGACATTCTTTTTAAAAAAGGTAATAGGTTTTCATATCACTACCCATAGGAAAAAAACTTAGGCCAGTATTTTGCAAATTCTCCTTTTCAACGTATTTTATTTTGAGAGAACAGTAAGTGGCATCCCTCTTTATCGACTGCAAAAATATATCATGTGATGAACAGGCTAGTATAGAAGCTGTAGATCAGAGGCATCTGTCATGACCCCAGTCTAAAGCATCACACACCAGGGTCAGAACAGTTCCCTCTGAGTAGAATTACTCTCAATACAGTCAGAATGTAAGGATACATCACCTAACCAACAAAGTTCCTTCCAGTATTATAGACTAACGGGAAACAAACACTTGCAACCAATCTATTAAAGTACTAAACGTTCCCACAGAAGTCCCAAAAATATACAGTGAGAACAAACACCTCATTTGTTTCTTTTGAAGTCAGAATATCCACTAACACACTCTTATTCAATCATTTTTCATATGAATGTATATACAAAACCATCAATTATGTACATTTTTTTGAAGCGGAAAGTTAAGCTGAGGGTTAGATTCTGAGTTTGCTAAACAGGTTTGGTTTGGGTCTTTATTTAATTGAAATATCAACTCTGGACAAATAGGAGCACTGGTCTATAAACTGTAAGTAGTCACTGCAAAGGTCCTGGAACTAATGTATCCTAAGTGACTTCCTCTATCCAAAATGTTGCCTTCAGAGGCAGCAAAGACCTCAGACATCAACTTGACCTCCGCTCACTATTGCCTCCTTGCCAATCTGAGGAATATGTAAGCTACAAAATACTTCACAGCTGCTTGGGCACTTCTACTGGTTCACATGTAACAGTGGGTGGTGTTGGGAAAAGACAGATCTTTAAGGTCCATTTCAACCTCTTAACACTCACTGATTCTATGATCTTGGAAAATCCAGGCATAAAAACTTGTCCTGAAACCCTGTTTTGTTTTTTTCTAATTCAACAGATTTTCTTTATTTTGGCAAAGAGACCATCATTTTGGCTTGTGACAACTCCAATGTTTTAGCTGCTTTTCTTTAACTAAAGATATCTGAAGGACAAATACCTGAAAAAAGACATGAGCTTTAGCCTCACTGCAAGGGTCACTGTCTGGTACAATTCTACTTTCAGGTCATGGCAAGGTAGGAAAAGAAAAGTGCTTCTCATCACTCACATCCATTTATTCCAGTTTCTTTTTTTTTTATTTAGCCCACCAGAATTTTTTTAAAAAAGCCAAACCTTTAGTTGCATAAATATAGTTGCTGTTTGCATTAATCACTTAGTAAGGTGAAAGAGGATTAAGAACTCAAATACTTGTAGCATAAAGTAAGTTACCAAACCCCCCCCTGAATACTTTGACCTGAAAGACCTCGCTTGATTCTCTATACCCATCTCCTTTTCCATCTATATGTACTCAAAAGAGCTTCCAACTTGCCACCCTGGACATATGAACCTATGTTGGTTGAACCCAAGGCATTACATGCAAAACAGTACTACTGGAACACAAACCCATTCTCTTTCTCACTGTCACACAGAAGACATCTTCAAAAATCCTGCAGCACAAAATTACTTTACTCAATTTTGCCCCAAATCAGAAAATAAAGAGACTGTGAGCAAGAAGTTTGTCAGAAGCACATGGGGAGCTTTCTGCAGCAAAGCATCTATCCATGCCTTTCAGGTATTGTTTCTGCGCGCCATGAGTCACCATTTGTTACAAAGCAGCATTTAAGTTTCAAATAGTGTAATCCACTTCATTGAATCTTATGAATTCAGAAGGTAAGACACTTTAACCAAAATTACTGCTATCTGATTTTTCTCTCCATTGTCTTTTAATGGCTCTGCATTGCTTTTAAAGTATAAACCTTTTTAGAGGTGAACTTTATTTTACAGCTCAGACATGCTCCTAGGCAGAAGGCAACCACTATCCAAGTGATCAGCTAGCAAACCCTGCTGTTTAATGAAGAACAGGCTGGTTGAAACAAATACTGACTTCAGGCACCAACATCTGGTCCAAAAGTTTGTATTGCCTGATAATTTTATTTCACCTCCTCTCTCAGGATTTCAGAGCTCAGTTGCTCAAATAAGTATCCTCACTCTTGTTACTGAATTAAAATAGTAGATAAAAAGTAACTCTCACAATTTCTGTTTCTAGAAAGAAGAGAAACTAAATTTAGTAAACATGTGCAGGAGGAATTACAACACAACAGAAAAAGAGACGAATACCAAAAATTAGAGATTAAGGCCCTAGAAGTCTGAGTAATTCACAGTAACTGAAACAGTTATTAAAGCAGTTAATTTTAACGATTTGTAAGAGAAACAAGACAACTAGCAAGCTAAAGAAGGAAATATTAATAAGGAAATCATACCATCTCAGGAAGCGCAGCGTTCAGACAACATGCAAAAATGCATTTCTTCAACTAAAGCATACAGCATTATTGGCCAGTTAAAAAAACTAAACATCTAAAATGTGAAGTTGGATTAAGAACAAGGAATTGTTTACACTTAATCTAAATCTCTACATCTAAGCAGACTAGAAAAGACTAACCATTTGCTACATGATGCCCTGGTCTATTTTACAGACATTAGCAGAATACTTTTTACACTTGGAAAGGTAAAACAAAACAAGAAGTCAAAGCAGTTCTGTTTCTTTAAATTGTATTAACACTACATACTTTTATGGTTTTAGTTTGAAGTCTCAATCCATTCAGAGTGTTGATAGCTTTTTCGGCATCCTTGGGGTCAACATAGTTCACAAAACCATAGCCCAAGCTCTGTCCTGATTAAAAACAAAAAAGGAATAGAAGTCATCATTAGTACTGCAGTGCCACACAATGGACAACTAACTGTTTAAAACCTATACAGACACACTAAGCAAAAACTGCTTATACTGAAGAACAGTATCTGTCCCAGATAACAAAATCTGAAATGCTCACAACACCTAATTTTTGCAGTAAGGTTAGTAGACTTTAAGTGGCTTCCTCTGTTCCTATGTACTGCAGTACTTCCTCTGTTCAATGCAGAAATGGCTGCTTTTAGATTAATGAAAGACTTAAAAATTTATATGCAAAATAGTTTCAGTAGTGTGTTTATGATCTGTTAGAGACTGGAGAAATTACGGAAGCATGAAGGTTAAGGTGACATCAGGAATTCACTACTCACTCATTTTTAAACTTTGTTATTGAACTTAGAAAGTACAGTGGCAAAATTCTGGACCAGTACTTGAAAACAAATGAGTTTAAAATGTGCTTCAGTGTCAGAATTTAAGCCAAATTTGAAGACAAACATTTTTACAGGTGCTATTCATACACTACATAGAACCTTTCAGTAAAACAGCGTTTAAAGGCTCCTTTTATTCTGATATTCAAAACAACTGGTACAATTAACTGATCATGAGCTAAATATCAATGATCCTTTATTTTCAGGTTGTTTTGCAGCTGGAAATTCAGATGACAGATGGACGTAAAGCATTTTTAATTAGCTCTTAAACTCTGAACAACAGCCCATTTCTAACCATGCATTCTGTCTAACCCCTTACTAAACAGTTCAGCAGTAAGAGTCCTCTTGACAACTTCAAAACCTACAGTATGCCATCCCCAACTAGCATACCCCTTTGAAATTACTTCTAGGCTGTAAGAATGCAAATAGGCAGAAAATTTTAACATGGTGAAAGGATATCACTTAGTAAGGATATTACCCTTTATTAGCACACACTTTTTCAAAAACATGCCCATACTCTTGACCTTTTTGATTTTTATGGTTTTTTGTTTGTGTTTTTAGAGAGCAAAACAAAAAGTCAAAAAACCCCAATCAAACAAAAGAACAAGCCATCGTAGAGAAGCACCCAGCACATCTAATTCACAAAATGCTAGTTCCAAAGATTAGCTTGGAAACATGACAATATAAAAGGATAAGCAACACTATATAAAGCAAAAATGGCAAATTCATTTTTTGCCAAAAAGGATAAAACAACTTACGCTTGTAAGGAGTTCTTGTATGGTATCTATACAGTATGTATTAAACATTATGTAATGCAAAAAAATCATGCAAAGTTTGCACTTGATTAAATACGACGAGAGGGTTTACTACCAAGCCCATTACTGCTGGCATTCATAGTTTGTACCAATTATGCCCACCACGGCACCAAAGGTCAGAGGACACTACCACCACTCCATCCCCCAAAGCTACCTCTATTCTACCTCCTCCTCAAAACACCACAAACAAACACAAGCTGCCTAGATGGAGCCATGAACAGGTCAACATATGCATTAAAGAATCCAAAACCCAACTGGACAGAGTAGTGAAGCAATCTGCTCTACAGAACCCTGTTCTGAGCAGGAGGTTAGACTACATGATCTTCAGAAGTGTCTTCAACCTCAGCAATTTCATGCTCCTGTAACAAAACGTATGGAAATATACAGAAGCATTTGTGTATTCATTTACAGCTCTACCTAGATATATCTAAGTTTCTTATCCTGGAAACGCCTTTTTCCTTATTAGTTTGATGACAGCAGAGCAATTTCTATACCTGTCACCTCCGTCACTCCCACCATCTGCAGAAACTCTTCCCAACAGTGTCTCCAAAAAAAGAGGTATGTCTCTTTTTGTGCACGACTTATTTCAGTCTTATCTCCTAATATAGAAATGCTTCTTTTAGGTGTTGTTATTCGTCTCCTAAGGCATCCATTTAAACCACAACCTTCAAAGACATTAAAATCTGAAAGCTATTTCACGTAAGATGTTCCAACTACTAATTCCAGACCGAAGAGAAAAAGATATGCTGAAGATATTTCTACTACCCCTCTGTTGATGTGACGTGCTTTCACATTAAAAACACCCAGACCGCTGCAGACAAAAATCATACCTAGCTGTTATAAAGGATTTAATTCATGACCATTCTTCTGAAGAGACCCCATAGTTAAGCTTGATAAATATTAGTAGATTACCCTGGGAAGGTGCACCAAAAAAATCCAGTAACTTACTCAGAACTACCTGTTCTGAATCTGCAAGATTCAGTCCACATTTTTGCAATTAAAAAAAAGCTTTCACTGTAGAACACTGAAGCAGGCAACCAGAGGAGGCTGTGAAGTGTCCAGTCCTGGAGACACTCACGGTCTGATTAGGCATAGTCCCGAGCAACCTGCTTCAGGACAATCTGCTTGAGAAACAGGAGATGACTAGATTATCTTCAGAAGTCCTTTCCACCCTCAGTGAATCTGTGTATGAGCATCTGTGTACTTCAGTTTTGTTTAATTTAGGCTATAATCTAAAATTCAAAGGCATTCTCTAAAGGCCTTGTATATTTAGAAAGGTTAAGGCAAAACTTGTTAGAGATCGAAACTTTGCCTTTAGGGATTTAATTACACTTTATCAATAATTAGGAGTCAAAAATCACGTTCTTTATAGCACATAAGAAAGATAAGTCTCTACTTTTAACAAGCAGTGCAAGTAATTGGAAATTGAACCTGATTTCTGGAATTGGATGTTTGAGGAACCACTAAAGTCTTCCTGTTTATGTTAAGGGAAGATGCTTGTTTAAGGGGTTTATCAGTTCATGCACAGATGGCTCAGTTCCAGAAAACTCAGATAAGCGTTTAATAAAATGCAGCACAAGCAGCTATTTCAAACAAGACATCAGATATCCCAACTATTGCAAATTATGTCTGTCGGCTGGGTTACAAAGAAGAACCAAGTTTCTAAGTGAAAAGGACTTCACTCCAAACTTACTCTAGTACCACTATGGCTACACAAGCCAGAGAACAGTCTCATCTGATTGTAGATTTCAGACGGAGAATGACGACCACATGCATTGTGCACAGATTTCACTCAAAATCAGAAATAACTGGCCCACATAACTCAAACAAGTTCATCTTCTGTCAGCTTTTCCCTCCTCCTCAATGTCTAAACTTCTGCTTTCAAGGCAAAACAAGTAGAAGGCAGATGCACTAAAAACAAATCAGCCAACACTTAGGATATCTAAGAGGAGCTTCATTATTTAATGACTGTAATGACTAGCTTGTGTTGCCTGAAGGCAAGGATTATGCTGAACAATGACAGAAAATGGCTTTAGATTCTTTCATCTCAGCCTCTTCCACACCAAACTCCATTCACCAAGACAAAAATATGCAGAACACACACCTGTTTCCAAGTTGAGTGACACACCTACAAACAGATTACGTGTCTGAGTCCACAACAGCGTGATGGAAGAAAGCCTGTAAATCTATAGCTGTTCACAAGTTAAACAATGCTCAGACTCAAAAGTAGATCAAAAAGCTGCCCAAACTTCCGCTGTTTTAAGACAGCGTTAGCTCCAGCTGGCTCTTGCCTCAGCTTTGTATTTCTAAAATGTGCTTAATGACATCAGCTGAAAAAACTCTCACACTTCTCAAGGTAAGCTGTCCTGGTGTTCTGTCTGCTATTATGTGTTTAGGTATTCTGAATATCAAGTTTAGCCTTTGGTAGACCTTCACAATTACAGTCTATTTATTCAGCCTCAACACAGACGAGACTACCTGAGCACATCAGCTTTTTTATTCCATGACTCAGATCTACAAGCAGTATTAAATTTAGCTCATGGTAAACCAAGGAGTGAAAAGAGTTTCTTAATTTTTTCTGGTGAATTTGTACTTGTGCTGTTAAGAACACATTCACCACCTTCAAAGGGAACAGTCTGCTCATTTACAGATGAGCAGTATTTCAGAAGTTACATACTCAAGCTATCAGTGGAGCTTATTCTCCTTGACAGTTCTTGTGGCTACTTCACAGACCTGTTTAAAGCTGTTTCTGTAGACCTTCTACTACATTTTATGCTTGGGACACTAGGAATATTAGACAATATGGTGTACAAAAAATTGCAACAGTTAGCTACACTATTTTTAAGATAAGAAAGTCACCTGAAGTAGGAAAAGAAAAAATGATGAAATTATCTGGAAGAAATGAGGAAATGAATGGGGAAGAGAAGCTTGACTTGAATTTTGCTTGAGCAAAATCTGATAAACCAAAGCCCACATAGCAGTAGTGCATCTCATAAGCCTGTAAGACAGCAAAGGACTTAGAGCAAAAGTTATGATTTTAAAGTTCACATTCATGAATCACATTTTATGTTGTATGTAACTGACACTCGTAACAAAAACAAATTCAAGCACAAATGGTAAAAACAATCCTTTCAGTCAGGCATCTTTTTGAACCTGGGCATGCTATATCTGCCACTAAATGAGTCACTGACAAGGGTTCAGCCAAAATATAGAATGGATTTTGAGAGATGGGCAAAAATTTCAAACCATGTAGTTCTAATCAGTCTTTGAAAAGACTGCTCAAGAGACTGGAAATCCAAATGCATATTAGAAAAGTATAAATGAGGGCACTTAACACTAGAAACCAAGTAATTAACACACTGATTCACTGTTTAGGAAAGGAGGACAGACTTCATAGGCACCTGTCACCAAAAGAAGAAGTTTCATGTTGAAAGGGAAATAAGTAAGCAAGTATATATATGGCCACAGTGCTCCTGCATTTTCTACTGACCTTTTAAAGAAAAAAAAAAGCCTTTTTTTAGCTTTAAAAATGCACAGGCTAATTCACAATACTTATCAGAGAAGAATCACAAATAAACTAGTTTTATGATGCCCAAGCTGTTTCAGAAGCATTTGCTATAAATAATGTACACAGCTGTAAAAGCCCAAAGAAAATCCTCTGCTGTACAATATTCAGAAAAAGTCACAAATAAGTGCTGTCTACTGAAAAAGAGGTCATGCAAAGTAGATGTGACACAAGTGACACTTGTCCATTTTTAAAATTTTGCTTTTAAAAGTAGCAGTAGTATCCTTAAAGTGGGATAGAGCCCTTTCAATAGAATTTCTAAAGCAGTATTTTCCTCCTGACAAAAAAAAAAAAAATCAACTTCCCGAAAAGGAATAATCTCACTTGCAACTGCTTTATCATTTTTAAGTAGTTTATAGCACATTCTTGTTGTAAGAACTGAATTTTAGAAATAAAAATCATGATAAAGTTGGATTAGTATAGATGTGACTCAAATGAATAAACGACAAAAAGATCAAGAAACTTGACTGGTTGTTCAGCAAAATCCAAGCCAAATCTAGTTTTTAAGGTAACCCAGGAGGATTGTGAGGTTAAAAAAAAAAAAAAAGTATGCATGTAGGGGTAAATAACTCTTTTCCAGAAGATATTCCTACCAAGGAGGCAGTTTTTTTTCACTAAGGAAGCTTTCCTGCCTGCAACAAGGCATCTTTTACAGACACAGATTTAGACATTTCTCCACATGCATTCCACAGAAGTTGACTCCCCGGATCTGAGTGAGTCAGCAGCCAACCAGGGAGCTAAGGGGGGAAAGTGATGATAAAGCCTGGGGAACAAACAGGAGGTTTGCCTTTTCCCTGAGGCCCTGTGCTGCCATACAGCATTGTGAGGATTTGTGAGTTTCCAGTACCCTCAGCTCCTTTGAATCCTTTCCATGTCTTTGGGGGGCATACCTGCGTATATTTTGCTTTACATGCGTTACCGTACTGTACATTTCCATGAGGCACAGCTATTTACACCACCTAAGAATACTCAAAAGCAATTATAAGACAGCTGACTTCACTTCATCACTATTAATAACCTACGCAAAGCCTTCTCACAAACTTGGGAGGAATACAATCCAGAGACAAGGCAGTTTTTCCTACTGCCCTCTTTCCACCCAAATTATTCATAAAGATAAGAGATGATGACAAGAAAGAAAGAAAAACTAAGCACTGAAGCTGTGTGAACACTGATGTATCATACTACCTAGAAAAGTCCTCTGCTGAAAAAGAGTTCATGCATGAAACACTTGGTTGCACAAAACAGCCTAGGTGCCCTCAGGCATCTCTCACTTCAGTGTTAGGAGACTAACTAGTGAAACCTGTCATGTAAGACTAGAGATTGCTGTAGATATGACAATTAATTGGGCATTATTGTTTACGAGTGTGAAGCAATAGGTCTGCTGGATTTTTTCTGCTGGTTACTGTAGTCTAAACATTTCCCTTGAAGTCCATTTCTACAGTGAACACAGCTCATCACTTTCTTGCAGAGTCTGCTGCTGTCTCAACATACACACTCCTCTCTGCTTGGTTATGAGATTAGATATTATGTATTCTGACTATAGTATGAGGCAAAATTGTTTTTCTAGATCCAAATGGAGGTCTAAAAGCTAGTGGTATCTCCTTGCTACTGCCTGCCTACTGACAGTTTTAAGGGCTGGACTGCTAATGCTGATCTGTCCAGAGCAGCAATTTATGCCTCAGCTGGACTGAGAGCAGCACCCATAAACAGAAATGAACAGTTAAAGGTATAAATCCACAGTAACATGACAAAGGCTTTACTATGCCTATATAATCCACTGGCCTAGTTATAGAGGCTGGGACCAGTTTATCACTATGTGGGTGTAACCAAAACTGTGTATTCTACATCCTCTATGTCATTTCTGATAAACTGTTAGTAATGGATTGTTTGCTGTAGCTGCCCAGGGCAGACCTGATATCTCAGGCCACAAGCTGGGTGTTAGAACACTGTGAGGCAGGGGAGTGTTTCTTTGTCTTCACACCAGTGACTCAGCTGTGACAATTCCCCCCTGGGAGGAGGGGAGCCAGACTGAGGGGCCACCTCTGCTAACGGGCCAATAGGGAATGGCATAATAGACAGCTGCATGGATCTAGACATTCAAAGATTCCAAAAATATCCCATGACTCATGGAGTTAAATCACCCACTGTGAAACTCCCTTGCCTGGAGGAGGTACTGGGTATTCCCACCTGAACCTAAGCACATAAAATCTTCAGGTTTTGGCACTTCTGGTACCACTTTTTGAAGCACCAAAACTTCAACAGGACTGCGACTGCCACTCAACAAGACTGCAATCACTGCTTCAACAGAACTGTGACCATCTTCCTCACCAACACGTTTCCTTTCCTTTTACTTTGCATCCAGAGGGACCACATGGTGCTCAGCACAGGGTAAGGACAGGTAACGACACCTGTTTGTGTCCCAGGGTGTTGGGTTATACATCTGTTTTTGTGGGTTAAAAGCAGTTTCATCTGTATCATTGCATTTATTCTAATATTTTTAGTAAATGATTACTCTGATGTGTAATTTCTAGAGTTGGGTTCATTTCTTCCGCTGGTTTACTTTTAAACCACCACATCCATACACAGTTACCACGTCTTAGCAGCGTATTCTACTCAAATAATGCTTCATGTGTCTAAGCTTCTGTTTCCCTGGGAAATCCAGAACCTATACTCCCATGTACTTGAGTCATTATTTGGAAATAAAAAAAACCCTGAAAGGCATTCCAGGCTTAATTATCTACCCCCACTAAGTACATTCTGTTCTTTCCAATAAACCTGTAATAAGATTCTACTTTTATGTTATGGAGTTACACAAACCAGGCCATTTAGCCCAACCATATCGGGTCAACAATTCAAATGTTTTCTGAACAACTGCCTCTGCTCTCAACCTCTCTGGGAAATGGTCTACCCAACAACTTTTTTTGCAAGAAGTATACTTGACAGCAATCATTTCCTTCATTTTTCCTCTTTGGAAGCATCTACAACAGCCACAGCTTATTAAACCTTTAATATACCATAACTGCTGAATTTCTCCATGCTGTACTGAAAAACAAACAAAGCAAAGAAACCACACAAAAAAAGCCAAATAAAAAAACCCCAACCAATAAAAAAGCCAACCGAAAGGACAAGAGCCTTTAAATCAGACAGCTTTGATGGCAAAGTTGATCCTCTCTCTTTGGCTATTATACCCATGAAACCAGGAAAACAGGTGATAGTAAACAACAAAGTGGAAGTATAGCATGTGAAAAGAGAAGAGACTTCTTTAACCTGACTGATATAGAGGAAAGTCTCTGTGTAGCTGCTCCCTTCCACACTGGCCAAAGAATGGCAGTCTATGTTATAACAGACACTGGAGTGCTGTGTTGCTGCCAAATGCATGTGTTACATTTTCCACCAATAGGTTACCACTCGCTTTCAGGAAGAATATTCTTTATAGCCTCAGAACCAAGTAAAAAAAATTTTTTTGAATAGAAACAGCAAAGGCAGGTTCTGCAAGAGCTCTTTACTCAATGCTACTGGGCAGGGTGCATATTAAGACCAGAAAAACTAAGCTGATGAGGCCCTCTACAGACAGATCAGAGCAACCTCATGTTCACAAGCCCTGGCTCTCCCGGGCAAGTTCAACCATCCTACTACCTTAAGAAGGGACAATATAGGGGGGCATAAGCAATCCAGGAAGCTCCTGGAATCAGTGATAAAGGTTTCTTCTGATACATGATAAATAGTTCCTTTTCTGAATGATAGAGGAGTCAACACAGAGACGTGCTATGCTGGACTTTGTTCTCCCAGCACAGAGGGGCTGGTGGGGAATCTGAAGCTCAAAGGCAGCCTGGACTGCAGTGACCATGAAATGGTGGAGTTCAAGATGCTTTAGGAAGAGATGAAGCTGCACAGCAACCTCACTACCCTGGACAGGAGAACAGACTCTGGCTTCTTCAGGGATTTGCATAGTAGAGTACCCTGGTTAATATTCAAGGTCTACCTCCTTCAAGCCCAAGAATGATGCACCCCAACAAAGTCAGACAGAAGTCAGGAGGCCTGCATGGATGAACAAGGAGCTCCTGGACAAACCCAAACACAAAAAGGAAGCTTGCAGATGGTCAAAGCAAGAACAGGCTGCTTAGGAGGAACACAGAGTATTGTCCAAGCTGCCGTATTCTATGAGCCTATGAAAGATAAAGCTCTCAAGGAATTAAATCTGGCCAGGGATGTCAAGGAGAACACAAAAAGCTTCTATATGTATGTTGGTGACAAAAAGGTGGCTAGGGGAAATGTGGGCCTTCTCTGAAACTGAAGACCTGATTATCAGGGATATGGAAAAGTCTGAGCTACTGAACAACTTTTTGCCTTAGCGTTCACTGGCAAGTGCTTCAGTCACACCATACAAGTTGCAGAAGGCAAAGGTGGGGACTGGGAGAATGAAAAACTGCTTACTGTAGGAAAGTAAGTTCGAGACCATCTAAGGAACCTCAAGGTGCACTAGTCCATGGGACTTGGTAGGATACATCCATGGGTCCTAAGGAAACTGGCAGAGGAAGTGGACTTTGCATCCTATTTGAGAGGCTGTGGCAGTCTGATGAAGTTACCACTGATTGGAAAAGTAGAAACATAACCTCTATTTTCAAAAAGGGAAATAATGATAAAGTAGGGGAACCACAGGCTGGTCACTGTCACCTCTGTGCCTGAGAAGATCATGAAACAGATCCTGCTGGAAACTATGCCAAGAAAGGTGAAAGACAGAGGTGATTAGTGACAGCCAACATGGCTTTCCTAGGGGCAAATCACACCTAACAAATTTGGTGGCCTTCTACAGCAGGGTTAAAATGTTGGTGGATGAGGGAAGAGCAACTGACACCATCTATGTGGAGTTGTGCAAAAAAAATTTGCTATTGTCCCACACAACACCCTTGTCTGTCAGTTGGAGAGACATGGATTTGATGGATGGGCCACTTGGTAAGGAATTGGCTGGATGGTCACACACAAGGAGCTGCAGTAAACGGCTCAATGTCCATGTCGAGACCAGTGACAAGTAACGTTCCTCAGGGATCACTATTGGGGCTGGTGCTGTTTAGCTGTCAACAACATGGACAGCAGAATAGAATGCATCCTCAGCAAGTTTGCCAACAAGCTGTGTGGTACTATCGACACACCAAAGGAAAGGGATGCCATCTAGAGGGATCTGGACAGGCTTGAAAGATATATCTGTGTGAAGCTCATGAAATTCAACAAGTCCCAAGTTCAAGTACAGGCTGGGCAGGGAATGGATTAAACCCAGCCAAGAAGCACTTGAGGATGCTAGTAGAGGAAAGGCTGGACATGACGTGGTAGTGTACACTTGCAGCCCAGAAAGATAATTTTATCCTGAGCTGCATCAAAACAAGCATGTCCAGCAGAGCAAAGGAGGGGATTCTGCAGCACCTGTCTTACAAGGACAGGCTCAAAGAGCTGGGCCCATTCAGCATGGAGAAGACAAAGCTCTAGGGAAGACCTTATAGCACCAGAAGGCTGGAGAGTAACATTTTACAAGGGTATGTAGCGATAGGACAAACAGGAACACCTTTAAACTCAAAAAGGGTGGGGTTAGATCAGGTGTAAGGAAGAAATTCTTTACTGTAAGGCTGGTGAGGCACTGGAAGAGGTTGCCCCAAGAAGCTGTGGTTGTCCCATCCCTGGAAATGTTCAAGGCCAAGCTGAATAGGGTGTTGAATAACCTGGTCTAGTGGAAAGTATCCCTGCCTATGGAGAGAGGATTGCTACTCGAAGATCTTTAAGGGCCCTTCCAACCCAAACCATTCTATGTTTCTAAGAGAGTTCAGTTATCTGATCTATTTAGTTTGCCTGGAAGTGCTTGAGAGTCATTTACTGTCTGTTACATCTTAAAAATAGGGCCTGAAAGGTAGATGAATATGACTTTTAACCTAACAATTGCTAAATGAGCCTTTTCAAGAGCAGGCAAATCCCTCACAAATGCACAGTGAACTTAAGTGCTGCATTTTCAGCAGTCCTGAAATATTTTATAGCTCCCAAAAGGAATGGATATTGCTTTCTGTATGACACAATCATTGGAGAGCAGCTGATTAGTATGATAGTTTTATTTCATGATTAAAATATCTTAGTATTCTACTAGGTCTTCTATGAATGATTTTTGGCCAGAAACATCAAGCTTGACAACAGAAATTTCTGGCTAATATCAGGCCTGCTCCTGACATCTCCGCCTGTCCAGCTGTCTACTAAATCTGTGTCCTCATGATTTCCCTCTCTAAATAGCTACTGCTGCAGATAATTTTCCTACATGCATGACTAAGAAGCTTGTCTTCCCTGACAAAATCCAGAGCTAATACTGTAGAATTTTATCTGTGCTTGAGCACACACAGCTGGCACTTTTCCCCCCCCAACACTGCTGTCTTAGTATACAATGGTATTATCATCAGATGACTAACAGGTGCTGAAAAAACAGCATATTGGAAGAGTTTCCATTGCTGTATTTCCTCCAGCAACCAACATTATTTCAACATACTGTCTCTGCTCACCTGAAGCAGAACAGCTCCCTTTTGAGAATGCAGCAGAATGCCTTTGGAAACCTGGGACACCCACCACACGAGGGAGTCCTTGGCTGTCGTTTCCCATCAGAGCTATCTACCCAACGCAAGGGCTGAGTAAGTTAACTTTTGAAAGCAATTGATCAGGTTAGAGGACCCAGATAATATTGCATCTTGCCTGGAATTACTGAACATTCCTGTGAGGTCTGCAGGCCAAACGGAATAGATAATTAACAATATCAGGTAATCACTTTCACCACAAAAAAAACATAATTAGAGCCAAAAGAAATATTACAATCAGCTGAGCTCTCAGAACCTTTTCAGTAAGTACTCATCAAGACTGAATGAGTTCTGTGAAACATAAGGAGCAAGCAGAGCTGTGCTTTCAAGTTCTTAACAAGTAGAAATAAGGTAAGAAAAGCAGCCCCGCTAACCAAATCCTATCGATGCTAAATCTTGGAAGAAAAAACCCAATGCTGTCATTTAATGTCAAATGACCATCCTGACAGGCATGTCAAACAAGAAGAAAAAAAAACAGAATACTTAAATTTGATTAATAATACATCTTAAAATTAATACACACCACTAAGCCATGAAACCAGTTTTGTGGTCTAATATGAAAACTTACCACAAGCACACACTAATCATAGTCTGGAAAATTAAAAAGTCTGAATAGCAAATAACACACCTTCACATATTTCCATAGAGGGCAAAAAATATTGATAAGCATGAACCTAAAAATTAGGATCTTTATACAATACAGTCCCTGAATCCAGTGTAGCAACTTTTTAGACATATTAGGCTATTTCAACTTCTGCAAAAAAGACCTTATTGCAAAAGAATGAGTTACAGGAATATAACCAATAAGAACTACACTATCATATACAAGATCATACAGAAGAATTGCTAAAGAAGCCTATTTTGAAAAAAAAAAAAAATTAAAAAAAAAATAGATACTACTTGCCTCAATGTATGACAGTGAAGAACACAATTTGAGGATAATAAAGTCTAGGAGCTGAAACTCATTCTAAGTCTACAGCAAAAAAAAACCCAAAAACAACCAACCATAAGAATTCTAGCAGATTGAGGACCTTATTTCCTTTTATAATTTAACTTCAGCTACATATGCTGCCTTCACTGCTTAACTCCTTCAAAACCTGTCAGCCAGACCTTGACTGAAATAGTCCCTTTCCCACTGAACAATAATGTATTTTCTGCTACCAGCCATGTAAATGCTCATTTCATGAAGTTTATTTTCAACACGATAAACTTAACTTTGTTTAAAACTGTAAGTTTCTGCCTCTGTGTATGAAGTTAATTGGTAAAGATCTACTAAAGTACTGTAAGAACAACTCAAGCTTCATATTTTGGTCATCAGAACCAAGTCAAGTTCACAGCAACCTGACACTAGGTTTTATTCTGCCTTTCATCACTCCTAAAATTGTACACACTGGTGGAAAAATGCTGTTAAACATATGTGCATATACAAGTGTTCTCATTAGAATTTGTCTTGTGGACTTATGTAATTTTACACAAGTCTTCTAAATTTTCAGAGTGCAGGAGGTCCGCTCCATGACCAACACACAAAAGCAGAAGTGGCACTACACAAAAGCCACAGCATTATGTTAAGATCAACCTGGAAACTGCAAGCAGTAGTCTGTGATCTTCTGGAGGCAAGCCAGTGTGGCCACAGAAAAGGTAACAGCACTTCTAGCCTCCAGCCCAACTCCAGGAACAGGAAAAGTTTAATAGTTTCGGATACAGGAACATTCAACTCTTTTGTTAGAGTGAATTTGCAATTCAAGACATTGGAATAACTCTAGAATACGTGATGTTTCGGAGTCGCAACCCCAGAGAGTACTTGTGTACCAAGATGGGGAGATCATTCCGGTGGTACCAGCTCTTTTACAAAAAGTTACTGGATCTTCATAAGTCACCATTGTCAACTGTGTCTGATATAAGACTACCACAGTATTATTTTGACACCAAATAAGGCTAGCTGCACACACTCAGACGTACATCTCTATAGTTAAAGGAGTTGTATCTGATCAAACTCACTACACAGCTATGGTCCTTCTAACAAGAAGGGCTAAAGGAATTAGTGCAGAATACCTTCACTGTTGTCTTCTTTCCATTAACTTTTAACATAAATTACTGTTCAAGTTTCAAAGTATAAAAAAATACTTTGCATTAAGGCTTAAACTGCATTTTAAAAGCAGCTTCAGCAAAATGAGAGTACCTGCATAAGATGCTGACCAATCCTTAATTTAACTGCACCTTGCTTATAGTTCCAGTAGATGGATTCTATTTACTCAACACACAACTCATATCACTGAGATGGAAAGTCAGGGCAGCTCACAAGAAAACACCTGTAAACCATGATCACTACTAGATTTCAGTATCTGATACATCAATGTCTCTTTCTTCCAGAAAACCTCCTTGGTATTAGATACAAAAGCGGTGCAGCTCTGGTGGCTCTTAACAGCAAACACAAAGTCAATGGTAGGGTGTACCATGGACCTCATAAAAGATGTAAGCCAGAAGAGACATTAACTGAAGGTTACTAACACAGATACATCACATCCAAATAGGAAATCTCAACAGCTGAAAGCAGCGACTGCATGAAAGGTGCATGATGTTACATAAGCAGGAGAAACAGCATTTGCTTATGGGCACTACAGGAGGCTGCATATTGACAATCTCACCCATTACTGCCTCTTGTTAAAAATGACTGACCTAGACACACACACTTCCTTACAAACTAACTTGCCATATTACAAGTAGATGCTCCTTACCACTTCAGGGTGAAAAAACACACAAAAAATTGGCAAATCAAGTACTCTTTTGAAAGCTAGCTTTACTCTTTAATTTTTACCACAATTAGTAGTAACATGCTCTAGGCACCTAAGATTCTTTTGCAATTCTTTTGCAGTGAATTTGCTTCTTATCAAGAATACAGCCAGCAGCATTAAATACTCTGCCCTACTGTATCACCTAGTCACCTTAAAAAAGCAAGATGATATAAAGCACTTGGTTCTATTGCTGGGGTGTTTCAAAACCAAACAGAAAATTGGCATGAGACCTTGTTGTGGTTTAAACCCAGCTGGCAACTAAAAAAGCCATTCACTCACTCCCACACCCTGCTGGAATGGGAAGGAGAATAAAAAAAAAAACTTGCAAGTGAAGAGCAGTGTAATAATTGAAACAAAGCGAAAGATAATACTAAAATTAGTAACAGTAAATAAAAAAGGAGATAAACCCGAATAAAAACAAGCAATGGACAATACAGCTGCTCACCACCTGCTGGCTGATGCCAAATCCTGCCCCCAAAATGTGATTGGCCCCCACTCCAGGTAACTCCCCCAGTTTATATATTCTGGGCATGACGTTCTGTGGTGTGGAGTATACCTTTGGTCAGTTCAGGCCCTTTATCCTGGCTATGATCCCACACCTGCTCACTGGCAGACCATAAAACACTGAGCAATCCTTGACTCAGGGTAAGCACTGCTCTGCAGAATCCAAAACATCAGTGTGCTATCAACATTATACTCACACAGATTCCAAAACACAGCACTGTACCACCTAGTGAGAAGAAATGAAGTCTATCCCAGCCAAAACCAGGACAAACTTGAACATAAATTCTTTTCCCAAACTTCACAATAACACATACTCTTTTCAAGGGGGTTGTTTTGTTTTTTTTTTTCAGGCTCTATCTGCTACTTATTTTCAGAGCTTTGAAAGATATCCTGAAATGTGCCTCGATCCCAAGTTTGAAAAGTATTTCCCCCCCCTAGGGAATATTTTTCCAAAGTTAATTTGCACTGTTGCTTTCAATCAGGTGGAGTTTTTTCTGGTCTTTACTGATGACTGAAGAACAGTAACAAAGTGATAAATTGTCCTCAAAACATCCTTTCTGTCCCTAGCACAAGTCTTAACTGTCAACTCAAAAAAATAAGTCCTTGCAAGTATGTCCAAAGGGAATATCCCTCTTTCAGTTTTAACAGCCGTAATTAACTAATAAGAACAACTCCTACTCTGCAATACTGAGTAGCAAGAAAAATCTGTATCTCATTGCAACTGGTAAATACATCTAAGAAAAGAATAAGCTGAGAAAAGCTGAAGTTTTAATTACTTGAAATTGAAGTATGTCTCTACAAGCTAATTCTTCCATGAACGCAGCAAAATCTTTCAGTATTTTTTTTAATTTTACTGCAAAAAGGGGATGAGAAGGAGAGGGAAAGTGGGATAATCATTGCATCTTACTACAGATGCAGAACTTCATCACCATTGTGCAGCATTTTTAGGCTTCATGTGCATTTCAAAAAGAGCTTCAGCTTAACTTGAGTGAAGCCAGAAAGACCAGACAAAAACCACCAACTTCTATCTTCAACAGCTCCAGAGCATCAGAAGACAGGAAAGAAGTCAGATTACAAATTTCCTTCTGTTTTACTCAGTTATACCAAATGCCTCAAGTAAGAAAAGGTAACAAAGTAACTGAAACAACTGGTCAATAGTATAGAAATCTTGAAGATAACATGGCTGTGCCTTTGGTAACTGTCAGAGTTGGTATATTTACAAAAACTGTTAAAGAAATCATAAAATGAAATGCAGGATCTGAGCCCTGTCTGTTATTTTCTCTTTATTGTGGATTAAAGTATTAGGTTACTAAAACCAGAGGCTTCCGTATTCTTCTGTCTGTTGCATTCTACAGCTTTCTATCTACTTCTACTCTGACTTGGCATACTTCAGAAAGAGAAAAATTACACAGAGAATAATGCAATAAAACCTTTTCTGCAGTTGTGCACAGAAAACCACAATGGCAGTCTGGCAAATTTCCAATGTAAGAGACAGATGAAGTGTATATATGTAGACATACATATATTCTATAGAGAATAAATACTTGAAGCAAAACATGTTCCTTGCACTTATGTTGAGGTCTTGCTTCTATAACTCAATATACTAGCTGCATCAATACAACATGGACCAACCATTCTAACAGTAAATCATCTGCAGTTTCAAGTCTTATTTACTACTTGGCTTGCAGAAGCTGAGAGTAAGTATTTACTTTCTGTCCAGTCCTTATAATTCACATGATATCATTGGAGTGAAAGGGTTTTAGGGTGTGCAGGTCATTAACATCACTACCCCAAAATGAGGCAGGCTTCACTGAATCATGCTTTCATTACTATAAACACTTTGCTCTAATCTCAGTGCACAGATACCCTGAAAGGGCACTTATGCTGTAAAAACTTCAGATTACTGAAGGTCTCTAACACTAGCTTCCACTAGAATTAACATTTATTCAAACAGCCAGCCGAGAATCACTAAGATCTAACAGCAATACATACCTGTAAACAAATCTGAAAAGGTGAGCAGTGCTAAGACATACCAGAGAGGCAGAGAGGTGACTCCCAGTGTGGAGGCAAAGAGCACTACCTTTGCTAAAAGCACACAAGGTATTCCACATCACTGCAGGACCAATGCCAGTTTTCAAGACCCAATGCTTTCACGGGCTTCTTGGAAGTTATGACAACCACTGACATGAGTGAATTGTAATCTGTTTGCAGAAAAGTGCAAGAGAATGTATATTGCATTAATTCCCATCAAAAAGCACCATGCTTGCTGAAAAGTAGACTGAGATAACGAAGATCATGCTCTCATTCACTACGTTCAGTAAGGTCCTTAACTATATTTAATCATATAAGAAGAGTTCAATTCTTAAAACATCAAGTCCTTGCTTATGCTGTACCTTGAGCTCATCTCAACTCAGCATAATACACAAACAACCATTTTCAAAACAGCTTGTTTCCACAGTGTTGGCAGTAAGAATGAATCCCTGGAACAGACTACACAGGTTTAGACAAAAAGGACTTTTCTACCTTTTTTACTTGTAAAAACAAAGCCTATAAACTTCTGAAAGGTCAAAACATGTTGCGTCTGCAGAACACTCAGAAGTATGTGGAAGTGCAAAGCCAATCAAGTGCTATCTTGTGTAACACAGATGAAAAAAGTTCCTTAATCCTCACCTGTTTACATGACTCATTTAGAGGGCAAATACAAGGGGAAATAAATTATGCAGTTAGCTATGGAAAGGCATGGTAAATGCTGCTAAATCTTTTCAATAACATTAAATAGCAATATGCTGAATCAGAGAAGAGTAACTGCAGGATACATTTGCACAGAATCACCACAGAATCAGAGAATGGCCTGGGTTAAAGACCATTTAATTCCAATCCCCCTTAACAGACTTAAGACACTAGTGCTGCTCTGGATCCACATATAAGGCTTATTTGAAACTTAACTCCTTCAAGACAGTTCCTGCTGTCCAAACAGGACAGTACTTTAACCACTCAAGCTGGCTAAGTAGGGCTACACTCTGGTGTTGCACTTTTCTCCAACAAGCACACAAAGTTCAGCATTATTAACCTTGCGCTACAACCTACCAAGCTCATAGGCCACATCAGAGACTGCATTTTAACGTCTATAGAGTTCAAAACATGGACTATCTTGAAAATTAAAAAAGTGATGTTAAGGACAATGCTCTTCTTCATACCCCATCCCCAGAAAAATCTATGCTTCAAGGTCTTAAAGCAAGTTGCCCCAGAGAAGAGATCAAACAGTCACCATACATAGACACAAATTTGCCTCAATCCCACTTGGTTTCTATCCTTGATTTCACATTTCAATCAAGGCATTCTGCTGCCACCATAGTTTGCCAGGCAGCACCTTTTGTCCACAATCCTGATCAGGTTGACAAAACTCATTCCTTTTCTCAGCACCCACTTAGCAGTAGCTAGCAAGTACCCCTGCATCTCACAGACTCAGCACCCACAAAAGAGCAGACAGCTTCAACCAGCTCCTCCTTTAGCTGACAAATTACTCTACTCTTCCACCCAAGTGCACTCAAAACCTTGCAAAAACATCTAATGGATTAGAGTGATACAAGACTGCAAACATCAAACACAGAGAGGGTAATGACGGGGGAGTTTCACAAGAATAGCAAACCTCTTTCGTAAGGTGACAAAGCTGTAGTGATCTGTTCATTCATGTGGTCGTCCCTGCATCAGGCACTTGTACTATATAAGCAAATACCTGAAATTTCAGCTCCTCACTGCCCTTCCATCCTCAATTTTTCTATTTTTTTTTTAATCATGATAATGCTTAACCATTTCTATACTCTAGATAAAGTAACTTCACAGATTAAGCCACTCCACAGATATGCTATACCTTTTTTCTCTCCTCTTGCTTCCTTTGGCACATAAAGGAAAACAACCTGCCTAGTTTGCCTCCTACCTTTTCTTCAAGGCAGCAGCAAGTCTCAGATTAAGTGTCTCATCTTAAGATTTAAGTACATAACCATACTTTTTACGCATATTCCTGAAAGGCTAGGATAAATGCCCTAGAATTAATCTTACATTACGTAAGTGAAAGATTTGGGGTTGAAGAGAAAGCTAACATTGCTCAAAGCAAGTGACAAGAGACTTAAAAGAAACTGCCAGCCTAGGCTCAACCCAACAATGAGACCACTTTGAGAGTCAGGAGTTGAAGTTATGCAGTACCACTGACAAGACGTAAGGTCTCCAAGAGTTCTGCTCTTGCCAGACACTAGCACTTACACTGGTCTGACAGAAGTAGGGAACATTGCAGAGGTTAATGAGTTTGGCATGTTCCAGACTCAAGCAGCCAGTCAGACAATGTTTTATATTGCTTTCACCGAGAACACAAATAGCTTTCCCTTGATTACCAAGGGATTGCTGTAAAAATCACAGCAACCGTAAGAGCCATCTCTAAGACATCAGTGTTTGACCCATGCTCCGCTGAGACAGGGCACCTACCCCAAAGAAAGAAAAATCCTTCTCCAACTCATGGCCTCAG
>JAWWTY010000088.1:23256967-23288036 GCA_035222235.1 Margarornis squamiger
GACCGTCACAGTGGTTCCTCAGACTCTGCACTACAGTAGGGTGGCTCCACAACCGAGTATCTGACAGCACAGAGTCGCTCCTAACATTGCACTGACTATATACTGATACATTGCACACCCTGAATTATGACCAATGTCACTGCTGTGAATAACACAAGGTCAGTTTTAATGACATTATGTCCAATTCCATACATTTTTTTCTATTTTTGTGGCCAACCCAGAACCCTTTGCATTTATTACCACAGTACTCCAATGAAGAAAGACTATGCATGAGAAATTTCCATATCAACAACTGAAAACTCTTTGTACAAACTTCAGTTGCAAACATATTGACTAACAGCTGCATCAACAATTTTCTGGAAGTGTTCAACTTCCAAGCAGTCTCTTTTACAACTACAGTTCTAGACACCTGCTCAGCTGTGTACGTCATTTTACATCTGCACTATGTGCGAAATAGAAATGAGACAACACTTCGAAGTATCTCAGAAATAACCTTCAGAGGATAAGATGAAATCTACAAAATTAAGTAAGATACACCTCTTTGCTTAAGACAAAAGCTGAATGAACAGGACAAAGACATGTGACTCTTTCTCTACAATGTACTGTAGACTAGACTACTACAGTACTCCAGCCTGTAAAAGTCTATGAAACTTTTTAAGGGTCACATAATAAGACCTGAAGAATTGTACTTTGTGAGCCTATAATGCTGACCATAAAGAAACCCCACCACAACGTTACAGTTGCCAGTCACAGGCCAAGCAGGAACACAAGATTTTTTGGAAAAAGATACGTAAGAAAGGATCACTCTTTCAACCAACATGTAAGCTTCACAGGAAGGCAGCTGGATCACGTTTGAAAAAAATGCCCATGTAACAGTGATCAGCAAGAACATCCTGAAGTAGACTTACGCAGTCTTCAATTTGAGATAGTAGAAATTTTGGCAGCAGGCACCAATGCAAAGAGAAGCCTTCAGGTGTGGAGCACCCACCTCCTCGCACTAAATGGAACAGTCTGCTAGCACAGTTTCCCAACTACACAAGACTGTGGATACGATACGCTCTTCTTGGCTAATCTCTAAACATATCCTGCCTCATTTTCTAGGCAGAACGAGCAGGCGTGCCAAACTGCAAATTAAATCCACAAGCATTATTACTAGTTCAAACACAGTAAAAGACAACAAAAGAAAAACAGACCTATTAATAAATAGGTTCTTCTTCAGACAAAATAAGTGGCAAATTTTATGAGCATATGATTAAAATAATCAGAGAACAGTTCAGGAGCTTTGAAGCCAAGAAAACGAAGACACTTGCCCAAACTTAAGTCACCAGTGGCTTTCTGCAATTAAAGTGAATTCCACAAGTTTCAGTTTAGCTAACACCCCCACAAGTACTCCTGGGTAAACGACAAAGGAGCAAAGGCCTAAAAACATGGATATTATTTCACAATGTGAAAATTATGCATTTATCTTCCAGATGTACAACTGAACTTGCACTAAAGACAGTGGGATTTAAAAGAATGCAAGTTTTTTTGTAAGGATTAATTCACATTTTTACCTATATTCAAGTTCCAGAAAAGTAGGCCTAGAAAATGCAGTTTGCCATACCAAAGTAACTCTTAAGTGACAGTTATTAATGTCTCATATTTTGTCAAAAGCTCCTATATCCATCTGTCTTGGAAAGCAGAAAGCCTGTCCTTGCACAGGACAGTTTAGATAACTGAATATCATCCCACTTTACCCTCTTCTCTAATTACATTTAGAGTCTTTTTAGCTTATTTTTTATAACTGTACATGCTTAACATTAGATTATGGAAAACGTTATCATTATATTATAAACAAACAGCTATCTAGAGTGGCTGATTAGAATTCAGTTATGATGCTTTATTGAGACAAGGGTTTCCCACATATTGTACAACTAAAATTAGTTCACTTGGTAGTTTTGTAATTTGTATTTACATACACCTGCATTAGTCAAAAGCATGTAACAGTTAACATAGACTAAAATATCTAGGCACAATGACTCATTCCAGACAGATTCTCTGGTTAGCAAGAGAAGATAAAGTGACATTCGTGACCCACTTATCAGAGGCTGCTGTTGTAAATGGGATTATCAAATGAAGAGACCCCTGGTCAGCACCCTTTAAAATCTTCATTAGGATCAGTATTTCATTTATTTACCTTCAGTAAAACAACAAAACAGCAGTCAGCTATTTTAATTCTTAATGATACCAGCACTTTCAGTGTTTTTCTATTAATAAAGTAAACATCACCTCACCTACTAATATTGCCCCAACAGCAAATTGTGCCCATGAAGCTCATGGTTGGAGATGACCAGCATAAGCCTTACACAGATCAGCTTTCTCCCCTACCCCCTTCACAAGTACACTGAGCTAAAAATCAGTAAGGGACACAAACTTTATGTTGACAGTACACTGCAAGTAACTATAACTATTGGTTGAAATAATCAAGATGTTTTAACAAATTGTACTCCATGGAAAAACGATGACCAAAACTACTAGAACTGCCTTTTATAAAAAGACTTCAGACTGCTCACATTAAATTGGTAAGTGAATTACAGGGTGCCTCCTTCACCTCAGCTAAGTTTCCCAGAAGCAGGAAGGCCTTCACGTTCATCAATCCTCATCTCAACCCTAAAGCACACAAACAGCTTTAAGTAACTGGGACACTTCCACCTCTGGTAGGAAGTGTCCCTACCCATGGCAGGTTGGTTGGAATCAGGTGCTCATTAAGATCCCTTCCAACCCAAAACATTCTGTGATTCTATGATAATGCAGTCTTAAACACACACTGGTGTTGCAGGTGTGACCACAGAGGGAGTATTAATAACATGGTGGGAGAAAGTCTGGTTCAAACTCACAGGATGCTCTAACAACTATTGGGTCAACATGAGAGTAAATGGCCTTGACTCCTCTGAATTTTAACACATAGTACAGGTGATCCAGTTAACCATGGCAGGAATAACTGACTCTCAGGACAGGACTGTGGCTGCTAACTGGATGTAGCTGCAGTGATCACATCTCCCATGTGGTCTCACTGCATGCCCCTTGAGGCAACTAACTTGATCTCTGTCCCAGGAATCAGAAGGCTGTGCGTACTTCCTCCCTACTGTTGGCTTTGTCCGTCAATGACAGTCCCCAGAAAGTGAAACACAGTCTATGACAATGAGCTCGCAGGATGGTACCCCTCTAAGCCAAGGGCAAAACTGGACTGGCCGCTGTGTGCTGCCACCAGCAAACTCCACTCTGTCTGCAAACTAGTAGGCCTGGAGTGACGGAGACACAAGTCATATCAGACCTTGATGATGTTGCCAGCATATTTCAGCTTCTATGCTCCCCTAAACTTCCCATTATTTAAAGGCACTCATCAAGTATCTAGCACTCATGATAGTTCATTTAAGAAGGAAAAAAGACACTGCTTTAACACAGGAATCAAACCAATAAAATTCTGAAATTCACGCCAAATCTCTTCCAGAAACCTGGTAACAACACCTGTTCCGAATTTAGAAGGAAAAGAAAAATCTGCTCTTCAAGAACTCTGTAGAAAACCTGAAAATTATTATGAACGGGACTGAAACTAGAGAGTTTTCTGCTCAACATCTACAAACACAAGGTAATCTTGCTCTGGGGTATTTGAATCAGAAGTATTGCTCCCAATGCAGTTATAAGGTCAAACATCACATTTCTCAACCTCACAATACTAAAACCTTTCAAAACAAGACTGATGCAGCATTTTTGCTAGCAGCTCAAAATATGCCTTAAAACTGAGGAGCTGCTTCCTGATAAAGTATAAAAATCAACTCTATCTCCAATAGTTCCAACTCTGGAGTTCTCAGCTACTGAGAATGTCATTCAGTAAAGTTACAAAAATTTCGTGTGAATTCAGGATCCTTCTTAGGCATTACTTCATGCTGTACAGAAACCATCACACCTTAAAACAAGAGGTCTACAGTTAAGTCTTGCTCCACTGCCAGGTAAGGAGTCTTTTCCTACTATGTACAGCAATGTGCGCTTCTAGAACATAAAACATCAAAACCACCACCTAAGGATATGGGCCATTTGGACCATTAAAACCCTGATGCTCTTCTGAGTTCTGTGGGTCTGCAGCAGCCTCTTTATTGGGAGATGCGTGTTATTCCTAGGCAACTTCAGCAAGGAATGCTAAATATGTGAATTCAGATCTGCAAGACAGAGCCAACTGTCTTTTAATCGCCATCCCACCAACTGATGAAATACCAGTTACATCTCTCCACTCCCAGAACAAAAGGTCAGGAAACACTTAAGCAAAGGACCTTTTGTTTCAAAGCACTGAAGTTTTGGCCTATAGAAAAAACAGGCTTGTTTTCTACATCAACCAGTCTTCACCTGAAGACACGAGGATGTGGCATTAGCCCAGTGTACTTTCTTTGGCATCCTCAAGAATGTTCAGTATTCTCTGCAGTGAAGAGTGGAGACTGCTTTGAAGTCTGGTCAGCCCAGAAGAACTAAAAGCAGTGATATCAGTATCTCAGATGACCATGCTGAAGCAGGATACTTAGCATTCCACCATGTGACGTCTCAAGAACACGTCAACTGAAGTTTAATTAAAACTCAAGGTAAGTTTGTATAAGTATCTGCTTTTCCACATCTAAATCTTCTTTCCAAAGACCCTAAAGCTCTGGTTTAAATGTCCTCTTAGTATTCATAAAACTCACACAAACGTGGATGAAATGCCAAAACAGACAATAAATTTCAGGGTATATGACTTAAAAAATTAATCTAAATTATTTCGGACTACCAACAGCAGCATTGGTTTCCTCTGTCTTTATTCCACGACTTAAGAGAACTCCAAAAAGTCACCTGTCAGTTCACTGATTAGAAAAATTAAAAGATGCTGAAAACTCCAAAACCAACATACCTGTTATTTTGTCCCTGACAAGTTTGCAGGATTCTATTTCCCCAATGCTGCCAAACAGACTCTTCAGTTCCTCTTGTGTCATGTTTTGTGGAAGGTAGTTGACTATTAAATTGGTCTTGCTGTCTTCTGTGTTCCCAGAATCAACCGGTGATGAACAATTGTTTATGCTGGTTGAACCATGAGCTGTGTTATTACAAGTTGGTCCATTAGACAGTTGTGTTTCCATGGCAGCAATTACCGGCTGAAAAACACAGAAAACAAGAACCATCAAAATTCTAGTTTCACCATCTAGTAGGACAGTCTAGACAAGAATCTAAAAGACCTGTCACTATGCAGAAATGGTACTGCCAAGGCCATATACTGCCTCTACATGCAAAAAAACCCCTCCCCACCAAGACAGAAATATGTTAAGTGTTAGTCAAGGCAATGCTTTAAAAACTTGAAGGCAAACAAAATGCATCTTCTAGAAGCTCATTCAATGAAGTCAACACTGGAAGCTTAGTTTGCATCCCCTGCCACTCCTTTCGTTAAGGGGCATCACAGACTTCCTATTACAGAAGCTACCAAAGAGAATTGGCCTGTTGCAACGGTAATCAGTTTTATAAACTTACAACTAGTTACTGAAACGACACGAAATGCAGCTTTTAAGATGGTAGTATCTGATTATTTCCAAAAAGAGGGGATGATTAGCTGTATCCATAAGCAATAGCAGAAATCAAGATTAGTGCTTTAAAGAGATACTAAGAGGATATATAAATGTGCTGGGATGAAAAATATACTCTTCCTTGACAACACCTATGTCAAACTGCCGTCATCACAGGTTGGAATTAGGTTTCTAAATGCTTTTATTAGACTAAACTGACAATTTCTGGTTCTCACTTCTTCCTTCCCCTGAACTCTAAGAACAGTTAAATTTGAATCTTTAACTTGATTTACTTTTAGACATCAAAGTAAGGGAGCGATCACAACACCAAAAACTACTCTGTGCCCAAGAAGATCACAGAACAGATCCTCCTAGAAGGTATGCTAAGGCACAGGGAGGAGGGGGAACTAACTGGAGACTGCCAGCACGGCTGCACCAAGAGCAAGTCCTGCCTGACCAATGAAGTGGCCTTCTATGATAGTGACTGGAACAGTGGACAAGGGAAGGGCTACAGATATCATCTGTGTGGACTTCCGTAAAGCCTTTGACACAGGCTTTATAGCCTACACCATCATTGTCTCTAGAGTGGAGATAATTGATGGGTGGATGGAGAATAAAATGGTTGAATGGTTACACCCAGAGGCTACTCATAAAGGACTCAGAGTCTGGACAGACATCAGTGACAAGTGATGTCCCTCAGGGGGTCCATTACTGGGACCTGTGTTACTCAATGTCTTCACCACTAAGCCAGACAAAGGCATCAAGGGCACTCTCACCAAGTTCGAAGATTACACCAAGCTAAGTGGTACAGTTGCCACACCTGAAAGACTGGATGCCATACAGAGGGAATTGGACAAGCCGCAGAAGTGGGCCCATGGTAATACCACATTCAACAAAGTCAAGTTCAAGGTGCTGCACACAGGTCAGGGCAACTCCCAGTATCAATACAGGCTGGGCATGAACAGAACAAGAGCAGCCCTGCCAAGAAGGACTTGGGAGTGCTGGTGGATGAAAGGCTGGACGTGAACCAGCAATGTCCACTTGCAGCTCAGAAAGTCAAGTGTATTCTTGGCTGCATCATTCTTTGCAGCATGGCAAGCAGGTCAAGGGAGGGGATTCTGCCTCTCTACTCCATTCAAGTGAACCCCATCTGGAGTGCTGCATCCAGCTCTGGGGTCCTCAATCCCCTGGCTGAGGAAGGACATCAGCCTATTGGAACAAGTCCAGAGGAGGCCACCAAGATGATTAGAGAGATGGAGCACCCCTCCTATGAGAAAAGGCTGAGACAATTGGGGCTCTTCAGCCTGGAACAAGAGAATGCTTCACGGTGACCAAACTGGGGCCTTCCAGTGCCTGAAGGGAGCCTACAAGAAAGATGGAAAGGGACATTTTACAAGGGTCTGTAGTGACAGAACAAGGGGAAATGGCTTCCACCTGAAAGCAAGTAGGTCTACATTAGATATTAGAAAGAAATTCTTTACTGTGAGGGTGGTGAGGCACTGGAACAGGTTGCCCAAAGAAGCTGTGGATGTTCCATCCCTGGAAGTGTTCAAGGCCAGGCTGGATGGAGCTCTGAGCAGCCTGGTCTAGTAGAAGGTGTCCCTGCTCACAGCAGAGGGCTTGGAACTTTATGGCACCTTCTAACCCCTACCATTGTATGATTCTTATGGAAGTGACATTGACAAGTACTACAAAACCTTCTTGCTGCTCTCAAAGACTTCCAAAAATTTATTTCTAGTCTTATCATTACTATTTTTGTCCTTCATTTGGAATTCATTTAAGATGATAAAGTGCTTGCATTTGTCAGAAATAGAGGAGTGATACTAGAGAACTGGCTCAGAAAATATGTCTAGCTGTTTCTGTAACAAGAAAAATTTTTTGTGCCTTTAGTATTATCTGTGATTTTTATTGGCACATCAGTTCACAGACAGAAAGCCATCATGTAGCATCCTTGAAGCAAAACACAAGCAAAAAGAGCAAACACCACAGACACAAAAGGTAAATGCCAGCGTGCAAATGAGATTTTCAAGGAACACTACCGATCAGGGCTCCTTTCATTGAAGCTCTTAACTAAAACACAAGCTTATTTAGAAAAATGGCTGTTTCTTTTCATAAGAACCATCTGCTTTAATTTCATGTTCCACTACAATTCCAGTAGTCCTGCAGGCAGATTAGAACTTTGATGATTACACGTTAACAGTTAAAACCTGAACACAGTGAAACCAATTTCCTCTAACAAGTCTGTGAAGTACTATGCAGACAGAAGACCTCTTACTCTCAAAACACTTTCAGTCAAAGGCTGCAAAAATCATGAGGAGACAGCTGTGGCCTAAGAATACCTTGAGATTTAGCAATAGCTTCTACTGTATCAAGACAACAAGCCTAGTAAATGTTTACTAAGCCATCAATTGTCTTCAGTCTTCACCATTTTATTAAATGATGCTGCTGGTGATAAATAATGCACTTTACTCCTCTACAACACCAGAGTTATTTCTTCTCCCATCTAAACGACCATTTAGTTTTTCCACTAAAGGTTTGAGATGAAAAGTAAACTCTAGACACACTTGATTTCTATTGCCATTTTGACGAATAGACCTTATTTTAGACCTACTACCAGATACATGCTTTTAAGCAAGTCCTTGAAAGAAGAATTTAGCTGGAAATGCACATCAAGAGCTTTCCCAAAATCAGATCTCTAACAACTACTGCATCTTTTTCATGCAATTCACAATACGGAAAGTAGATTACAAATAAAACACTAATTTAAAAAAGACTGCTCAACCAGGCACTCTATACCATAGTAGGTCTCCAACTACACCCCAACATCCTGTGAAAGAAACAGAAGGGAATAAATACTCATGATGTAACAATTCTGAACTATTGCCCAAGCTGCATCTTTAAATACAAGGATATTCAATGTTCTTAGGTAAGATGGAAAGCACATTAACTTTTCAGTACATCAGAAAAACTTTACTTCGTAGCTCTTTCTGCTGATAAAAATGGAAAAAAAAGAAAACAGAACTAAAACCAACCAGTCAAATAAACTCTTAAAAAAGCACTCATATCTGAATATAGAGGGAGAAAAAAATCATTCTGTGTATTTTTTAACCTCATAGTAAGTTGGCTGATTATACAATGTGTACTTTCAAAGTGTTGAAGTTAACTTATCAGCATCGCTAGAGGCTTATGTCAGCTAAAAAAAGATGTTGGAAAAAGCAAGGCAAGACCTCAACTGTGGGCCTGTTGCTGAATGGACCCAGGAACTTGGTGAAAACAGCCATGGAAAAAGCTGAGATAGTCTATCTTTACTGGTAAGGCCAGTATAAATACCAGATGAAGGGGAGCAAGCAAGACTGAAAGCCACTTTTTAGAGGTATCCAGTAACAGGACAACATTTTTTAACATAGAAGAAGTTATTCTTACACTGAATACTGACAAGCATAGAACAGCTCACTCACAGAGAACTGAGACTGCCTCTGGTCAGAGGACATCCAAAATCCAATAGGGCAATGACCAGGGCAGCCTGCTCTAGAGGCTGACCCTGCTTTAAACTGGGGGCTGAACCAGAATTCAGCTCCTGAGCTGCCTGCCAATCTCTGCAAGTCTAAATCAATTCAGTCACTAATATAACTCAAGTACCTTTGTTAGTTTTTAATAGACTAAAAAAGCTAAAGTGTGCACTAGAGGGCTGTTAATCACTAGCATCAGTTCTAGTCACTAGAACAGCACTGAACACAAATACATCACACATCTGTAACATTCTGTTTTCCTGCAACTAGAAAAAGAGCTACTCAGAGGTTTCTATGCCACCCTATTATTCTACCTGCAATGACAAATAGAGTTCATTCATATTTTCTTTCATTAACATTCAAATGCATCTGCAGATACTGGAATACATTATGGCAAACCCACACATCAACTTTTACCACAATTCCACAATTGTGTCAACAGTAACAATGCTTAACAGGTAAGATAAAGCAGTAAGAAGGGAACTTTAAGGGATACCCAAGACCTTATTTCTCAGAACAAGGTTACGCTTCAAGTATTTTTTCGTTTAATATTTTTTGGTTTTCAGTCAAGTTTCCAGCTAGCATTGGCATATAATTCAGACAAATCCTGTGATAGAAAAATAGCATACCACCCATACATTCTGTGAACAGACTGATACTTTTTTTAGAGAAAGCACCAATAATAAAACAAAGGATATATTGGTGTGAGACCATTAACCAGCATACATGGACAAAGAATTCATACACGCAAGACTCCAGAAAGACTACTTGGCAAACCAGCATTCAACATTTAAAATTAGCTCAATACTGTTATGAACTCATTAGATTACAGCTCTTTGTGTAGTTTTCCATTCACGATGCAATTCCATATTCCAGTTTATCAGATAAAATACATTCTAGAACACAGACCAGGACAACAGTGTTCTCAAGAGTACATTAAAGCATTGCATCTGTGCTCAGAATAACCCAATTTTTCCTTATAAGCTCCACTTTTCCCCTCAAGCTTATAGACTTGCCACTGTTACCAGTATAAACACCCAAGTAAATCCAAGACTTGTGTCAAGACAACATTTCTTTCAAGAGTCCTGCCAACACTACCCTCACCTTCTAAGGAAGTCAATGTAAACAATGAATTAAGAGGTTTGGCACAGAAATTCAAAAAATAAGCCTTTATGCTTCAAAATTTTTTTATAAAGATACACTAATTTGATACGCAAGGAGCGGTATCTCGCCAGTTCTGTTCTGACATTTCTACTGCACAGTCTACCTCCTCAAGGCAGTTTGTGACAGCTTCTTTACCAACCAGAGACAGACAAGATGTGACATGTCTTTACAGAGCCTTCAAAACTGAATTCTTCAATGCTAAGGAACAGCTGTATGCAAGCTATAAAAAGAAAGGAAAAAACACACTTAGGAATGAATTGAAGCAGAAGGAAATTGCCTCAAACAGCAACTGTTGTTTGGTCCATTGTGCAAGTTCTTCATCACTGTTCTGGCTTTCTAGGATTTTTCCCCTGCACATATCAAATGATGCCTACATAATTCTTCATCAACCAGAGTCTCTGCCCACATCTCCTAGAAGTACTGTTTTATAGCTCTGTTACACTGAAATAATTCCACGGCCACCATCCTCCCCATCTGCTTAATCTTTTCTGGATTGGAACACTGTTAGACTGAGTACACAGGTGTTCCTCTGTTACAACCAACACTAGAGTGTTGTAGGTACCAAGGACCTCCAACTTTAGTTACCTGTTGACAGTGGGTTTGCTTCAACCCACCACCCTCCACAATGACAAACTTTAAAATGCTGAAAGGCAAAATGACTGGGCAACAGTCCAGTGATACCACTCAAGTCGACATCTCCCAATTACTTCTAACTTAACATCTACAACATAACTTTCACCAAATACATACCCCAAAACACAAGTATGCCTATTTAACAAAATCATACCGGAAACAACTCTTCTGGTAATTCAGTGCACTTGTATTTTTTCACATAGAATACAGTTTTGAAGTGTTTTATGCATAAGGAGACACTTAGAATAGAGTAGAAACAGCCCTGGAACGTAACCAGTGACTCTGGCTTTCTTGGTCTTATCAGTGTCTTAGTAGCTTGTCTCATGCCAAAAGAAAGAGCCGTCATGACAATCAGCACGTGTCAGAACAAACCAAAGCTATTCATAAAAGGCCACCTCTCCTTCCAGGAGCTTCACACAGCATATTAGGCAGGTGAGAGAACTCCACCCCAGCTGCATATTTCACTTCTTAACTCATGATGGATTAATTTAACAGAAGATTTACATGAAAAAATAAAGACAGGTGGTACCTTATTGCTACTGGACTGAGAAATACACAACCACAGTATTGATAGTCTGTTCATTGGTAGGAGGCTCCAACAGTAAACACACCTAAAGTCCTCACAGGTTCCAGTCACTATTTCCAAATTGGACAGCATTATATGCAAGGTAAACAAGTACAAACAGTATTACACTCCGCTTCTCAGAAATTAGTGGATAATATGCAAATCTCAGGTCACTTAAAATGAACACAATTTCCTACCCAAGTATTTGTGATGTGGAGAAAGCAGGGAAGAAAACAAGCACAGGTCTGGGTTCTTGCACAATTCCCAGTGATGTTTTACTGATACACAGCTGTAGTACTGCAGGTTTCAAGGGTGGATACAGTTAGCAAGAGGAGTTTCACAATTAAAAAAAAAAAGAAACAGGAAAATATTGATTAGACAGCAAAAAGCTGTGCTCTGGCTACATCCACACAGTGCAGTAAGTCACAAGCTCTTCCTAATTAAGAAATGGCACAGGACTTCCAAGACAGTATATTGCAGATAACTGTTGTGAAGCGTGCTTTTAGAGAAAGAGCCACAGAGATTGCCAGCTGCTCCCCATTAAGAATATTCTAAGTGCCACTCTCCACAACACACTGATGACATCCTGGTTCACTCCAGAAAGTGACCTTGAGGAGAGGCTATGTTTAATTAAGTTGAAACTCACTGGACTGAAAACCAGTAAAAATTCAGGTGGGCTTTTTCAGAAGAGGGTGATCAAGCACTCCTTTTATGATTCCTTCTTGATGTCACTCGGAAAGAATTGGATTGACAATCTCGCCTAAGTATTAGCGAGCAGCCTCTGTGGCAGAACCACATCCAAGCATCTAGTCACAGAACAGGCATTAACTACATACGAACACAGAAGAGTTTCATCTGACTACCATAGCTCTGGAGTTTTATCCTTCCTTGCAGTATCTGTCTCTTTCCAAGCCTCTCAAGTTTTCCTTGTACTTGTTCACAGGAAGAGGCTCAGCAGCTTGGAGAGACAGAGCAAGCTTCTTCACATCATCACTCCCACATTCTGGTTGCATGGCTGGTGTTCGGTAGCCCCACCACCATCTGTTCTACCTCACTCCAATGCATGAAATCCACCCTCAGGATTAAATCCTGAGCAACAGGTTTCTCCTCAGAGAAGCGGAATCAGAGAGGCAGAGAAGACTTTGCCATTAGTTCTATTAGACCTAAACATTAACTGAAGTTAATATTTTAATTCTATAAGGTGCATGACAAAAACTGCCACATTTCAACACAGAATGGGTGATACTGGAAAGGACCAGAGCGGGTCATCCTAAAGCACACTGCACAGGATTGCATCCAGACAGTTCCAGAATATGTCCAGTAAGGGAGACTCCACAACTTCTCTGGGCAGCCTGTTCCAGTGCATGGTCACCTGTACAGGAAAGAAGTTCATCATATTCAGCTGGAACTTCCCGTGCATCAGTTTCTGACAACTGCCTCTCATCCTATTGCTTGGAACCACTGAAAAGAGCCTGGCTCCATCCTCTTGACACCCTCCCTTCACATACTTACAGTCATTGAAACGGTCTCCTCTCCATTTCTTGTGGAGGCTGAACAGGCCCAGCTCTCCCAGCCTATCCTTCCAAGAGATGCTCCAGTCCCTCAATCATCTTTGTTGCCCTCCGCTGGACCCACTCCAGGGAGCTCCATGTCTCTCTCGTACTACAGAGCCCAAAACTGCACACAGCAATCCAAATGCACCTTCCCTAGGACTGAGCAGAGGGGAAGGATCACCTCCCTTGACCGGCAGGCCTTGACCCTCTTCCTAATGCACTCTGGCAGATCATTGGCCTTGTGGACCACGTGGATACATTGTTGACTCATGGACAGCTTGTTGTCCACCAGGATCCCCAGATCCTTCTCCACAGAGCTGCTTTCCAGCAGGTTGTCCCCCAGCCTGTGCCAGTGCAGGGGGTTACCCTTCCCCAGGTCCAGGACACTCATTTGCCATTGCCAAATCTCGGACCGTTCCTCTGTGCCCGTCTCTCCAGCCTGTTGAGGTTCCTCTGAAGGGCTGCACATCCCTCTGGGGTGTTGGCACTCTTCCCAGCTTTGTGTCATCAGTGAATTCAGCAAGTGGCAGCTGCCCCTTCATCCAAGTCACTGATGGATAAGTTAAGAAATACTGAGCCCAGTACTGACCCTTGGGGGACACCACTAGCGACAGGCCTCCCGCTAGTTCCCATACCACTGATTATGACCCTCTAAGATAACACCACAATGACTAGTTACTAGCAGTCCCACATGAGCTCCTCCAATTAAAGGAGAAAAAATTCTTGATCATCTTAAAATGCATTTCAAGAAGTAACATGACTATGGAAGACAGCAACCATTTTGGTTTTGATCTGCACAGACAATCCCAATGGCTACTTGGAAAGAATGGCCATGAGGCAGAACACACTAGAAGCGTGACTTAGGATTGACAATGCCAAGTGGTGTGGTGTGGCTAACACATCTGAGGAATGGGTAGAACACTCTCACAGGTTGACCAGAGAGGTAGTACATGTCCCATCCTGGAAAACATTCAAAGTCACTAAGAATGGACCCTAAGCAGGCCAAGGACGTCTGTATTCTTTGCAGGGGGGCTGGACTATGTAACTTCTGAAAGGCCCCTTCCAATCCAAACCATTCTAGGATCCATATTTTTTCAGTGTCTTTAAAGGCCACTCACATGCAGAATGGACTGCGCTGAAAGGATGGCAGGCAAGGAGGAATGCATCAGTATCAAGGTGAATATCAACAGCCATTCACACTGAAACACTAACTTTTTCCAATACTCCAAAACCCTCCAGATACTTATCTGGTTTTCATGACTACTACTGCTTTCCCACAGAAGGCACTGGCATAAGCTGCTTAAACACATATTCCATTTCTTCCTACCTATGAGGCCTAACAAAATCATCCACATCAATATTGCAAGTTAAATACGTTTTGAAGCAAAGTGAAGTAAACATAGAACAAGAACAGCAAGCTACTGTTAAAGTATCTGAGCCAGAAGCAATACCTTCACTACTTACAACCCCTCCCTATCTTCTCTGCCACCACTGCTCTTCAAGGTCACAGTAGTTCTTCACTGCATCTCTACACCCGCATCCACCTGAGATGATGCAGTATTATACAATATAAAAGAACGGACAGCAAGTAAGGTACTGTTGATACAAACAAACTGCGACCAGTTGGCCACATACTGTTAACTGCTGAAGAGGCATGCCTTTCACACATTACCAGCGCATAAACTAGAAACAGAAGTACATGCCAGAACATCACTGTCAAAAATAAGCAGATATAGACAAAGCTTTTACAGTTTTTATTTGCTATACAGAAGTCCCTCTCGCATAAAAAGGCATAGATATGAGTCCTTTGCCTCTCCTATTTAAACTACCATTTTTGCCTCTCCTGTTTAAGCTGCCATTTAACTATATGATGCCACAGTCACTGCCACAAATCAGACGCTAGAAAAGCAGCAAAAGTTACATCTGGAAGAACAGAGATATAAAAGTCTAACACACCATAAAATAAACTAGACTTACATTGTATTGTTGCATGAGCAGGCTTACTCTAATCATTACAGCCATTTCCATCTTCTGAGTCATTAGCCAAATACTCCCATTTTTTACCTCCTTTTAAGCCACATATCCTCTCCTACTGCACCAAAAGCTTTTCTAATGAGCAAAGACAGATGTTACCCACACATTACCCTGATCCACAAGACAACATAAAACCTGCCTCTGAGAGAGCCTGAACCCAGCCAAAGTTCAAACATGTTCTCCTAGAGGTGTGCCCAGAACACTCTTTGCCTTCCAAACCAGTATTCTCAAAATTAAAAAAAAAAAAAATAAAAAAAATTGAAAGTGGCAAACCGCACACTTACACCAATATACAAGCAACAACTCCATCTTCTACTTTACACAGATCGGGTCAGCGTTGGTCAGTAGCTCTCTCATTATAACTCATGTCTTATACAGAAACCATCTCTAACATCATCACTCTAATAATTTCATCATGTCAAAGGATTGTCATTTGGCCCAAAACTGCCCCTAAAGACTTTCAGAAAAACCTTCTGACAGCCACTGCTCTTAAGTGGTTCATGCAGAGGGACATACTTTTACCTCTAAGAGGGCTCTTAAGACCACTTAAATTCTAAATATGAAGCCTGTTTGACTCTAGGCTCATCCCCACCAGGAAAACAAGTTCAAACAGATCACTGTTTCTTCTTTTAATAAGTCAACTTACCTAGAGGAAAAGACAACTAAATTCCTCTCTCTCAAAAGAACATTATCATACAGACCCTCAGAATTATAAAACATTTGGTTTTACTACCATTCATGAAGAAGTTTGTTGAAAAACTGTTAACTGAAGGTAAGTGTATGGTAAGTGCATCAAGCATAAAGTAGACTCATAAGGGCAGTAACAATACTAAGTGTCCAACAACTACCCCAAATGTCTACATCTTGAAGGACCAGAAGAGTGTTCAAGCAGAACAGCGCAAAAAACTAAATTTCACCTTGACAGGCATTGTGCTGGCATTTCTAGTTTATGTTTCCTTCTTCTCTAAAATGCAAGCACTGCCATGCTTCAGTTCTCTGTCCACTAATTGCATTTTGTAGGCAAAAGTGGCAGAGATATATTTGGGGCAGTAAGAACTGCAGGAGGTCTCCAGCCTAACACCCCATCCACAGCAAGATTAGTCATGTTTCATGGCCAAAAACCCTCTGAGGAGGGCTCTCCATGGATGCCAGCCCACTGTCCAGCTCCTCTTGCGGAAGGAAAAGCTTTCTATTATCTCCTGCCTCACCAGCCTAACTCAGCTGACTGCTCACCAGGGCTCAAGGCCTCTTGTCCCTAGTACTGCTGGCAATGATGCCAGATCTCTGCCTGCCCAAGACAGAACTTTACATTGCTCCTGCAGAAACTGCACTGGGCCCCCAGTAACCCCTTCCCTTCACTGGTCCTAGTCCTTCTAGACAACAGCCCTGGCCTTGAGAACATCAGCCTCATCCCTCAGTTGCTTTCTGCAAAATTGGTAAGAATCAACTTTCTCCCTTTCCTCAGGTCACTTAAGAAAACAGTAAATTCAACAGGTGACACAGACTCCCCAAGACCTTCAGTTGTAACAGGGCTCCAGGAAGATCATAAAGTTTTAACCACTGAACTTCAGCTTCCAAAATTCTACCAGTCTTCCACCTATTTTGTTGTCCACATGAACTTTATCTTAAAAATGTTGCTATCAGGATACTGTGGGTAAGCACATGAAGAGTTATATTCAATTTGGTATAGATGATACCACTTCTCATCCTCAGATCTAATAATTTCCAAGCCAGTCTTGATAAATCAATGCTAGCTACTTCCAAGTGCTTTTGTTTTAATTTGCACAGAAATTACTTCAAAGACAACTGTGTCCATGTTCCTCAGGGACAACAGCGACATTCCCCATAAAATCCTTACTCAACTCACTTTTAATAGCAGCAAAACTTGCTCTCCAGTCATAAGAAACCTTCTTGATTGTCTTATCTATCAAAAATATTAGACACTGGTCTCACCATGACAGCAGACAATTCTCTCAATACCCTTAGATCCATGAATCTGAACAGCTGAGATTTCTCAAGACATCACAGACCTGATCCTCTTCCTACTCCTGGCACCTCTTCTCTTCCTTGCACTCTCTTCCTATGCAACATGAGCTCAGGAGACCCCATCAGTGAATACCCTCAGCTGCTTTCACAGGACTTAACTCTCTAGATCCTTCCCCAGCTCTTTTGTCCTTCTGCACTCCAGCACCTCAGTGTCTTTCTTGCAGTGAGGGGCCCAGAACTGGACACCGGACTCAAGGTGGGGCTTCACCAGTGTCAGGTACAGGGGAACAATCACTGCCCTGGTCCTGCTGGACACACTATTTCTGACACAAACCCTGGTCCAGTAGTGTTTACTTTCACCAAAACTCTTACCCTTCAGCTGCAGAATTCAGAAGACTTCCTCCAGAACTCCCATGTCCTTTGCTTGCAATTCCAGAGCTCTGTGGCCCACTTAATTTATTTCAGTCTTCCTTTGACTACCACTATGGCCCAGAGACAAGCAGCAAGTAGTGGGCAATTGTCCAGGAGCTGGATGAGTGTCACCAGGACCTCTACAGCATCTTGAATCACAGATCTGACAGCCATGACCCTTCCACAACAGCATGTCTGTAAGGCAGATGCCTCTGCAACTCATTAAAGTCCATCTCTGACCTCTACCATTGTGTCTGCTTCTATACACTCTTAGTTATTATGGATCTGCACTGACACCATAGATTCAGATCATCAATAATTTACTGTGGATACTGAAAAACAGGACATAAGATAGCAACGGGACCTTACCATCAGTTTATCACTAGCTAAAAAGAAAAGACATTTGAGTAGCCAAGTTTTAACAACCAGTCACTTTTTAACAGAGACTGACTTACAAACCAGAGTTGCAATTACTGCACATCTGAGCATACTGCACAATACCAACCCAAACACCCTAACTACTTCACTGCTCAAAAGACAGGGCAAAGACCTAGCAGAGAGTAACAAGAGTAACAACATAAAGTTTGTCACTTCTGGGGAAGGATGACTGCCTATTTTTAATCATAGCAGTGAACACAAGACACTAACAACTGCTGCCTAGGCTGTAAACTGCTGGTAGGACAAAGCTCAACAGCTGATTTTTTCACTTAGCAAATAAAAGAGGAATAGAGCAAGTCATATGCCATGGAACTATCTCCTAGCTAAAAATTAAGAAACCTTTCAACTGCTGACTCCCTCTTGGGAAGGATAGGATCTGTGACTGTCACAAATACCTGCTCCAGAAGCATTTAAAAACCTTATCAAATGCCAGTATGAATGAAGACAATTCTGTTCTCAGGTCAGGTACTCATACAGAAATGAATCTAGGAGCTGTTCTGCCTGGGGACTTACACACAGCAACCATTCCTTCTTGCAAGCACAGGAGTAAAGAAGAAAATACGAATAACACCCTGGGTGCACATTCCTGGCCCACTTTAAAGGCTGGTTGCTCCCTGTTAACTAGGTGACAGAATTTGGAGAAGCTGTATCTCACAGGCACACAAACATTACAGCAGACACAACTAAAACTCACAAGCATTTTAGCATGCACACAGCACAGCCATGTTCACCCTTATTTATCATTCTGCTTGGTCAGTTATGTCCAGCCACCACTACATAGCTGGTTTTTCAGAGATTCACTGCCTTCTGACACAGACTAAGCCACTGACTAGTGACCCACCTGGTGGGGTTGCCAGACACCCACCCAATCTACAACAGGACCAGACAGGGGAGAAAACAGGATAAAAAAGTTCATGGGTCAAGAAAAAGACAAGGAAACCATCTAACAGTTAATGTCATAAGCAAAATGGACTCAACTTGAAGGAAATTAGTGCATTGCAAATTAAAATGGATTTGGCTAGTAAGAACAAAAGCAAAATTAAAGCAGTTAATTCAATCTCAACCATCAATCTTCAGATGATGACTTATTTTGCTGAAGAGGAGCAAGAGTAAGGGGAAGAAAGAAACCACTAACTCTTAGAAATTCCCATAGAAGAATACACAAGGAAGTAGCTTGCATCAGAAACTGTCAGCACTAGGAGCTAGGCAGAGAGATCACTCTGCTATAGGAATACCTTCTCACTATTATTTAGGTCCATCTAGTTTTGTGCTACACATAAAGCATCCATTTTTTAACAAGAGCTGCAAGAAAGGCTTAAGTCCTTGACTAAAAGTGGCTGATACAGAAGAGCCACCTGTGGGAAATTGCTCAGGAAACACTTTTTCTTGACCCAGTAGCTCAAAGCCTGGTCTGACACCCTTTTTGACCAAGAAGGTGTAAGAAATAATTCTTCAGATGAGGAGACAAAGTGCAGTACCTCCTTCACCAAACCTGAAGGCCTACAAAAAAACATTACCATCTAGGATTTAGAAAAAATCTTCAGTAGTGAGTAGACCACCAAGTAGCATAACCTTTAAAGCAAATCTTTTTAAATGTTTAACTAAGAGAGCATGATGATGCCCATGAAAGTTTCAATTTGGGAGTTGTCATCTACTTAATACTGTAGTGTCATAAGCATGAAAGTAAGCTCAGCATTTTCCCAAGGTCAAGAAAGAAAAACCTTGACTGACACGTACATGAATAAAGGGTTATCAGAACCTAAGGCTGCATGAGCTATACCCCGTATCTTCTTAGTTTTCAAAGACCATTAAAAGTTACATGTAGTCAGGCATACCTTGAGCAGATGTCTCAGGAGGCTGATTAGCTTTACAAGTCAAAAGTTTGAGTCGCAGACACCGCTCAAACTATTCATCTTCCATTACACTATGAAAAGTATCTTCATCTCTTTGCTACATCCGTAATACTTTTCTGTTTCAAGAAAGGGATGCTCCTATTCCCATTTATTAATCCTGTTATAAAACTTTCATACTTTTCAACCAACAATTAACTCTTCAGTCCATATACATTGCATGGCAAACATATACCACTCAGAGTCAAGTGTTCAAAGCTGCCCAGGCAGTACCATGCTGTACCTGAGTGTACCATTTCATATCAATGCAAAGTCCTGCATACAAGTACTGTATTTGATAGCAATCTGCTCATAGTTACCTTAATTTGGACTAAACATATTATTAAAATCACATGTCTACAGGTTTTTCTAATACCCTATCAGCCAGATTTTTGAAGATGTATGAGATAAAAACAGCATAGTATTCTTAGGTCAAGCAAGTAATGAAAGGATACATCAATCAGTTTTTAAAAGAGCAAATCAGCCCAATATATAAAGCAAGAAAACAGCTACAATTAGATGGTTATTAATTTTCAGTGCTTGAATGTTTGAGCAAGTAGTAGCAACAGCCACAAAAATTAGGTCCCTGATCTTGGTCACTCTCTCAGTACACTCAAAGATTATACATAATTGGTATGTGCAATTGTAAGCTAAATCTACTACTGCGCAGTTAAGTAAAAAAAAAAAAAAAACCAACAAGAGGGGGAAAACTGTTCCTACAGAAACTATCCACTCTTTTTCTGTTCTCACACATTGTTTTGAGCTACCATTTTATGCAATTCACAACAAAGACAGGCAATTTGCCTTAGCTTTTCTTCAGGAACACTGACATCTCTCATTTCAGAACACCTAAACATATTTCAAAACAAGTAATCCTTACTCCATTTGGTTACACAACAGGCAGTGTTTATACGAAAAAGCCATATCCACAAGAGAAAACCAGGTTGCATTTTGCCATAGAAGTCTGCAATATTTACTTCTTTTGTAACAGCTACTTCTGAAGGACTAAATTATCAAGCTTAATAATTAATAGTGACATCTACATTTCTCCTAATGCTAAAAAACACGCACAGGAAGTCCCACTCAGAGACACAACCCTCCTAGATTCACAGAATGATCTGGGTAGGAAGCAATCTTTAAATCACCTAGTTCCAACACCTGTGCCACAAGCAGGGACATCTTCCACTAGATTAGATTGCTCAAACCTTTTAGTGCATCATCTGTGTTATACCACTCAATGTGGAAGCAGTCACCATCTCAAACACTGAGCTGCACATGAAACCTTCCACACAAAAAAAAGAAACCTTACAGTCCAATTGTAATTTCAGCAGAGAAGAAATCCTTGGTCAGAAGTATAACCAAAAAAGAAAAAACAACTTTGGTCTCCACCACGATGACTAGTTTCATATCCTTCAGCTGCATTGGTTCAGTGGAATTTCAACAAGAACCACTCTCCTTATAAAAATAGCTTCTATCAAAAGACAAGCATGACTCCATTAAATTTTCTTTCAGTTTGCTCAACTGTAACAGAAAAAATTTAGCTACTCAGTTGGTTAATGAGGCTGTAATTCTCATCTTGCCTACCAACATCTCAGCCATGGATACAATCCAAGGCAGGCGCTATTGCTATGCCAAGTTTCACAGTTTAGCTATCTGAATGCAAAAGCAGCTTCTAAAGTCTTCTTCATTTTATGCAGTTCACTTAGTCAGCAGTTTTTCAGTTCCCTTTAGAATGGGTGCTCTAGACAGATTAGCAATAGCAGTTTTAGGTCAGGACCTCAATTCAGGCTTGTAGCTCAAGGTACAGGCACATCAAAATTAAAGAGTTCAACTCATTAATAAGCTAATTTCTTCTCTACTGCACACAAGCAGTACATGCATAGTCTGTTACAAGCAGCATATGGTGTTTTAGAGTTATGAATTTAGTTGTCCCTCTTTTGGAAACAGAAAGAGGCTTCTAATGCTTATTTGGGTAGAAATGAACCACAGCAGGATGTCTGATGAGATTTCTACACATGTTACTAGAGATAAAAATAATACCCTTGATTACAATTATAGTAGGTATTAGAACTTTAAGGTTTAAATTTTAAATATTTTAAAGCCCATCTTAAATCAACTGTGATGTGTAACCAGTAAGTGTTCACCTCTAGTTATGCTTGCTGGTCCAAGACTGGAGATGAACTGTAGATCCAGAAAATTTAAATAAATCCCAAGACCTTGCTCTGCCTTTAAACTGGGTTGATGCATATTTAATGCTAATGGATAAATAAAAACAGAGGTCAGAGCATTAGTATTGCGGCATTTCAAGAGAACAAACAAAATGGATGGCATTGAAACAAAGATTCCATTACAAAACTAAAAGGGAGACATAAAGAAGGCATGTATGCTACTAGCATTCCTGCAGTGCATTATCTATTTCAATGCAATGACTACGCATATATACGCCCAAAGAAAATTCAAAAATTCACATATCCCACTATCTCTCTCTCTCTGCTATGATGGATGGCCACAATACCTACTCCCTCCTTCAGCCACCTTCCTTATCAGAAATGCTCTTTACTAGACTAGAGATTCAAGAGGCCACCTTCTCCTACTCCTCACAGCTTCACCTGGGGCAGTGTTGTAGGAACCTTCACTGCTTCTGTAGGTAAACAAGAATATTCATGCCCCACTGGGTTCCATGAGCTATCAAAAGCTTCTGGCCATGCAGCATACCCTGCTCCAAAGAAGCTACTTAATTCCAGGCATAGCTGTCCTTGCAGCATGTAAAGGAGAAGACTAACTTCAAGAACACATTCAGAGGTATCCTAAAAATAGGTTAATAACAAACAAGAACTGAAGGAGTGCTCCACTTTGGCACTGAAGCTAAAAATGATATGCCACAAACACTTAAAAAACTAGAACTGGCAAGCTTACAAGGCCAAGTATGTACAGCAGGCAGATAAACCCTTGCCCTTTTTCTGGTGTTTAGGTATTTATTTTCTCATTTCTTGTATCTGCTGCACTAAGTCTAAAACAGAGAACTTGCTTTCTTGAAGGCACTTTACAGTTCTATTATTAACAACAGACACTGCCATGAAATCCTTATCTGATTTTGTCTACATTAAGGTGTGTTAACAGTAAGCTCTGTGTAGCACTACATCAATACAAAACCCTGCAGCCCTCTACCCACAAAGGTTGACCGTCCAAATCTCAGTATACAGAGAGAGACAGGTCTAGGTTCAAAACTGTCAAAAAGATAGTTTTCCCTACAAAACTCGATTTAGGTACCATGAACATTAATGTTTGGAATGTATCCACTAGTCACTTTGAAATGAATGACAAGGCCAGCCTAAGCAGCCCCTTTCAAATGTTCATGTCCCATGGCACACATGTACAGTTCGAGTATCTGCAAAACCCACTGGAATCGTTACCTTATCATGGCAATACAGCCAGGTGAAAATGGCACAGAGTATCCAAGTATCTCCTATCAGGCCTCTTCCTTTATCTTCCAGATAACATGGCATAAATTTTCATCAATATAAACAATCAACAGGCAACTAAAGAAAAAACACAGGAAGATGACTCCAACTACCTCCTTCTGAACATAAATTATACTTCTGAAAAAACATGTAAGAACAATATTATAAAAATACAATCAACAGGGACATTACTAGTAGAGAAGTTGAATTTACATTACTTTTCCTCTTCCACAGCTGAATATTCCCCTCTCAACCCTTAGAAGTTAAAGGCATTTGCCTACAAATATTTATTTGTATTTCCAAGAAATTAACTCTGTTCATCCATTCTGTGACATAAATTCTACTAATTTGATTTCTGACATGAAAATTTGAAGTACAGAAGAACATCAGTATTCCAGCAACCATTCAATGGCAGTTTCTTTCTGCAAATATACATGAAGCTTATTCAGCTAAATCTAGTTAAAGAAACTCATACTGAGAGGTCTGAAAACAAGTGCAGATAGCACAGACCTACAGAAAGCCTAGTCAACACATCACAATGAATATTCCAGGACACCTTGAATACCCGTTCCTACCTCTGTGTGGACTGTTTTACAATGTATTTGAACCTTAAAGTGTTTTAGAAGTACTCAGGTCATAAGCATTCACAAAACTGCATATACACACTTTACAGTACGTACAGCAATTCAGTTGCTTTCCACAGTATAACACTTTCTACCTATAACCATGCTCAGATGAAGAAGTTAAGACCATATACGGTGTCTCAGCACTTTAGCATTTTCTAGCTTCTGAGTCATTTGGTCAGCTGTTGCAGGTTTAATGAGATACACCTGTTTCTTTGCTAAATGCAGCAAACCAAGCCACTAATTCTTGCAATGACTTACAGCCTTGTCTGGTCTAAAAATCTCTTAGCCGTTTCTGATCAGCAGCTGGACTATTTAAACCATCAGCAATAGCAGGACTGTATGACAGAATGGAGAACTGGCATCACCAATGTTTCACAGACTGAAGTCTAAAACTTCCTAGAACGAGAATCATTCTGATCTTAGGCTGTTGCACTCACTGCTAACACATTTAAACACCCAACTCTCATCCCAACTTTTATAAAGAAAATACAGCTTTTTTCAAACCCTCATTACATTCAGGCTTACTTTGACTACCAAAACAAATTAAACACCCTGTTCCTTAAGTTCAGGAGGACCATGACGAACACTGGCTCAGACAGAACAGGAAACAGTGTGACACTAGTTTAATCTCCATCTGGAAATTTTCAGCTTGTTCTCAATTTGTGTTTTTCAAATGTATGCAAGTAAGACCTTCCCATTACAGTTTTTCATGTTACATAATTACTGCTCTTAAAACTCCACGTATTTTGCCAGCCAAGTCAGATTTAGACTGCGAGCTACTTCAAAAACTTAATGTGGGGTTAGAATCTTTAAATAAGTTTTTGAGAAAGCATGCTTAAGATTTCTGCCACGAGCTGTTTCTGTTTCACTTGGTTTTAAAGCTCAAAAACTGCTCTCCATACAAAAACACTATTAAAGCAAAGTATTTCACTAAGGTCATTTTTCCAATGTGACCTTACTGTAGAGCTGTGTGCCTAAAAGTATGTGTGAAACAATGAACTTCCAAATACAACAGAGACCAACAATTAGCTGTCCCCTGATCGCAGATTCTGTCAAAATTAGCATTGCATTTATCTGTTCAGTGGCAAAGTATTATATGCAAGGAGTCCCCAGAAATCAACAGCAATGCTTAATGGGCAAGAAGAGATTGCTCAATACTGGCAGTTTATATGAGCTTCAGTAGGAATCAGTCAAGGATCCTACCTGTCATTCAGCCACAAGAAACTCAGGATAGCTTTTAAAACTTCAACAAGGATTAGGCCACAAAAACATCTTGATCTGGCTCACCAGCTGTAGTAACTAAAACTTACGAATTCTCTTACACCAGCTTCTACAGAACTAATCCTTCTGAGTAAGTCAAATTAGGCAGATTTACACAGGCAACAGATAAAAAAAAATGTAGCATCTTCCTTCAGAATGGCAACCACAGATGTCTAAATCCAAACCATCGTCAACTAATCCTGCTGGATAATGTGATTTTTCAATTGATCTAGGGGCTGTCAGGAAAAGAAGTCTCTGGGCACCAGGCAACATTCTCTCGCTTTTCAAATGTTAGCAGCAGCTGGTAACACTCACTGCCCTCTGTGCATACTAACACTTATTCAAACAGCATTTCAGCAAAAGCAAAGATGGCATTAAAGCAACACTGAAATGTATAGTCCGCACAAAATGAATTTATCCATTAGCTCACGATCAGTTTTATTGCCATGAAGAACATCAACAGCCACAAATACGATCAACAGACATATTGTAAGACAGCAAGTTTTACCTACAAAAGTAGCATTTCAGCCTCACTGTTACTGGAAAGGAGCCTGTGCTTGCATCCTTGTACTATTTTTAACTGCAAAGTCCACCTCTGCAGTGGCATTGACTTATTTTAAGAAGCACAGGAAAGCTGAACTATTCCTTGGGCTTTTAGAACACCAGATTGCATGTCATCTATTCCTACTTAGTCACCAAATAAAGCAAGCTTAGCTCTGTCCCCCCAAAATACTAGCTTATTATTACACGGGCTTTAATAGAATTCAGCCTGGGCCTTCACTGTAGCTTGAATATTGCCACTCAGAAACCTGGGACATAATCTGAAAGCTTTTTCTGTCTGTTTTTTTTTTTTTGTGTTTTTAAAAAACAGATACCTTTGATCTGTTGAGAACAATTTCAACTCAGAACACCTGGATCACCCAGCTCAATCTGAAGTATGCTAGATCACAATTTTTGAACAGGCAGTAAGTAAATCAATGACAAAAACACACTGATAAAAGGATCTTTCCCTCTTACTTGAAAACCAGCATTTAAATAGAATTCAGAAAAGAATGAAAGTCAACATTCACATTAGTATAGTAAAGTCACAATAAATTTACATACAGAAGTATTACACTAGCATAATTATGCTAATAAGAGATTTCTGGAAATATGAACATATTGAAGATGTATCCACTGCAAAGACTACAGCAATTAAAAATCTCCACAGCACATGGAAAGGATAAACCACTCCACCAGAATAAAACCACAAAATCAAGACATCTATTGCTGAAGCAGAAATATCAGCATAGGTGCATCCAGAAGACACTTGAAAGGGGCATTAAAGATGTGCTTTGTCAGATTTTAATACGTCTGATAAGATTCCTCAGCAGTTTCAAGGCTATTTGTATGTGTCCATAGTTAAAAATCCTCAATATAGAATGGCAAAAAGTTCAAAAACCTACATTTCTCTCCAATTAAGAAACATGCCATTTTAAAGTGTATACAGAATTACCAATTCCATATTTGCAACCAGAATTATTTATGCTATAGCTATAAACCAAAGTTCAAAGTGCACTCCTAGAGCTATCACCTCTAATACAACATTTCAGAAAGGTCAGGGAAAAGAGGGATGAAAAAACTGACTATAACTTCAGGATTCACAGTGCATGGGATTAAAATGAAAAAAATCAAAACTGAAGCTCTGACTAATATTCCGGTGTCTGTTTCCTCAACAAAACATGTGCCCACTTACTGGAACACTTTTTAGGCTCTCTCGATTTAAAATCGGCCATCAAAGCAGACACAAAGTCAAATGGTATCGGGTTTTCCAGCACAAAAAAATCGGGACCCTGCTGCCTTTCAAAGAAATACACCCATCATGCAATACCAAACTCATCAGGTGTTGCCACTTTACCAAATATAGCTTGAAAGAAAACCAGACACAGAAGTCCTGCCTTACGTAGGTACTAAACCGTATTACTAAAGCCATCTTCAAAACTTAATAAATATAACAATGCTCTACAGTGCTCTTTAGTGTTACATACTTCAATCAAATCAACAACACGACTACTTCATAAATAAAAATTTTGTTGCCTATTGTTTTACATGGTTTCTGGCCAGTTTTGGGTTTGGTTTTTTGTTGTTTTTTTTTGTTTTTTTTTTCCCAATAGATACCGGTTTTCCTTTCCTAACAAGTTACACCTGCACTTAAACGGATGCACATGGGGTGTACAGAGGCGAAAGGGGTACCCAGCTGCTGCCTGGCTGCTCGGGGAGTCCTCATCAGCCCTACGCAGACTGAATAGTCAACTCACTCCCCACGCACGTAACTCAGGAACGGGATTTGTTTGGGGTTTTTTTCCAGCGTCAGGACAATCTGAAACGGCGAGCAGTCCAGGGCAGTACAGCCGCTTGCAAAGAGCAGCGATGACGGGGGGATAATCGCTCCGACTGACCCACGGCGGCCGCGCCACCCCGAGCACGCAGTGACCCCGCAGTGAAGTGAAGAGACGAACCGCGCACCCCGGCCACCCCACCCCACCCCATCCCCCTCCACCGCCCGCCTCCCCGCTCCAGCGCGGGAATTTCCAGACGCGGCAGGGCCCACTCGCACCGCGGGAGGCTCCGCACCGCCCCCAGCCCCGCCGCCCCACCGGGCCCGAGGGCGCGGCCACAAGGCGGCACGTACATTTATGGTGGACGTACGAGCCCTAGTTCGTCCGAGGTCAGACGTGAACCCCCGGGGAAAGGGAGGTGCAGCTCGCGGGCAGAACGGGAGCGACGGTCCTGTGGCAGGGCTGCGCTAAGGGAAGAGGTGGGGTGCAAGTCACTCAGGCGGGCGCTGCAGACTAAATTACCGAACAACGTTTTGTCAGGGAGAACAGGTGCTTGACTCGCTCAATTAGCACCACGCGAAGAACGGGGGAGCGGGGCAGAGGAAATAATCAGAAAATCCTAAAGGGTAAAGCAAAAAGCGATTAAACCCCAGCGAGTTATGATTCACGAGAAAGGGGATGAAAGAACAGCCGCAGAAAAGAAGCCCCGCTGCCCGCAACAGGAAGCCCCTCTCGCTCTAGCACCGCCAGCACCCTGGAGTTTGCACCCGGGGCCGCAGCCAGCCGATCCCCTGCAGCAGCAGCAGGAAGGGTCGAAGGCTCCGCTCACGCCATGGTTTACCCCCTTTCCCCATGCGCCCTTCCCGCCGCGCTCCCGGCGGGATGCAGCCCCCTCCGGAGCCCGCGCCCTCCGCTCCCGCCCCATGCCGCCTCCCGCGCCCCGCCGCCCCTTGGCCACGACCGCAAGCCCCGTTCCCAGCCCTTCGACCCGCCCTTCTTTCAGCATCCCGGGACCGGCATGTGCCCGCTGTCCCGGGGAGCGGCGGGTCTCGCAGCGCGGTTACCGCAGCCGCCTCCCGGCGGAGGGAAAGGACGGGACAGGACGGTGCGTGCCTCCCCCGCAGAGCCGCGCCCCGCACCTGATGGCTCCGATGCTGCCGGCGCGGCCGCTGCCCCACGAACCCGCAGCCAGCGTGCCGCCAACAGGGGCGAGCGGGGCAGGGACTGGCTGATAAAGGCCCCCCACAGCCCGCCCCCTCAATGACGCTGCCGGTGACCACTCAAGAAGGCCCGCGCCCGCGGGGCCGCGCCCCCGGCAGTGCGGGAGCCCCGCGGCGCGGGCAGGGCCGGGTGGGCCCCACGCCGGGACTGTCTCCGGGCACCTGCGGGCGGCGGGGAGGGAGAGCAGAGCAGTCCCCCGAGCAGAGGATGGGGTGGGGTCGGGAGCTCGCCTTCCCGCTCCGCGGTGGGGTCACCGGCAGGATCCCCACAATGCTTGTTCGCCTCCCCGGTGTCACCGGCGGGCTGTCTTTCCCCGGAAAATACCGAGCCCCGGAGGTCTGGCGCTGCCTCCCCTCCGAAAGCGGCTCGGGGGGGCGGGCGAGCCCCCAGCTCCCCGTCCGACGGGGGAGCGCAGCGGGGGCAGCCGTGCTGACTCAGAGCCCCACCGCGGCGGGCACTGCCGGGACACAGCCCGCTCCCGCTTCCCCGGCGGTGTCCGACAGCGAGGGCATCCCTGCTCCGCCCCTCGCCAGGTTCGGCTGCCGAGCACTCGGAGCTGCGCTCCTTCGGGCCGCCCGTCCCGCTCCGGCAGCGCCCGCGGGGGCATCGCTGCGAGAAGGGGGTCCCGTCCCCGCGGGAGCGCATGTCTCGGTGTGCTCCGCGCCCTCCTGGCGCTCCAAGGACTCGTCAAAATAAACCTCCTCCTCACCGCCGGTCCTTTGAAACGATGGAACACATTCAGCTACTGATTTGCCTCACTTATACAGCTCTCACATTAGTTATTTTCGCATGTGAGATGTAACGCGCTGGGCATAAATTAAACAACAATGGCAGTGCTCAGGGCCGGTCTCTGCCGGCAGCACACGCCGCAGAGCCGGCGTTTACCATCGCCTCCTCCTCCTCCTGTCGAGACCCTCCCACCGCGGCGGGGACGGAGGAGGAGAGGACAGGGACGCCCCATCCCTCCGTGTGCCCGGAGCCCCGCCGGGATCCCCGCCGCGGCTGCCGCATGCAACTCGCCCCGCGCACCCCGCGCCCGCTGTCCGCGTCCCCCGCCGCCCCGGTAGGACCAAGGACAGGGCCGGGGCCGCCCCGCCCACGCTGCCCGACGCCCCGAACAAAGGGACGCGCCCCCTTCCGCGGCGGGTTATTCATCCCTGCGAAAAGACACGGGCCCAGCTCCCCCGACGGTAACACGCTTCTCCCCGGGAAAGATCAGGGCTCCCCGCGCCCCGCCGCCCGCCCTCCGCGCCCGCTGACAATGCTGCCGGCCGCGTCTTTGTGCGCCGTGGCCCGCAGCCGCCTCCCAGCCCCGCAGGAAGCCGCGAAACGCCGTGCGGCTCTAAGGCAATTAGGCGCGGGGAGCCTCATCCCGGCTAATCTGCAAATGCGGGCTTATCTCTTCAAAGTGATACCGTCTCCCTTCACCCGCGCCGTGCGGGTCCGTTCCCTCGGATGCTCCCCGCACAGATCCCACGGACCTGGAGCTCGAGGTGCGAGTGACGCTGAGAACTTTGCAGCGGGGCCAGACCAAGTAGGGATGCACTTGCTGGCCGCCCTGCGTGGGCGCGCCGCGGTCCCCCCAGTTCCAGCGGCTGCCTTCCTTCCCCACGCTGCAAACACTTCCAGCAACTCGGCTCCGCGGGCGTGCTGCCATACCCACGGACTGCCTCGCTTAGCGCCGCCGGCACGAACGGTGCCAACACGGAGCAAACACAGGTGATCAGTGTAATTCTACACGGCATGCACCTCTGGAATGGGAAGCGTGGACCCTACGCACACGTACAGTAAATGAAAGAATCAAGCCACAACTTACCTCCCTCTCCTCGGCTTAACAAAAAAAAAAGTAACGGTGCAGTTCTCCCAACAAGGAGTAAGAGGCAGATGGATAGTTCTCTCAAGACAACAGACAAGAGCTAAATTGGGGACAGTTCTAAAAGGAAGCAAATAAAAACCAAAACAAAAAAAAAGAAATCCTTTCCCTCCCCCGCCCCCAACAGTCCAATACTGGGGGAGAAAAATCAAACAGGAAAAAAAAAAAGCAAAATAAAAAAATTAAAAAGGCAGAACTCAAAAGAGAGTGACAGGACGACTCTCCTTTCGCAACCCAATCGAACAAAAAGAGGGGAGGGAGAAATGAAGGAACAAAGAAAAGAGGGATGGAAGGGCGATTTTAAAGACGCTCTCGCTCTCTCTCTCTCTCTCTCTCGCTCTCTCTCTCTCTCCCTCCCTCCCTGCCGGTCACTTCCTAGCGGATCGCCACCCGAGCCAACTGCAGCATCGCGGGGGGCGCGGGGGGAGGGCGCCGTGCGGTGCGGAGCCGTGCCTCGCAGGGCGGGAGCCGGGAGGCGGGAGGCGGGCCGCCCCGCAGATTTATAGCGGCCCCGCCGCCGCCGGATCCTGCTGCCGCCGCCGCCGCCGCCGCCGCGCCGGGCTGGGCTGGGCC
>JAWWTY010000088.1:23290122-23308102 GCA_035222235.1 Margarornis squamiger
CAATCACCCTCCTCACCCCCCCCCAAAAAAAAAGTATGAATACACAGCTTTTCTTAGAACTAAAGAAACTCAATTTAAAGGGGAAGCCAAAACGTATACTATTAGAACCCAGAACTGTGTATTTTTTGACCCTTCAGGGAATTAAAGGACTATGCTCTCAGAAGCATCCCTGTCAGGTCTGACACTCAGAATTCTGATTTCATCTTTCCTCCTGCTTCCCCCCTCAAAAGGAACAGTCCTCCACCTATAATTAGTGACTAGCTTTTAGAGGCAAAATCCAAACTTTACACATTTGCTTTAGAAGCTTAATATCTCTACCAATAATGTGGTTGCATCTGTCATGTTTATGAATACATGGTGCAAAAGTGAAATTAGGCAGAAAATAGCTGTTAAATCAAATTGCCTTGTCATCGGCCCTTCTCGTCTCTGATGTGTATTCAAAGGCCCTTGATTCCAGCAATGGCAGAAGGAGGAAAGCTAAATTCTCCCTTCTCCAAGGAAAAACACGTTTTCCTGCTAAGCTCCCCTTTGCTTAGGTAGTATGTCTGTAAAGAAGTCTTTACGATTAGCGGTAGCTGACTGTCTGGACAGAGCCTTTAGCTAAAACGTGCGCGGGTTATTAAGCAGGAGCTGGACATGGGGGAGCTATCGCAGGGGGGACGGGGTGCTGCTTGTTCAGGAGTGCTGAACCTTCTTGAACCCTCTGGCCGGGACCGAGTGGTCAGGCAACGGCAGTAAAAGCAGCAATTGCAACGCACGGGCAGAAACAGGTTGAACAACTAGCATAAAGGGAGTGGGGAAAAAAAAATAAATAGAAAAGGCAGAAACATAAGAAGGGGAGCCGTGGCGCAGCGCCCGGTGCCGCGGCTGCCCCGTCAGCACCACGGACAGCGGCGCAGCCCGACCGAGCCCCCGGGGACATCGCGGCCCCGGGAATCGCCCCGGACACCTCTGTGATACCCATGCGGGCTGGTCTCTCTCCAGCGCACTTCAGACAAGTGGTGCTTGACTCGTGGTGTTCGTGTACTGTCACACGTACGTGTTTGAGTGTGTGTGCGCGTGTGTGTGTGTGTTACTGCAACGCGGGGGACTCCGCGGGTCATTCTTCCAGTGCTAGCTAATGTTTGTTCCCGTTATTTGACAAATAAATGATAGTAAGCACGAACGTTTCAGGTCAAGTCTTCAGACACACAATTCTTGGGTCAAAACATACCCGCCACGGGCTCTGCCCTTCAGTACCAGGTGTGTGATTGTTTTACCTATTTCTTCTCCAAGCCTCTCCGTGGCCGTAAGGTACGGATATTATACAAAACTACAGTAGAATGAGCACTGTGACTGAGGCTGCTGTATCATTATTCTATTACACAGAAATGTCTGAATATTAATAAAAATTACTTTTCAAAAAGAAGTTAGCATTTGGGTGGGGAAAGGAAAGGGGGATGTTTCACTTTTTCGGTGGAGACTAAAAACATTTCTTAAAGATCTGTTTCACATAAGGTAACCACAGCTGCTCAGATTTTCCATAGACAACTTCATCTGAAAAAATACAGTGCCTGAAAGAAGCTATCTATCCAAAAGATTGTATCTTTGCTTATTTCCTACTGTGACCAGGGAAAGGCAGATTTTTGCTGCACCACAGCTTAGGTAGCTTCTTTATTGAGGATTTGTATTTCCAGTGGTGTGAAATGCACATTTAATTGTAAAATAAGACTGTGTCACCTTCCAGTCAGTTGCGACCATCAACCTCTTTTGTGCTTAGATCAAATTATTGCACAACAGAGAAAGTGACAGCATCAGGGCACAGTGACAAAGCTGTAGTTTGCACAGAAAGAGGACCAAGGCCCAGAGAGACACTGCAGCTACAGAAACAGCTGTCTTATCAGCACACTGCAGAGATAGAGATGGCTCAAGAGGTCCTCAACAGATAATGACTTGAATAGCTTTGCAATGCGCCAAACTTCACACTTGATAAGACCAGCCCAGTGTAGAGAGCAGCAGAGATCGAGCTCCATTCTATTTCATCTGTGCTCTAAATTAAAAAATTGAAATTCAGGTGGCAAAGCAGGCAGCATGTTGCTGATAATCCAGTGAAGTAAACTGTCATTAGAATCTTTTCAGCAAAGAGAAATAGGTTTCTCTTACTTGATGCTGCTTTAATAAAAACACCCTAACATCCCAGTCCCAAATCGCTGTCCCAGCAGTACCTGAACTAGGGTGGGGGTTCCTCATCTGTTCCACTGTTGTGACATGTCTGAGTCCCCGAACAAACCATCCATTTGGCTGTCAAGTTCCTTACAAAGGACAAAACACTTCCACTTTGAAACTGCAGTAGCTTATTTTCAATTCCCCATTTCCTCTGCAGGAGAAGGAACTGCACTGTGATTTTTAATAAACAACAGTCAAGCTCACATTAAAACACACAAGCTCAGTTCTGTAGCAGACAATACAAGCATGTGTTTGTGACCACAGTTAAACAAAAATTATTTACTGCTGTGAAAAGGATCTATAAGGACCTTTGGAATTATTCCCTTGACAAAGCATGAGCCACGGTATACACACAAATACATTTTATAGGAGAAAAAAAAATCCCATTTCAAACTGTGTTTTTAGTTTGACTAATGGCATCAGATTAGAATACTGCAGGTCCAGCTTTTACCAGCAGAAATACTTTAGGCTGAGTTCAGCTTACCTTTGATTTATATTTTTTTTGAAGAAAGCTATGTAGAAAATGCAACTGAAAGGAATATAGTTGGAGCTTATAACCTGAGGTCACACACCATTATTTTCTGAAGAAGCGTTCACTACATTCACTTGTGACTGATTCTTGAAGAGCCAGAGTAATTGTACATGCTTGTAAGCCATTTTGTTATCTAATTTTGGCCACTAAGGCTAACTTTCCATCTTATTTAAATAATAAATTAAGACAATATTAACTTTATTTCTTAACAAAAAGCAAGGTACTAAAACCAAGAGGAACCTGGAACCCAAATAGAAACCTACAGTTACCACTCAGACTTGTTAAGTGGAGGGCAGAGGGACGAGACTAGTTCTGTTCTCTGATAATCTAGCCACATATATTTGGCCTTAGCCTGTCACTTAAACATATCTGACATCAGGAGCTAATACGAAAGAAGAGGAAGAGAAGTAACAAGGACCCAGAAGATGAGTAATTTATTTAATGTTCTAAGACAGAGCCAAAAGGAAAGGCAGAATCAGATGGGGAGAAGGGAGGCATCTTTGGCACTTTAACTTTGTTAAATACACCTTTTTCCTTGAGATCCTTGAGATTTAGGGGCTTTTCTAATAATGTGGCAGAGAGTAAAACCACAGGGTGACTGTGAGAGAGGAAAAGGCAGGTGTGGATATGGTCAAGCTTTTTCAGCAGCTTAGGTCCACTGTGCAGTCTCAACACATTTGAATTAGTGCTTACTGGCAATCCCAGATTCAGAAGATGATTTGGTTTTTAAGATGCATTTTAGAGTTCACAAGTAGGTAAATAGTTTGATAAAATTCACAAGTCACAGAACTCAACTGTAACAATCTGCCCTTGCCCCTTTTAAATTGTGGGGAATATGTAATCAGAGCCAGAAGTGATTGATACCCTTGCCACTGAAAGACTGTGTGACTGTGAGAAGAAATAACCTTGTGTAAAAGAGACAATGAAAAGCAAGAATGGAATCAATATTTTTAATGCTGTTTTTTACCAAAAATAACAAGTCTTTTTAAGTTCTCTAGTGAATCATCCCAAATACTGTCAATTCAGTTAGATTAGACTTCCACCATAACAGTAAGTTTCTCCAGGACAAAAGATGTATGGTTATAAAGTAACTGTAATTAGTATATCCTCTCATGGTATTAAAGCTACAGGAAATATTGACTTAAAGGATGGATTTTACTTTTTTCAAAAGCCTATCTCTGTTTTCATTTGTTGAAGTAGAAAGCACATATTACTCAAAGACAGATTTTTTAGCATCCAGCATATTTTCCACTGACAGGAAAGTGAAGCAATATAGTAGCTGTTGCTACCATTATTTTTTTTGAAAAAGTCCTTGAAAATTCAAAAATGCTTGTATAAGATATAATTTAATAATTTTCAGATAATCAGATCACATAGGAAGTAGATGGATTTTTTTTCTTTTTGATCTTGTAAAGGAAGTCCTTAAATATATTCCACATAATTTTAAGTATCAACCTGAATCTTTTGTTTTATTCAATCAAGATAATATGACTCCAGCTGACAATTGTGATTCAGCAGAGGTACACACAGTGTTCTGCACTAACACGCAGGATTTCAGAAGGTGCATAAATCTAGTCTATCTTCCTCCTCCTTCAGATAAAGTTCATCTTTTTTTAACATGGACCTGCTAAGGCTGATCAAGCATGGAAAGTGATCAAATGTTTATACACTCTTGAGAATAAATACTAAAAATGCTTTTTTCATAGCATTATGTTAAAGGCAGCTACCTTCTTTTTCATGAGCACTCCATGCTTACCACATAACTTCAGATAATTCTTCATCCTTTTCTTTTACTTTTATATGTTCCACCTTACAATTTGTTTATAAGGAAGTGATTTAATATTCAAAAGATATAGAATTAGACTTTGCCAATTATTCCTTGCAATCACTAGATATGAGAAAGAAATCTCATTTCTAAAAAGTACTTCCCTTACTTTACACCGATCATCAAGACTTTTCTTTGAACCATCAATCTAAAAAGTGTCTAAATAACTACCTTCTACTCTTTTTAATGTCAAAATTACTCACTTGTAGATGACTTAATGGTCTTTCAGTCATGCTGGCCTAGTTTTCTTGTTTTCAAATGCTGGAGGTTTTGTTTCTTTAGTTTATACAACTCAGTTTTTGCATCAGAAGTCCTATGCATAGCTCTGTACTACTTTGATTCTGCTGGAGATGAGTCATCACCGAAATCCAAATCATAAATGATTGTGTAGCTGCAAATTTCTAAAAGGTTATTCAAACTAATGGTAGCGCATTGCACTGTAATATGTTTTAGTGGAACAAAATGTGAATAAATTAAGGCTAATTATTCTGATGATGTCATGGACATTTATTTACTCTGCTGAAAGTTCTTTTGTGTATCTGGTCATTAGGTAACAAGGTAATAAATATACACACTGCGGAATGCATATAAAGCTACTTTTTTGTTGGTTTTGTTTTGTTTTTGGTTGTTGTGGGGTTTTTTTGATTTGTTTTGGTTTTGGTAACAGAGATTTAGGAAAAAGGGAGACTAGTTAGTCATCTTTCTGCATCTTAGTTCAAAGGAAGCCCCAAAAATTACAGGACTAAGAAATATAGATCTTCCAGGAACAAACTTTAGGGCAAATCCTATTTTCTTCTACAATCATAGTGTGTTGCATAAGGTGGAGAAATAGTATACACTGATTTTTAAATGTTTGTTGACAACCTGCATTGCATCTCATGGGATAAAAAGGAAGCATAGTGTTAATTAAATTACTGCAAAAAGGGTATACGAAAATATGTCTAGAGAATACTTAGAGATAGTTCATTGCCAAATTAATGGCTGTATCAAATAAGGACCTTCTGGAGTATAACTGTCAAGGCCAAGATGGTATTTCATTTCATATTTTGGAAGATGGAACATAGTGACTGGTTATGAAAACTGTGGACTGCACAAACAGAATGATTATAAACATTTATTTAAATACTGAATACAAAATTTTCTTTTCAAAAAAGAGACACCAGCAAGATAAAGCTCAATAAGGACAAGTGGCAAGTGACTATGATTTTTAGGAAAGATCATAAACAAATGTACAAATAAAACCCAGAGAGAACAGCAGTACTGAAGAAAAGGTTGTAGGATACTACTTAGAGTCATGGGAATATGATGTTGCAAGGAAAAGAGATTTCACTCTGAGCATTTTGTATAAACAAGAGCGCTTTGAAAAGACATACATGAATATACTTCTTATTCCACACTGATGAGCTGAAAATAGAACACCGTATCCAGTCTTTTCTTGTTTCAAGAAAACTGGAGAAAGCCCATAAAAGTAAAGTGTTTAAAAGTAAAGATTTTAGAAAACATGAATACATTTTATGAGAGAAATTGTTTAGAAAAGGAAACAGTGACAAAGGATATATGAAAATGCTCTCAGAAATAATCATTATTAGGAGATTATGATCAAGTAGTATTTGTATCTATTCTAAGTTAAAACAAAAAAAGAAAATGGCTTAATTCACAACACATAAAATCTAGTTTAACAATTGGAAAATATTCTCTAAAAATAATTAAGTACTGGACTACAATACTGAAGTAAGATGCTGAGGTTCAAAGTTAGACACACAGTTTATTTTGTCTTGAAGAATAAGATCTTTATATCAATCATGTATCATTTCCCACCACCAAAATGACTAAAGTTCTAAATAGTGTTTTTCTTTTTTTGTCTTTTATAATAAATTGAATGTCTGAGAAAAAATAAATCATTAAAAAACCCTCAAAAAAACAGAAACCATCCCCCCTCCCAAAACAAAACAAAGCAAAAAAACACACACACAAAAAATAACCCCAAAAACACAGCATCAAAAAAACCCACAAAAAAAACAAACAACAACAAAAAAACACCACCATGGGAAAGAAAGAACTATATCTGATAGATCAGGGAAAAAAAACTGTAAAGTGCTAAACAACTTCCCACAAATTTTTCTGCTTTTGTCAATAGGCATTGAAACCAAGCAAATAAAGAGTCTGATGAAGAAAGCTATTTGCATTCTAGCATTTTTTCCAGACAAATTCAGAGACTGATTTTTTTGTTTGGTCGGTTGGTTTTTTGTTTTTTTGATCTTCCAGATCTCTTTATTTAAAGTGCCTTTCAGCATTTGGCTGTTGATTTTCAATTTACTTTCTTTTGGTCCACATGAAACATGGAAATCCAGAATTAAGCTAGCTGCAGACAACTTGCATTCTGAAAACCCATGCATCCTTTCATAATTCCTACTTCGGCACTTACAATGGTAATGTATTAACTTATAATAAGAACTTTGGCCTAAAGCCCCCTGCATCATAAGCATAAATGCACGCATTTACCAAATTCATTCTCTATAGGAAGGAAAAAAATCTACATTTAGGCATCATTATCAGATGTGATCAACAATATTAAAGATTCACCTGTAATCTGTAGAAAGTGAAACTGCAATAAGAAATCTGCTTTTTACCTTCAAATAGCAAAATACTGAAATGTATGTGATTAAGGGCCAGGATTCAATTTTCATGGTCTAGAAATAGTTCCTAATGATGAGAACTGGTTTTAAACACTACTTTCAAAATAGTTTAAAATTCTACTGGATTTCCACAATTTTTCCGCAATCATGCTTATGTTATTTTCTTCATCCTTTACAGGAAATGGAAGATACATTAGGAGACTTGAAGCTGATTTAAACCATGCAATACTTAATACAAAACAGAAAATAAAGTCATGACAAGGTTCAAGAAGCTTTAAAATCTCTTTTTTTTTTTTCTTTTTTTTTCTTTTTTTTTCTTTTTTTTTTTTTTTTTTTACATGTGGTGACAGTAAGAAAATGAAGAACTAGCATTACAGGATGACCAGATACTGCTTTTTGATTCTGGAAACATACTGCTCTTCCCAGAGACATCAGATCCACATTTCCAATGTGCATGAAAGAGGATGTAAGCAACAAAAGCAAGTAAACCACAATTATTAAAAGTCCTGTGAAAAGGATTATTTAGTCTTTCCATCCACAGCCTTCTTCCTCTTTTTCACTGCATAGCCAGTCTGGAAATTTGCAAGATTTATACCAGATGTATTTATTCTACCTACAACCTAATCAATACTCCTAACTGCTACAGTAAGACAAAAGGTAAATATCAGGCTACCCTCTAATCATGTAATAATTTTTTTTTTACTACAGTTCCTCCCCAACCCTTGTAAAACATCCCTATAACTGTCATTGAGCACTCAGAACAAGAGTAAAATAATTGAACTGTGAAACTTACAGCCATCTTCTCGCTTAATAACCGTCTGCTATGATATTTATTTGCCCTCAAATATCATCTTATTATTTCTCCATCTTTGTTTTATGTATTCAGATCTCCCATTTTTTTTAGCATATTCAAACTTTTGTTTTTTTTTTTTTTTTTTTTTTTTTCTGTCTTGACTGGGTGTTTGAGGTCTGAAAAACCTCCTATGCAATAACTATGCAAATGAGCATTTTGTGCTGTGCAAATACACCGTATAATGCAATGTTCAGTTAGTCACTTGTTCTGCAGATTTTTCTGTTTGGAATAATTGCATTTTCCATGGAAGACTAAGAGAGAGGGATGAACTATTTATAGCTTGTACCTGTGTAGAATCACCATAGTTTCAATACAGTGTGTGTTAAGATATATAGTGTGTATACAGCTTAAGAGAGTCAATATTTAATTCCGTACTTTGATGGAGATGGTTTATTAAAGTACTATCCACTTCCACAATATGGGATAAAAAGGCTATTAAAGTCACAAACAAAAAAGTTTTCTCATTAGAGCTGGTCCTACAGCTTTACCACCTGGTCTGCCATAACTTGGTGCTAACTCGTGGCAATGTTGCATCAACCATTGCCTGGAAGGTGTGACTAGAAAAGAAGTGAAACTAGTGCAATTTTGAGTGTGCGATCATGCAATGTCCTCTTCACTTACAAATGCAATGTCCTCTTCACTTACAAAAAATGCAGGTATTAAAGATTAGGAAAAGAAGAGAGTAAAGGAAGTATTTTAGGCTACTTCAATTTAGGTATATGAATTGGAAAAGACTGCCTTTTTTTACACACAAAGAAGCAAGAAACAGAGACTCTGGACATGTAAGAAGCCACATAAGAAGATAAAAAAAAGAAAGCTGTTACCTTGGTTAAGTTTTGGGTGGGAAGTGGAGAAGTACAGACTGAATTCAGAACAGATCTTTTTTGTGCTCCAGAACCAGTATTTTTCCCTGGAACTTCATCCTCAAGCTAATACAAGAGCGAGTGATACCCTTCTTGCATCTAGAGAGCACATAATAATTGATCAGATTTTGCTGTTCGGAAACATCTCCAACATATTCCATCAGTCTATGAAGCTGTGTCTTTCCTGATCCTTGACAATATCAAGACAAGGGAAAACAAGGTTATTCAAAGTAACAGGGCTGGTGTTAGTCTCTATATAATTGCTGCATCTCTTAGCTCCGAATTGTAAAGTGCTGATTCAGCGATACCCAAGTATTGTCCTGATAAGTCAAAATGCTTTGGACAGAAAGAAGAGTAAACTACAGAATGTTATGCTTTTTTATTTTTCCTTAAAAAGAGTTACAAATCCAGAAAATGTCTGTATAGACCCAGTGAATGGATAGAATGTCTTCTTCTTTGCCTTAGAAGTTTTGCTGCTGTTGCGGAAAATGACTTTTGGCATTTCCATTTGGGTGAGTAGTGATGTAGAGCCATAACACTGTGGCAACTTCAATACATAAGTGTGCTCTCTTGTTATGGTAATCTTACTGAGATAAATGGAAATGTTTATAATGTATGAAGTCAAACATGTAGAACAATTCTCATCTAGTTAACTGCAAACAACTTTTCCTCTTTAACACATATCATATACATGCAACATTTCGCCTGAGATAATTTTTGTGCTGGCTGTAAGAGCTGTTCTCAAATAGAATAGGAATGTACATCAAATGTACCAGCTACTTAATTTTGCAGTTTCATATGAGAATTAAATAGTACTGTTGCTTTAGGAACTGCTTTAGTAATCATAAGTCATTTGCCTTAATGTAAAATGTAATAAAGATGTTTTTAAATTGTCTATCAACAGATATTTTCATTAATTATTCTGACATTTTATACCATGGAACATCTCTTTTATTCTTACTATGCTGCCCTTAGGTTACAGGGGAAAGAAGAATCCTTTCTAGCCTTACATTGTTTAACTCCTATTATCCCAAGAGTTTTCAGTTAAGGCTTTTCTTTTTTCTTGCCTTGGTTTATTGCTATTACCTACAGTAGACTTTAATTTTCTCTCTTTTTTTCTTTTTTTTTTTTCCCCAATTCATAGAAGTCTGCAAAAAACCCCTTGAAAACAAAGACAGTTTTAAAATAAACCTTCCTCATCAATATAACTAGTCAAATTATATTCATAGGTGCCAAGTACTGAGGCATCATCTTCATCAATTTTTTTATAACATCACAGCTAATTTAATAGTGTTTACTGATGCTGTAAGAATGTTTTCTAATTCTTCAAGTTTTGGTTCTAAATTAAACAAGGAAATCACACAGAAGCAGACTATGCAGGGATAAGCTCAGGTATTTAGCACAAATAAAGTAAAAACCTGAAAACTAAGAGAAAAAAAGCCAACTACAAACTTCAGTTGTTTCTATTTTATTGAGGTACTCCTAATGTGGAAAATCATATTTTTCAATTCATTATGAAGTATTCTACTTTTGCACAGTTTTCTTTCAATGCTTATTTTGCATATATTTTCAATACCTTCCATGTTAAGCTCAAGATGCTTCTTCTGAATAATGTAATAAGAAGGAAGTATAAGCAAAGCATAACAGAAGCTGCCTAAATACTTCACCAGCTGCAGAATCTATGAACACTTTGTTATTAGAAGTATGTAGAGTGGCCAGTTTACAATGAGGACTATGAAGTACCATTTGCCATTGTGAAAATGCACCATCTGCAAAAAGTTTTGTCTAAGAGCAAAATGCACATTGTTATGCTCTAACTCCTTAGCACAGAAACACATCTTAAACAGCTCAGGGCAGTTAAACTACCTTAGAAAAGGTAGTAAATTTAGAACCTAGATATAGCAGTTTGTTAATAAACCACTTATAAAAACAATTAATACAAAATTCTCTTTCTGCCACCTGCTTTCCTAAAGCTCCTTCCTGCTCCCTTCCTCGTTAAATACATGACATTTTGAAAATACAAATCTGAATTATCAGCAATGGGAAAACTAAGTCTTAAATACACTTAGAGTTTGATGTAATATAAATTCATACTATGTGAGAGAGAATGGAAAGCAAAGTTAAAACATGGAGGCAGGATTCACAGCTCAGGATTTCCTGACTCTGTTACGGGCTGAGCTCTGATTTTTAGGCAGTGGTGACACAATTGAGCATTTCTTGATAATGAATGAAAAGTAGAAGATAGCTCTGATAAACTCTTGCATTAGCTGCTATTATGATCAGTCACCTATTCTTTACTTTCTTTTTGGATAGGACTTATCTCTGTTTGGCAAGCCATTTCACTTTCCTGAGCAGCTGTGCAAGGAAGTCTGCTGCTGCAGCCTCTGGAATCCTCCTGCCCCTGTGGGCGAGGAAGGGAGGAAAACACAGCTCAGTTTCAGCAAAACTTGTGCTGAAACAAGGAAAATTGAGACAAATGTAGATACAGTACCAAACCTTTGAAGGAGTAAATAATGTTTTCATTTCAAAGCAGTTTTCAAAAGGAAAAGCACTTCTGTCACTCAGACACACTGTTCCTGTAAAACCTAATCTAGGTCTGCATGAGACAGGGGCATGATGATCCTTCTGGAGCAGACTTTGCTGTGGCTCCTGGATTTCATGGAAATCTCACCTGTTTTTATGAGACTCTAGCTGGAGATTAAACTGATCCAAAACTGCTGGTTGTACTGAATAAAGCTGCTTAGGAATTGAGAAAGAAAGCCACATTCATGGTAGTCTGCTGCCTGTGCTCTGGGATTGCACCCTCTGACTTTTTTCTAAAGGATATGTGGAGCATACTGCTAATTTTTACAAGGCATCACTGGTTTACAAGAGTGACTGCCTGAATCCCCATACTGTACCAACAAAACTGCACTCTGGATGTTTCAGCTCTGTTCTATTTGAAAGACTTTTCTTTTCCCCCTCCATTCTATAGGCCATGTAATTATTTTCTCAGCTTACCCTGCTACAACCAAAACTTGGGACCATTCTGGATAAGACAGAAAGACATGAGTTGACAGAAGTTTTGCTTCTATAATAGATGGAAAGAAGTTTCTAATGGCTGGCTGAGTTTAAGCTCTGCTCTCATACAGGCATTTAAATTTAAGAAATAAAAATCCAAATTCATCCCCTTGTGAATTCCTGCTTTTTTTGCCTGGTCATCTCCTTCGCATAAACATATCATGCGGGAGACTAAAATTGTGAAAGATTCTTGCTTTCTTTGATGAAAGAACCATATTTTAAGACAGCTGCTGCAGTATGTCTTTGAGAAAGAAACTGTTGATGGAATTGGTTTTTACGGGCCCCCTTGAGTGGTAAGCTGTGATTTATACAGAGATGCTGCCACTGATTGCCTGCATAAAGAAAGCAGCAGGGGACAAATGGCAACACATATGGTCAGACTTCTGCCTGTGAATTGCAGCAGTCAAACTTCAGAGAGCAGGTAGAAAAAAACATAGCAACACTATTTACATTTGTAAGATAAGGAAAATGCCAGAAGATATTTGCAAAAGTTTCAATGTGTGACGTTTTTAACTAATTACGTGAACTAAAGAACTGTTTATATATTTCTGTGTTGAGAAGCCTCTGTGTTTTGTTGCAGTATCTTGTTGCAATTCACAGGGATTCATTCCTCTCCAGCATTGATCCTCATTGCAAAACATCTCCATGAATGTTCTTAAAATGGAACTGAACTGAAATTTATTGCTGAAACAAATTCTAGAGAAATTTCCTGGTCTAGCCCAGCTAATTCCAAACACCACTATGGCTGAAAGATAGGAAGAGTGAACCAATGATCCAAGCTTGTATCATTTGCCTATTTATTATCTTATTTAGTCTCTATGTTTGTGCCTGCTTTAACCTCCTTTCCTCCTCTCCCATGTTTGTGTTTACTCTTCTCATTTCTTTCAGAGCAGTCAGACCAGCAGATGCCCTGGAAAAATTGCTGTCAATCTATGTTTTGTCCTCCGGAAGTAGTCCCAGGCACAGCAGAGACCACAGTAACTTCTGCACAGTCTGGTCTCTTGCATTGTATTTCAAACTGACATGAAGGGTCTGGTCTCCCAGTTGACAACCCTTTGGTACTGACTACATCTTGGCTTTTTAGAAGCCTCTCCGCTTTAACACCTCCTGTTATCTCAGTAAAGTGATGTTTAAATAACAGGACTAGTTTCAATGAACTGTAGCTGCCATTTTCCTGCTTCTTACTGAGAAAAAATGGAGATAATTATGAAGTGGATGAGCAGGTTTAATGAAAGCTGGTTTCTTTTGGTATATTCCTGAAGCAGCAATCATCATCTGTTTGGCTTTTGAAGAGCAACAATTATAATCACTTAAAATCCCAAGGGCAACAAAAATAGAACTTAAATTAGCATATAAAATATACAGCTGGATTGGGCAAGCCTATAAAAATCTGGGAAAATCATTCTAATTTGAAAGCTATTCAAAATCACAAGCAAAATGAGTACAAGAGTATTTCACATGTTTCTTCCTTTCTTTCCCTTTCTGAAGTAGTAACATAATAACATTTATAGGATTTTCCTAAAACATGGAATGTTTTAGGAAATGAAAACCATTGGCAAGAAACAGCCTAAGTGGAAATAAGCTAAAGGTGCATTTTCAAAATAACAGATAAGTATTAAACCAGCATTTCAGCAGGTATTAATCTCCCAAAGCTCTGACTTAACTGTATTGTAAAGTCATGTGCTAAAATTCAGAGCTGAAAAATAAAAAATATAGTGGAGAGAGATAGTTACACATTTCAGCTTTATCAGACAAATGAGCAATGATAATACCTAAAAGAAACTAACAACAGACATGAAAATAAGTTGCAAAAAATGACACTAGCTGTGACACTTCCAGTGCTTATTTTAGATGGTCATTTTTATAGTCACCCCAAGTTCAGCAATAAGCAGAGAAAATTCTTTTCCTTATGCTGTAATGTCCACATTTCAAACTGTTACCTAATAATATTAGCTTTTGGAAATATATCTTCATTTCAGTAAACTGTGAACTCAAAGATCAACTCTTTTTTAGTACTACTAAATATGTATTACTTTTAGCAATTTTGACTTGAAATACTAGGCCTAGTTATTCTCAGAGAAGGTTAAATAAGACTATGCAGCTGCAGGAATGAGATTCAAAAAAACAAGCAAACAAAAAAAACCCAAACCAAAACCACAGCTTCTTCTAAAAATTTTTTGTGGACAAGAAGATGAAGAATTTGGATTGCTTATATTTATAATACTATCAGTACATTAAGTATCTCTTAAAATGACACTGTCTTGCAGACTCACATTTATACAGTAGGGTCTGATTTTCATGCCTCTAGTATAAAATACATTGTTTGCCTTTGGTTGGAAGATTCTACATGCTTAGAGATTTTGAAACCAAAACTAAGCAGGTCTTGAAGGCATCTGAAATCATAATTTTAAAAAACTTATTTAGAGATTGCAGGATTTAGCTTCCACTATATAGTGCACAAAAATATTTTAAGTGGCCTGTGAAACTACTGAATAAATTTATTTGTCTGCATTGCTCAGCCCTGTGATGAGCATCTTAATGCAAATGTTTGCCCTTCTCCCCTACCCCACTGCAATTTTCAATTCTTTCCTTCATCCTCACAATTTCAAATAATTTTTATTGCTCCATTATCCTCAAATATATATCTGTTTTAATATGTGTTACTGTGATTGAGTAAGCATGCGTTTGGAAGCTCAAGCTTCCTGAATGCTGTGTTAAGGCCAAACATGACAGCACACTTACTCATCCTCTCTCTTACTTTAAGGTAATACCAGAGAAGGCCCAGCAGGTTTTTTTGACAGTTTTCCCAAGCCATCTGCTTCATATTCTGTGTGTTTTGAACAATACAGTGTGCCATGGAATGTAAAAACCCATCACAGCACATTCAGTTTGATGTAGAATCCAGTGGTCACTCACTTTTAAAGAAACCATAATTGAAGGTGGGACACTAGTCGGGGAACTTACTTTACTTATTTCCCCCTCTCCCCTCCCAAACTGGCCTTGTATTAAATGTGCAATATATTTATTAATATATTAAAATATTTTTAGTCCTGTATTTCAGCACAAATATTAACAATTTTTGCATCATCTGGATTTAGTATCCCAGCCTGCTTTAATGAACGAAAGACAAAGTGAACTCAACAGGCATTAAGATTTTCATAAAGCTCAGAACTTTGATTGACTGGTAAATACTGGCTAAAAATAAGCATCCTGTACTCCCTAGGCCTCAGTGCCCACTCCTGCCACTCTGTTTATAAATTATCACTTCTGCAGATTGTCTGAATGGTCAGGAGGGCCACAGAAACAAGAGAGTGTGAAATCATGCCTAGAGGGAACAACCATCTTTACTTCAGACCATGCTGATCCCAACAGTTAAGACACATTGTAGAAAAAGTAGTCACTGAAGCGGCAAACACTTTATACACATTAAATGGTGCTGTTGAGGGGAAGGGAGGGAAGAGTTTGAAATGGGAATATTTGTAGATTTGTCCCTATTCTGAGGCCGTATGTGGCCGTACCTCTTGACATTGCTATAAACATCACTAGTGACATCAAGTATTTAAACCTCATATATTTAAATCAATCAATCCATCAATTAATTAATTTAAAAAAAAAAACCAAACCAAACCAAACCAAAAAAAAAAAAAAAACCAAAAAACAAAAGAAAGAAAGAAGATAGTAAGATAGTTCTCAGAAATATGCCAATTTTGTCCTTCTTTGTCCATAGATAGAGAAAACTGTGAGGATTTAATTCCTGGAAGTGATTAACTCTCAGACTGAACACAAGCATCAGGTTGAACAGAGGAAGGGAGTCTTCTCATAACCCTGAGAAAAGCACAGCATCACAACACTCCCAACAGACTTTCTGTATTTCACTGAAACAGCTTGTTTAGCCATAAAACTACTTGCTGACTACTCAAGTAGCACAACATCCTGGTCAAGTTAACCTCAATTCTTATACTTGCAGCTTCTAACAAATACAACTCTATTTCTGCTAAGCTAGACTAGGCTGGCATTTTTGTCACCACATCACCAAATGACACCCAGGACAAGCAACACAACTTGTGAAGCAAATTTTCAAGAAAAACATAGCTCTCATGAATGCCACTTTCCACCACCTAAATGGTTTCAATACAGATTCTTCTTCACAGATGCTTAAGTACATTTTCTTCTACTGCCAGAGGCCTCTGAATGCCTGAAATCTGAAGTAGCAATCTTAATATCAGCAATACATAAAACCCCATAAGTTTCAAGGACTGAGGTTTTAAGAGACCTGATGACTTAAAGGATAGCTTCTTAAGTATATATTATGTGTTTTGCACTTCTATGATGTTTAAAGATTTAATTTCAAGGACCAGGCAAAATTACAAATGCTTAGTTCTGTGTAATAAATATAAGGCATGTATCCATACAAGTGCATCCACCAAGACCCTGTTATTAATATAGGATAGAAGCAGATTCGTGACACCTATGACTATTATATGCATTTCTCAAAGAGCATTTTTAAAGTGTGGTTTTTTTCTTTACAGCCATGTGAAATTATTTGCAGGATTTGGGTCAACAGCTTTCCTTACATAAATCACAAAACATTCTCATTAGGAAAATTAATTGGGCTTGAATAGTATTTGTCCAAAAAGATCCAGATACCTCCTAAACAAAGCAATGTGATTTTTTATTTTCGTTTTTTATTTTCCTGGATGTGAAATCTTAGAATGTGAAAGACTTCACATGCAATTAACTAAGCTTAAAATTTGTAAGGTGCTGCAGTGGCTTCCTGAATGAAGCTGAGAACAATTCTTAAATGATTCTCACACTTCTGACTAATAAACATCTGCACTATTTGAATATGGAAACTTTGCAACAACTGCAATCTTATTTTTTCATTAGTTCCAATCTGTTCTGTAAAAATAGGCAAAGCAGTGCCATTTAGAATGTTGATTCCCAAAATTCCAAGCTCTTTTCTGAGGAGAAGAATCATTACTGAAAATTAGTAATTGAACTAGCAAGTAGTTCAATATGAAATCATGCTTTTATTATATGTAACATTCTAAACAGAAACTTGAAAAATATCACAAATCAAGACCTAATGAAGTCATACAAATACTTTGGCAGAAAGGAAAGCATTTGAACTGTGCTTATTTCTAATTTTTAATTATATTAAGGTGCTTGTTACTTTGTTTTGTTAAGTGTCCTAAGTATGAAACAATTGCTGCAATTAACTCCTCTTAACAGAATAAATACCGCATGCCTCCTGTGCATTTTTGGCACTTGGCATCTAGCAATTCACAGGGATTTTCACAGATTTTAGGTGGTTTGGTAAGGAAATAATTCCAAAGAATTTTTTAGAAACTCATGGGGAAGCAGAAGAGGTTGACCAGGAAGCTCCAGACAATCACCTTTAAATCTTCCAGAAAATCTTTCCTATTTGATGCAGTTCTGGTACTTTTACTGTTGCCCTTCAATTTCAACTCTCATTTTTCACACCAAGGCTGGACTTTGAAGTTAGAAAGTATGGCATCAGAAGAATTTAAATTAATTTCCTACTTTTCTGCTGTAAATTAAATGCATGGGCTTCTCACACCACCCCTTGTAACTTTATACAGAAGTCTCTGTGTACATTTTGCTCACAGTCACTGCTCTAATTTTCAGTAGCACTTTCACCAGAAAATCCATTCATGTATTTTTCAGGAAGGTAGTATACACTATGTGTTTGCATGAGCACACTGACTTTTTTCCCCTAGGTATTTCTAACCACTGAGGAACATAAAGCCTTTCCTCTATAATCATCTAAACCAACAGTCTACAATCATTTACCCAGCCACTGTCAAACAAGACAATTCTGTCAAATCTTGCGTCCCCAAGGCTTTTAGTTTTCTTGGTTGTCAAAGCCTTTTATCAGCAGTTTGGGTTAAATTTGATCTACAGCTTTCTTACCTTTTCTGTTAGGGCTTGGGGTTTTTTTGTTTGTTTTTTTTTTTTTTTTTTTTGGTTGTTTTTTTTTGTTGG
>JAWWTY010000088.1:23308202-23320599 GCA_035222235.1 Margarornis squamiger
CTTGTTTTTAATCTCCCTCTCTCTTTAGGACAAGCAGTAACAACTTTTTTTTTAAGAATAAAATTAATTTACAACATTAGCTTATCAAGAAAAAAAAAGTACATTTTATATCCATATACTTTACACGTGTTCCAGATCTGCCCTGTCTTTCTATGGGAGGTATACTTTACAGTCTTATTTGGCTGCATTATAAGGCAATCAGTGAAAATCAGTGAATGCATAACTGTGATATCTCCACAACCAGATGCAGGTGAGGGTAAATGAAGGTACTGTCTGTGTCAGCACACTGCAGCAGAATGCGTGGGCTCTGGGCAGAGAGTACAAAAGGGTGGGTTCTGCCACCAAGTTCACTTTTAGTTAGAGGAATTTCCTGACGAATTCAACTTTTTTTCCTCCCCATGTTCACCATTTTTCTCCTGCATGGTGCTTAAAATATGATGAAAATAAAAGGTGAGTCATTAATAAAGACATCAAAATTATAAATACTTATAGCACTTAAATTCCTTGTGGTTGCTATAAAAGGAAAATAATAATACATGTGGGGGATCCGGTTTCCTTGGAGAAACAGGCTGATATGAATTTAAAAAGAGAAAAAAATTGGCTACAGAAATATGTGTACAGTTTACCACCTGCAGTTTATTAGAATGGTTTAGCCAACTGCAGCCAATGCACAGTCAAACTCTCCAGAAGTTATTATTCTAAACAAGTGTTAAACTGAATATACTCATATACTTAAATTTCACAGGTTACAAACTTTTTCAGAGGAAGTATTTTTGAAAAGAAAAGAAGACAGTTCAAGGCAAACTAATACTGCATCACCTGCATGGTCACCCAGCTGTATTTGGGGAAAATATTAACCTAAACATTACTGCCTCTGTATCAGCAACATTAAAATATAAATGAATGAATAAATAAATAAATAAATAATCCCCCCTTGTTTATTAAAGATAAAATGATCATAGGAAACAACAATCTTGACTGTACCCACTGCTAGAAGTCTATATTTTGAAGTCTTCTTACTCACGTCAGATTTCATTTTTTCCCCCCTGTCTTCTCCTCTATTTAGACTCACTTCAGAGTAGCTCACTTTAGACTGCAGGTAAATTCTGGTCCTTTCAACAAAGGTCAATAGCCTAAAGTGTCATCAGAACAGTGACTAGATTTATAACTGCTGAAAATTATCTGTATTGCTTTAAGGAACAGTGAAGTTAATAATTCTGACTTACTGCTACTTTCCACAGAAATCATTCTGTTATTCTAATATCCACAGAATGAGGTCGATGCAAGTTACCTGCATAGTTCTAACCGATTGCTAAATATTGCAATGAGCAAAGTTACCTATGGTAATCATGCAGGGAGGAAACTTATTATTCCTTTATCTGGCTCAAGCAGCTGTAAATATCCATTCGTTAAAAAAAAAATAAAATCAATTTGGCACATTAGATAGATGATAGATAGATAGATAGATAGATAGATAGATAGATAGATAAATAGATGATAGATAAATAGATAGATGATAGATGATAGATAGATAGATAGATAGATAGATAGATAGATAGATAGATGATAGATAGATAAATAGATACATAGATGATAGATAAATAGATAGATGATAGATAGATAGATAGATAGATAGATAGATAGATAGATAGACAGATAGATAGGTAGATAGGATGGATGAAAATCAGCCGTCGCACTGCACTGCCCGGCTCGTTTTGTGAGCTGGTGCTCCCCAGGAGGGAGGGGGGGGTTCTCTGCCGTGCACACACACGTCTCGGCGTGCCAAGGTGCTGTTTCGCCGCGGTCCGCAGAGGACACCGGCGCGGCGTGGAGGTCGCCTGCAGGCGGCACCACACCGGCCCGCCCCGCAGGAGTGTCAGCGCAGCGGCGGAGCCCGCTGTCCCTGCTGGGCACAGCCCGCTGTCCCACTCCCGCTGTCCCTCCCGCTGTCCCCGCTGGGCACCTCCCGCAGCAGCCCCCGGCCCCGCAGCCGCCCGGCCCGGGGCAGCGTAGAGCATCCCTCGCTCGGCCGCGCTGCCCCGCCTGCACCTCGCGGGGACACGAGGTTTATCTTCCGTGCGAGGATTTTCTCCGCCGCCAGCACCCACCGACAGTGCTTGCTGCTGCCTTTCTTTTTTTTTTTTTTTTTTCTTAACCCCGGTTCCAGAAGAAATTGCAATGATTAAAAAAAATAAAAAAAAAAAAAATACACTTACCATTCTGACCTCATAGTGCTTTGTCATGGGCTTAAGAAAAAAAGCTCACAGACACATATACACACACACGCGCGTGTATTTATGCGTTCTCAAAACAGTTGTCGCAGAGGGGATGGGGGGAACTGCTGGGATGCGGAAGACACCTAGAAATCAGCGCACAAAAGGATGCCGAGCCACGCAGCCCGGACCCCCCCCACCCCTGCCACCGCTGCGACAGACCGCGCCGGAAAAGCAAAGGAGGTGGGTGGAGAGGCATGGTTAGAGGGGAGGGACCCAGGCTCCCATCCGACTGCAAGAAGCAGCAGCTTTATAAAAGAAGAGAAGTGGAAAAAAAAAAAAATAGCCAAGCCCGCCGGCGTGCGGCGGCGGTCCAGCCCCGGGGATGATGCTGCCGAAGTCCGCACCTGGCAGAGCCCGCACCGCCGTCGGGGCGCAACAACCCCGTCGTACAGCCATCGGGCAGGCTGCGGCTCATCTCGGCAGATCTGAACGTCCTCGGTGCCTTCGAGCGCTTTTAGAGTTACTCCCCCAGTCTCCTCATCTTCCCCCATGCAACTGATGCGGTGCAACAGCATCACTAGCGACGCCGTCCTGCACCACTGCCCGGCGGGACTGGAGTCCCCTGTCCCGGGCAACCTGTGCTACCTTTCTGGCCCCCTCCTGGCCTGTGCCCAAAACTGTTCCTCTGGGCCTTCCCTGCCAGTGGAGGTGGGGAGGTGTGACACCAAGAGTTCAGTGAATCTCGTCCAGGGTGTCTCTCCGGAAAGATGCTGCTTGTGCATGTTTGGCAGGAAGGTTTTTGCACTGTCAGTTGTGGAATATTGGTGGTCAACATGTACATCCATACATAAACTCTTATATATGCAAAACACGCTTCTTTGACTCCCCCCTTCCCCCCCAACTTTTCTTCCCAGAGGTTGGCATAACTCCTCTTAAAACCAGCCTGTTAGGTCCCATGACATGGAGCTATGGAGCCCTTGGGTTTAGACACCTTTGGCTGGAAAATACTGCCTTCTTCTCTGTCATCTGTGCACATCAGAAACTCATGCTGCTGCCTCCTCCTCCTTTGCTCAACAGCTTCCTTTCATGACTCTGGGCTGTCCACTGAAGACCCAAGCTCCTCTGTAGTCATCAATCCCTGTCCTGGCACAAGGGCACACTTCATCCCTTGCTTTGTCATGTGAGTTTTGATGAGCCTCTTTGGATAAATCAAATCAAGAGGAACTGAAATTCTTGAAAGTCCTTTATTTATCTTCTCTTTGGTTTGCTGTTTCCCCAGCTATGATAGGCACCACAAATACACAGTTATTAACCTTGCTGAGATGCTTGAATCTATGAAAGAATGAGAAAGGACAGTCTGTGTTTATTAGATGCATTTCTCTATGCCTGAGCTGGGGAGCAAAATACAAAAAACAAACTCAAACATTTTTCTTTCAAAAGTTATACACACAGAATACATACTTTAAAGACAGCATTATTCTCATGCATAAAAGTATAGACTATGCATAGGCTGTTATAACAACTATGCCAGAGAAAGAACTTGGTGTTTTGGACCTCAGTTTTGCCAGAGAAACTAGGAGATGAAAGTCAAGTTTAATGTTTTCTCAGTAAGTCATTATGTTGATCTCTACAGGAACCCATATCTGTGGACAGAGAAGTAGAGGTCTGTGTTTAGAGGAAGGCTCATTCCACCCATAGCTCACATGGAAATTGTGCTCTGCTCCTGCCCAAAGGCTTGTTTTGAGGCCTGGTGCCCAATGGCAGTGGATGATGGCTTGTTAAGGAATGTTAGGAGAAACAAAGCTTTCTTCAACAAAGTCCCTAAGCATTTGGTGGTCACAGAGTTGTTGTGTCCAGTATTTGTACAGGGCTGTGGGAGAGAAGAGTTCATGATGGAAGAAATTATGAAAGTATAAAAAAAAAAAAGAAGCTCTGTTGAGCAATACTTCCCTTTTTATTTTCTTATTTAGAAAGTATATACTGGATATGTTTGTTCCAAAAGACCATCTAGGCATGAGTCCTGTAGTAGTTGCAAGGACAATTTTTGAAATCCATGTTCTTCTCTGCCTGTTTCATAATGTTCCTAATCTCTCTGCAGCTTTTATAAATACTCTGCTTCATTAAAATTATGTCCTGTTAGCTATTGAAGTCAAAGGAGAGATTGCTATACACTGTAGTAAGTGTTGAGTTGAATATAACTTTGCTTTAGTCTGTTCTTAGATTCTTCTATATATTTCTACCCTGATTCAATGTTTGCCCAGTTTTAAATTACTGAAAATAGTTGGAAAATTAGTGCATTTCCTCAACATTGTCAAGAATTCATGTAGAGGAGGATGATTGCATCTTTGGTAAAAGGAAACCTTTACACTGACAAGATTTCTGCCCCTTCAAAAATGTAATGAATGAAAAAAATGTAATTAATGTAGAACATTATAGTAGATGGTAAAGATATCTCTTTGGTTAGCCTAACAATGAACTGATAAATGTGTTTGGGAATAAACCCAATAATAATAATAATAATAGTAATAATAATAATAATAATAATAATATACCACCATTTGATTACTATGGATCACCTAACTTTCTGACTGAGAACTTTTTTTGGTCTTCTTACTGAAGGTTATTTCTGTTCTCCTCCTCTTCTGGATTTTATACCAGATTACAGATAGCTGAACCTGAGTGAAGTAGGGATATAAGATTTCAGCTTTTGAGTGATTACAATGTTTGATTATGAGACATTTCAAAGACAAAATCCCCCATTTAGATCTCTGTCTTTCAACGGATTTTATGCTCTCAAAAATCTGTGGGTTTTGTCAATGTTATTTACATCACATATGACAAACCAAGAACAATTAGTTTCTCATTAGATGCTAAGTAAATGTCATGCCCTCAGATTTTAATCAGCCAATGCAAATATCATCAGAATATAATGCATTTGCTACATTTTTCTCATTATATCCTCTAAGAAAATGGCTAATATTCATTTCAGTTTGTGTGTATGAACTTATGTTTAGATCTAAGTTGCTGGGTATCTGTTGATTCTATAAATACTCAAGTGTTTTATTTTATTAATAGCATTATTAAAAAAAAAAATTATCTAAGCCTTACTGTTCATTGTGGATTAGGGTGGAAATATGTCTTCATTCTGGACTCTGGAAAGTGAATATTAATAAATTATAAGTGTTTGGTCTTGGCTTTTTGCCAAGATGAGATGACTTAGGCTTTTTGCTTTATATATCTCTTGGTACTTGAGGTGACTTTGGTTTATCAACCCCAGAATAAGTGAACTGCCAGCTTAAATTATAGACACACCTGTAGCAGAAAAGGATGTGAGTCTCCTAACTGAAATGACAGGAGTTGTCTTATTTCTGTCTTTCATTTTGGGATTCTGTATAAGCAGTTTCAAATTTTCTCTTCTGCCCTGGGACTTGGCCATATTTAGGTACCATCTGGAAAGCAGAGACAGAATAAAATATGTAAATTTTGGATATTAGTAATTTCTTATTCTAAACACAGAGGTACTCAACCTTTAGCAGGAGGAGTCATGTCATCGTGTCATCAAACAGTACTACAGAGAGCCACAAAACCATTAAACAATTGTGCTGTGGCATCTTTGTGCCAATAGCTGGTGATGCATCAGTGTTATCAGATGTTGCTATAATACACTTACTCAGCTTCATGATACAGATGCATCATCATTAGTTTCTACTCCTTTCACTCCAAGTCTAGTTGCTAAAAAACAGTGAAAGATTCACCACACTTCATGTCCTTATGGTCAGAGAGGTGTCATCTTTCCTCTCACTCCTCTTGGCAAAGGTATTTGATTTCTCTGTTCTGTGATGTTACAACAGCTATCGTTGCAAACTTCCACCCTGCAAAGTTAGTATTCAAGGAAATGTAGAGGGCAAAAAAATTCTAGCAACTCATTTACAGAGGGTTGGACCTATTTTCACTTGGGAGCCCCTGAGTGGAAAGTATATTAACTTTCATTTTGGTCCTTCCAGCTACCGATCTGTGTCAGTCCACTACAGCCATGCCTGCAGGTTTTGTATTCACTTAAGAAATTTAAGAATGCCACTAAATGAGAAAACACAAAAATGTAGTTTAAAAATCAACAGAGTATAAAATAAAAAAGAAAATTTCACTCAGAAAGTGAAAGATGGACAAGAGTTGTGATAAATGATCATGTAGCTGATGGCTGATAAAATGTTTGCACATCCAGATTGTGAACACTGAAGAGTTGCATTATTTATCCATTGAAACAACTACCAAGAAGCATATGAATCACACCACTACATTTGAGAAATAGCTTTGCCTTTATTTCTCCTCTTCTTCTACTTCCCATCCATTAGATAAAGACCTTATGGGAATGATTTTCATTGTAATGAATGTATGTGGTTCACTCCTTTTTCTCTAGTTGCATGGCAAAGAGCTTTTTCTCTCTTTCAGGAATTTCTTAAGCCACTCTGGAGGCTGGTCACTGAACAGAAGAGGAAGCAGGCTCATTAGGAGAAGTACAGTTAGATGTGTGCATTAGTACATGTGCAGTCATCACCAGGAGACTGTGGTGCTGGAGGAAATTTACCCTATTTTTCACACTAACTTGTAATCTTAGGGGGAATGTGGGTATCCATTATTTCCTTTAAAAGGAGCCAAACTTACAAACATTTTGATGAAAGATGGATTTTTGGAAGACAAATCCTTGCTGTTAGGCGTAGAAAGATTTAAAGACAGATAAGTACACTGACTTACTTGTTTTATTTTGGTTACACAGTTCAAGTGATTTGTTTCTAATGTAAAAATATCTTTTACTTTCAAAGTAACTTTCACTCAGACATCTTAGAATTAATTTAATTTGGTGTTTTCTTGGTCTTGTGAGATAAGTGCATTTTTAGAATGCATTTTGTAAATGGGTAAGCCAAGTCAGAATCAATGAGGAAATCTACTTCCATCATCATTAGTATTTCTATAATGAAAAATGAAAATCTGAAAAAGAATTCTGGGTGCTTTTACTATATACTTGAAAAATGTGAAAAAACCAGATCTTTGCAGCTGTACTTCATTGCAAACACAAATTTTCTCTTTCCTCCAGACCCCATCACTAATTTAAATAGGTGTTGGGCATACTTAAAGACTTCATCAATATGCACAGAAAATAGAGAAAAAGAAAGAAACAGAACATATACAAACCCTACTATTGATGCATTTGTTAATTTAGCTGATGAATTGAGTGACAACAGTTCCTACCAAAAGTGAGTACCAGGCCGTATGTATTCAAACCTTTCTATCTCACACATATTTTATTTCTACTAGCAATAGCAATACACTTCTACCATGTGTAGAAGTCTTTGATGCAGCATCACAAAAGATTACAACTAGAATTAAAGGCACCTAATGTTTTTCAGAAAAACCCATTATTTTTATATTAAATGTATTTAAAATTTCTATGATTTATTAGTGATGTGACTTAATTTGGTGATTTATTCTGACAGAGGACACTTTGCTGAAGAAAGGCTTTTGACCATACATTATACTAATTGACCAGCCTTTTGAGGAGGAGGAAACTAAAAAGTATGTAAGCAGAATGTATGAGTGTACATAGTTAATTTCTTTGCAGGATGTTTTAATGTTAGAATAGTCATCAAGAAAGAGTTGAAAGAATGCATGAAATATGCATCTGGTCATATGCCACATGAAAATCTGACTCAATATCCATTCAGCTTTAGTTTGACTGTATCTTAATATAAGAAGGTTGGTGGCAGGAAGAGCTCATGGCCTCATAATCTGTTGGCAAAATTCTGGCTGACTGTCACAGGGTCAAGATCTCCCTTTGCATTTCAGCCTACAATAAAATTGGTTTGTGAGTGCAAGTGCATTGCTGCCTGAAACACAGCACACTGCAGGTGGTGTTGGGTTTTATGTGAGAGTCTGGCTGCAGCAGGACAATAGCCAGGCAATGATGTTTTGAGCAGTTTGGTGAACACTCACAAAGTGTGAAGGATCAGTATCAAGAGCTATTAATTTTCATCCTCACCTCAGAGACCAACTCAGTGATTATATTTAATTAAAAAATCATATTCATAGGTAAAACAGAAAGGAGGGAAAATAATCTGTTTATCTGAGGACTACAAGAATGGTTTCCTAAGCAGGAATGCTTACCAAAACTCAGAAAGCACTCTTCACAGCAGGTTGAGAAAGCAGCTTAATTTGAAGGACAATGAGCTTGCCATGCGTATATGGAAGGTCCATTATCTGACTTGTGATTTTGTGTTAACATGAATACCGTACTGTTTCCCTGGGACCAAATTTGTGTTTTTCACCTCAGATCAATGGCCTAATGATGCTTCAGGACTCTGGCTGCATAGTTTGGAATTCTTAAAATAAGGACATTTTCTCCATCCAGAATGCCTTTTTTTCCTACTTCTTTCATATAACTAAGAGATGTTTTAATAATTAATGAATAATCTGAATGATTTAGGTTGCAAAAGTGTAGTGGAGCTGGTAATGCACAAAATCACAACACAATTAGATTTCCATTAAAAAGCCACAGACCTTTATGGAAATTTTAGTATGAGCACCAAACTTTGTAATGGGCACTGCAGTGTAGTTTTCACTAGCATTCTGCTTGGATTCAGATAAATTCTGAGTTCTTTTAAGGTACTATTTTTTCTTATAATCACATTCCTCAAGCTGTTCCTTTTCTTTGTAAAGTCCACAGGTGTCTAACTAAAATCAGCATTTACTCAGAGATGGCAAACGTGTCTGTCTTGGTTTCAGCTGAGATAGTTTTCATCTTAGTAGCAGGTACAGTGCTGTGTTTTGGATTCAGTGTGAGAATAATGATGATGATACACTGATGTTTTTGCTGTTGCTGAGCAATGTTCACCCTGCATCAAGGACTGCTCAGTGTCTCATGCTCTGCCAGAGTGCAGGTACACAAGAAGTTGATGGGACAGGATGTCCAAGACAGGGATCACAAACTGGCCAAAGGGATATTCCACACCATGCCCAGTATATAAACAGGAGGGAGTTGACCAGAAGAGGCTGATCACTACCTGGGGATTAACTGGTGGTGAGCAATTGTGTTTATCACTTGTCTTCTTTGGGTTTAATTCTTCTCTCCCTCTCCTGTTCAGTTCAATTAGTAGTAGTAGTAGGAGTGCACCATAAGGTTGCCTTGTGTGTGGGTGGCACAATTATGTTAATACCTTTACAAATATGTAGGATGAATGGTGTGTTGGAAACATTCTGGTTATTCAAAATGTCCCACCAAACAGGGGAAGTGACAGGATAGTGACAACTGAACTAGTGTTGAAATGGAAACAATTGATCATTGTAACAGGATTTAAATACAGAGTACTGTTCCAGGAATAAGGACAAGTAAAAGGAAAGAATAATAATGAATAGAAGGAAAGAAGAAGTAAACCCAGTAACTATAACAATACCTAATTTCAGTGGTGCAGGTCATATAATTTTACAGAAAAATGATGCATTCTTGACTTTTCAAATATGGACATTATTGTAGTGGGTTTGTGTCAGTTTTCATAGAGGGGGTTGCAGGGGTGGCTTCTGTGAAAAGCTGCTACATAGCAAAGCCTATGCCTATCAGCTTCAAGATGGACCCACCACTGGCCTACACTGACCCCATCTGTGACAGTGCTGTTGCCTCTGGGATAAGATAGTCAAAATGGAAGAAAAGTTAATTGTGCAGAAAAAAATTGCAGCCTTAGAAGGGAGGAGAGAGAACATGTGAGTGGAAAAGCCCTGCAGACACCGATGCCAGAGAAGCAGGGAGACAACATGCTCCCAGGCCCTGTAGCAGAGATTCCCTTGCAGGCTGTAATGAAGATCGTGGTGAGGCAAGCTGTTGTTGCTTAAAACTGCAGAAAAAAACTTTTGAAACAATATTAATATAGATAAAGTAGAAAATTGGTCTTTAATGAAACTGCTTTCAGGTGCTACAATACATAAGAGCATACCCAGTACAGGTTTGTTACAAATTGATAACACTACTTAATTATCATATCTAATGGATACATCCAACCTGAAAACCATTTGCCCTTGGTACCACCCTCAGAACCGTCCCATTGGAGCCCCTGCAAGGGTTCTAGGCCTTCTATCTTGCTTTGACTAAATTCATATCTTCCAGGTGCATGTGCCCCAAACAAGATGTCCTTGCTGAAATCTTGTTCCTTGAGAAGACCATTAAACAGAGATTCAGGAATATAGCACAAACCATGAGAAAGAGGTTTAGAAACTGTCAGCTGCTACCTCAAGTGTGATAAACTGTACAGCTATATTAAAATCCACAAATATATTAAATATTAAAATCTACAAATGTATAAAAATCTTAAGGCACGACTGTCCCCCTGGCTGAGGCAGGCTGTCCCCCTCGTTAAGATCTATCACTGAGAAATGCCTCCCCCTGAATGACGGTGCAAATGAGACCATATGCCAAAGTCTGTAGTACAGATTTTATTTAACAAGGAATGCAGGTAGATAGAAAGAAATAGAAAAGAGAGAAGAGAGAGGTAGAGATCAAGTGGAAGATAGTCACCACCTGTAGATCCAGCAGCATCCCAGTGGTCCTTCTTCACCTTGGCTTCTTGCTGGTGGGGGTTCCCAGGCCATTCAAAGCTTTTTGCTATTTATACATCCTAGCAAACAAAGGAATTAATGCTCATTGGCTATACAATTCTCCTGTTCTGATGGTTAAATGACTCCCTCAGTTCTCATGCTAGTTAGTCCACATGCTCAGTCTTTCTCTTTTGAGCCAGTGGGTTTCTTGGGTTGGTGATCGTGATCTCTCTCTGCTGGAATTACCTTTTACCCTGTCAGAGCTGTTTTCAACACAGTTGCTTAGTTGTCTTTTCTTTAGGGCTGTAAATTCTGCATACTTTGTGTCCTTTATCAGTGGTACATTCTTTTCCCCAAGCTTTTTTAACCTTCCCCTAGGTCTGAGATAACAGCTGGATAATAGTACCACCTTTGTCTTAAATTCCCTTCATGGTGGAGTAACTTGCAACCAAAGCTCCAAGTATCCAGGGAGGCGTATTTTTGGCAGTTTCTGTGGACATTGGTGGTAGCAGATGTCATCTGTCCCAAAACTTGGGGTGATCTTCGTTTGACCTGTGATATGTGTATGAGCAGTTGCTTCTTTACACAGTTTGCCACAGTGGGAATTTTTCTCTGGATGCATTAACCAGGATGTGCTAACCAGATCTCACATCTGCCAGGCCCGGATTTAGCACCACCCTGTTGCTTCCTCTACGCTCAGCTCTGTGGCCTTAACAGTGTTTGAAACAGGCAACTGTGCTCTTTAACTCCTTACACCCCTGCAGCCCCTGGAGGATCCCATGTCAGAGCAGGTGGACTCCTGAAGGAGGCTGTGATCCTGTGGGAAGCCCGCGCTTGAGCAGGGTCCTGGCAGGACCCGTGGATCTCCGGACAGAGGAACGCAGGCTGGAGCAGGTTTGCTGGCAGTATTTGTGACTCTGTGGGAGTCCCATGCTGGAGCAGCCTGTTCCTGAAGAGTGCACCCCATGGGAGGGACCCGTGCTGGAGCAGTTTGGGAAGAACTGGTCCATGGGAAGGACATAAGCTGGAGAAGTTAGTGGAGGACTGTCTCCTGTGGGAGAGACCCCACACTGGAGCAGAGGAGCAGTGTGAAAAGTCCTCTTCCTGAGGAGGAAAGAATAGCAGAGATAACCTGTAATGAACTGACTGCAGCCCCTATTCCCCATCCCCCTGTGCCAGTGGAGAGAATGGAGGGAGAGAAATCAGTAGTGAAGCTGAGCCTGTGAAGAAGGGAGGAGTTGGGGGAGAGGTGTTTTTAGGATTTGATTTTATTTTTCGTTACCCTAGTCTGCTATGATTGGCAATAAATTAGTTTCCCCAGCTCAAGTCTGTTTTGCCCATGACAGTAATTGCTGAGTGATCTTCCTGCCTTTACCTTGATCCATGAACTTTTTGTTATATTTTCTTTTCCCTGTCCAGTTGAGGAGGGGAATGATGGAGTAGTTTTGGTGGGCACTTGGCATCCAGCCAGGATCAACCCACCGCAGTTATATAGTCAATTTGCCACTGTGTCTCCCTAATAAGTTTTCTTTGATTATCTTCTTCACTGGAGAAATTTAATATAGCTTATGAATATTTATGGCTCTCAATAAGAATAATGTTAC
>JAWWTY010000088.1:23320609-23357941 GCA_035222235.1 Margarornis squamiger
TGGTATATACAGGATTTTTCAAATTTGTAAACATTCTGGTAGGTGTACATAGCAGTAACAGCTGTTTCTCTGATGCATAAAAAGACTTTATAATTCACCCTTGCAACTCCCATACATTTAAGGAAATGTAAGATTCCTCTTTCTAACTACAATTAAACTAAAATTAAGCCATTGCTAGAAGCTTTGAGATCCCAGTAGTGATGGTGTGAGCTTTCATGTGTGCAAGGAGTATAAGCATGTGTGCAAAGCAGAAGTCTGAGAATGTTATTTCTTTACGGATGGGCTCCAAGCAAGCATTTGGCAAGAGCTGAATAGCATAATGGATTCTGGTTATCTAGGCAAAAACTTGATTTTAAAAACAGGTGGACTCAAAATGCAATGAAAGCTATTTTTCAGGACTGAGAAGGTGTGGCTTCTTTACTTTTTTTTTAAAAAAAAATCTTTTTGCATACTTTGTAAGTGTTCATTACCTTTGCTTAAGGTTAGAATTACATTTTCACATGAATTATATCCAAATAATACTGGATTAATTTTATTACCTTCACTACTGACCATGATTATTCTGTCTTATGTGCAAGAGACATCACTGCCACTTCACCTTATTGAGAAGTATGTACAGCGGAGTTGCTTCCATTTCTGCTGAGCAATCCAAATCCCTCCTTCTATGGTGTTTGCCAGTGGGAAATTAAAAGGTTTGTATCAGTTGCTGCAGGAGTTCAGTCTAAATGGTGTTCAATTCTTGAGAGTCTGAATATCTGAATATTTCTTCAGTCGGATTCAATTAGAAAATAAAGCATTGTAAAAGTGCCTTTTGGCAGGAAAGGTGAGAATATGATTTAAAAGAGTTGATCTCAGGTAAAACAAAAAGTGAAAGCAGGAGAAAAAGTGTCCCAAAATGGTTCAGAAGGAGGTACACTAAATGTTGTTTCTCTGTGTTAGAAACTTCTTAATTGCTTTAGCACTCATTAACTAGCAAGGGTACTACCAGTCTAGGTTTCCATGATTTTCGACTTCACCTGAATGTGTGCTTTGCATGGGTATTTGAGCTATTCTTTCACTACATGTTTGGAATGGAGATAATAAAAAAAAAAACCTAAATTTTCTACAAGTTTAAAATAAACAGCCACCAACTTTATCATGAAGAGGTTTTTGACAATTACACTTAAGATGGTTTCCAGCATCCTATGTAGTTTTCTGTTGATTTATGATTTCTCTGGAATATATGCACATTTTTTGTAAACGATTATCAAATGTCAGAGGGTCCTGATCAAGGAAAAAAAAAAAAGGTGTTTTTTTTTGATACAGTATGAAGTATTTATTTCTTTTCTGTTGTCTTTAGCACTTCATTGCTTCAGCTGATGCATTTTTTCCTTTCTTGTTTGTTGGAAGAGAGGTTGAATGTGCAAACGCTGCCAGTGCAGAGTTATGATTTCATTTTGGTCGTTCACTTCATCATCTGCATCAATGCTGCAGAATGGGTGATGCACACAATGCGAGGAATGAATCAGCTGCTGCTTTTGCAGACTTGTTTGAGGATAGTAATTCCTAGAAAATTTCTTCCATGAGGGTTTGGTTATAACTCACCAAAGGTTGGAAGGTTAAGGACACAAGAGTTGAAGAGCAGTGTGGATGCCCTCTCTATTTACTATGTTGATTGTATGCTTTAGTAGATTTATGACTGTTCTTAAATGAAATAACTTAATATACCAAAGCCATTAAGAGCTCCTCCTGTAATGGACAGATCTGAACAGCTCAAAATGGCTTAATTAAGGGCTGCAACCATGTTTACAAATAATCAAGAAGCACCATGCCTTTGGGAATTCCTGTTTCTCTACTCTTGATATTGTTTTAATCCAACCAATAGTATCTTTGAAAGCTTCTGGAGTTTTTCGGAACAAGCTAAGGTGCACATTAAAAGCAAGGAGTTTTTAATATCTCTAAAATATAAATTTCATGATGCCCCTGTAGAAGAAAAAGACTTCTGAACAGTAAGAGAGATACGCATGTTCTTTAGTCTTTTATTATGTTCTTCATTTTGTTTGGGTTGGTTTGTTTGTTTTTTGGTTTTGTTTTTTTTTTCTTTTTTTAATTTGCCTTGGATACATGCCATATTCTACCAAAATAATCAGATAGTTAGCAAACCATAGCATCTGCAAGTTGGTAGATGCCAATCTGTTTGCACCAATTTTATTCTACCCACTGTTTTTATTTTGGCTCATACATTGTTGCTGACATCCAAAGAGGTGGTGGCAACTTGAAACAGATACTAAAAAGCATATTTATTTAAATGTGTCTGAATTTACAGTGTGCAATATTTAGAGTTGGCGAGCAACCTTTCTGTCAATTCAAAACTCCATGCTTATTTGAAAAATATTGTAGAAATGTACCCATTAGAGACAGGGGATTTTTTATACCACTCTCTACATGAATGCGTCACTCTTGCCTTAGTTACAGCTTCATGAACTTGTACAGCATTAAGTATACCAACAGGTTATAGTTTTGAATAAATCTAGTTTCAATTATATTTAACATAAAAACCATTAGCCTTAGATTAAAATTGAAACTCTATCCTCACCATATGTTATACTAATAAAATACTTCTGGTAATACATGCCAGTTTCAAGCCCGTATAACAGGTCAGACATTAGATCCTAGAAGAAGAATACAACAAGATAAGTGTGGATAATAAAACAAACCTTCCATGTCCCTTAACACAGCTGAATAAATGTCAAAACATCTTTGCTGACTGTAGGAAATATCTAGTAATCACTGTATTCTGGAAGAATGCAATATAATTGTATGGAAATTCCTCCAATATCTTTTATTAGTCCTGCTTCTTTCTCAGAGGGTCATAAAGATGCACTTTTTTACAAGTTGAGCATTGTACCAGAGAGACTTTGTATTTTGTTCACTTCAAACTGTGAAATACCTAGTATGTTAGGCCCACATTTTTGATCCATCATTTAGTGTTTGTCCTCTCTTTTATGGTAATTTCTGACTTGAATCTCATAGGTCATTTTCCAAAGCTGTGAATACCTGCAGATCCTGTAGGTCTATATGACCTTTGCAAGTCAGACTGTAAATCCATTTAGACAGTGGCTGCTTCTAAAAATCTGATTTTATATTATTTTCCATATATATCCTTTGATTCATATCACTGATATAAATTCCCTGCTTTTATAGTTTGCATCTTAGAAATGTTCAGAATTACCATAGCTCTGTGTTCCCCCCAAAACAGAAATTTTAACACCCACCTCCTGTGAAGCTGAGCTGGCAGCTCATTTCAGGCCACTTCTCTGGTGCTGTTAAATTCACCCTAAATCTGCAAAAGAAAAGTCTGTGCATTTACAGAGGCCTTTAATACTTTAAAATACTGTCAGAGTGATGCTCTGACATCTACTACACACAAGTTAATGTATGATGTACTGTTAAAACAAGTTATTAAAAGGGAGATTTCAAAGCTGAATCTCGAATAACCAGTTTGCTTGAGCCACTGTAGTAATAGTGAACATCATTTGAAATTCCTAAATATGGTATGATGAAGAGGAGGACAGCTCTGCTGTGTGTACCTATGTTGAAAACATGATCAGCTTTACCTCTTGTGTTGCATTCACATTTGTAGTCGAATCTGGAGCACTGGTCAGCTGGATACATTAAGCACAGAAAAATATATTATGTCAGCTCTGAAAAGCCTGCAGTCCTTTTAAAGTCAGAACATAGTGTATCAAAACTTAAGTTGCAGGGACACGAAAAGGAAGTAAGGAAAATAATAAAATTTGGAATTGATAGGGAGTAAGTAACACGGTGATGGTTGTAAAATACATGTAAGTGAATCACCACTGCTTTCCCCAGGTGCTGCAATATTATAACTGTTCTAAATTTTTAGATACTAGAATCAAGTGAGCATTTTTACTGTTTAAATATAGTTTTATGCAAGTATAGTACTTCAAGCTGTTGCCATTCCATGTCTTCCCACACAGAAAAGAAAGAAGACCCATGACTTTTTCATTATTTTGAGACTTCATCTTTGTACATGGACACCCACCTGCTCACATCAATAGGATGAGACTATAGAAATAACAGCTCTGTGACCAGGAAACACCAAGGGCACTCATTCCTAATTTTCTCTTCAAAACCCACTGATAAATGGAAATGTAAAAGCTTTCTCAAAGGTTCCCAGCTACCAGTGGCTGCCTTGCATTTCAGCAGTTGCTGTCCTCCATCACTTTCACTTCTTTTTACCTCCATCTCTTCCGTGTTCACCCTCTGCATCAGACCTTGGCTTTCCCATGCATTGGTTATCCAGTTTACACCAACTGAGCATCAAACCCTCAGCTTTTTCAGCATAAAAGATATTTTACCACCTGAAGAAGAACTTAATTTCTATGTTAGTTGCTGTTCAGGATTTTGGCTTAGCAAATCTTAAAATTTTCTCTCCTGGTCACATAGGTTGTCAAAGCAGTCGCTCATATATTTCTGTGGGTTGGCTTAAACACGTGTAAAGCAAAGGACTTCAATCTTATTTCAATGTAGTTTTTCCCCGACAGAAAAAAAAAAAATCTCTTTGAACTTGCTGTAGGAACAAGAGGGCAATCTTTCAAAAGCACATAAGGAATATTTAGAAACAAAATTTTGTAAATGAGGGAGGTGGTCTCTAAAATGTTAAATGAGAGCTAAAAGCCAGCACTCTGTTTTGACTCTTTTTACTGTTAATCAAATTCAGCAAGTTTCTGTTGAGAAGATGAAATATTTAAATGTCACTTATTTGTCCCCAAGCATATCACATCTGCCTGGATGACAACTGTAGTTGTTGGAGAGATGGCTGATATATGAATATGAAAAAATAAAATAAAATAATTAAAAAGAGGGATCTTTCACTCAATTATTTGCTTCCTGGTATTAAATTTTCCTGGTCTGGCAGCTAAGCCTCTGAGCACCAGTTTTGGCAAATTCTTATGCAAAACTAATGAACAGTCAAGATGGTACAATGAATATTGACTTGTCTTTAGTCATGTCAAAACAGAGCAGAATCAAAACCAGAATTCAGGACTTTTGAACTCTGGAGTTTTGGTACTTTTTTGACCTTACTGCCTCATTACTGCACAGTAAAAGCTATTTTTTTTTTTTCCCCCCAGACCTCCTGTATGTGTCATGGTTACTTTTCTCAGAAAAAGTTCTTTTCAATTTGAGTGTTCACTGACACTGGCAGTGTTCCACTGACAGCTCTGGGACTTTGATTTTTGTCTGTGTTCTTATCATATATCTGTTGTGACAGTGCAACAAGGTGAGTGATAAATGTTTAAAAAACCCACAAAACTAAGGAGATTTTATTCCATTTTAAAGAAAAATCCAAGCTTTTGAAATTTTACATTTCTCTTCCTGTCTTGGTGCTACACCCTATAGAACAATCAGTTTAAGGGCCTGGGAACTTCCTGTTTTTCTAAACTCTCTAGTTCCTGCCAGTTTCCCAGGAAGTTTGTTGCAGTGTCAAGCCTCTGTGATTTCCAACAGGATTTTTTAATTTTTTGTGATCTGAATAAACATTTCTATTTCTGCATATTGATAAATGACTAAAAAAAAAAAAAAAAAAAGGAATTGGAACTGTTCTTTGTCGTTATGAGTAATGGTTTTATAGAAACAGAAAGACAAATTCTGCAGGTTTCATTTATTCTCCATTTCATTATATACACCAGGGCCGGAACTCTGAATAGAGATAGTAACACTCTAATATAAAAGCATCGTGAATCAAATTGGCATAATTTCTATGTAAGGAGAGTTTTTTCTTCTTTCTGATAGAAAAATGATGATGATCCACAAACAGCACCTGATATTTCTGTCAGAAACGCACATGGTGGAAATGTACATGGATGGAATGCGAGAGAGAAATTTTGTTTTATTCTTTCACTTTTTAAAATTCATACCAATTTCACATAGAAAATGACACCTAATGAAGAATTTTCTTATACTTGGATATCAAAGACCTGAGCTGAGAAGCAGAGAAATCACACTTTCCTCACAAGAGCCTATATGTTATTTCAAAAGAACATGGGAAAATCACATCCAGATGTGCTTCAGCTTTGGAGCAAAAAGATTCAAACAGTTTCCCATGGGAACATTTTTTCATCTTCTACCTATAGTTTGACATAAGAAAACTGTGTTGCACTTGAAAACTTTGCTTTAAAGCACCCATTCTCTGTGCACCTTAACATAGCTGCTGGTTACTGTTGGCAAACTTTTATATATTTTCATAGTCTGCAAATGCCACAAAGTCATATGGAATGTAAATAAAGAAAAACATATCTATAAACTTTTCATTATAGTTTATTTAGTTTCTTGCCATAAAAGGATACCTTTGCTAGTATAGGTTACATAACTTATAAATAACATCTATGATTATATTTTATTCAACTTCCTCTTAGTGACACTAATTATAAGTAGATTGTAGGTGTTAAATTTAAAGTAATATTATCAGTTATTTATTAAGGCACTTCAAATATCTTATGTCATCTATATGCAGTAAGATCTGTCATTGCATCTACGTTTAATCTCATGTTTATCTGATTTTCATTGTGTGAATTAGACATTTGGCTCAATTTGCATTTTCTTATATTAAAAATACAGGGAAAAAAATTTGGAACAAAAAATACCTGTATCATTTTAGTTTGAAAGGGTTGGTGAGAGGTTTAAATGAATAACCACATACAATTATTTACAGATTTCATTGTGCTTGAGCCAGGGATACATATTTGTGATTTTGGAAGTAGGTGTTCACTGTACTGTTAAATCATGGGATGCAGTATTCACAAATAGTAACTACTTGTCTTGGTTATTCTGAAAGGAAAGTATAGTTTTCAAGGGGTAAAATGTTTCCAGGCTAGATTCTGTAATAATAACAACAATATTTTAATACGTGACCACTGCCAAAACAATGCTTTTAAGTTCTGAAGTTTAAAATAAGTGTGGAAGCCAAAACTTTAAAGCAGCTGATGTTTCTGAAATAACACCTAGGACAGAGACAACAATGAAACTGACCTTTACTCTCTCAGCTAAAGAGAACGGTATGCCGAGGCCAAGCACGAGTTGAATTAACACATCTCTGTGTAGGGAAGCTTGCATTATGCCTTGCTGCCTTATCTGCAGATAAAAAAGCAATCGTTTTGGTTGCTAAGGGTAGCAATTCCATGCCTTCTGTACAATCAAAAAGTAAACCATCCCAATAACTAAAAAGAAATGGGTTGAAGGGCAGAAAGAAATGTTTCATCCAGTCATACTATTTATGAAAGCTGACATTTTGTAATGACTGTTGGCAATGGAAAGGTGCAATTATTTCTCTCCTGCTGCTGTATTGTAACACTGAAGGAAGATGGGGAGCAGTGAAATTGAGAATTGGGTAGTCCTGTCCTATCTGTGCTCTGTGGACTGCTGCAGACAGGTACAAAGCAGCAGACAGAATATGAGGTGCCACATAACACATATTGCAAAATAAATGAAATTCTCACACACACACAGCTCCCACAACACTGCCCACGATACTCACAGAGGAGGTGGGGTGAGAGGGAAGAAGGCAAAGTGTCATTCATACCTTTGATGATAATTACAGCAGCAGAAGCATCTTTACCATTGCTATAGTACTAGAGAGTTGTAGTTTTAATTTCCAGTTTAAGTTACACAGCATTGTCATATCACAGGGACTGCAGTTTCAGAAGCTTTATCTATTTTTTAAACAACATAGTTTTTTTTTGCTTCAGAATCACAGAAAGAATAAGCTTGCAAATCTTTTCATAAGGCAATTACATGCAAAGATTAGATCTCATAACACAATAGATTTTTCAGTATCTTTTTGATATTGCTCTGTCATTAGACAAAAGCTCTGAATAGTAATGTGACAAGTCTATTCAGGAGACAACAATACATATTCCTTATTTTTGCTCACTTGTATGCCACACAAACCTCCAGTTAATTTTCCTGCCTGTTTTGAAATTGTGGAAAGAAAATACAACAGTGCTTTTAGTGCTTTATCTGTGAAATCTACATTTTGTTTCTGTGAAATGGAAATGTTGAGATAGTCAATCACTTAATTTTCCCCATACAGTGAAAATCTTCTAATCTTCTGATTCAAATTGTCAATCTTAATATAGAAAAGAAATTCTTATCAAAAAAGGAAAAAGAAAAAAGCAAAATACAGACTGTGAAAGGGATGCTATGCTGTTTTCAATATGCAGAGTCTGTAACCTCATATTTGTTTTCCCAAGGTCTGCTTGAGAAATAAATCAAGAGAGATATGGGACCATATTTTCTTGCCATTGTATATTTAGTAAGTAGCACTACATAAGTGATAATATTTTTAATTCTTTTCTTCACTTAAATGATATGCATAAAAAAGCTAATTATTATCTACAGGTTCTAGAGGGAGGTTGAGGTAGGAGTGTGATGGTTTGCAGGAGTCCATGCTGTATGTTGACAGAAAATTATATGTCAAAACCAGGACTTCCTGGATTCCACTGTATATTCCTATAGACATGGAGAAAGGTCCAAGGATCTTCCAACAGAGATGGAAAACTCTTGCCATGAGTTAACCTCTCACTTCACAAAGACAAAATTTTAATCAATACTACATATTAATGCCAAATCTGTGAGGCCATAATGAACATATTTCAGAAGACCAGAGGGATTTTCATCAAACAGTGATGACTTTTTTTTTCATCTCAGTTATACAAACAAAAAAATACACTTGTAATAAATATAAATAGATGCATGTATGTGAATATATACTAAATTAGCATAAAATAATAATTAAATCTTCACATGTTGTTCTTGCCCAGTGGAGGAATTAGCTCTTGCCTCTAGGAATCCATTGTGTTTGAAAGATAACTTTATTTAATTCCATGTTTGGTGTAGCAATACCTTTAATTTTCACAGCTTTTCAGTAGAATATGGTTGTTCGTGTTCATTCCTTATTCAGAACATGACTTAATTCAGATTTTTAGAATTAGTGTTTGGTCACATTACATAGTTTGAAATTTTCAACAGTTTCAGAGTATTCATAGAATATATATCAAGTCCAAACTCAGTAGGACATAATTCCAGGTTTCTGTATGGTTAGTGAGCTGTGCTCCTATGTGATACATTCAACTTCCCATTAGGATTTCAAACAGTATATGCAAATTACAGAAACACTTTATAAGAACTTCCTTCTTTTACAATGGGCCATGATCTTTCTGCATGCTCTTTTCTTTTCACCTGAAAAAGTGCTGCCTTCCTTTTTCTGAGGTTTTTAACTGCTGTATTTCTAGGCCATTGGATTCACAGCAGCTAAAGAAAGTCTTTGGGAGTGTGTTGTCTATTTTGTTTGATGGTGTGAAATGAACTGAGATGTGGACGTGCAGGACTTCTGCCTGATCTCAGCCAGTTCGGGAGTAGTATCATGAAACTGAGAGCAAGGAAGTATGACTGAAAAAGATACAGCACCATTAAATGCTTACACGCTGCATCTGCTCATGAAGCCATGGTAAAATTGTTAGCCTTTTCAAAAAATATCTATTCTCACAAATAAATGAAATGAAATAAACTAAACCTGTCATGTATTGGAAGTGAATAGAAAGATGATCAAAACCTGCTGTGTTTTCTCCAACATGTTGTCTACCCACATGGGTACCCCACCTACCCTTCTGTGCTTATAACCTCTGAGCTACTACTGAGTTTGCAATGATGACTTACAAAGAGTGACATAACATTTTATTCCCAGATATAGTGGGGAAAATAGTGCAGCAGGTGAAAATAAAGCATATAATCCTGACCATGAAAATGTTCAGGATTAGGTCTTGAAATTGGATCTATGTAAGTAAACCCATTTACAATGTGTAGCAGTACTACCCTGAACAATCCCATTGAATTGACTTGGCTGAGAATACAAAGACAGTGGACATTAAGCCGTTTTCTTTGTGTTATTGCAGGACTGAGCCTCATGTTGAAGAGTGTAACACCAGTCCCTGTAATTTACACTCAGTGTGAAATTAAGGTTTTTTGTATCAAGGAAGAAAGAGAGGACTAGAATTGGAGTAGCATTATTTTTTTTGTTTGTGTCTGTGTATAAGCTGCTTTTTGTCATGAGTACTGAAGATTAAGCAGGGTAAATTACAGAATGGTCTTTTGGCTCCAAATAATCATTACAAGTCTAAACAACTGTACAGTTGTATATTAACTTCCTTTTTTTCATATACTAAAATATAAATAGCCTTCTAGGTACATGTCCTACTCCTGAATATCAGTCAACATCATATTTTAAGAAAACATAGATGATACCTGGGAACTCTGCTCATTTTTTAAACTGATATCATGTTTATCTTTCAAAATGCAGCAAATTTATTGGCTAAATCCAGAGTGTACTGTGACGCTTCTTTTCCAAGTCAGTTTCTTCGCCCTTGTGACTTGATGACTCTAAATGCATTTCTTATTTTGCTTTGGATGCAGAAAGTGCATTTTCCAAGATGGCCTAAAAGAGCATGTTTCACACACAATAAAGGAAATTACTTAGTGAGCTAGGTGCAAAGAGATGGTTTCGGACATTCTACTCCTTCCCACCAGGTGGACCTCAGGAGAGCATTTCTTGGTTGTGGGGTGTCTTCACTTACCCGATGATCATAACTCTTTGACAAGAGATTAGACAGATGCAGCAGTTTGCACTGCAGTTTCTGTACTCCAAATCTTTGAGCATCTTTTGAGACCTTCCTGAGCTTCTGGGCACTTTGTATAGGATGACTGGAGTGTTCTTGGCTTTGCTCTGAAGAACTGAAGGGCTTCACCTGCAGCCAGATAAAGACATAGATAAAGCTAAGGTAACAACAGAGCTAATGTCTTCTAATGAACTATGTCAGTTGTTCTTGACAAAGCATGCTTGCAGCCATTGTTCTAGCTGAAGTGGAATCCCTTTGAGCATAGACATATGAATAAGGAAGTGCCCAAGGGGTTGCCTAGTGACAAATGCTTATGCTCTTTCTGGGGAAACAGCATGGTTGGGTCCCTATCTGAAGTGTGTTTCCTAATATACGCGGCATAGGAAAAAGGCAGGAGGAATTTGATGTCTGCATGCAGCTGCAGGCCTATGAACTTACTGAGATCATGAAGATGTGGTGGAATAGCCTGCACAACTGGCGAACCATCATATACGGATACAGGTGCTTTAGGAAGCCCCGGATGGGACTGTGAGGAGAGGGAGTTGCTCTTTATGTGAGAGAGGATATATTGAGCTCTAACTTAGAGTGGATGAGGAACCGTCTCAGAGCCTGTGCATGAAGATTAATGCAGATCAACATGAGTTATGTTGTCATGGGTATCTGCTGCAGACCATCTGATCATGAAGAAAATGGATGAGGCCTTCTTCAGACTCTCCTGGGAGAGTCTGCAGACTCTGGTACTCCTCGGGGAGTACCACCCCAGTGTCTTCTGGAGTGACAAGACAGCTGGGCAAAGGAGGTTTCTGGAGTATATTGAGAGCAAATCCCTGACACAAGTGATCAGGAAGTCAACAAGGGAAGATGTACTGCTGTAACTCGCACTTGAAAACTATGAAGACCTGTTTGGAGATGTGGTGGGTAGGGCAGCCATGGAGTCAGCAGCAACCATGGGATGCAGTTCAGGGACCTTGTGAGAACAGTACCAGGTAAAAAAGAATGACCACAACCATGGGCCTCAGATGGTCAGACTTTGTCCTGTCCATAGATGAACTGGGAAGAATATTTTGGCATGCAATCCTGGAGAGACCTCCTGCCTTCAAACCTCATACTGATACTATGTTTTAATGCTGAGACTTCCAGCAACAATTTTGAGGTGCTGAGCAGCAAGAGAGAGTTAGAGACACACCTCAGTCAACTGGCATAGTGATAATTAGTGATATGAACATATAAACCTGGCATTGTACACTAACAAAGGGAATGAGAAAGTGCAGGAAAAGAGTGGGGATCATTTCATGAAAGCTAGTGGTGACTCGCTTTCTAACAGGAAAAAGTAAACCACCATAAAACTTGCCCATCCAAACAACCAAAACCTGGAGAGCAGAGAATAATATCCTTTTCAAAACTTCAAAATTTTCAAAGGTATTTTTCTTGAGAAACAGCAGCATAGGGTTAATTTACTCTTGACACAGAACTTCTTTCAAGGCTCTGTAATAATTTTCATAGTTACAGCTTCAAAATACAATTGTCTGTCTGTCCATGTTGTCAGTCTAGAATACATGAAATAACATTTAAATGTCAAAACATTTCCTTATTTCTTGTTTTCTAATTCTAGGATCTGTAGCTACAACTACAGCAGGAAAGGCCAGACTTTGCCAAAAGGGGATAGAAAAATGATTGTACTCCTTTGACAATGATTAATAATTCCTGGTTTAATAAATAACAGAAAGTACAGGTCAGGATTTGGATCAAATCCTAAACTGGTTGGTTTTGGATCTGCTTTTCACATTTTAGAAGGTTTCTGATAGCAGTGTGGTTTTAATGCTGTTACATCAAGCTGTTCTTAAAGCCTCTGCTATCACAGAGCCTTTCTTCAGACTTAATGACTAGATATGTGCCATAAAATGATACCTTTTTCTTATGATCCTTTAACCTAAGTTATTAAAACAGTCTTTTATTTCATTGTTACATGCAAATTAAGTAAAGGCAGTCTGTAGTCAGGAAGGTTATTTTATTTTCTGTTAGAACAATTAAAATGATACTTTTTTCTTCTTGAGCAATACACAGATTGTTGGCTAAAGCTTTAACTAGAAGACATGATTCAGCTGTTGACCATTAGACATGTACTAGAAAGGGATAGTGTGGTCTGACAGTGTTGGAGATGATGAGACATATTGTGGATTGCAGAGGCTTTTCTGTCAGTGAAGTCATTATGTGTGGATCCGTATTGTGCTGCTCTCTGTTCTACTGCATGCTGTGCCATTTTCTTGGGAGCACTACTCCACATTAAATGTGAGCTGATATCTGTCTAGAATGACGTGAATGAAAGAGAAGTATGAAGATGAAAAGTTAGTATGAATGCTGTGAAAATGATTAAAGCATGAGAAAGGCTCATTCAGATTCAAAGAGAGACTCCAAGTACAAGGGAAGACTAGAGAAATTCTATTGTAGTGCTGGTATTTGGACTTCAGCTTGTAAGAGCACTAATTCAAGGCACTTTCACAATTTCTTACTATAATAAACGCTCCACTGCTACTAAAATTGACACAACACCCTTCTCTTCCTCTCTACCATCCCTTATTTTTACTTCAGTCTAATCAACCCCGTCATAAAAGGGAGCAAGTTTTAAGGCTGCTTTAGCTGGACTCTGCACAGTGCCATGGAAGACATCTCAAGGCATTTCTCTGTACTGGTGAATTTAGGCTAATGCTTTCATGTAGCTGCTAACTGTAAAGTCTGATGACGCATGACTCTTTATTCTCTTAGGAGAGTCATGATTTTACAGTCAGAAAGTTAAGATAATGATGTGTCCTGGTTTTGTGTGGAGTAGAATTAACTTTCTTCACAGCGGCCAGTATGGGCCTGTGTTTTGGATTTTTGATGAACACAGTGCTCATAATAGACATGTTTTTGATTTTGCAGTGTGTACATAGAGCCAAGTCCTTTTCTGCTTTCCTACTGCCATGCCGGCAATGAAGTTGGAGGTGCATGGGAGATTGGGATGAGAGATAGTCAGGGCAGGTGAGCCAAAGTGACCACAGGGATATTCCAGCCCATATGACATCATAATCGGTACATAAATTGGGGGAAGAAGAAAAAAGAGGAGCATGTTTGGAGTGATGGAGTTTTTATTCATGTGTGATGTGGGTCCTGCTCTCCTGGAGAGGTTGAACATCTGCCTGGCCATGGGAAGCAATGAATTAATTCTTTGTTTTTCTTTGCTTATGTATGAGGCTTTTGCTTTCTCTATTAAACTGTTTTTATCTCAACCTAAGAGTTTTCTACTTTTTACCCTCCTTTTTCCTGATCCTGTTGATGGGGGAGTGAGTGAGCAGCTGTGTGTGGCTTGGCTGCTGGTGTGGGTTAAACCATGACATGGTACCGTCAGCTTCTGCATAATGACATAACAACACCAGAAAAATAGGTATCTACATTGCTTGGATAGGTCTGCATTCAATATAGTTGAACACTAACAGAAATAGGTAAGAATTCTAAAGTAAAGATAGGTCTGCATTCAATATAGTTGAACACTAACAGAAATAGGTAAGAATTCTAAAGTAAAAAAGGAAAATAATAGCTTGAGGCTTTCATGACTATCCTCAACCAGAGGAAGAAGGATAACTGGTTGGCTGGAGCCAGAAAACAGTCCAAGAGAACTTCCAATATTTCTTATGATTATATGAGAACCTGAGAAGATCTGTGTCACCACAACAGTATTGAAAAATAATATGCCTCTTTTCTTGCTCAACTTGGAGAAAAGATTTATTTTCACATGACCAGTGTTTCCACGGTATACACACAAAACCACCACACTTAGCGTATTGATCTGCAAACCACTTCTTTGATGAAAAAAGATGGTTCTTACTGCTATGAACATGTCTGGTATTTCAGAGAAAGGAGTCTTTGAAAAAGTCTTACCCACCTCCTCTCTTTCAAAAGCATCAGTAATATCCTTCTCTACTGTTTCTACAGCTGAGCACAACTGTAGTGAAAAAAGATGTACATGTATCAGTGTTCCACAGTATCTGTTGCTTTGCACAATTTTTTCTAGCCTATCCAACTAACAACTGCATACATAAGAACCAAACAAAGTAGCTACATCTTTAATTTTTCAGCTGATTTGTTTTTAAATTTATTTTCTTTCACATGGTCCTCTCTTTCCAGAATTGTCCCTGCTGTTGGAGATTTGAGTTCAAGTCTTTTGGAATAGTATTTCCCTGGACAAATGCCTTGATTTCTTTATGTCTTAATTTCTCTGGCTATGGAACAGAGAAAAAGAATCTCTTTGTATTTTGGCATGTAGATAGAAAATACAATGTAAATTATTATATTTGATTAGTTTGTAGTCTCTGACAGTCAGTATTGCTGCTAATTCATTACTTTTTACTCTCATTTTTATCTTAAACACCTTAATTTCATAAAACAGGAACCCTCTGCTGGCTTAGACAAGGAAGGATCTTCAGTCTAGAAAAACACAGTACAGCCACCAAACCATTAAACTGGCTGTCTCTTTATGCCTAAGCCATCCATTTTCATTTAGTCATTTTATAAATAGTTTCATGTTTGACATTGAGTTATTACTTATTTCCTCTGCTAAAGTGCCCAAGAATTTCATTTTTTTTTCTGTGGTACCTTCTGAGAACAGCCATTATACAGAGTTAAAGTCTCTGAATTGCCCATTGCTAGCTCAGTGAAGTGCATAAAAACTGATGTTAAGTAGTTTACCAGCCCATAGGCTTCTTGCTTATCCAACTGTAACACTATTTATTATTTTAATTGAGTTAGAAATGAGTCATTTTTCCACAGTCGAATAAAGGATAGTGACTTTCCTTTATCTTCCTTGAAGTGTTAGATTTAAGTTTTTTCATCCCAGGAAGACATAAGGTTATTTCATAGCTGTTTTTGTAGGCCTGTTCCTATTCCTTTTCAAATCAACACCAAATTCTTTGGGTTCTTATCTGCATTATCTAAAGGCTGATATGAAATTCAAATCCCTAGCCCTTGAATGGTTGCTGAGTCTAGCTGCTAGTACAGACTCAGATCTGACCCTAACTATTCCTTCTCAGAATGTTTATAACTTTCTAACATATCTGTACTTCAATGTGCCCCTTTACTTCCTGTTTAGAGGCAGTGTTGTTCTGATGGAGCGCTTATAGCATACTGGTGCAAAATCATTCCTGTGCAGAGGAAGTCTCTTTCTTCTCCCCAGATGGTAGAAAGCCACTGATTTATGCATTTGCTTTCATACTTGACTATCTGGTACAGTGAAGTGTGAACATAAAGACTTTGACCAGAAATTAAATTTTGGTCCTAGTGAAGTCTGGCTGCTGACAGCAACATGTTTTTCTTTCCTTCTCACTCGTTGTTCAGTCTGACTCCAGCTGCTGCAGAGAGGCAGCTGTATTTGACCTGATTGCCCCTTGCAAGGTGCTGTTCCAATCCACAGAGTGTGGAGAGGCAAGGTTTTTCTCAATCCATAAATGTGGAAAGGAGAAAAGTTGGAATGTGCCTGGAGCAAAATTAAGACACAAACGAGGTCAAATGGTGGTAATGAAAATGATAATTCACTTTTACTTTCTAATAAGAATGAGAGAAAGGAGGAAAATAGGGAAGTAGGGAAAAGAAAATAGTGTTTACAGAAAGCAAGGGATAGCCACCACCATGAATCCAGTGGTGTCCTGTAGATTGTCTGTCCATCGATGGGGGAGATCTCTATCTGGGCATATTCAGTACTTGCTTATATAGAGTCTGAGAGACAGGTTTTATGACAGGCAATGGCAGCGGCACGTTTGCCAAGTAGTCAGTTAGCAATGATGTGTTTACTGCAGGCAGGCACTGGTGTTCATACCACGTTCACCTGATGCACTTCAAGTTTATAGCTGAAGCATTGGTATCCATGTGGCTATACCTTATTTTGGGCACAAAGTAGTAGGTTGTGGCTAACTAAACATCCTGTTTTTGCAACTTTTGTCTAGCTGCAAGTCTTTTGAGTGGAGCTCAGGTAATGATGAAACAGGCTGCTCTTTAACAGTTCTCTGTTTTGACTGTTCTCTACAGGTGGTCTGCAGTCTTCAGAGATCACTGGGATTGCACTGAGCATAAGGGATTATTTTAATTTTATTATAACCAGAAGTCAAAAAAATGATGCAAATTTGCAAGCTGTTTCAAAACAGTCAGGGGTGAGCTATACCAAACAGATGGAGAGACCTGTATCACAAAAGACAAGGAATACCTGAAAAAAAAGGAATACTTGAAGTCTTGTGGGAAAGGGAAAAAATTGCCTTGCTACCTCCAACAGGACAATGCATTTATTACAGCATATTCATTAAACTCTCTAACCAACAAAAGGACAAACCCTTTCCTGAAGAAAGATTTGTCAATAATATGAAGTTCTCCAGATACTAACTGTCCCAGCTTCCCTCTGTGCCTTCAGGTGTGAGAACTGATTACCTGAAAAAAATCTAGGGCAAACAGCATAAGCATTGTGACTTGCTTTGTGTAAAGATAGACAAGGAACGACAATTCATGAGAAAACATGTAATTCAATTTGGCTTCCTCTCTATAGCTTGCATAAGCAAGTAAGTGTGTAACTGAACTTATAAGTAATGTATTTGTTTGTTTGTTCTCATGTCTCTGTTTTAAGCTATTTACATACAGGTTTCTCCTCCCAAGGTCATGGCTGCCTGAGATTATGACTACAAAAAAGGTAATATTGCTAGGTAGCCAAGAAGTTGAAATAAGTATCATACCTTTAGCAGTAGCTTATGGATCTCTGACTGATCCAAACAGCAGCTTGACAATGGCTGGCAAATTACTAATTCCTAAATGAAGGTTGAAGCACAGCAATCCAGCCAGTGACATACTCCTATGGCTTCTAGCACCATTCCCAATTTAGTCCATAACCTGCCATATAGTATCTTATTCCTGTTATGAAGATGTGTTTGTGATTAAGTGAGAAGCAACAGGAAAAAATGTAGGTCAAATATACAAACATATACACAGAGTGTGGCCCTGTGAATACCACTCTTCTAAAGATGCAAATGCTTTACTGTCCAGAAAACTTATTATGCTGATGTGAATATCCTGGAGTTGATTTAATAGCGACAAAGTCCTAGTAGTTTATAACCTCAGAAACATGGCTGATCTTTGACATTCAGTAATTGTACCCAGACCATATTGTTGTATGATTCATTTATAATTTCTTCTAATTAACTGCAGTGGAACTGAAATCAACTGCATTGCATACTTTCCATATTTCATGACATTTTCACAAATTTCATTTAAAGAAAATAGTACTAAAGAAAAATGAAAATTTTTGAAAATTTGAGAACTCTGAAAATATGAACATGAAAAATATGCAGAACTGTGAAAGGACCATGAAGAATCTGATTTTGGTGGTTTTGTGTTTTGTAGTTTGGTTTTGTAGGTTTTTTTTTGTTGTTTTTGTTTTGGTTTTGGTTTTTTTTTTCCTAAATCTGCATGTTTCATAAAGCAAAATAGTCTTTAGTGACTTAATCTATACTTTTAAAATGCTTTCATAGGCAATACATGGGAAACACTTTCAGACTTGCAGCCCAATATATCTCATCCAAGTGGGTTTTTTTTGCTCTTAAAGCCCCAGACAACTCTAAGCCAAAACAATAGAAACCTCTTCTATCCTGGTACAAATAAAACCCATTCAACAGCACATCTGTACTGCTGCTGTTATTAGTACCTTACCCAATAATGTAAAGGTGAAGTAACTGACCTTTAGATATTTCTTCTTATTATTACCTATTTTTTCTGAATTGGTTTGACCTTGTGTGGCTGTTCAAAGGTTAATACTTATCCTGAAGTACCTGAAGCACAGTTTTCTTTCATGCTACCTAAAGTTGCACAAAGGTTGTGATTTCAAGTGTGGTTCTCTCTAATTCGATGGCACAAAAAAAGCCCAAGATATTATCAGCAACCAATTTTTTCTTCTGCGGTGAACAGTCTGTTCTGCAGTAGTGTACTTTCAAGCTTTGACAGGAGATAAGAGAACAAGACTGGGGCATGCCTTATTGTGAAACAATGCAGCTTGTTTTGAAAGAAGGTAAATCAATACAGCTATTTATTTAAGCCCACAGGCCAGTTTAAGCTAAAATGATTCACAATGCAGGTTAGAGAGATCCAGCTTCCACTCTCTCTAGAGAAGACATTGCCTCTCTCTTTATTACAAAATCCTTATCTTGAAAAGTTTTAAATGCAATAGCTTAAAAAAATCCAAGGGAAAGGAGATATTTTGGCACTGCTATCTCTGAGGACAGGACTGTGAAGTGTAGAAGAAGATCAAACAATAGAATATCTCTCCTCACACCAAAGAATGTTTCAGCTGTTTCAGAACAGGACCAGTGGTAACACCACTGGGATGAGAACAAGTAACTTATGAAATCATTCGTGTTCCAGAAATGAACATTTTGGTTTTAATTTTTTTAAAGAAATACGTTTTGTTTATATATGTCTCTGCGTCTATAGCCTTAAAATTTTTGTCTTTTGGGGTTCAAATGAAGGATGGAAAGTTAAATTCTGACACCTTATATCCCACCTATGTTCTTGGTTTTTTTACACCTTTCTAGTTTAATTCAAGTAAGAGAAGTTATTATCATGTGCTTTTGCTATCAGCATTATTCAGTATAAGTTCTGTGGGAGGCAACTCACAGCCCAGTCCCCAAACCTTCAGGACAAAGGAACTATCTGGTGTCTTTACAAAGCTTGTACAGCCTGGCTTCCTCTCAGGTGTGTACTCTGGTTTCTTCCTGGGTGAGATTTGGAATGCAACTAGGATATAACACAGAGCACATCTGCCCTGCAGCATAGACTCAGCTGCTCGAGGTCTGTAAGACATCTTGGCCCAGAAAGTGAGTATGGGGCAGCAGTCTTTGTAGGTGCGGCTCAGCAAGCAATTAAGCAAGGCTGCTCGTGCACCTTTTTGTTTGACATTTGATTTGCTTTTAGCTGATAACATGTAATCTCCTGCTGCAGAACTGTTTTCTCCAGTCAGGATTCTAGTTTTACGTCCCTCAGGTGAAACACTTGGGTGGGATTCACTGCTGCTTCTTTCCTGCATCAGAAACAGAAGGGAAGGGAGGCAGAAAATTCTATGAGCGTGATTACTTTTGCTTTACGACATCTCAGGAGTATCACCAGACTGACTGATCTTTAAACTTCTGCAGGCCTTGTAGAAGTCAGGGAGTGGTCAGGGTGTTGGAAAGCCTTTGGCAGGTATCTCTTTCATCTGAGGATGCCTGCATTGCTAGACAGAGCTCACACTGTGCCCTGCAGTGGTGAAAATCTGAGGATTGCAAGACTAAACTGAACTATTTGGAGGTAGTAATCTCAGTCCTAAGAAAGGATGAATCAAGGAATGGAGGTAAGAGCAGGAGTCAGCTTCCTCAGCCTCTTTATCTCTTGCTTCAATTGTAGGTAGCGTATTTTTTGTGCATTTCTCTTGTTGATGCCTCTGTCATGGGCTGCATTCCACATCTGAGAATCAGCAATGACAACAAATGTAACCAGCAGTGTTAGAAACCAATAACGCTGCTCCAGGTTTGCACATAAAATTATTTTTTCCCTCCCCATTTTCAATCAGTCATCTTGACAAGGCCTAGAAATGAGTTTTCCTAAGAAATCACCCTTGGATCCAACCCTTAGATCTCATTGCTCGATTCCTTTATTGTATTAATAGCCCTAACTTATTCATCAATAAATCAGCAGCTAAGGAGATAATCACAAGTTCATTCTTTCCCACCCGGAATTAAAAAAAATATGATTTCAAGAGTTTGTTGTGCTTGCGCAATTAATATCTGACCAAAACAGAGAGGAACTGCAGGACTGAAAAAGGGTTCTGGTGTTCGGAGGTGTGACAGATGGCATATTATAACCTCCATAACCCAACTTCTTTACCTCCTACATTCAGTTTAGAGTGGGAACGTCCTCATTTTTGACATTTTAAACCGTCAGGACAAATGTTCTAAAACACAGTTTACTCATTAATAAAGGAAAGACACATGCAACATCTGTTTTCAGCTCACCTCACAGCTGTGAAAGCAAACCATGACTGCTGGTATGCAGGATATATTTGGTGTGCCAAGAAAAGGAGTAATTGCAAATACGTTTGTGGTATGTCAGAAATAGTTAATTTCGTCACATTGTTATGAAAAAAAAGAACCAAAGAGCAATTTTAGTGTGTTCTATATTAATGTACAGATTAATATATGTGGGGGGACAAGTAAGATGTGGGGAGATAACAATGTGGGGAGATAAGTAAGATAAGGACATGTTGTCCATGTCCTAAGATGGAAAAACACTAAAAATATAAAAATATTCCAATGTGGCTTCCACAGCTAGGATGAACTGAGTTAGCCATTTCAAAGTGTGTGCCATTCATATGCTGAAGTGGGATCTAATTTGAGAGCTGAATGGATAAAGGTATCATTTTAGTCTCTGCAGACTGCAACGAAGGTTACACCACAGAAGCCATAGAAGAAGGGCTTCTACTGCTTCCTTGTCCTGCCAATCCTGAAGAGGCCAGCCAGCACAACCATGTGGCAGAAGAGGGAAAGAATTTGTTTTCAGGAAAGTAAACTGAGATGTCTTTCTTTGTAGTTAACTAAAAAATGGCCAAACATAAACAAAGCCTTTTACTGCACTTTTCTCGGGACAGGTGATGAAGCACTATAATTGGTAAACATTTCCATACTTTTACAATGTACTTTGAGCATTGTGCACTGCAGACTCACTTTTACCCAGTACATCTTCCTGAATAGTGAAAACTCATTCAATATTTTGCAATATGCATGTGAAAATTAATCCTGATATATACTGTCATATATTTCTCACCACTGTGCTTCGTTTGCCATTGTCCTAGCTGTTTGCCAGGCTTTGGTGCATTGTGTAAAGGTTTTCTGTGACCTACACAATTTTTTGCCCTCTGTAAACTTCGTAGTCTGACTTTTTGGACATCTCTTTCAACTACAACACATTCTTTACAAATCTACATTTTAAATTCGAAATGAATCAGATTTTCAGAATACAAACAGCTAGTTTAAGTTTTATAATAAATATTGTGTTCTATTTCATGAATCTCAGAACTTAATAAACCTTGCTTGTGAAAACATTGCTCTAGATTGTTACACTTTTAAGATGGCTCCAAAAGGGTAGGAAGTGAGCTTAATCATAGAAAACAAGTTTGGAAAGGATCTCAAGGACCATCTGGCACAGTCTTTCTTGGCAAAAGCACAGTCAAAACAAGGTGGCTCAGCACCCTCTCCAGCTGAATATTAAAAGTGTCCAGTGTTGGGGGATCCACCATTTCTCTGTGGAGATTATTACAATGGTTGGTTTTTTGCTTTGTGAAAAATTTTCCTCTTGTGTCCAATTAGAACCTCCTCAGATATAACTTGTATCCATTATCCCTCACCTTTTCCATGTGACTCCCTGCAAAAACCATCTTCTTTGTAGCCACAAAGATTGTAGAACATGGTGATAAGTTCTCCATTGAGCATTCTTTTCCCAAGGCTGAACAAACCCAGCTCTCTCAACCTTTCCTCACATAACAGGCTTCCCACTCCTTGGATCATCTTTGTGGCCTTTCGCTGGACTGTCTACAGCCTCCTCAAATATCAAGGACCAAAAATGAGCATTGTATTCCATATGTGGACTGACAATCACTGGGTGGAATGAGATAATGCCTTCTCTATCTCTGCAGCTGATGCCTTTGCTGATGCAGCACTGCATCCTGTTGTCTCTCTGCAACATTAGCACGCAGGTCACTCATACTGATTTTGATGTCCACCAGGACCCCTGGGTCCATTTCCACAGAGCTCTTCCCCTCTGAATAGACCCCAGCCTGTGCTGAACTCCTGGGTCACGCTTTCCCAGGAGCAAGACCTTGTGTTTATCTTTGTTAAACTTCATAATGTTCTTATTAGTCCATTTTTCCAGCCCATCCAGGTCTTCCTGCAGAATGACTTTCCCTTTGAAAGTATCTGTGCTGGTTTAAAGTTAAACTGGCAGGAGAAATGAACCCAACTCAAAAGGACATTACAATTCAGAGTTACAATTTAATGAAAAGATTACAATAAATACAATGATACAGAGAAAAAAATTGGTTTTGACCCACAAAAACATGTGCATAATGCAGCACGCTGAGGCATGAACAGAATGGTGTTCATTAGCCTCTGTGCTGAGCACCACGTGGTGTCCCTGAGTACAAAGTAAAAGGAACGGAAAACCTGTTGATGAGGATGATGGTCACAGTCTGGCTGAGAGTGGCAGTCACAGTCCTGTTGAGGTTCTGTTCCTCCTCTGGATCTGATGAGTGCTACCATAAGTCCCTAGACCCCAAGATTATATATTCTTAGGTTCAGATAGGAATGTCCAATAGCTCTCCCAGGGCAAGGACTTTCACAATGGGTGATTTACTCTGTGAGTCATGGGATATTTTTGGAATCCTTGATGGCCCATTAGCAGACATGACCCCTCAGCCTGGGTGTGAAGGTGCTAATGCCTCCTTAGATGGGAGTTATCATGGCTGAGTCATTGATGTGAAGACAGGAGAACATCCCTATCTCACAGAGTTCTTAAACACCCAGCCTGTAGCCTGAGGGGTCAAATGTGCCCTGGGCAGTTGCTGCAAATGATCCATTGTATCATGAGAAATTACACAGAGTGTGTAGAATACACAGTTTTGGTTACACCCACATAGTGATAAACTGCTCCCGGCCATGGTAACTAGAACAGTATCCATTTCCCTACCCAATTTGGTATCACCAGAAGACTTCATCAGAGTGTATTTGATCCCATTGTCCAGATCACTTATAAAGATAATCAACAACTTTGGGCCCAATATTGACCCTTGGAGGATCCCACTTGTGACAGGTTGCCAGCTTGAAAAAGAGTTGGGTGCAGCCCAACAGCCATCTCCTCACCCTCCCTGCCCCAGACCACTTGTCTAGATTATCACATATTGGTTTCTTTTGGAGGAAACTGTCAGAAACTATATGGAATGCCTTGAAGAAATTCAGATAGACAATGTCCACTGCCCACTCCACATCAATTGACCATGTTATTTTGTCTTAGAAGACAATCAGGTTTTACAAGCATGATTTGCCCTAGGTAACTCCATCTTAGATTTTCCCAATTATGTGCTTCATCCGACTTGTGGCAGCCTCCATGAGGACTTGTGCACAACTTTCCCAGAAGCTGAAGTAAGACTGATGTGCCTATAATTTTCTGGATCTTCCTTAAGCCTGTCTTGTAGATGGGGGTGATATTAGCCTTTTTCTGGTCTTTTGGGATGTCCTTTCAAAAAACCTCTCAAAAATTATGGAGACCATCCTTGCAATGATGTCATCCAGCCCTTTTAACACCTTCGGGTGGATATTTTCAGCTCCTAGAATAGTTCATATAACCACTATTTCTTCACTGGCCATGGGTTTGTGTTTACATCAACCTGGATATTTTCTCCCAGGGCTTGGGGCCCAGCAGTATAGGTAAAGACAGAGATGAAGAAAGTGATGAGAACCTCTGTCTTTTTAACGTTGTTGGTGACTGGGTAATTCACCTCTCCTGTTGAACCTCTTGAAAAACTCACAGCAGTCACTGGGTCCTCTTTCTTCCATGGCATCTTCACAAAAAATTTCTCCCAACTGAGCTCTGAGCTAGCTCAGGTTTGGTCTTCTAAAATCTAAAACCTTCAGTGTGCTCAGTGGGATCCCAAGCTCCACAATTTTGTGATGATAGTCAAGGCTATCAGCAACCAGTATATTGTTGGTTTTCTTGGTTTGTGAGTAGGTTTTCTTGGTTTGTGAATAACAAGTCCAGCAGTGCCTCATTTCCTGTTGGCATATCTTACATTTTTTATAAGTAACCAGGCCTCCATCTGTTCCAGGAACTTGAGGACATACAAGATGTTGTGTTGTTCTTCCAATAAATGTCTGGGCAATTGAAGTTGCCCATAAAAATCAGATTATGTTGATCTGAAGCATGCTCAAGTGACCTAAATATTACTTTGCTGGCCTTATCATCTTGGTTTTGAGGTCAATAGCAGATATGTACTGTAAGATGTCTCTTGAAAACTACCACTCTGAGCTTAGATGGGCATTTGATAGGGCTTCCACAATCACCACAGTTGTCTTCTGTGCATTCCATGTTCTACTTTATGACATAGAGTGTAATTCTTTCTCCACTTCTTCTTTGCCTGTCTTTACAAAACATCCTGTAGCCCCCACAGTGTGATCCTTTAGTCATGTGCATTGTCCCACCATGTGCCAGTTATTCCTAGTAGTTATGCACAGAGTAAGGTAATGTCTCATTTCTTTAATTTTCCATAGAAGGCAAGGAAGTTCCTCACTTCTGTTTCAAAAGTGCTGCATACCACCAGTCTCTCATGAAGGCCCACCAGATATGACTAGGCTTACGATTTTTGTATGTGCTCAGCAAGATGCACAGGATGGAAGAAGGGTTAGTCTAGTCAGATGGCAGAAAAGGCTAGCAAACAGTGCTGGAAGATGTATGTGCATCAGAAGAATTTTAGGAAAGTTATTCAGAAATAATGTTTTATCTGACAGATTATCTAAAAAACACAGCAATTTTTTTATTATTCAAGAATAATAAAAGTAAAACTACAAAAATTGTAACTTTGGTAACTTGTCAGCAGGCAAAGCCATTTAGGAGTTCAGTAGCTGAGTGGAAATCCTTGCTAGGATTCCCGATTCCACCAGGGAAGACAATGTTGCACGGATCTGAGCTTCCCTTGGCAAGAAAAAAAAGGGGTGCTCAGGAAGAATCATCTGCATGGTAGAATCTACTATGCAGTTTCTCTGTCTGTCCTTGCTATATGTATTTCATAAAGGATGTAATTTTACAGAGACATTAACCCAGCCTTACCCACAAACACACTTATATTATATTCGAGGAGGGGAAGCGGTGGGGCATGGAGGGAAAAAAAAGACAACAGTTCAGGCTGAGAAAGTCCTGTGTTGATTACTGTTCTTAACACTCAGAGGGGCAGGCTATAGAGGCTTACATCAATTATATCAGCCTTTAAAAGAACTGCAGTAAAATATGAACTTTGTTATCTTTATCTGATATTACAGATCTTAAGTCCTTAAGACTTTCTGTGGTAAACTGTAATACATCTATTACGTCAGTGCCTCATAGCCGCATATAGACCAGATTGAGTTTAACAAATGTGTAAAAAGAATAAGAGCTGACACTAATTTCATGTGCACAATCACAGCCCTTAAAGTAATGGAGTTGATAAAAGTATGCAGATCTCTGAAGAAGTAAAGAGATTAGATGAGGCTACACAGATCCTTTATCTATAACTGCTAGAAAGCTGCAAAATATTATATACCTTGACTGCAGAGCCTAAGGGATTTTTAATAAACCGAGTAAGCACAGTAGTCTATCTGATCCAACTGTCCTGCAATACGTCAAGCTGCTAGGCTCCCTCATGAAAACCATTCAATAAATACTACAGAATACCCCTATTCCCACCTTGTGTACGATGTTGACCACATAGATCCTAAGAAATTCTCTGAGTTTCAGCTAACTGTAGGAAAGAAGTACAGTCAAACATGTTCTGAATAAGAATCTTTAAAAGCATGACAAAAACAAGTTTGTGACCGCCCAGGGAATACAGAGCAAAAATCTGAAAAACATTTGAGTTAACATCTGTAGATGAAAATGGTGGACTAGCAATTCCCCAGAGACGCTACTGTGGCCAGGAGCTGATTGTAGCTAACAGAAGACTGCAGCTGAGGCCTTTGCTTGCTGGGCTTGTAACAACCTTTCTCTGTAGGGTGGCAGGATTAAGATTAAGACTAAGACTAAAACAATGGAATTTGTGCATGCCTGGTCTGCTTGCTCTGCCTGACCAGAGCACTGATATCACTGTGACAGCTGCCGTCTCAACACTCTCCCCTTCCAGCAAATGGTGGACCAGTTTGTCAGCTGCATATGTGTGCTCAACAGTGACATGTTGGCAATTAAACAGAGAATGATTCACATTTTACTGTATATAGCTAAATAATTCATGAAATACACAAGCATGAAATTGCCCTGGTGCAATTCAGGGCAGTTTTAGCAGGATTTGTTTTCCCTTTTGCAAGAGGAAAAAGAAACACTGTGAATCTGAAATTACCACATTTATTTTAATACTTGGAGTACATTTGTAACACTCACTACTTAGTATCTTGATCAAAACAGAAATTTTGGCTCATTAGCAATAATTAGTAAGTAACCATTTCTTAAAATAATAAATAAAATATACAAGGACCCTAAATTTAACTACTAACTTTTGAAAACCTCAGCCATCAAGTCTATGTTTGCAATAAAAGTCTGAAGCATTAATGCCATTATTCAACTCTAGATTGCAGTTAGGCTGGTGGCTTTCTACCATTTGGCACATAAGGGTTTGTGAAGACAATACTAAAACATTTTTCTGAAAAGAGGAGTAAGTTAAAAAACAGTTGTCATGTTAAGTCTGAAGAAATCTTACATACACTCTTTAAGAAAACTTTTAGATTATTTTTTTCTTTTTCTGAGGTGTTTTGATCTCCTGTGGGGCTGGGGATTGATATTTAAAAACTGGTATATGTGCTCCGACACAAGGAAGAGACAGAAGGTGCTACTTATTTTTTTTGAATAAGCAGATGCTGAGATTAAAAGAAAATATTTTATGGATATTCTAAGTCAAAAACAGATGAAATAAAAACTGGGACGACTACTTTTTTGGAGGAGATAGTTCCTAGCCAGGAAGAACATCAACTGAAAGCTTTGTAGATCATTCTTCAGGTACCATTCACAGTTCAGGTAAATTCATCAAACCTCAGAGTATAGATTCAGATTTACTTGAGTCCGTTTGCACTGCTGTCTCCATTTGAGCAATTCCAGAACTCTGTTCTTGATTTTAATCACACTGCCCCTTTCTCTACTTTCTACTGGTCTCATCTCTAACCATCTGCCAATATGGAAACACTCTACTCGGGACCACCATCTACAAAAAAAGCGAGGAAGAAAAAAACAGTTTTAAGAGAGATCTATGTTCTCCCCAAATATTTCTGTGGCTTCTTACTGTTACCATCACAGGAAAAGTCTGCCATACCAGGGTGTTGGTGGCAGCAGCAGGAGTTAGTGGTATTGCTACTACTGTGCTGTCGCTCCACCTGTCAGCTGTTCTCTGCAGGAGGATGATGCTTGTCCTGACACTTTTTCTCACAGGAAAAAAAGCAGGAAGAGCTTCTGCCTCTTAGCTGGGAAACTGGAAGAAATATTCTGGGTCTATACGTAGGTTGGTGTCTATGCTTCAAGCTGCCAATAGGAATGTTTAGAAAGCTCTGCCTATAAATCTATTACTCTTTCCTGATCTTGGTACATGTGTCACATCTTTAGTTCTTCTCAGCTTTGGGGAGTTTTTTAGCTTGGTTTTAGCTTGGTTTGTTTTATTTGGTTGGTTTTGGTGGTTTGTTTGATTGGTCTTGGGTAGTTTTTGTTTGTTTGTGTTTTTCTCATTGGTTGGTTGGTTGTTTTTGTTTTTTGGATTTTTTTTAATTGGTTCCCCCCCACCCCCCAAACACTAATTACAGAGCAGTACCATTTCAGAAACTGATTTACCAAGTGATATGTCTTCTATATTTATTTTCCCATGGTACTGTAATACACGAGTGTTTTGAATCTTCCTTTTTGACTAAAAAAAAGAAAGGCAGGGGCTAGAGGGTTTCACCTTAAAGAGCATACCACTTTTGGCATAATTTATTCAGATGAATAGAGAAGCTCTCATATTTTCCACACTGAGTTTTTTTAGCTAGTAAATATGCTGCCTGATGCCTTGTTCTTTATATTCACTGACTTTTTTTTCAAAAGAAGTATTGATTAGCAATCATTATGAGCTTTTCTGATGGTACATTCTGCCCCTTTAATGACTTCTCTTGCTCTGAATTTTTTAAAGTCAGAATAAAAAGAAGATATTTAGAGCCTGTAAGATCTGTTTGGTAGTGTAAGGTAGGATTTTGGCTACAGAGGGACATTTCTTCTCATTTAGTTAATACTTTTCCTTGACATTTCAATTATCATAAGGCAAATTTGTTTGTGGTGCTTAACATTTAAACACCTCCATATTAATTTTCAGAAGAGTCACATAGGGGCCAAAAAGCAACTGCACAAAACAACATTTAAACTCTCTCTCAGCTTAGTAATGAGCTTATAAAAAATAACTTTTCTTTCTTTCTCTTTTCTTTTGTCTCTATCATTGTTTGTCACCCAGTCTCAACCATTTCCACCTTCCCCCTGTTTTTTCTGGAACATTCAGAAGGAAAGGCAAGCTATACAGTATGTAGTCTGCCAGTGACTTCTCAGTGACCTTGAGAAGACCACTCCTTTAGCATGTGAGGCTTCATGATAGAATCACACTGACCAGTCCCACATTGCTGGTCAGACTCTCTCAGAATGCAGGGCTTTGATTTTCTCCAGAGAGTGCAGAAAGACTTTTTGGATGGTGGAGAAAGATTTTTTGGTTTTCACTGTTTCATCTTGTTTAATACAATCAGGATCACCCCTGAAAAACCCATGAAAGACCGGTTGACTTGATCAGAAAGATGAGCAGGAATTAACTGTTTGTATTGTGCAGGTTGCCTGGAAATGCCAGACAAGTTTATAATGCCATGCACCCCTACTGTCTATGCCTCAAAAACTGTTATTTGATATTAAATGTGATAACAAAAGATGCAGAGTACCACCTTTGTACAGAGAGGGACATAAGGCCAGAAACATTACAAAAATCAGCTACTTTGTGCTAAGCTGTTGAATGCACTGCTTCAGAGGCTTCCAGACCCCAAAGCTCTGCATCACAGTAACTTGACTCATATGAATTGTGCACATCAGTGTTGCTTTCCATACAATTATTTTTTAAGAGATTATACCACCTTACTTGCAAAACATGAACATGAGAGTGTGTGCTGGAAAGATGGTAAGAATGTGCTTTCTGTATCTGTTTACAGGATTTCTGCTGCTTTCTTTTTCTTAGTTCCTTATGGTCCACAGACTTCTACCAGTTCTGATTTAGCTCAATAAAAGTGACATTTGCCCTTCCCTCTTTTTGCTGCTCACTGTAGTACTTTAGAAATAGTAAAGTAGATTGAAAAATGTTGCATTCTTTTTTGATGCCACTTCAAAAACCCTTACCAATACAAGGCATCAATTGATGAAGAACAAAGTGCTGTCAAAAGCACTAAATATAAGAACAGAGCTCAACAGAAAAAATATGTATTTTAAGTTTATTATTTTTTTAAGTATTTCTAAAATTTTATTATTCTTAGCTGATAATCCTAATAATGGCAGACAAAAGTATTGTTAGGGAGTACTTACCTCAATTATATGTCTTTAACATTCAAGAAAAAATAGTGATGAGAAAGCAAAGACTAAATGAGATGGCATCCTTCATATTCAGGTCATTTTGAGAAATGCCTTACTTTGACCCATGCTTTTTACATCATTTTAGTCCTCTCTATCCCTCTTCATTCTCTGGAAAGACAGAAATGGGATTGCAAGCCTTCAGAAGGAGTGGTGTTTTTATTATAGCTCAGTTTGGTCATTAAAATGACCAGTAAGGCTGCAATAACTTGATGGAGAGAGAAAACATAGGATAACAATCAGCTCAATTGAAGCTAAAAGTTCAGTGTTGCTCATGCCACCACTGCTGCTGAAAACTGCTCGTGTCTTTGAAAGGTGAGATCCCCAACTTTTAAAAGATACATAGGTCAGTGGACATTGATAGAGTCTTATAACAGCATCTTTTATTGAGAAATGAAGGTGCTGCCAGCATCACAGGCCAGCCTCTCTGTGAAAACAACTCAGAAAAGCTGTCTGAGGTATGGAAATATGGTCTGTAACAGAGGACAGCTACAGGTCTTGGCTTTTTAGTGCAAATATTAGCATCTCTGGTGGTATACTCTTGAAGTGTCTTGTTTGGTACCTATGTTGGCTAAGACAGCAGCTGCCCAACCACTTTGGAGCTGTTGCAGACACACATCATTTGTAGACTAGTTGCAAACCCTCATATATAAAATATTCACTCTAGGTCAGCAATAAACAGCCCAGATAATGACATACGATCTTTCAAACAATTATCAAATAATGGTGTTCAGGGTGAGAAGGGAATGAAGAAGTTTGTTTCTTTTTTTGCTTTTTATTGCATGTGTGTGGGAGACAGTAGGAGAATTAATTATGGATTTTTTTTCTAAACTAATAAAAGGAGATTTGGGTATTTCAAAAGGTTTTTTCTGGTGTTACTGAGAAGTTTGGAGTTTTTTAAATTATATAGGTCGTATTGTACTTATGTCAATCCGGCACTACCATCTTCCACCGTCTCTCTCAGACGCTGCAATACCTATGAATACATGCACTTAAGGGATATCTGTTTACACAAAAAATAGGTATTAACTGCACAATGCAACTCAGTTCTGTAACAGACACTTGGTTATGCACAAGATGCTTTGTTTCCAGCAGGAGCTGGACCATCCCTATAGAAGCTTAGAGCTATATAGTCGACTTCTACCTGACTAGGCAGAGGGCAGGAAGATGAACAGCAGCAGTGGGAAAGTAAACAAGTTATATGGAATGTGGGAAAGCAGTAATGAAAAGTGGTTATTAAACAACTGCTGTCACCTTGAAAACACTGACCCTGATTTATCATTTCACAAAGATCTTGCAGATCAGTAATTACCAAAGTTCTTATTTAATGAAGGTGAGAGCACATGGGAAAAATCCTGCTTATACTATTCCCACTGCCCTTTTCCTAGTGGAAACGTATGGCTGTGAATTTGGATATGAATCTCAGGGAGATAGGTAAAAAGAACAGTTGAAAACAGATGGCAGCAGTTACAACTGGCATATTCCCAGTTGGTGGCTTTAGCATTTAGAAATGAGCATCTGTTCTTCTTCCCTATTGCAAAGTGGTTTTAACTCAGAGGTGTTAAAAATACTCAAGTTGCTGTTTTATTCATTTTTGTTGTTTACTGACTTTAATGACACACATCGAATGAAAAGCACAATGTTTACCTGTGTGGCAGGGGAATCAAAACAGAAATACAGGCCTCTGATGCAGAACCTGAAGTTATAAAGTAAAGTATAAGGGGGAAGGAAAGAGGAAATTGTGTGTGTTTATCCTAATACTGAAAAAAAAGGAAAGCTGAAGTTTTCACTGAAAGCTGAAACTGTAAAAACATGAAGATCCAACCACTATAACACAATTCTGATGTTCATTTTAAGTATCATCTTACTTTTTTAATACTTACTAATGAACTCCTGAGACTGAAGAAAAAAATAATATATTTAACTGTCTCACTGTTTCATCACCTAAGAGCATCGAAATTTCCACTTCTGCCTTCAGAGAGGGTCAATATCAGTTTGAGGTTGATTCTTATTTTGTTAGACAGTGAACTTCTACATAGACTGGAGTTAAGTATCAATAAAACTGGGAAAAAAATTGCATTATCTCCAGTTTCTAGCATCAGATAAAATCATTGGAAGAAGGCACAGGCAACTCAAGACGACTACAGGGATGCTGTGAGGTCATGCAAGCAGAAAATTAGATGGTCCAAAGTTCAGCTAGAACCTCATCTGTCTACTGCCGTAAAAGAAAATAAAAAAAAAAAGTTTCTATAAATATATCAGCAGTAAAAGAAGGTCTGGGTAGAATCCCTGTCCTTTACTGGATGCAGAGGGAAACATAGGAACAATGGATGAGAAAAGGCTGTGGCCTTTGTTGCCTGTCATTAATAGTTGTTCTGAGAGGAACGAGACGTGTAAGCTGGAAGACAGACATGGGAAACAGTATGAAGCCCCCATGATTCAGCAGAAAATGGCTAGTGACCTGCTATGGCACTTAGACACACACAAGTCTATGGTGCCTGATGGGATCCATCATAGGTACTGGGTGAGCTGGCAAGTAGTGCTCGGCAAGCCTCTTTCTATCATTTACTGGCAGTTCTGACTAACCAGGAAGATCCCAATTGCCTGGTGCTTAGCCAGTGTGACACCTATCTGCAAGAAGGGAAAGGTCATGGAGCAGTTCATCTTGAGTGACATCAGGTGGCATGTGCAGCACAGGCAGAGGATCAGGCCCAGCAAGCATGGATTTAGGAAAGCCTGACCAACCAGATCTCCTTCTATGACAATGGTCACCCATTTTGTGGATGAGGGAAAGGCTGTGCGTGTTGTTTACCTGGAGTTTAGCAAAGCCTTTGACACCATTTCCCACAGCATTCTCCTGGAGAAACTGGCAGCACATGGCTTGCACAGGTAAAGAACTGCTTGGATGGCTGGGCCCAGAGAGTGCTACTGAATGGAATTGCATCCAGTTGGTGACCACTCACTACTGGTGTTCCCCAGGGTTCAGCCTTAGGGTCAGCCTTTTTGACATCTTTATTGATGATGTGAGCGAGGTGATTGTGGGCAGGAGTGTGTTGACCTCTTGGAAGGTAGGAAGGCTCTGGAGAGGGATCTGGACAGACTGAGGCCAATCATAGGAGGTTCAGTAAGGTGAAGTGCAGGGTCCTGCCCTTGAGTCATAGTAACCACACAACAGTGCTACAGGCTGTGAGAAGAGTGGGTGGAAAGATGCTGCACAGAAAAGGGCCTGGGGGTGCTGGTTGACAGTGGCTGAACAGGAACCAGCCATGTGCCCGAGTGGCCAAGAAGACAGTGGTATCCTGGCTTATAACAGCAATGGTGTGTCCAGGAGCATGAGGGCAGTGACCATCACTTGTGCTTGGCACTGGTGAAGACCCAAGTGAATACCATGTCCAGTTCTGGGTCCCTCAATTCAGGAAGGTGGTAGGGGTACAAAGGTACAGAAAAGGGCAACAAAACTAGTTAAGGTTCTGGAGTACACGTCTTATGAGGAATAGCTGAGGGAGCTGCAAGTCTTTAGTCTGGAGGAGGCTCAGGGGAGACTTTATTACTCTCTACAACTACTTGAAAGGAGGGTGTAATGAGATGGGAGTCAGTCTCCTCCAAGTTGCAAGAAAGTCACAGAATGACAGGAAACGGCCTTAAGGTTTGCCACAGGAGTTTTAGGCTGGATGTTAGGAAAAAAATCTTCACCAAAAGGGTTGTAAGACATTGGAACAAGCTGCCCAGGGAAGTGGTTTGGTCCCCATATCTGAAGGTATTTAAAAGACATGTAGGTAAGGAGTTAAGAGACATGATTTAGTATTGGTCTTGGCATTGAGAGGTTAATGGCTGGGCTTGATAATCTTAAAGGTCTTTTCAAATCTAAACAATGCTATGATCTTCGTGAAATGCAAAAAGCATTTACAAGCTAGATTTGTAAGACAACTCTATGAATATATTTATCCATTTTGAGACTGAAACGGCTATGACACATTACAACTATAATTTGATGTGACTGTGCATAAAATCATGGCAATTATGCTTTTAAGCCTGAACCTTTGCTATTGAGTCTGGATGAGAGCAAGAGTCCATCTGCATGGATCTGATCATGGGATTAATTCTTCAGGGCACCATTATTTTCATATCTTTTGGATATGGATGTACAGAAGCAGATTAAATTATTTTTCTGATGCCATATTTTTAAAAATGAAAGATCACAACAAACAGTGATAGTCATTTGGCTGAAGGATTCTGTCAAGGCTCTGTTTGCAGTCTGTATTTACTCAATGAAGGTACTGAGGAGGGAGAGCAACTGAGTTGTTTTAAATTGTGGCAATTTCCAGATGATATTCCATTCTCTATTATTTTGAACCTTAGTAAGATTTTGTTTGACTTTTGCAGTTTCTGGGACCCTCCAACTTGGTTTGAGTTGAAATCACATAATTCAAACAGGATCCTGATAAAATAAAAATTATGCTAATTGGTGGAATGGAATTGGAAGTTGTGATTATACCTGATGGTAACTGTTTGGGTTTAAGAGGTTTTTTCCCTTATGTTTGTTTATTTCCAGGCCCAAGGATCCTGTTTAGTCTTGAGCTGCTTGCAGAACAAAGTAACAAAAAAGGTACAATTTTCTCTTTTCTGATTAAACAATTATACTAGTCTTTCATAATATGCCATCCTTGGGAGAGGGATGAATTTCTTCTCCTAGAGATAGAACTATTTGAATATTCACATCAGATCTGCACTTTTCTAGACCTTGTTGTGTAAAAGAAACTGAAGATCAAGTTGTAACACAGGAGGTGTTCTCTCAATTTTTATTTTGTAAATCAGTGTGTTTGTCTAATCCATCAGTAGTTTATCTGTTACCTGAAGTCACAGGAATCAGCTAATGGGCATATACTATAACTGGAAATGTTAGGAAATAAAGACAAGCATGCCATCATTTTTTACTAGAAATTGGTGTTAAAGATGCTTGCTTCCTATCTATCTCTGGTTTCATTACTTGAAAATTGGTAATCTTCTCTAAGAAAAATGCAGTGCATTACACAGTCCTGTAATTTTAGTGACTCCCTTACAAACTCACTGAGCCCTTGAGTTGCAGGGTAAAAACAGTTTCAAAAAATCTTCCATTTGTATTCTTTTAACTTAAAGAGGCTCACCATACCTTTTGAATGGCACATTTTTTTTGCTGTTTCCTTTTTTCCTTCTATGAAAGAGATCCTTATGCAAAGATGTAAATGTTTTAAAGGCTTTAGTGAACAGTATTTACAGAGAAGTACTGTGCTCATGTAAATACAACTGCAATGAGTTACTTTAGTGGTTCAGGTCATTAGCATTCATCATAATAACAGGTACTGACAAAAGCCACCTATCAGCTTTGCAATGTGATGCTGTGGTTCAACAGCTGTGATTCTCTGCCTCGGCATTCACGAAAAAGTAGCATGCACTGTGCTTTTATGACTAAGCACTTAAAGGACCAAATCTACCTCAAACCATTCTTTACATGGTTATGTTGACCTCCATGCACATGTATTGCCAGATGTGAATGCACTTGCAAAAACCTGAAGCTGAAGTTGCTGCCTTGTGATATTTGATATCTAAATGTATGGGCACACCAGACATACAGGATCTAATTCAGTCTTTTATCCTCAAAATTCTGTTATTTTTGTGATGCACTTACTAGACCAAACATAAAATGGCAATGCAGAAAGGGGTGATCAGTAATAATCATTTAAAAGTATGTCTTTGCAGTGGCTTAAGTTCTAATACTCCATGGAAGCCTGCCTTTCATTTTTCCTCTGAAACTCTAGCTTTGCTAACTTTTATTCCTCTTTGACAAATACTTCTGTTGGTTCCAAAGAATGTAAACTGTTTCTTTGGTATTCATTGTGTCAGTTTCTCTTTGAACTGGATTTTTATTCATTCTAGAAAACCTCTGAACCTTTAATATATTGTATAGTTACATGCTGCTCTTAACTAATAAATAGGGCTGAATTAGCTGGCAAGAAATCAAGCTTATTATTTTTGTTAATAGAAGTATTTTGTAATTTAGTTAAGCTAAATGGACACAATTTTTATTTTTTTCCTTAAGGGATGTTTACCAACTCATTCATTTATTTAACTTTGGTAGAAAAACAACTAAAATTAAACTAGTTCAATCTTCTGAGTTGTGGCAAGACTCAACATGGATTGTTGATCAGAGTTGTCCAACTATCTCACTGAAATTAAATTTAAAAAAGGAATCTCTAGTGGAAATTCTCTGCCCTGTGATGTCTGTGTCCTTCACAGTTTGTGTACTTTATATCCCAGGCAGTTCACAATTAATATTATAAGGTAAGGCTTATTGAATACATACACATGAAGACTATAAGCAAACACTATTTTCAGTAGAAAATTAGTCCCGGACCTTTAGCCTGACGTGGATTTCCGCCTGATGGTTATATAAATCATTTTTGATGTACAATAATCATGACAACGGGACAAGGCTATTCTTGTTACATATTCATTTTGCAATTGCAGAGATGTGATATTTAACTAAATTCAGTTTATTAGGATCTTGACTCTTATGCATAGCCCAAACTAGCAGCATAACAGGGCGAACTTGCTGCTTATCTTCACATCCAGCATTTTGTCTATCATAGTGATATAATCTTCATCGTCATGGTTTCTAGAACTATCTTTTCATTCAAATCACTTGTAAATACTATGACAGGACCATTTCTCCACAAATTACAATAGACACTGAAGAGTAAGCAAGACATAAAATAACATAAACATTGCTGTAAGTAAAATATCATTACTGTCTAATAGTGATAAAGGGAACATTTGAAAAATGGAACTAAGTAGCTAAGCTACATTTAAATGACTTTCTAAAACACTGTTTGTGGAGGGTTGAGTTGGCTCCCTGCCAAACCCAACTGCCGGCCACACAGATTCCCCCCTAAGAGAGAAGAGAAAGAAGTACAAAAAAGACAATTGTATTAAAGATATATATATATATATTCACATATATTATAACTATATACAATCAAACGCTATGAATCTACAGAACAAAACCCAAAGCAACCCCAAAAGGGAAAAGGGGGAAAAGGAAAGAGAAGTGGGACAAAAATGGGTAAAACCAAACAAACCAGATACACTCGTAAACTCAGGGAAAAGCTCAAAAATAACTAATACAATCAATTCTCACCAACACTCCCCTTAAGAGAAAGCAGGTCCTTCCCCTCCGTATGGCTGGGACAGC
>JAWWTY010000088.1:23358041-23387657 GCA_035222235.1 Margarornis squamiger
CAGCCACACCTCCTCAGGTTGGGTGTGAAGGTGCTAGTGACTCCCTGGGCAAATGGTCCATTGTTCTTGGGAAATTAATAGAGGGTGGTAGAATACATAGCTTTTGATCACCTCCACACAGTGATAACTGGTCCCACCTGCTGAACTAGGACAGAAGGGACAGAAGCCCTGCTGTGGAGATTTAGTTTTCTTGGTTTTGGTCTAGGTTTTCCCTAGTAACGAGGTTATAACTAAGGAAGTATTTCACACCATTCCTTCACATAATCAGCTGTATATAAGACCAAGGAGGAAGATTCCTCTCTCTCTTCCTTTCGGATGCTGGGAGGACAGCAGGTTTCAGTGTGTTGGCTTTTCTCTTATCTGTGTGAGCTGAGGCCTGTCTGAGAAACTTGTCCAAAGCCGCGCAGAGGTGAAGATTTTTGCTGTTTTCTTGAGGGAAGTTGGTGAGAATTTATTGTGTTAGTTGCTTTATTGAGCGATTCCCTGAGTTTTTGAGTTTGTATACCTGTTTTTGTTTTACCCATTTTTGTCCTTTTTCCCTTTCCCTTTTCCCCCTTTTCCCTTTTGGGGTTGTTTGTGATTCTTGTTCTGTATATACACAGTGTTTAATTGTATATAACTGTAATATAGGTGAATATATATATATTTTTACTACAGTTTTGGTACCTTTTTCTTCTCTTTTGGGAGGGGACAATCTGTGTGGCCAGTGGCTGGGTGTGGCAGGGAGGCAGCCTGAGGTGCTACACCTGCCCAGAGCTGCAGCCACATGGCAAGGAAGGCCTGCCTGGTAACCCACCCACACCACAGCCCTGCAGCCCCCGACTGACTGGGCACCCCCCACTTTGGCTGGGGGGATAGGGAGTGGTCAGTGGGACAAAGGTCCTGCCTGGAGGGAGTGACCACAGTGACCAGAGCAGGTAAGGAGGCAGCAGGAGGTCTCCATTGGGCCCTGGCCTGTTCCCTTCCAAGCTGTCAACATGTGACCTTTTAAGTGGTAACTATATTCATTCTCCCCTCTTTTTCCGCTTGTTATCCTTTTTTCTCTGAATCTCTCTTCCTTTATTCTTTTCTTCCTCTTGTGGTAACTTAAACACTCACTTTGTGTAAGTTATGGGTACTTCACTTTAAGTGGCATGGAATTTGGCTTTGCTAAGTGTAACAAAAATTCCTTATTATAGCAGTGCTCCTTTGCCCTGGTAACCTGGTGTAATGCTGAAGTGCAACCATGTTGTGAAGTTGCGTGTTATCTCTGTAAAACCCTTTTTGCCAAAATGCCTATATTCTCACCAAATTGAAATCTCTTTGAGAAAAATGTGTAGTCTTTCTCTAGACATTAACTCAGGGGACCAAAAAATCGAGGGTTTTATATGGGTTTGTGTAGGCAAAATGTCTTGAAGTCTGAAATTAAGAGGCACACCCAGTAAAGTTGGACCGGGTTGTAACACCCCTCACTGACATGCCACACCCCTGTTTGCCCACTCCTGTTGCCCACACTCTGGTTTGGTTCTGCTACCGGGAGCTGCTTAAGAGTCCCCTGATTGCTCTTGACACTATTGCCTCCTTGCTTGCTTGCCTGCTGAAGGCTTCTGCCTCCTCACGAGGCTGCTTCTTGGTGCTGCCTCGCTGTTCTAATATTTTTATATGCCAAGCTTTCTTCTGGCAAAATCCATTTGGATTAGGATGCACCAATAGAGGAAACATTAACTCTCAATACAGAGTGACATTGTGACAATCTTATACTTGAGACTCTTTCAAATGAGTAAACTTGATTTCTTCTGCTTTCTTCCCCCACGTGTGCAAGGTTGGTCACTGAAATCCCTGACCAGTGCAACTCAGTTGGAGTTCTAAATAGAATAAGGAAACACCTGCTTTCTATCCATTACAGACTTGCAAATGGAATAAATGAGCCAACAGTTATACATGTCTGTAGTTGCCAATGGTCCTGAATCAGTTCTGCCACTGGCACAGTGACAGAGGTGTCTAAAGCTTCTGTAGAAACTTCCTTGAAAAGGTTTTTATGTGTCTCAATGCTCATATGCTGCCAGTGCCACTGCTAAGCGAGGTTAAAATTGGCCAAACATGAAATTGATGGCTGGTTTCTGAAGATCCGCCTTTTAGATGAGGATATTTACTAATAGTCTTTGAAAAAGTTTATAGAAGGAATGTCAGAAGAAAACATGTACCAACTTCTCTCTTAAGTCTCTGCTGTAGAAGCTTTGAACAATTGCTCTGTTTTAGGATTGTCCTTCAAATTCCCAAAGACAGATATTTCATTTCCTTTAAGATGACACTCACAGGGGTGGACCCATGATACAATTCCTGCATAGGCAGATGTGAACTGACCTCCTGTTGTGGTTTTACCCCAGCTAGCAATTGGAGTATCACACAGCCATTCGCTCACTCCACCCGCTCCCAATCAGGAGGAGAATCAGAAAAACCTCATGGCTTGAGATAAGAACAACTTAATAATTAAAAGAAGAGAAAAAAATAATACAACACTAACAACAACAACAGTAATAATACTAAAGGAGAGAGAGAAATAAAGTCCAAGAGAAAAACGTGATGCATAATACAATTGTTCACCACCTGCTGACCAGTGCTCAGCCTCTGACATAGTGACAATCCCCAAAAAGCAAGCTTTCTCTTCCAGACAGCTCTTCCCAGTTTATATACTGGATGTGATGTTCTGTGGTATGGAATACCCCTTTGCCCGGTTTCCGTCAGCTATCCTGACCCTGCTTCTTGTGTACCTGCTCTCTGTTAGAATATGAGGCATTGAACAGTCCTTGACTCAGGGTGAGCACTGCTCAGCAACAGCCAAAACATCAGTGTGCCATCATCATTATTCTCACACTGAATCCAAAACACACTGCACCTGCTACTAAGAAGAAAATTAACACTACCCCACCTGAAACCAGGAGGACACCCTTGAGGGAACTCATGTGGTCCCTGAAATTTATTTGAGACTAGTTTATGAAAAGTACTGATATTTTTTTTTTTTTTCTCAATGCATCTTGGTTCAATAGCAATTATTTCCATGAGAGTACCCAAAGAGATCAAATTGGTGGGAATATTTTTGAAACTGCTTTTCTGAAATCAGTCTTTTATTTTTAATCACAAATAGAGCAGCCCCTTGGTACTTTCTCAGTGTCGAGGTATCTTTCTATTCTCTACTGTAAATGTCCAGTCTATTAATTTTTATTCCTGTATTTTCCTGTTACATTTATCATGAGAGAACTAGTGTACCTTTGTTAATAATTAGACCTATGTAATATAATAGTACATTTGCACCTTTTTTTTTTTTTTTTTTTAATTTCCTTTCAGTGACATATCTGTCTCTGGAGAACTTTTGCTAGACCTTCTAAGATGTAGACTAGCCTCTAGAGAGGCATGCTTTTGCTTGTCTGAGCATCAAGTTTGTATTAGAATAATCACTTAGTTCCTTTAATTCCATCATGCCTCAAAGAAAACACTCCTTGATGGTTTTTTATGGCTACCAACCCATGTGAAGATACCGAGGAAAAAAGAATTGCTGTGAGACAAGTGGTCTGAAACTTGCAAAGAGTTTTGACTAGGAGCCAAAAGAAAAACCTATCCCCTCACAGTGACATCAACATTCAGACTGATAAAGATAAAACATATAGTGCTTGAGTTTTTTTGTATTTGTTATTTATTTTGTTGATCTGTTTCCAAGGATAATTTGACAGGATCCAAGATGAAATTGCCCATTTTTCATTGTTTGGGCTTAATACAAACTTTTAATAGAGCTCATGCATTAAATATGGATGGAAGGAACTTAATGCAATAAAGTTGATTCAGAGATTGCATTATTTCATAGCTTTAAACAGGATCCATTAATAAGGTGTCAGTATTAGCTTTTGTATTAATTGTTATGTGGTTGGATTTACATATCATCTGAAATTGGTTGGAGTAATTTTAGACAGATAGTTTTACTCTTTTGAAGGCCGTTTATGCTGCATAGTAAAGTTATGTTGTGCAATGAAATCTGCAGGATGAAATTTTCTTCACCCAGTACTCTCCATAGAGGGCAGCGCTTGTGGCTGTGCTTCTGAGTGGTGTCCTCTCCTGCTCCCCTTTGCTCTCAGACAGCAATAATTTGTGCTATCCTTTCCACTATTACATATTGTCTCCTCTCCTTTCTTAGTGGGCAGGCTCTGTGCAGACATGTCACCACAATTAGTTTCAGCTCTCTTGTTTGTGGAAGGGAATAAAGCATCTTTCAGGTCTTTGATCCTCTTGACTGGCACCTATCCCATGATGAAAGAAGTCAGATCTTGAGGCAGGCTCACTGTCTGCCATGAAAGCTGGACAACTGTGCTGGACCCAGGGATGGTTGTAAGGGGTCAGTTTTGTGATCTAAGATCAGTGCCACATTGCCATTGAGAGTTTGAGGCATCCCACCTCTGCTGCCACCAACCCACAATGAAGCCACATAGAAAACTTCATCTCTAAGAGGCAACCACTTACGAGTAGACCTCTTTCTCTTAAAGGTGCTGATTAAATGCCACACAAAAAGATCCCAAGTTGAAGCAGATTTTTTTCTTGCAGATACTGGCACTCTCCAGGCAACAACCAAGCAGCTCTGAATTGCACAGTAGAGATGCAATGAGGTTTGAAAGGGAAGTGTGCATGAAAGCAGTAAATCTTGGAGGAAGTGGACTTTGAGGTTATCATGGTAATAGTCACATGGGATCACACAAATCTGATCCACCCTGGACAAAGCTAGCCATGAAAAACCAAAGGTGTCCTGGCTTACTCATACGTATCCCTCCTACCTAGAAACCTTCATATGGTGCAAGGTCACTCTCATTTAAACAACTTCATTCATATGACCTACTCACTTTGTTCCTTCTTTCCTCTAAGTTGTGTTAATTCCTGTCCTTAAGTGGCAAAGTCAAAATTTTTCATTTGAATGGATGGTGGCTTGACAGCTGGAACATAGATTTTGACACTTGCTGCAGCTTGCCTACCTGCACCTGCAGCAGTTTGAGGCCTCTAGGCCTCTAGGCCACTAACAAACTTGTTGTGTAAACCAGGTTGTCAAAAGATTGGGAGATTTTACTGTCCTATTTGCCATATTTTTTAGAACTACACCCAGAAAGGCTTAGAGAAAAAAAATCAAAGCAACCAAATAAAAGCGAGTGACTCGTGTTACATAATATACCCTTCTCCCTGTCCAGTTTTCTTTATTTTCTTTCAGCAATATGACTAACCTCACCTCTTTGTGTTCAGCACCTGAACAAAATGCACACTGCTATATTCAGAGGCACCCACTCATTTCTTACAGGTTTTATGACAAAGCTGTCCCTCCACATGTCTGTGTTGGCCTCTGACCCTCACGTTTACTCAAGTAAACATGCCAGATGGCAGGAAAAAGTGGTAGGGTAAAGAAAAATTGTCTGGGGGCCAAGACTAATGAAATCCTTCTTCACAAACCAGACTTAAAAGCAACAATTTCAACAAATGCCTTAGAGCAAGTTCACAGCTAGAACAAAAGGGAGACAGAGAAAAAAAAAAGCAAAAAAAAATTCCCCAAACCAACTCTCTCATTACATATTTTGTTTTCTCTATCACCAGCTACATTAGTTGCAAAAACAAATAAAAATATGAGCAATCATTAGAAAAGACAGACAGATGGACTGAGTTTTTAGGCAGAGAGGTGGAGGCGGACTTGCATTTGGAAATGAGCCTTAAAATCTGGAGCTTAAAATCTGGTCAATTTTGCAATGACCCCTGTAATATTTCGGACATCTCTCTCCCTTCACAGGGGCACTGTCAAAAGTCAAGAAGTTGCTGCTGTTACTGATGAGCCTGTTGCTCTTGCTTGCACAGAGGAAGAAGTTTAAATCAGGGAACACCAACGTGGGGCCATTTCCTGCTACTAGTGATTGTGTCACTGTTGTAGGCATTGCAGAAAAGAATTTAGAGAAAAAGAGCAAAGTTCAAGGAGAGGCACCTCCAATTAGGCCATCTGACACAACAGGAGAAGGCAGACACATGTTATGGTGTACCCTCCAGCCCCAGCTAGCAGACCTAGTGCAAGATATCACTTCTACAAACAGACAATGCTTCCCCTGACATCAATTAGTTGTCATCTCGGCAGCTTTTGTTTTGTTGCAGTTTGGTGGACAAGGTGAAAATGTGTTCAGTTCATTAAGCTTTTCAATTTTATCCCAAAGTGGAGGCTGGTTCATCTCCTCAACCCACTTCTTGTGTGCAGCCTTTGGTTCAAATCCTGTTTGTTTATCACCATTTGGATGATCAGTGACGGATTCAGGCTCAGACAAGGTGCCATTCACTCCAAGTCCAAGAGATGATTTGGTTGTCTAGATGTAGAAACAGGTGCCTTAAAATGTCTTGCTATGGCATCCTTTTCTGAAGAATTATGGACAGACTGACCCATGAACAAAGGTCAGCACACTTCATGGTTTGAATGCAGCCTTTATAGCTAGTTCTCTGAAAAAGTTTTTCTTGTAAGCCCCAGAGACCTTGGCACTACACAGGTAAGTAGCCCCTGATTTTTCTTTTGCTTTGCAGGCAGAGAAGCAGGAACATGCACAGAGAACTGCCTTCCCAAGGCCAAACCACAAGCCTCACAGCACCTCAGCTGCTTGTCTCCCAAAGACCTTTGCTGTGTTGTGAAAAGCCCAAGGGAGGAAGGAGAATATGGACAGTGAGGCAGACTGCTCCCCATGTATCTGTCCATAGGCTACTCCCCTTGGTTTGTCTTAGGCCCTCCTGCTGCCACCTTTTTTCCTGATGCTTTGTTCTGTTCCTATAAACTGTTTCATTTCTACTAGCAATCTTTGTTCCAGAGATAGCTATGAATATGACAAGACCAGAGGACCATGTTATACAGCTAATCTATCTACCTATCAGCTACTTGTAGCTGATCTGTTTTCCCTGAAACAATGTCATTAAGTCCTCTTGAGGTTCTGGCCCACAAACGTATTGTTTCAAAAAATAACTTCATCGGCAAGATTGATAAAATAAGCAAAAGAGCACTCACAGTAATGTCTTTAAACTTTCCATATGCTGTAAAGACACTCCATATGTTGGCATTTCCTTGTTTAGCTCTGTTAAAGAAACATATAGCTGCATTGGAAATGGTTGCTTTATCTCTTCCCCATTTTCTGTACACCCGGGTCTTTTATAAGCCCCCAAACTGCACTCAGCCTCCTTTCTTAATTGATTACATAATGCAGCCTTCCTACTTCTGAGCTTTTAAGATAAACTTGAGATATGTGTTCAAGTTTTCCTCAAAATTAGAAAGGTTAGAAGCCTGCCTTATGAAAGCAGAGATTCTCATGGAATTACACAACAGCATGGGCTGGATATTAAAACCAGCATCAGATATCATGGGATTTGAAATAGAAACAACACACTGCCAATACTCTGGCACCCTGAACCTCATCTGAAAACTAGAGCAGCTGGCAGCATAGTCAGCTGCCATCAGCAGAGCTCTGACAGAGGAGCATTAGGGCCCTGTCACAGTGCTGGCTCCAGGGTGAGAGTCAGGGTTCATTAACCCTTCAGGGTAAGTCAGCCATGCCTTTTCTGGAGACAGAAATTCATGTAAGTTACTGCAGTCAGGCAGCTGTGACAAACTCTCACTGTGGCATCTGACTTGAGAGAAACTGGAGGGAGTCTGGGGAAATGACCTTCTGACAGCATAAAGATGTTAAGGCAAAGCTCATTCAGGACAACTATTTAATTGTGAGGAAGGAAAGTTGCTAATTTGCATCTACCCCTTTTCAAATGGTCTTTTTTTATTTTTTATATTCTTATTGTAAGCAAATGAAGATGTACACCACCATACAACTTATTGTTTTATCTTGTATGAAACTTCTCATTTAACCTTTGCTCAGTGGTATTGCTGGTTACTTGATCACCAGTCAAAAGGTATTATTGGGAATTTATTGCTTCCTTAGCTACAACAGGGCTAAGCATCAGTGTACAGAGCAGTGTACAGAACACTACAGTGATTACTTCCTCTTTAAATGTAAGTTGATTACTAATGAATCTCCATGTCCTTTTAATTCTTGCAGAGACATGGAGAATCTGAACCTGAAAGGGCTGTCCCTTGGTTCTGGGCAGATCTGAACCATTTTCTGAGTGATGCAGGTTAGGCTGTGATGTGGGAGGCTCTCTGCACAGAAGGTTTCTTTACGGGGCTTGTCTGCTGCTTCTCAGAGAATCTATGCTAGCAGAGCAGAGTGTTGGCCTGTGCCCAGAGATGTGCCTAGCAAAGATGATGAGAAATCAGCTCTCCAGACAGGAATTCTGGAACCATTGGGATGCACTTGTTCAGCAGAGCAGGAACTCTGAGCTTTTCTCTGTGGGATACCGTAAGGTGTGGGAGTGGGGAGAGCTGAATAGCACTGAGGGGTAGAGTGCATGTGGGTAGCTAGATTTGAGGGGACTACAGAGAATGTTGTCTTCAATTGATTGGGAGGATCAATAATATGATCTTCTTCAAATATGGCAGTAAAAATTAAAATTACTATCCCAGCACTGATATTGTTATCCTTGGGCTAGAAACTATCATCCTCCTAGGAGAAATGAATCTCATAAGAATATGTGAAACCAAATACAGTTGAAAGCAAAAATCCTGATAAAAATAGAACCATCATGGGTAATTTACAATACTGCAGAAAACACTAATCAAGCTAAAATAAGGTGTTTGGAAACTCAAATGTTTGCCTGGCGGGAAAGGTTCCCAAACTACTCAGCCTTCCAATCCTCATATATAAAATTACCCATGAAATTCTCAAAATCAATAATTGATATGACATAATAGTTTTGTATGTTAAAACATTTGGCTGAGATTGACACAAATGGCTGTGACTAGGGAATGCTTGATGCTGCTAGAGCATTAGTTGTTAGCTAAATAGAAGCATCACTCCTGGGTGTCCCCACACTTCTAAGCAGCCAGATATAATGAATAAATCATTTTTCTTCAGTACACTGAGCTATATTTGGAACAAGTTTATTTGCAGAATCTGTGGCTTCAATTTGGTGTCCATTTTTGAAAAATGAATAGATGCTTTGCACTCAATAGATAGTTTAATAGCAAAAAAATTCTTAGAAATAAAGCTGGTCAAATAATATCCACAAATGACCTATCTGCATTTTTTTTTTTTTTTCCCACCTATCAGTGTTTGAATAAGTTCTGGTTCTTAAAACTTGCAAAGTGGTATTTTAAATAATGGTACCCCATAGTCCCTCCAGTAATCTGAACATTAGTAGTAGAGATTTTGCAGGACTTGGAGCTGCTGTTTGATCTGCACATATTGTTAGTGGGTGGGTTTTTTTAGTGCAATGTTCGCTTATCACAAAGTTAATGTCTTGGGCCTTTGACCTTCAAAGGCTCTAGATTGTCGTTTGATGTATGGCAGATCAACACTTGCAAGGTTGTGGTATGTCCCTGAAGCTGTTGGGTCAACAACTGTTATATGTTTAGAAATTGCTGTTTTATTCCTTGTCCTTTATATATAGCCATACCACAGAAAAGAAAAGCACAGCTAAGGCTGTTTTACTTCCTTGTTCTTTTTGACCTCTTTGAAATACGGACAAGGAAGAGATTGGGTCGCTTTGTACACTGTCAACAATACGGGCTGCTGGCAGCAAGCATGAATTGCATAGTGCACCTGCCTTTTGTACCCTGGTCATGTCTGAACAGAATTGATAAATTTTTTTTTGGTATATTTCCAGCAGAGCATCTTCAGAAGCACATAGTTGGTCAGTATAACTCTGCATGGTGCATTGCTTTTGCTGCAGTGGCTGGAGGAAGAGGAGAGAGGAGGAAGCAATATGCTTCAGTTTTACTCACCACCAGGGAGATCAGGAGACTGTAAATTGCTAGGGAAGAAACAGAAGATGGAGAATTCACATCTTAGTGCTATCCCAAGCTTGACTGTGTTCTCTGCTGGTTTTCATTTCTGCAAATGCTCCTAATCTGTGCTTTAGGTTTCTCATCTGACATATTTTTCACCCTCAGACCTTCACAAATTGCGACATTTAAAGAAAAAGAAAAGGTTAGAATTTGTTTTAATGTTGTCTGAGCCCTGGAGTCCTGGTGTTTTCAGGTTTTCTTTCACAAATATGGAAGTCAGAGACAACTTAGTGAAATGAAATTCCTTGTTCCTTTGCTTCATGTAGTGTACAGTTAATTTTTCTTTGTCTTCCAGATGTACTTGTAAAGTCAATACTCATTTCATATTTCTTTGGGTAGAAAGTGATAAAGAATGTACAGACTTTAATGAAACCAGAGAATTTTTCCTATGTGCTTAATATATCATGCACTTCATATATCAGGCACTGTTGTGCTTGTAAGGCACTATGCCAATTAAGTGATGTTATTTAAATTGCTGCTATATCATAACTTTACTCAAGGAAAAGGCTTCTTCCTTAATTTTGTCCAGGATCTTCTATTGTGGATAATAGTAGTAGACAGTAAAGAATGTATGAGGCAATAAGTACCCCACTGTGTCCCAGACAAATGGGTATTTCCAAGAGCAGAGGATTTGGTTGTTGACCTGTTCTTCAATTTGCAATTTAAGGTAACGACAGTGTCTTCTTCACAGCAGATCTGTTTAATCAGATCTTCTCTATCTGTTAGCTGCAGAATTGGCTGTTCTTGTCCAGGTATAAACTTCACGTTAGTCTTATTCCATCAGATCTGTTCTCCAGTTTCTCAACATAATTTTGATTTTTAATTCTGTTTTGTTCAAAGTATGTGTATTCCTTCTCAGCTCTGTGAATTCAATGACCATATTTTAGTTTAAAAAAAGTACATAATATCAAACATAAACCTGCAGAAGATTCCATTCTTCCTTCACCTTTTATAGTGCACCATTGAAAACTACCTGTCTCCAGCATGTCTGAAAATTTTACTTGGTCCTAGGGTAGTTTCTTATTAGCCATGATTTGCTTTCTTGTTTCTAGAAAGATCTCATGTCAAGATTTGTTCCTAGAAAGGTCTCATGTTAATGAGCTGTCATGTTTTAAGACCAGATGGAAATTAAGCACCAAGCAGCCACATGCTCAACCCCTCACTGCCCCCCACTTCAGTGGAATTTGGAGGAGAATCAAGTAGAACTTGCAGGTTGAGATAAGAACAGTTTAATTATCAAAACCAAAGTAAAATACAGTGATAATGGTAAAGGATAATAACAATGATAAAAAAAGGGGAAAGTTAAAAACCAAACAAGTGATGCACAGTACAATTTCTCACCACTCTCTGACTGATGCCAGACCCGCCTCCTGGACCCATATCAGCCCTTCTTCCAGCTAACTCACCCTAGTGTATATACTGGGCATGATGTTCCATGGAGTGGAATATTCCTTTGGTTTGTTTGGGTCACCTGTCCCAGCTATGCTCCCTCACAGCTTCTTTTGTGTAACTCCTCACTGGCAGAGCACGAGACAAGAAAAAAGAAGTCCCTGATTTAGGATAAACATGTCTTAGCAAAGAACCAAAAGATCAGTGTGTTATCAACAGCATTCTCGTTCTGAATCCAAACCACAGCACTGTAACAGCTACTGAGAAGAAATTAACTCTATCATAGCTGAAAACAGGACGTGAAGGTAACAGTGAACACCTACATTTTCTCCTCTGTCTATGAGGGATACTCCTCTACTGTAAAAGAAAAATAGTCTTATTTGAGAAGGTTTGTTTTCAACAAACACACACTGGATGTTATTGATGCCTTTGTTTCCCTCTAGTTGTTTGAAGTTAAATTTGTGTTTGATTATTTCTTTAAAACATTTTACAAGAATGCAAATAACATTGAATTCCCTGGCTCGTCTTTTCTTCTTACACCTTTTAATAATAATAGGCACTTTTTCTGTCCTTTTTCAATCCTTTTGAATCTTACTTGACCTCCATGGTTTCTTAAAAATCACAAAATCATTACATAACCTGAAAATACTTTCCTGGGATCAGCAAATTTGTAAACATAATTTATTTAAACTTCACCCAAAGTATTCTTAATGTTACTCTTTTATCCGTGGTGTTGATGCTGATAGCAAAATTATCACAGCTAAACTATAAAATGAAACTAAGCTTTGAAAGTCACTAATAATGAATTTAATAAAATTATAAGAAAAATTCATCAAGTAAAAGCCAACTATGCTGATCTGCTGGTAATGTTCTCAAAGTCTTCTGATTTGTTTATTTCTTCACTAGAACCTCTCAGTGTTATTATGTCTTGGCTTAATGAGTAATGTATCCTTTGTCTCACTAAGAATTCGTAGAATCATAGAATTATCAATGTTGGAAAAGACCTTTAGAATCATCAGATCTAATCATTAACCTAACACGACCATGCTACCACTGAACTGTGTCCCCAAAATACCTGCATTACAGTTTAATCTTCTTGCAGTAATTTTAGTTCACTGATCCTCTGTGATGGTATAGATTGCCCTGAAAGAAGGGCTGGCAGCTCAAAGCCCTTGAGTCAATGTTGACGATTGTTAGAGACAGAGTTTGTATGGAAATCACTGAGTATACAGTAAATGACTAATACGTTTCTAATGGAATAGCATAATTTTCATGAGGCTCATACATAGAATGTTGTGTTTGTAAAACAGCATGCTTGTAAGTTTTTCTTGGTCTTTAAATTCCTACAGTTAGGTGGTTTATTTATTATCAGTAGTGAATAATTTTAGGCTGGAATGATCACTCCAAAGAATGTAACAAACAGATGCAAAAGCCAGAATACATTTTTCATTAGAATTTGGAAAGTTTACATTTTCTTCTTGTATTCGATTGCCTGTCCCCTTTAATTTATTCCCTTTGGGAAACAGAGCAGAATTTATGAATAGTAAGAAGACAGAGTATTTTCAATGCAGTGCTTTGTCAGAATTCATGCAAGACAATGGTCCTCATGTTATGCCTGAGAATAATTATGGTTCATTATGCAGAACCACTTCTCCAGGCCATTCCTTGAAGGATTTTTCTCTTCTTACTTGTGGTTATGCTTTTTTTGTGTTTTATAAATCTCTGCTCTTGTGACACCCCATCTGGAGTACTGTGTCCATCTCTGGGGACCATAAGACAAGAAAGATGGGGACTTGTTGGAGCAAGTCAGAAGAAGAGCTGCTTAATTGCTCAGAGGGCAGGAGCACCTGCCCTATGAAGATAGGCTGAGAGTTGGGCCTGGAGAAGGGAAAGCTCCAGAGAGACCTTATAGAATCTTCCAGTACTTAAAAGGACTTTACAGGAAGGCCGGAGAGTGACTTTTCAAAGGGGCATGTAGTGATAGGGCAAGGGGGAATGGCCTTAAACTGAAGACAGGTAGATTCAGACTAGTTATTAGGAAGAAATTCTTTACTGTGAGGGTGGTCAGGCACTGTAATAAGTTGCCCAGAGAGTCTGTGGACTTCCCATTCCTGAAGGTCTTCAAGACCAGGCTGGATGGGGCTCTCAGTAACCTTGCCTAATGGAATGGTTCTATATAAGGCAATTCAGCCTTTTCACCAACTAAAATTAAAATGATTCTATATTAAGTGCAAGAGAGCAGTGGGGTTCCTCTGTGTGAAAGTATTAAATTCCACATTTTGCTGTGATGAAGGCTCTGTAAAATGGGTCTTTTTTTTTTTTTTTTCTTCCCAGAAGAAGTTATTTAGTATAAAAAACTATATCTGTAATAGAATGTCAACATTCACACAAACCCAGATCGTTTGCCTCTTGCCCATTTATTTTCAGGCTCTCCTGTACAAAAAGCAGCTCCAGTTGTTTCACTTGTACTGCAAGGACAAAGGGTTGAGGGTCTGTCAGCAAAGACACTCTTCAGGCTGGGTACCAATAAGCCACAGGGAACCACCAATATTTTTTCACTGCAGAGGTGGGGAGTGTTCCCTCTTCACTTTCCTTGTGTTACAAATGACTGTGGGTGTAATTCTTACATGAGTGCATTGTGTTACTCCCTGACTCAACAAAAAAGACACTGAACCTAAACTTACAGTCAGGAAAAAAAACAGAAAAGTCATCTGGCAATAACATGAAGTGATGAGAAGCAGTTTAACTGCAAAAGTGTAAAAAGTGCTGAACAAGGGAAATCACCCCTTTGACAGAACCTGAGAGAAAATAACAAAATCCTTCCATAGCATGGTCCAATTTAAACTGTGAAGCACCAGATTTGTGTACAGTTTTTCAAACCAAGAGAGACCATGCTTTTCCATGTTGTCTCATTGGTTCTTAAGATACTCATACTGACTACAAAACGTCAAAAGTTGGCAGTTTCCTCTTAGTTCTGCCATTTACATCTCGAGGTTCTTGTCCCATGTATGGTTAAATAAGGTTTATAGTTTCTCTAAACTAATATTTTCACTCAAAAAAATTTCATTTGCGTTCAAACTTTTGAAGTACGAAAGGAAAGCATAGCTACGAAGGAACCAAGGAAAAGTAATTTCCTTGCCAAATTTCATCGATACTTATTTAGAAAGGATAAAATGGCTGTTTCTACATAATATTTTGGATGCTTAAATTTGTGCTAGTTGGTTATGGTTAATTGAGAAGTGTGGACCTTGGTAGGATATGTGGAATTCAAGTATAAAGTAGCTGTCACTACTCTTCCTCCAGTCAGCAGCCTGTAAGACAGAATGTTTATTGAATAATATGTGGAGAAGTGGTAAGGAAGAAAGCAGCAGAGGGAGCAACATCTGCAAATATGACAACACCACCACAATTTACAACCTTAGGGAATATCTTAGAAATTTGAAATGTCACGGAATTATATTCAAGACATGTTGAGTTGATAACCTGCTTCTGGCCAGGACAGGGTTAATTTTTGAAGTAGCCAGGAGGGGCATGGCCAGGACCTGGGGATTATTCCATATCACCTCATGTCATTGCCAGCAGGGCAGGAGGAAGAGGTCCCTTCTGTATGAGAAAGTGTGGTGGAGGGAACGGCAGGGTAGCGCTCGTTCGTGTGGTGACCACCTGTGTATGAATCTTGTACACTCTGCTATCAATATTGTTGCTGTTACTGCATTCCTTTCCCTACCATCTTATTCCTTCTAAGTAAGAAAATAAGGGAAGTATAAGGTTCAGAGAGTCCTGGCAGGTGGTAAAGAAGTGCAGATGTTTTAATAACCTTGAAAAACTGGAACATGCAATATGAGTGGGAAGAAAGAGAGAAAGGTTAATGCCTGGTAGAAAAGGCATATTTCTTTGCTATATTGTTTTTCTAAAAATTCTTTTAGTTTTTCTCTATTTTCCTCCTGAAGTTTTCATGAGAATTAATAAAATTCTTAATAAAATTGGTATGAGTTTTATTCATAATGCAACTCAGTACAACTGCAACAAAGGGACAGAATACTCACTCTTCATCACACCGATAAATGCAAAGTGCAATTGTTTGGTAGAGTTATTTGTTTTTCCATGAAACCTGTGGAGGTATTGTGCAAATTCTGCCTAGTGGACTTTCATTTTTATGGGAGATTTGCCGTGATTCCTTCTTTTATGCAAATGTACTTTTAATTATAACATTTGTTTTCTCTGCTTAGGCAGTGCCACTCTCTTATAGGAGTGGAAGATACTGAAATACTGAAATGTTTTTTTCCTAGGAATAAGCCATACAGCAATTTTGTAATATAATTTTTTGTATATAATATATTTGTCTATTTTCTACAAAATGTCTGTGATTTCACACTATTTCTTTCTTTTGCCTTGTTCATACTGCTGTTTGCTCAGTTTCAATTGAATTCCACAAGTAATTTTTTTAAGGATAACTAAATGACAAATTGTGTAAAAAAAGGGAATAACACACTGTCATATATTGTAGTGGCAAGGATTTTGTGTCTCTTTCCAACATATTTTTGAAATCATGGTGCTATAAATTGCTAATAATTTATAGATGTTTTAGTAAAATTAAATATTACTGGATTGCATGACTATAGCAATGTGTATCACCTACTCAGTAACTTAAATTTTCTGTCTATTCAGAGTCATTTGCTTTTCCTTAACTCTCTTTTTCATGTCCTTTTTTGGTTGGAGATTGATTAGAATCTCCTGTTTTTATTTTTTTTTTTTTGTTGTTGTTGTTGTTGTTTTTTTGTTTGTTTTTTTGTTTGTTTTTTTGTTTTGTTTTGTTTGTTTGGGTTTTTTGTTGGTTTTGTTTTTTGTTTTTTTGTTTGAGTTTTTGGGTTTGTTTGTTTTCTAGAAAACATAAATGATGCTTATAGCCTGTTTCCTTCATTGAATTTGCTAGAAGATACATGCCTAGATGATAAAAATTAGGATTGTTTTTTTTTCAGGGAATGGACCCTTTGATGGCTACGCTGAGCAGAATTCTGATTCACTGTGTATTTGTTGACCTCCCCTTATGCCCCCATGCTCCTTAGGCCCCTTCCTTCTTCCTGGTGTCAGGGAAGGTAGGAAGGAGATCCTTCTTGTGATGCAACTGGCTGATGCATTTGCCTCAGAGGTGATAAGGAATGGCTCCACCAGTCAGTCTCCTCTGGGTTCCTGATAATTCTTAACTTTTCTCCCTCCTCTCTTAGCTCTGCCACCAGGCTGAGCAGATCATTCACCTGGCCACACCTCACACAACTGTAGTCTCCACTGCCATCCAATACCAATGCCAAGCTCTGGCACTCCCTGCAGCCTGACACCCATGCAGACATCTGCATGTGCTTGTGGCAGTGCCATCTGTGTAGCTAGATGCTTTCTGGTGAGTGCAGAGGTAATGACACCCTGCCACGTGATACCATAGCTGAATTCCTTTCAAGAGGGTGGTGACCACTGATTTCCATATAACTCTACTAAGAATTTGCCTCTGCTAAGAACCCACAGACAAGAAGGAATCAGAGACTGTAAACTCAAATTTAGCATGAGTCTCCTTTAGTACTGTTCTGCAGTTTTTTTGTGTTGCAGCCACTCTCATTGTGATTTTTTTTAATAAGCTACGTTATCACAAGAAATGTGGTCGCTCAGGAGTGTATATAGAGGGGAGGCTTGTAACTCCTTTTCTTGTAACTACTTTTCTTTCTCTTTAAAACTCCAAGCACAGTCAAATGTGTCAATAAAATCTAGCTGAAATACTGTGAATTGTTCTCTTTTTTTCTGTGGCAGTCAAAACACTGTCAATACTGAGGTGACATGACATCAAAATATGTTTGAAAGCCTTGTGAATATCAATCTTTTCAGACAGGGGGGCTCATTTCTATCAAAAATCCAATTTGAACTCTTCCTTTTGCTTTGAATTATACAGAAGACATCTTTGAAGAACATGACCTGCTTTACATCACTCAAAGGCAAAATACAAGAGAAAATTTTTCTTTCTATCTGACCCTATGGGAGATGTACTTCTTTAGTGCATGTGACCTGGAGATGACACATAAATGGAGTGACATCATTCACAACTGGTGATTAAATACTTCCTAGAGACTCACAAAATAGTTCTGCAGAATATGAAAATGGAAAGTAGGCAATAATTAGAGCCTTTATGCTCCCCTATTCTTAGTTCATTTTTCTCCTGAATATGTTATCCCACATCTAGTTTTTTCACAGTGGTTTAAGTATTAAGTGTGCTGTTTATTGGTACAGTATGATTTCAATGATTGTTTTATGTCTAAACAAGTGAATCATGTATTACGTCTCAATCTTTTTAGTGATGTTTCACTTATGGACACTTGATATTGATACTTAAAATACATTAACCTAGTACCTCCATGCACTGTATTTTTATGATAAGCTTGTTATCATAACCAGGTAACCTGGAAGGAGAGGAGAGCCAGGCCAGTAACAGATATGGATATCAGAAGTCCTGACTCTTGGACACTGTTTCTAGCCATGAGGTTCAGTCATTTATGATTTTCTATGGACAAAAAATGTCACAAGCACGACCTGACAACAGAATTAATTGCAGAGTCCCTGTGAGATAAAGGTTTAACTTACAGTTAATAAAAAATAGATATCTTAATTAAAAAGAAAACAATTACAGCAACTTTGAAGGGGTTAACAATACGGCATTTTGAACTTTACAAAAAGACTGGAATTGTTATTCAGTTTATTCTTAGTTGGAGATAGCTGTGATATGCAATGGAAATGAGCAGTGACAAAGAAAGTGTCAGAGAATTATTTTACAAATAATTAAGTTTTTTTCTGTATTTAAAGTTTGTTATTGAGGTATGATGAATTTCTGCCTGAAAATGAGACAAAAGTTAATCTCTCCACCCTGAACTTTCGTATACCAAACTTGTGCTTTCAGTATAAATTGTAATAAATTCTGTGCTCTTTGAATACTAGCAGTTTGCATTAGTGTTTTCTGTGTTGCATTTTAAGTCATAGATTTCCTGCCACCAGTTCTTTATATTTATGGTGTGTAATATGTTGAGCTGTAAGTAGAACACAATGCCTGGTGATGTTTATGCTGACTTGCTGAATACTTTTAGACCACACATGCATGTAAAAGATACACTTTTTTCTCCAATTAAAGCTCAGTACTGAAGCTTTGAAGGAATTACTGCATTGCTTAAGGAGTTAGTCACAATAATATCAAGACTAAAATGAACACCCAATAATATGGTTGAAGGAAAGAGGACTGTATGAGATTTATTGACCTATTAAAGAAATGTGATCCATAAAGAAATATGATAACATAAACTGTTGCTCAGCTCAGGTCTCAGATCTCCTTTTGGAGGAGGAGGGAGAAGCAGAGCATAAAGAAGAAGAATCTTTATATTATTATGAAGGTGGAGAATACCAGAGTGATTGTTTCCGTGACCACGGTCCACTTCTCTGCAGTCATTCTAAGAGAAATCTTGCATAAAAATATTAAACACTTTGGGATTCCCTAGGCTTCATTTTGTGCCTCTATGAAGTTTAAGTCAGTACACTGTTCCTTTAAGAGTTTCTGAATTTGTGGCTGCTTTGGTGGGCACATACCATTGCCTTTATCATTTACTCCACAGAATATACAAAATGCCTTATACCTGGATCCCACAGATCTATATTCATATCCAACAATTACAGATCAAAGTGTCTTTTCTGCGTATATGTCACCTAAAGTATGTATGAAATTAAGAAAGCCCTATACTCTTAAAGCTGTTATAAATCACTAATTAAAGGGTTTGAAAGTATATGGAAATACTTGATCTCAGTTTTGTATATATGTTTTCTAGGTAAATAAGATTTTATTTATTTTTTTATAGTTCATTTTAATTGATTTTATTATATCTTGTTTTACTCTTCCCCCCCCCAATTATTATTTTTGTTGTCAGAAAAAAAAAAAAAAACCAAACCCAAAAACTTTAGCATAACAATGAAACTCTGAGATCTGTGGAGTGTTCATGCAAAAATCAGATTTTATTGGAGGAAAACCTACACTGTCCTCAGTAGTCAGTTGGATCTGCCAGTCAAGGAAGATTCTCAGTAGCAGAAGAGAAGCTATATAATACCAAATTTGCCCCTCAGTGCTTCTTTCCTACAGATTGTCTAACACAGAAGCAGGACTTTAGGCTTCTACCTACTAAGTACCTACCTATGTACATATGTTAAAGCTTATGAATATTTCCATTGGGTTAAATGAAGCCATTCACATGCTTACTGCTGTGCGTGTGATTAAGTACATTGGGAAATCAAATCCTAGTCTCAGTTGGGATACATATCCTGGTGTTTCTCTAACTCAAGCAGAGATTTAACCAGAGATGGGCATACCATGTTTTCCATGTTTTTCTTTTCTTCTTTTGACAACTAGAAAAATGCTGATTTAATTTTTCTTTGAAAAATAATAATTTAATTTTTGAGGGAGTAACAGTACAGAAGCTCAGAACTCTGGCTGATTTTCCCGTACTTGTTTTAACTATGTGTGTGAAATGAGCTATTTTTGTAAATTATTATTTTTTTTATTATTTTTTAAATTAACTGTTCTTCTCCATCTCTTGTTGGATAAGTGTTTTCACTGTGCTTCTGGAAGATCATGACTATATTTCATGTAGGAGGCACCAGGTAGTAAATTGGAAACACTGCATTTCTGAGATGGAATGGTTTTAATTAAGAAATCTTTTAGAAAAAATGCTAAAGCTGACATTATCTTTCTATCCAGCAGAATGCACACAGGCCTCTCAGCACCTTTTCCAAAATTATGCTTGTGCAATCCATGCTGGTAAACTCTATGCTGTTCTTTACAGATTCAAATATGGGTCACTTTAGTGTATAAGACAACATTTGCACCAAATTAAATAATTCTTCGTCATAACCAATTTCTACATAAGTTGTTGTGGTTATGCATTATAATTTGCCAAACCTGAGAGAAGACAAAAGCTACAATGGTAAGGGAACCAAAGCACTATGTAATACTAGAGAAGTTGTCTTTGGTGTACTTTGGAGTCCCTTGCACTCTATGTGAAATATTTTGTTTTGGTTGGTTGGTTTTTTTTCAGGAAACATCTAAACAAATGTGTGGACATAAAATTGTACAAGACTTCTAGAAATTAATAGAAACTGGAAAATGCCTGGATAGTGCCAACTGCAATAACAGATGACTTTGTAAGGATAACACTTTGTTCTCCCATTGTACTTTGGCAAAATTTTAAAAGCTGTTTTACATTTTTTTCCAGGTATGCGAAGAAGTAGTTTGTACAAAAGAAAAACCTGAAACTGCAAGTGCATGCAGGACCAAAGCTAGACTAGTGAATGTGTGAGGGTACCTGATTTTCAATCTAATTCAGCAGGAAATTATAGAGTCAACTGTGAAGTACAAATATTTTCATGCAGAACTAATAATTTATATGAAATATACTAATAGTGTATATGTTAAAGATATTAACAATGAGCAGACTTTATACATTCTTAGTAAGAGTCTTCAGTAGGTAATAGAATTTCCCCCAGGAAGAATTTAGACCAAACTATTTCTTCTGTTGTATTATGCATAATAATTTGTATTTCTTGGCAGACATTCATCTTTCCATGTAAACATCTTGTTATAAATTTCTTTCCTTTGGGGAAATACCAGGGAAGATGATTTTTTTCATATTTAACGTCAGCATCCATGATGGGATACTGTCCTTAATTTCCATAGTACTAGCAGAGCTCAAATTTCACTTATCTTACTAACCAGATACTTACACAGCTCTGCATCCCTATTACCTACCATTAAACTTTTTTTAAGTGGCTAAAATGAAATATTTTCCATAAACCTCCTTTTTTTAATTTCTTCCTTTGAATGTCAGATTTTACGTAATTTATAGATGAGAAATTGCTGACTCCATTCAAAAGAACCTTTTTCTTAAGCAGATGGTAGGATGTTCTATGTTCCTGATAGTGCCATAGCAGACACAAAGAATTGAACTATACACAAATAACCTTATGCAAGTTTGCAATTTTTCTGTAGCCCTCTCCCTTGAGCTTCTTAGGTGAGACTTCAATGTTTCTTTTTCCAAAAGCTCTTGTATGAGTGAATGTGAAATGCATGAAGGGAAAAGAATTTGTGCCAACAGAACATGATCGAGAGTGTTAGGTCTTTCTAGATGGAAAGTGTCTAAAATGAGCTAATTGACCTAAGGAACTTGCACTCATGATGTGTGGATCATTCCTTCCATTTAGGGACTACGAAAAAGACCAGACAATGAGCCTAATTTCTCTATAGACTTACTTCTATGTCATTATTGACACAAAATATTATTGCCACAGCTGTGTTGAAAAATATAAACTGAAGATAATTTAACATTTGCAATCTCCCCTTAGGGTCAGGGGTATCTGGCTACATTAACCTGATATTTATATAAATGATAGCGACATGTATTACAGGACAAGCTATCAAGTGAAAAAAAAAAAAAGGATAACTGTTTTTTATAAAGAAATATTTTTATAGTGTGTTAGGTGATTGATTGACTTGAGTTCGTTATAGAAGGGTTTCAGTTATCATGAGACTACACCAATTACTGGCCCCTGTGTGGAAGGGAACTATAGTCTCAGAGATGGAGCAAAGCTGTGATCATCAATGATGTTTCTTGTCTGCTGAATAGAAAGAACGTGTTTCAAAAAATATATGACACACTGTTCCTACAGTGGGAAAAAAGCAAATATGTATGCTGAAAGCTATTTTTAAAAGTGACAGTGTGAGATAAATAGGATGGTGATTCAACACTTAATCATTTAGTGTAATTTTCCCACTCACTTCACTTAGTACTTTATTTATTTTGAGCCTACTCAGCTTTGCCAAAAAGTGGTTTTTTTTTTTCTTAATTTGTCTGTCATTAGTTTTAACTCACCATAAATTGTCTTTAAATTCACTTCAGACATAATCAACTATATTTTAAAGCATAAACATTGAGTTGCTTATTCTATTCCCTGTACACAAATTCAATGGAAATGAAACAAGTACCAAAATCTTAGGCTAGTAAATGAGTTGTGGGGTTTTATTCCAAGTCAGTTTGGCACTAATTTTTAGACATTGTACACATATAAATAATCCTATATATTGACAGAATGTAGGTGCTACCAGAAATTAAGGAAGAGAAAGTATTGTTTTTCTTGTAGTGCTTTTTCTTCTTTCCAAAGTTCGTTTCCCTTAGAGAACATCTCCTGTTGTAACCAATAAAGTTAAGGCATGTAGCAAGGTGACTTGGCATCATGAATGAATTCAGGGAAGCAGCTGACTGAACAGACTTTAGCTATGGAGAGTTTTTGTTTAGGATCCTCACAGTTAGCTTCTTATTACACTGATAAAGAAACTTACCTATGAAAACAAGTGTGTGAGTGTGGTTTTGAGTCCCTTTGCCTTGTTGCTATTGCAAACATTGAGTAGTCTTTTGCTGTGATTGAAAACTGATTCAACATGCTAGCACTGTGTGATTAGGAAAAAAGTAGCACACCAGCAGAAGACAGAACACGTCATCAGAATTGCACTTCTGTGTATAAAATAAATTTAGAAAGTTTGGTTGTCACACCAACTCTTTTGCTAGAATATTTATTTCGCCCCTGTCAACTAAGAAAGCTTGCACAGACATAAGTGATATTTTATGTTTCCATCAAAAATGGCTCTGTTTCCTCTTCATATCAAAGCCTAAGCAAAAGATGAGATGAGCTAATTTTTTTTATTTTTTTTTTTTATTAGATGTCTTTGTTCATAGTTAATTTTTAAGGTTTAAGAAATAACACCATTCATGTTTCTCTGAAAAACTCCTGGCATAATGTAGACTTCACTAGTGCACAGCTCAACTTATACACTGTGAATTAAGTCCAATGCTTTAAGTCATTAAATTAGAGGAAATGGTTTCAAGATTCTTATTTTTGGCTTGTCTAAAAGTTGAACAAAATCACTACTAAAGTAATGTAGGCACTGAAAATATTACCTACTGTTTTGGTTGTCATATTATTTTAAAAAAAACCCAAACAAACAACAAAACCAAACATAACAAAAACAACCCTCAACACCACAAAACCAAAAACTGGAATGGGATTTAAGAGGTTTAGCTTCAATGATTCCTGCTACAGACTTTGAGTGTGATCTTAAGGAAAACCTTCAAGCTCTACCTTGACTTCCTTATTGGTATTATAGAACTCCCTAATAAGAAAATGCTCCAGGAGGGCTAAGTTTGGCAGATTTTTAAAACCACCTAAGAACTGTTTTGCTGTTGTCATTGGGGAGGTTCTATAATAGAGATTAGCTATGAGGGTTTTTTTGGATGTTTGTCAGCTAAACTGTCTCCTCTGTAAGTAAACAAAGAAAGCTTCTGGAAAACTCTTTTAACTATTTTTTTTATTTATTTTAAATAGCTTATTGTTGTTACACTACTGCAGTTTTCAGGGAACTGTACCTTCCCAAATGCCAAATCTGTGTTAAAGAGAGGATTATTCATGGAGAGTTACCTATAAGTAACTGATCTCTAAGCGGAAACATTATAGCAAAGTCAACAATAAAAGCCAGAAACAGTTGATGGAAAACTTCTAATTTTTTTCTTTCTGAACTTTCACCTCTGTTTTTTTAATTTATTTATTTTCAGCATTTCCTCAATCTAGAAAAGTTAGCCCACAAGGCAAGCAAATCACATTTCATACAAAATCTGTGTGTTGGGCTGCTTTCCCACATTTCATTCTTTCTGCAATGTAGCAAAAGCTGAATTAAATGTCAGAGGTCTTGAATTCTTATCATTCTCCTACCACAGGTGAAATATTTTGCTGGTTTTCCTTAGCTGTTTCAGCCAGTTATTATTGTTGAACTGACTACGAAGCTGTGGAAAGCAAGGCCCTTGGGAATTGTGTGATGCAAGAACACAACTGATTCAGAATTTATACTGCTGTGCTGCCACTTATCCATATCTATTTGCCCACAAAAAGTTCTGTAGGAAAGGCAATGCTGGAAATGAACAGAGGTACTGGGACAGTTGCAATCCCAGATAGGTGTGTGGGTAGCCATTAGGCCAGTCAGCTAGTCAGAAAAATCCAATGGCCTTTGCTGATTGATCAGCTATCTAGGAGAAGGAAATCTGGCCTTAGAGGACCTTAGCTATGCCTTTTATTATCCCTGTTGCATATGCATATAATGAGATATTTAACGTGGAAGAACCCTTATGGTGTGTTATTATGAAAGTCTCTCTCCAGAGTCACTAAATAAAATCTCAGCATTCACTTCATTAGGGTTTTTACAAAGTGCTGCAAAGACAGGAGAAGAGCAGAATTTATCTTGAAGTAATCACCGTTGTAATGAGCGGGTTACATATTTACCTGAAAATGTTCCAGGTGAGACTTTCAAAGCCTGGTTGATCATTTACAGAGTTGAGCAGCTTATCACAGAATAAAGCCAGGAATAGAACCAGGAAATTGCAGCAGCATTTCTTCTGGGTACAGTCCAATTTCACCACCAGCTGTTCATCTCTTAAACTCTGTGAGTCTGGGACCATGCACATGTGCCTACAGAGTGGTGGAATGTATGACACATTAGGGATGCTCTGTGTTGATGACTTGCAGATCTCCACTTCTGAAGGTTGCATTGATCACATATCAGTGGAGACTCTGTGTATACCACACATATTACAAAAAGCAAAATATTTTAGAAGTTTTTAAAATTGGAAAATTACACACACACATATATATATATATATACACATACATGGACACTCATACCTATGTTTTTCTTTTCAAATGTCATAGACACAGAAGTTAACATCATATTCAGTGAGTCATGGTTAGTTTATTTAATTTTTCTGGATAGAAATAGTAAGAAGAATGTGTGGGGTTTTTTTTTTTGTTTGTTTTGATTTTTTTTTTTTTTTTTTTTTTTTTTTACTGTCTACCTGGTTTAGAATTAGGATGGCATATATTGGAAGCTGTTCAGGACTTTGGATACTAAAGTCCCAGGAGGCAGAGTAGTGGGTAGAGGGCAGGTGAAGCAGTCAAAGGTACATAACAGATTAATTTATCACATGGTTCTATGATTTATCCCCTGATCATGCAATTTATCACCAGGTTCTCCCCTCTACAAAAGAGCTATGAGTGTTTTCATTTTTAAGGCAGTGGGAATGCTCTGTCTGGTAGGAGGAATTCTTTTATGTATCCACCTCAGATGTTTCCTTCTATTTCTGTAAGATTTCACTTCAAAGAAGTGTTTTAATTGTGTTGGGTAAGTGAATGTAAACTTAGTAAACAGAAACGAGTAGATTTTTTTTTTTTTGTTTTAATCCTTGTGTCATCTAGTATCTGTGGGTCCATTTGGATAATGAACCATTCACAAAATAGTTGTTTGACAGTTCTAATAGGTAAGTTCTTTCTCTGAAGATCAGTGCTTAATCATCTGGCAGATAAAGCCACAAAATAAAAATGAAGACACAAATTCAAATATCACCACTCCATAAATGCTGCAAAAAAGCAGAAACAAAAATGGTCAGCACAGAACTGTATTCCACCATTTCTCCAATAATCCAGATATGCAAATGTTAATGTCAAGCATGCAGCATGAGACATACCTCTGTAAGTAAATTTTCCATTGTTCTAGTTGATGGGAAGAGGAGAAACTCTGTTGTTACAGAAAAAGTGAACAAAGCAAGCACTATTTGTGGGTAAGTATATATACTATGGTAATATGGTGATAAGATTGTGACCTCAAGAAGACAGAGTTGTGTAGGATCTTAAAAAATCCTAGCCTGAGATAGACACATTGTCCTGTGTCTTTTTGCATTTCTATCAGCTATTTTTTCAAGATGCTTGCAAAAATGATAAATATTCTCCTAACGTTCTCCTCAAAGGTTATGCAACAGAAAATCTAAATTATCAGGTATATGTGTAGCTTTGACAATTGCTATTACTTATTTATAAAAGTGTGCAATTTCAATATTTCTTAAAAGAAAATGGCTAAGCTATTTACCTAATTAGTATCTCAATATGCTATATTAGAGCAACTGTTATATTAATCTTTATATTTATATGATGACTACAGTGGGATGTTCATTATATTTATTCTCATGGGAGGTACTGTAGAGGTCAGCTGCATGGGAGGTGTTTTTGAAATTTGCTTCAGAAATTCAGTGCCTCTCAAGAAACAGAAATATTTTATTTATTATATATTTTTGGTAGAAAATGACCACTTAAAACATCCTGAAATGACTAAAGAATGGGTGCCTGGGGATTTCACAAGTGGAGTTGTATTATGTCTAAGGGTAAATGATGAATAGAGTTGCTTATGCTTTAATACATACTATTATTATTTAATATGGGTGCATGAAGGCCTAGTAAATACACCTGTACATTAAATTTGATATTATTAGCAAATAAATTTTAAATGAAAGTGTTTGAAATATGCAGCACAATTCTTTCCCTCTGTAGAAATAGTAAGAATTAGAAGAGAAATAAAGAAATGTTTTTTATAGGGGCAATATAAGTGACTAGGGCAGTTGGAAATAGCAAATTTACTTAGTGGTTTATGTAATTGAGAAAAGCAATTATGTCATTAGTCTTCAAAAATAACAGGAATTTCCTTTGCATATCTAAGTATCCTAAGAGGAAGATCATCACTACCATTTAATCATATAGTTTCTCCTTTACTCATATGGGTATCACACGAAAATTTTTAAATTATATGCAGGTATTGAATGCTAGACACGTATTGTTCCTACGAGCTGTATAGAGCTGGCTAATTTCTTGGTTTCTCTAGCACAAATATCATATTGTAAAATAGGAACTACCAAAAAAATTAGGGCTTTAAAAAATACCCGATAATTAGATTCAAAACTACTCGTATAATAAGTATTTTATAGGTGTTATAGACGTTGTTCTTCAATACGTCAAAATAAATAGCAAATTAAACACAGGCATACTATATCAGGAATTAGTACAGACTACAAAAGAACGACTAATCATGACTTTGGCTGAAAAGAGTGTTACAAACACTGCAAAGAGCTCAGACATCTAATGGAACAGTTTAGCTAAGTGGTTTGAAATCCCTGAAGAGAATTAATACCTCATGTGTGTCTATAAAATTTTAGGAAATGTATTCTTTTTAAACATAAACATTTTCTTTCTCTGTGTTGTGCATGTCTCTGAAAAGATGAGTCTGCAGCTCATCATTGCTCCCAAAGTCTTAAGTTCTGTGCAAAAACACATTTTACTCCCTGCATGCCTTTTAGTCTGAATTTAATCAGAAGTAGTATCTTCTGCTACTGACAGACAAATAATGAAATCACACCAAAGTTCGCGCAAATGTACCTGAGATCCTGGCAGACATTGTTAGAACATAAACTTCAAATTAACCCTTGAATGCAGAAATACAGCTGCTAAGGCCAGGAGTGTGCAACACCCCTCCAGTTCCTGCAGGCAGGTTTTGTCTTTCCAAAACTTGTAAAAGAGAAGATACCAAATAAGAAAAGATGTTACACTAGTTTGTGCTGTTACCGCAAACCAAGAAGGTATTCTCCACATCTCTGCAGCTCCTGGCACCTTTTACTTTAAAATAGACACCATATTACACTTGCTTCCCCACTTGAAAAGTCAAAAAGGGAACAGATGCAGGACTGCCACAATCTCCAGGCTCAGGTTTGTGGAAATGAAACTTGTGCAATTAAGACACCAGTTACTGGTTCTTCTCCATTTCTAAATGACTTAAGCGGGTCATTCACTGAATCAGTGTCTCTCTTCTAATCTCATAAAAGTGGAACACCTTGCTTTAAATCTATTGCAGCTAAGTAGAACCAGCAATGAGTAACTATCTAACGTGCACCTCAGAACTGCTCCACATGCAAGGACTTTTCCTCTAAGTACATTTGATAGGACACATAAAAAACCTTCCAGCTTCATTAATTGGCTCTGTATGGGGTAATTTACAGTTTATGTGGAGGCAATTTTTCCTCATGAAAAAGCTGTTTAAATTACAGCTCATTAACAAGAATACCTTTGTTACTGAAAGTTTCTCTTAAGCGTAGGTAAGGCTGTCTGTGACCTACTTCTAATGCTTTTAGAGTTCTCAGATTTTTTGTTTTTATTTGAGTACCTACCTTACATAGGCTGCAGGATAAGACAGTCTCACAGGCTAATTTTAGACTGGAAGATGTAGGTTTTCTTCTGTGAGATATAAATTCAAAAATAACTTTTTAGATCATAAGATGCTGGCGAGTTCATGGAAATAGCTCACATTTCCATTCTAGCAGTTGAGAAAGTGGAAAAGCAATCTTGAACATTTATAACTGTGTTCTGATTCTTTGTATTTGGATGAATACATATTTTCTCTCTAGCCCCAGAGGAGTTCCTTCTCAGGAACATTTCCATTTCTTGTATTGCCAAAAGCAGTACTTCTTTCTGGAAGATTCTGTGAAATTGAATGGGAATTAAACAGAAAGGTTGTAGAAGAATCTAACGAGTATCACACGAGTGGTGACAGTGACAGCTGTCCACATAGCCTGCCTATCTCTGTAACCTGACACTTAAATGGCAGAGTTGCATACACATATGTAATTCTGTGTATATGGGATCATATGTATTGGTTTAAGAGGATTTGTTGAATTCTTGTATCTTACTGCCGTTTCTACAGGCAGATAAGCACTCATATGAAACTGTTGAGAACATAGCTTGGCTCACAATTGCTGTCATTGCTTAGATCATGGAAACAGCCCCTGTCCCCAAGAAACATAAAAAACCAAACAAAAGCAAAGCTAAAAAAGCTAACAAAATTTTCTGATTAATATTTGAGGTTTATGAGCTGGTAGCAGGAGAATTGAAGAGGGAAAAAAATCCTTCACAAAGAAATTTACAAAGACAAACTAAATCTGGAAATCAATAAACATACAAATGCTATAATGCTATTTTTGCAGTCTCTGTAAAGTAGAGATGCACTTTGGGGTAATTCACCCATTACTATCTATTTTTAATTACCCCTTTCATAAAGGATTTCTAGTACAGTAAGTGACTGTATTACAGAGTGCAAAAACACTATTGACCTTATTGTTACAAAAAAGATGGTGTCAACAAGTTAGTCTTTTTCCATTCCTTGTCATTTAACACAGTGTTAACAACAAAGTTTTCTGACAACATTATGTGGGTTTGCTTTTTTCTTTTTTATTTTTTTTCCCAACGAGATGAAATTAGTATTGTAGTTTGAGTCACAGAATTTTAAGTTATGACAGCTGAGGGGAGACGCTCCCCCTTTCGGCCCCCTGCTC
>JAWWTY010000088.1:23403262-23416153 GCA_035222235.1 Margarornis squamiger
ATTGCCATAAACATCTTCTGGAACTCTTTGCTCTGTTAGTTGTGAAGAGCTCTGGGAGAGGAAGGTTGGGGGTTCTTGAGACTACAAACCTTGGAGGCTGTGTTTGTCACTCTGCTGAATCATTTCTGCAACAGAAATATCCCCCCTGTCACCTCTTGCCCTTCAAATATGAGTGTTTTGAACTCCCCACCCCAAATTGAAAACAGGGATGTATGCAAGTAAAACATGTATGGAGCGGATAGTGGTAAAAAAGTCATGTATATTAAGCTTTCCAAACCACAAGACATTATGGAAAAAATGCAAAACCTTCTAGGGGTGTTATATCTTTCCAAAGAGTAAGGAACTAAATTGTTACACCACCTTATCCTCAGTGGCTCTATTGGGTGCTGTAACATTTCTTTGCCACTGCTAACAACAATTTCACTTGAATTAATGTGAATCCTTTAAAATCCTGGCCTGGTTTATGTTAAAATTCAGTTGAAATTCTGAATGTACAGTCTGACAAAAGAGTCTAATTTTAATTTTATTAATGAATTAATCTGGAAAGAAAATGATTTATTTTAAGAGAATAAACCTCTTAAATTCTAAATTGAAATACATTTAATACAGTACAGTCCGACAGAGAAAAAGCTATTCTGTTGCAGGAAATATCTTCAGCCCTGAGATAATTCATTAAAATGTGTTTCTTCCACAATATGAGTACTTATCTGAGTCAGTCCCTCTAGCACATCATAATTTTGAAACAATGTGTTGTACTAGTACTTTAACAGTCTTCTTTATCCCTTGCTATTTATCCCCAAATATATTGAATAACTCATACAACTTAAGTTTCTTTTTAATTGCTGTATTGCTGTAAAATCAAATGCACCTTGTGGGAGGTCACATTTGCTTCTGGAAGAAATTAATTTTTAAGCTGCAATCTGACGGAACAGATCTATCACTTCATACATTTGGGGATGGAATAATGTACGTACTGCTTATATAATGTTTTCTTAGCTTCTAAAAATGAACATCTCCAAAGTAGTGGATACGTACAGAGGACTCTTACTTCCTAATCATATTAGTTGGAACCAAGATTGCATGAGGCTCTTGAACACCAAATGTATTTCTTTTCCTCTCTCCTTTTGTTGTACTCTTCAATGTCTTTCACTTCCTTGAAAGTTAGGTAAAATTTATAACCCAATCTCAGAAATTAAATGTCTAAACAAATGTAAATACATTTGAAAAAGCTCCTCCAAAATGCTATGAATGTTCTGAAAACGTCAACCACTCTACTTTTAAAATGAGGTGAGGGCATTTACCTAAAGTGCTGTAACTCAAGCTGGATAGACAATTTCAATGTCCTCTATGATCCCATGAAAAGAGATACATATCTTCAACTTTTGCCGTTGAAAGGCAATACCGTAAAATGAGAAGGACTTGTAATCTGTGCAGACTCCTGGTAGCCCATGCAATGGACAGTAATAATGCAGTTTCTACATCTAGATTCGCTTATCTTCAGAGAAGAATACTAAATATCTGCACTTACTTTAGATGGGGCTGCAACTGATGACAGTTGGCTTAGGTAGGTAATTTACAAGTTTGCAGAAATTTTCTATGCTTGAAGTCAAAATGTGAACATACACAATAAAACCAGTATATTTTCATATATTAACACTAAAAACCTATGGCATCCTTATAGGAAGAATACTTCTTATGACTACCTTCCTGTTATTGAAAGGAAGAATACAACCTCTCAAGAAAACTCCCTATATTACTGCAAGTATTGCAGAATTGATACCTCTTCTGTCATAATAAATGATTGACTAATGGTCAATTGAGTTACCTGGCTTCAAAATAGTGGTTCAATTTTTGGTTCCAAAATGCAAAATAGTTCCCTCTATTGTGGTTTACCACACAATAGCGTTTTTTACACAATAGCGTTTTTTAACTACAACAATCCTAGGTGCACCTGAAAGTCAAATCAATACCGTGGTGGTCTTGAGATTACTTCATACCCTCTTTCCAAAATAATAGGTAGCTTTAATAACCAATAAAAGCTCATGAAAAAAAGCTGCACAACAGGATGCATTCCTGCTGAAGTTTCTAGTGGTAGAATGAACATTTCACTTTTCACTAAGGCTGTTGTGAGGGCTAAAACTAAGGACTCCAAATAGAAGGTGTCAGTAATGATGTGATTTTGATTAGTTGTTTCAGAACAGTAAGACTTCTGAGCTAATCGTGGCTCAGCAGTCTGAAACACTGTCTGGCTGGTGTTTCTCACCATCTCTGATCAAAATAGAAATCCTCATCAGGCAAAGGCTTTGTGTGAGGTTAGAAACAGTGAAGGAGATGTTGTTATGCTTTCTATTATTTTTATTTTTAGATATGGAGCTGAGATATTAAGTATAAGCAATGAAAGAAATTCTTAAATTATACGGAAGGAATTCAGGTATTAAATAAATCTGAAGAGCTTTGCAAAAGGTCATAATTATTCCAGTTTACACCAACCAAATTCCAGTCTTCTAATTTTTGGTTTTATGGTTTTTATTCGATTTTTAATGTGTTTAGATGTATTTATATAGGTCACTACAGATCCATTCATGCCTATGGAGTAGGACATTACTCTGTCTTTCATAGCAGTAAATAAACACAAAGTCAATAATAATTCCTGTTTTGAGGGGTTTGAGGGGATCTTTCTCCAACCTGGTCTTTGCTTTGAATTTTTGGGATGATTTGTCTCACACATCTCACAACCTGAGATGGGTTGCATTTTCAGTGTCACCAAATATTGAATACTTTTCTTGCTGCCACCTTTTTTTTTTTTTTTTCCTGGTACACCCTTTAACTCCATTTTTACTCATTTTTCTTTTTACCTTGAAAATCTTTCTCTCATTCTAGCATTACCTTTTCCAGCAATATTTACATTTTCTGATGTTTTATTCTTTCACCTTCCCACAAGGAATCCACAGCCTCCCTTGCCAACTTCTGAGTTTTTTATGTGTTTGTAAGATCATTTATTATTTATGATTTCACCTTGGGCATTATTTTTCATTAATTTTCATCATAGCATTCTTGATCCTTATCATTTATTCCTTTATTCTAAGCTTTTATATAACCCTTTTGAAGCATTGATTCTGCTTGTTGCTCTTTCATTTACTTTTTATGTTTATCCAGTTACTCACTTATTTATTGAAGTTTGTCAAGTTGCTTCTAATCTGTACTTGTTATGACATAAAAAATCCCAACTGTTTTAAGAAACTGCATATGCCTTTATAATTTACATGTCTTGCATTTATTTCTCCCCCCCCCAAAAAAAAAAACAACTAACCAAACAAAAAACCTAAGAGAACACCCAATGAAAAAACCCACATAAAATCACACAAAAAACCAAACCAAACCAAAGCAAAGCAAAAAACAAAGAAACCCAACCCAGTTTAAAACTAAGAATAACCTCTTTGTCATCAAAACACATCAGGGATACTATAAAGTAAAACTTACTTGAAAGATCATACAGTAAGCTCAAACCTGTTTGAAGCTATCACAAAAATAACAGTATTTTTCTAGAACTGTTTAATATACCTGTGTTATCCTTCTCCAGGTGCAGGACTCTCATTTGCTTTTGTTGAAGGCAAATTCAGCTTCAGACCTTTCTTCTCTGCTCACCTCTGTCAAGCTCCTTTTGAAGTGCGGCACATCCCTCTAGACTTTTGGCCACTCCTCCCACCTTTTTGTCATTAACAAGTGAACTTGCTGAAGAGGCCTCTGCCCCTTCATCCAAGTTACTGATGAATAAGTTCAACAATTCTGGCCCCAGTATTGAACCTTGGGGGACACCACTAGTGACAGGGCTCCAACTGGACCCTGTGCCACTGATTATGACCTTATTGGATCTGCCACTGAGCCAGTTCTCAACCCACCTCACTGTCCACTCATTCAGTCCACACTTCCTGAATTTGCATATGAGGATGTTGTGAGAGACAGTGCTGAAAGCGTTGCTGAAGACAGTATCCACCGCTCTTACCTCATCCATCCAAGTAGTTTTTTCTTTGTAAATGGTGATCATTTTGGTCAACGACGACTTATCTTTAGTGAATCCATGCTGACTACTTCTGATCACCTTCTTGTCATCCATGTAGATAGAGATGACCACCAGAATGAGGCTCTCCATCACCTTTCCAGGGATTGAGGTGAAGCTACCAAGCTGATAGTTTCCTGGGTCCTCCTTTTTGACCTTTTTGAAGACTGGAGTGAGATTTGTTTTCTTCAAATACTCAGGCACTTCTCCTGATGACAATGATCTTTCAAAGATGATTGTGAATGGTCTTGCTATGGTTTTTTCCAGCTCTCTCAGGACTTGTGGATGTACCCCATCATAGCTCATGGATTTATGGATGTCAAGCTTACCTAGATCTTCTCTAACACAGTCTTCCCTGAGTAAGAGAAAGTCTTTCTTCCAAGACTCCTTTACCCTTGTCTCCTGGCTCAGAGATTCCTATCAGTGAAGACCAATGCTATAAAGGTGTTCAGTAACTCTACCTTCTCTGCATTCTCTGTTACCAGGGTAACTTAGATAATTTAGAGAATATGTAAAATATCTCTGGAAAAATGAGAAGGTACAAAGAGAAGGAGTGTTTGCAGTTAACTGTCATGAAAGTTGAGCAACTCATCCCTATGACAGTGCTGGATGAGCTGCACATTTTTAGATGTGGAAAAAGTTGAGAAATCTCAGATGCAACATTACTTTTAGATATTATAACTTTCATTTTCTCAGCTGTTGAATTTTAACTCAACAACATAATGCTGCACAAATATAAAACCACATGCACACAAAAATGTAAGTTTTCTTCTTGGCCACATAGTTGCTGAAAGTGTGGAAAGCATCTTTCTTCTTGTAAATACCATATCTAATTTAAACTGTAGTCTCCCAGGTAATTTTTATTCATGGGGATTACACAGTCAAAGTTTCATACACAGTTAGCCATTGGTCAAACATATGTATATAATTTTCAAAGAATACTATTAAATAATTCAGTAAAATCCTCTAAAAATATAAAAAGATAGAATACTGTGTTGGTTTTAATAGAGGAAAAGATTTCATTTTATTTTTTCCATTTTCCATGTTTTAAAAATGCCTCTATATTTTACTATATTTTAGTTCTATGATGTACAATAAAGCATGTGAGCCTACCTTCTGTACTCTTGAGTATAATGTGTGGCTATCAAGCTGTCATGATTACTTAGACTAAACAGAGCTAGTACCAGTTTACTATGTTTCTAAGTGTGAATCACTGGAGTCATACTCAAATTATTTTTGTCAGTAGCTATGTCACAGTGTCCCAAGTGGTCACAATGAATATAGCAGTTCATGAGTGAAAATGTTACCTGGCTATAGATATACTACCAGAAGATTAAAACAGTTACTATTTATATAAAGTTTTTTAAATATATATTTCAGTCTTCTTCCTCCCCCCAGTTTTCTTGTATCCTCTATAATTAGAATCTCATCTGTATCTGTGTCTATAAAAAAACACCTGCAGAACAAACCTAAAAAGGTTATTGATTTATGTTCATTTTGCAAGGCCTTAACTTGGCACTTTTCACTCAGGCAAAAAATCTGATGATTTCAGAAGTCTGAGTGGATACTATAGGACTGAGGTTGCATTTTGAAAAAAATATTAAAAATTTTTCATTTTCTTCTGTAGGATAGAATTATATCTTTACTAAATAGGAAAAAAATATTGAGTATTGAAACACTTGCTGAAATTGTTGATTCACTGGCAAAAGAAAGTGTCCATTGCAGCAATAACTAATCCTTGAATTGAGTGTATAAAACTTGCTAAGTGAACAAAGTGGAACAGACTTGTTCCAACACTAAATGAAATAATGAAAATGTATTTATCTTCAGAGAGTCAATTCTACCACAGCACATGAAACTAGTGAGTTCTGAAATACTGTGCCAATGTGTCAATTCCTGATTTCACTGAAGAACATTAAAAATGAAAGACAGAGAAGCTTCAGAAGGCTGCATTCAGCTACACATATACCACACAGAAATAACTGCTATTTCATATTCCCACCCCTCTCCCCACACATATTTGAACTTAGAAATGAGAGGTTGACTATACCTTGAAATTTTATTGCCAAAGCCTAAAATTGCATTGTCATGCTTATTTTCTCTGTCTCCTTATCCACAATGAAGACTTCCTACTAAATATTGTTACCAAAAACATCTTCCGAATTGGGGGAGTTTTATGAGATTAGTGAAAATCATCTGTGAGTTAAAGTATCTTCCTTCCAAAAGAAGCTTTCAATAACTTCCACTCTTATTTGAACGCTTTATTTATATTTTCTTTTTGCAAACTATTCTACAACTAAGTTTCATACAAATTTGTCAATAGCATGTAATTTTATTCAGATCACTCTGTAAACAAAAAGGCAACAGAATATAATATTTTGTACAGTGAACTAAACTGCAGATTCTCTTTGTATGTGTATATCAAAGAGGGAATGTTGACTAATTGAAAATATTCTATCTTCTCCAGTCTGAAAAAACTTTGATTGAATACCGAGAATTTTAAATTAATTCTATAAAGCACCTTTGACTTAGCACTTTTGCCCAACTGGGATGACTGCTGAGACATCCCTAACCCTGGCTGTTTGTAACTGGCTGTAGGATTGGGGAGACTTCTGCAAGACAGTAAATTTGCTCCTGAATTTTCAGTAGGTAATTAGTACAAGTTTGGTGGTGTTTTGTTTTTTTTTTGGTTGGTTGGTTGGTTGGTTTGGTTTGTTTTTTGCTTTTTTTCATGTAGATATTTTGTGGGAATAAGAAGCTGAATTGGCTGACCTTTTTACCTGTAACCTTGTGTTTTATTGCTCTATTCATTCCTTCCTGGATGTATGAAGGGTAAGGTAGAGACACCAAAAATCAGACTTTCACTTCTCACATTACCTGTTGTGGAGGAAGTATCTGCCATCATGATTGTATTTTTTTAAATGGGATTTTATAGCTGAACATATTTTTGGAGTGTCTCCGTTGTCAGTTTAATTTTTTCATTATTTCCCTGTTGTAGTGCTACCTTGCTTGTGAAGAACATGTGCACTGAAGTGAGCACAATATGAAAATTGATGCAAAATTGTTGCTGCCTAGCTTCATGTCAAGTTATAACACTGCTGTGCTGAAGAGATGGCCATCTCTGGTTATGTGGGTAAGTTTTTTCATCTTTTACACTCTATTTCAATGGTGGGAACAAAATCAGTATACAACTATTAGGGAAGCAGACTGGAACTGAAAATGCAGTGTGACCTTGTGCTTGGAGATCAAGAGATCCAAGTTCTCTTTCTGAATTTTTCAATATGACCTCATGACCTAAAGCAGCTCTGTTTAGTGTGTTTCTCCTTCATGATGTACTCTGAAGCACCTGGATATCTATGGAGCAATATTTTTATCACATGTTATGGATAGTAGGATGGTAGGATTTTGTCAGCAGGGAATGTGAATTGACTTGTTAAAATGAGTATCAATCTAGAGAGGAATTCATAAAATATGTTTGTTTTTTTGTTTGTTTGTTTTTGGTTTGTTTGTTTGTTTGGGGGTTTTTTGTGTGTGTGTTTTTTGGTTTTTTTGGTTTCTTTTCCCCACAGCATGGCAAGAGTACCCATCAATAGTTCTGTACCTTTTTTTACAAAAAGCTGAAAGAACACGTACCACAAAATGTCATTATACTGAGAGAATTGACAGTTTGTTGGAAAATGAATGACTGAAGTGATAGTTAAGTGTTTGTATGCAGTGGCTGATATATAATTAAGAAATAAATATGTCTTTAAAAGTTATTGGAAAAAAATTATTCTAGATTGTTCTCCACTTTTCCGACTGTCTCCAACTGAGACTTCTATTTTTTGGCCCTATGTATTTTTTTACATTTATTTTCCCATTCTGGATGTAAGTTTGATACAAAAAATTTCATTTCATGTTACACTCATAAAGGATACATCTACTACTTAGTTCAGTTGCTTCCTCCAGTAAAGAAATTATTAGAAAAAGTGGCATGAAGTTGTGCTGTAACAAAAAAGGCCATTGGCATTCTCACCATTCAAGCAGAAAAGCAGCTCAAAAATTCATCATTGAGCAACTGTTCACATACCACCAAGGTGTCTGTGCTGTCAGTACTTTTGCCCTAGAATTCAAGTAGTTAGCCTAATGATGCTCTTTTAATAAGAGGAGTTATATTTCCTAGTATAGATAACATCTAAAATATTTTACTCTTCTGTCTGTGTACTATAGATTCCCAACTTCCAAATACTAATTTCTTTCACTCTTACTCTCTAGTTTTTATCTTCTCTCTTATGCAGAGTATGACAAGGAGGCTGTTTGGTTTTTTGGCACAAAGCTTTTACTTGAGTATCTGCACAAAGAGTGTTTTTATTCCACAACGTGACCACGTAAGACCATAAAATTTCACAGGTATATTTGTGTTTGTGTTCACACATCTGGGGAAGGAAGTGTGTGTGGGCTACACTCTACTGAAATTACATGCAACTCTAAAACTCTAAGCTATACATTAAATATTCAGGGCATCTGTCCAAATCAAAGACTGCAGTTTTGATAAAACTCTACACACAGTAAATATTCCTTGTGCCATAACACTTATAAAAATATTATGACAGCGTTGAAAATATTTTGACAAGCAAGAAAGCAATTTAAAATAGAAGAGACAACCTGATTAAAGGAGAAAATTAAGATGGCCATCTTGAAAGCTGTGGGAAGGACTGCTGTTTTCTTGCATTGCTTTTGTTTACAGTGACATTAGTGAGTTTCAGAGATGCTCAGACACATTTCCTCTATGAAATATGAACTCACTGGTGAAAGGACCAGAAATTAGTTTTGGAATTAAAAGAGGTGAAAAGAGGAGAAGGATTTTGTCTTGTAATGATGAGGAAGAGAATATAAACTGGGGTGTCTGGTTCCTGTCAGAAAGGCTAGCTTTCAGATTCATCTCTAAGGAAGAGACTGAAGGAGGACACTAGCAACCCATGTAATCAGCTTCTGTAGAATTAATATCTGTTTTGTTTCTCTAGCATTTTACAAGAAGTGAAGTACAAATTTTAGGAATAATCTGAGGACGTATTTTGTTGTTTCTCATTTGTCTCTTGTAATCTTATTTCTCATTATGTATTTACAAATCTTGTCCTCTCATTTGTTAGAATGTGCTTGCACTGTTTCCATTTTTGAGGTCTGATATTAAATTCTGCTTGTGTTTGTTATCTTCAAAGCAAAAAAGTTGAGAGTACAGGCAACCCTTGGTGGGAAACATCAGGAGGTCCTGAAATAGAGATAAATTCAGGAACCTGGAGGTTGCTGGCTTTTGTTTTTTGTTTGTTTGTTTGTTTGTTTGTTTGTTTGTTTTTTTTGTGGAGCTTTGTTTGTTTGTTTGTTTTCCTTAGGAAAGGGACTAAGAAGTGTCCCTTGTGCTTAAGTTGCATATGGCATTTCTGTGTACCTCTCAGATAGTCTTACAAATTGGTGCATAGAAAATGGAAATAATTTCCAAACCATATATTTACTGGTGACATTGTGATTCAAGAGGCTGCTGCCTGGAATTTTCATTCTGTTTAAATATTTCATTTAAAAGATATAAAATTTTCTTTAAGAAAACATCATCATGATGTATCTGGAGATATTTTTCTATGTCAGCCAAACCAAAATTTTATGTTTTCTTTTGTGATGAGTATTTCATCCTGTCAGGAATAGAGGAGTAAGCAGAGCAGAAGTAAAGCTTTCTTAATCAGGGAAACTTAATACTCGTATAGCTCATTGATGGCATTTTTCTTTCTCACCCAGTCATAGTACCACTGTCATGTCTTCTTCCCAGGCCTCATGCCCTTCTTCTGCCCCCTGCTTCTAGCTATAGGTGTATTAATTAATGTAATTTTGTACAATGTAACACATAAAGCAAGAGTGACATTTTACAGATATGATTCAAAAGTTTTATTTTTACATTCCTTTCACAGAAATATAAGCATGAACTGCAATTTAACACGTGTTTGTAAATACATACATATTAAAATAATTTAAATCTATATTTATAAAAGAACACGTTAAAATGAATACTCCAGTACAGCCTTAAATGCAGTGTTACTCTCTTGCTGTAAGGCTATAATATACATATATTAAGGTAGCTAATGATATAGTTGAAGCTGATGTTTACAGTTACTGGTATGCCAAATTTTTTTGGCAGTTGTGGAAACTGCTTTATATATTTGACCCTGTCGTGACTGAGTCTGATGAATGTTCCTCCTAAAACTGAAAGCTGCATTTGGCATGGTACCAGGTATTCTCTTTCACCCCTTCAATTGTAATTTTACTAAAGAGTTTCTCAATTTCGTTTCTAATTTAATTGTACTGTAGCTCATTGTGATGGTATGTAGACTTGACAGACTCATCACAGTATTTGCCTTATTTCTATCACCTCCTAGATTCCTTTTCTTTTTCAGGTTTTTTGTCCAGTCATCACACTTATATTCTCAGGACATAATGACTTGGACTAAGATTTGTCTCATTCATTGACACTAGACTTATTTAGAATGCATTTATTTTCAGAGAAGTTTCACAGAAAAAAGTGTGTAGATATTTATCAGAATCTCAATCCTTGTTTTAATATTTTACCTCTTAGTTTGGTTGGGATTTTGGATTGTTTATGTTGCCTCTACAATGTAGTTTAAAAAGAGAAAAAAATAATAATAAAACCTCAAACACAACAAAGTAAGCACTATATTGGTTTATTTGTTAATTACATAATTACCAGCAAATAGACCAGCAGTACCATTAGATATGTGAAGCACTGGATTACCACAATTAGACTTATTGTGCAGCAGCAGCTTTTTTCTCCTCTCCTGAAACTAGAAATGCTCTGCCAGCTATTTATTACACCCATATTTGGTTTCTATCCCATTTTTTATCTCATTTTCAATGCAAGTTTTAGATGAATATAAATATTTGGGGTTTATTTCTCTTTGATGTTTTTGTCTCCCTGTGCCCTCTGCTAGACCTGCTCCAGAAGCTCCAGGTGTTGAGGAGCCCAGAACTGGATGCAGCACTCTAAATGCAGCCTCACTAAGACTGAGTAGAGGGGCAGGATCACCTCCCTTGACCTGCTGCCTTTGACCTGCTGTCAATGTTCTCTCTGTTGTACTCTGGGATACTGTTGGCCCTCTTGGCCTTAGGGACACACTGCTAGCTCATGGACAGCTTGTTGTCCACCAGGACCTCCAGGTCCTTCTCCACAGAGCTGCTTTCCAACAGGTTGCCCCCCCGGCCTGTGCTGGTGCAGGGTGTTATTCTTCCCCAGGTGCAGGACCCTGCATCTGCCTTTCTTGAGTTTCAGATAGTTCCTCTGTGCCCATCTCTCCAGCCTGCTGAGGCCCTTCTGAAGGGCTGCATATCCCTCTGAGCTATTTGCCACTCCTCCCAGCTTTGTGTCATCAGTGAACTTGCTGAGGAGGCTTCTGCCCCATCATCCAGGTCATTGATGGGTAAGTTCAACAATACTGGCCCCAGTATTGAACCCTGGGGGATGACACTAGTGACAGGCCTCAAACTAGACCCTGTGCCACTGAATACAACCTTCTGGAATATTGTTCAGGTTGTTCGGAACTTCTGTCTGTTCAGTGCCGAGCTCTGGAACAGCATGATATGTTGCTTTGGTGAAGTCAGTATAGTTTTTTGTTAGTACTCAGCTTCTCTTCAGTTATAAAGAATAATATCCAGGTATCTAAGGACTTATTTGCTTATTGATGAGAGAATGTTTTAAAACACAACTTAAAAATAATGTTACAAGGATGAAATACCACCTTTCTGTTCTCAGTTAAAAGGTATTTACTTACAGGTGTTCTGACAAAATACATTACTGAATGTTAAATGTGTATAAACTACTGTCTAGAAAAAGGAAATAAAACACCTGCTTTTAGTGTAATGCTGCAAGACATCCACCAGATAAAGGACTAAGAACAAAACATGTTAATAGAAATTGTCTTATTTCTAATTATTGGTGTCATGAGTAGGTATTACTGGTTGAAGCAGCTCCAGCATGAATGGATTGTGGAGGTGGAAAACACGATAAGTACATGGACTATATGTTGTATTAGGGGTTACTGCTCACTCATGACTACTTTTTTCTATGCACAGAGAGAAATATTCCCAAACACTTAATAGAAGATTGTTTCTTAGACCTCTGAATTTTAAAGTATCTTGTAATCTTGACCAGGTTATTACAATTGAGTGTTTTATCTGAGTTTAATTGTTTTGACACTTTTTCTTAGCATCTCTGTGAATCTTAAATGCATATTATCAGACAAAATACTCAGAGGAAAATTAGAAACACAATGGATCAGATCTTAAAATGTGGTAATTTAATGCTACCAGAATAGGCTAGCAATTAGAACTAATTACCAATTGAGATTTGCCTCTGACTGCTAAATAAGCTTAATTCTACCATATCAGCGGTAGTGTAAGAAGTCACCATGTACACATGTGTGCTTTCTCTCTCAAGAGCCATGGTCATATTAGCAGGACTAATTTGAACAAGAAAAAAGGCTTGTACACCTCTAACTATGTAGCACTGAACTCTCACCATGTGCTAATTCCTTGTCCGATAGGTAAAGGGTAATTTTAAAATGCCATTAGTCAAGAAGTGACAGAAACTTTAATGGGGATTAATATTTGCAATCACACTAACTGCCTGTGTGTGGCTTAGATTTGCAAGATAACCAGCTAGAGTGGTTTTAAATGTTAGCCTCTTTAGGATCAGAAGCATCGTCTCATGAATTCAGGGTGTTGTACCTCAGAAGTTAGAAGCCTTTAAAATTAAACAACCAGAAGACTAAAAATGTAAGGAGTGTTATTTTTAGCTT
>JAWWTY010000088.1:23425206-23455426 GCA_035222235.1 Margarornis squamiger
TGATTCTTGCAAGGGATCTTGGACTTAGGCCCTTGTTCTGTTCTTATCTCTTTTGGTGTTCTTGTTCTGTTCTTTAGCCCATCCTCCCTATCTCCTTTTATGTCCATGTGCACATTTTCAGGAGCATACTGACCTTAGTTCTGTCTCTAACTAAGCATTTTTCATAGACAGTTCTCAGCTTTAGTGTTTTAAGCTAATTTTTAACCCTCAGAGCTTTTGCTCAGCTTCACTATTTCCTCTGCATTTTTATTTCTTCTCTAAGGAAAGCTGACAGGAATCAGACTGGTACCAATATTATACAAACCACTTGGTGGCATCTCTTCCTCCCTACTTCTTTTCCTTCTGGCCTCATCAACATTTCCTCAGACCTATTTTTCTACTGTTGTCAATTGTTACCCATTTTTCCTTATAGCCTTTCTCTCTGGGGTTGCCAGTAATTCTGTTAGTCTATCCAGAGCAGCCTTTTTCCTTCATTTTATTCAGACTAGGACATTCTCTTTCTTCCAATCTGCCTAGGTCAAATAAGAGATACTGAGAGTAAAAGTGACAGCTTTCCTTATTCTAAGCCTATATGTCTGAAACTACACCATGTACCAAAAGAGCAAAAAAGAGAAGTTTTGTATCTGCACTAGAAAATTTTTACAGAAATGTTAATTTTCACTTCCTAAAAAAGAAATAGAGCTCTTCCAAAGTAAGGCTGCAAATTTCTAGTCCCTGCTCAAAAGCTGGCACTCTTAATGAAATAATAGTCATATATTTTAATATACATGAAAAAAACCCCACCTTTTTCTGACTCAGATTTTGAGTAAGATTAAATTGTATGGGCTGGGAAGGGAGATTGAATAGTAATGGACACCTAGTACAGACACATAGGTCACAATACTTTGGCATCATTAGCATGCGAGTGAAAAGAATATCTCATAACTTAAAAAAAAGACATTCTCCCTGTAGAAGATATTAAGTAAGCCAATCTATAATAAATTCCTAACCCAGATATGGTAACCTTCAAGAATAAAAAAAACAAACCAAACAACAAAACAACAAAAAAATCGAATCAACAAATGAAAACAAAAACAACTTAAAAGGAAAAAATATGATTACAAAGTATAACAATCAGCCTTTAAACAAAGACAAAATGACAAGTTTAACTCTCTAAATTTAACATATGAGCGTATGTACAGACTTCTTGCACAAACTTTACATGCCCAGGTATCATTCTGCAGCTGTTCTAGTAAAATGTTTCAGTTACTGCAGTAGAAGATATGAGATTTTTCACATATAAAAAATGTAGGATAGTTCTGTTACATTGTTAGCCTTTATCTAATCTTTATGAATTCATTAATAACTTTTTAATATATATTTATCTAACACAATCTAAAGCTATTTGATAATCAATATAGAAATAAGAGGCATAAACTTTGCATGTATAATTATGCTAAATCATACAAACTGTAGGAGATATTATCACTGTAGCTCAGGTTGCTAGAAGTAAAGTAGTAAAAGTAATATAAAAGTAACAAAAGTAAAGGCTTATTTTCTTTTCTATAATGGCCTGATGCATACCCATTATATATGAAAATGAGGCATGCTTACAAGCAATACTGTACAATATGTACAAGCCTAAGTTAGAAAATAGTTGATATACATTGATCTATTTTTGTCTCTTCTCACATGCTAAGTAGTCTTTAGACATTTTTGTCTTCCCTAGAACATTTGTTACAGTCATTAATCATTAAGAATCAGATTCTTGCTCCTCTCATTGTTTATATTTAAAGTTTCCATGCATGCACAATTTGAACTTCAGAGAATGAATTTATTTTCTTGCTTACACTGATAACTTCATGCTTGTTCACTGCACTGCAACGTGCATCATTCACAGAGCAGATAACCTGAGAGTTTTATAACCACTGTCATGCCAATAGTGTTTCTGGATGAAAATACAGGAAACAACTAGGGAAGCAAATTTCTCCCATCCTCCTTGAAGCAGAGGAAAATAACAGGTACAAGATATTGAGGCAGAGTTACTTGGAAGACATACAACCACCCATTCACCCAAGCAGTCATTACTTAGCTATGTGAATACCTCTGGTACTAATGTCATTGCCTCAGAAAGAAAAGCAGAGTAGCATGTGTGTATAAATAACCTGGATATAAAATGCTAAGGATACTTTTATTTTAATTAGAAATATGCAAGCAGGGTAATGGAGTCCATAGAACATATGATTTCCCTGTTCACTTCATATATTCTCTGGTTCAGAAGAGTAAACAAAAAGCTATGGAGATAGAAAGATGTGAAAGAGTCTTCAAGAAGTGAATTTATAATTATCTTGTTTACCCTACAGGGAATATATTTAAAAGAAACACAAATCAGAGTTTGGAGTTTTCTTATTAGCTGTTTAAAAAGTATCTTTTTAGTTGTTGTTGATGTTTCTATGGTATCTAATGGTATTTGCTTCTATAGGGTAAAATTTTATGTCACGAAATACCGAATTAGATAAATACAAAACCAGAGAATCCAACAAATGCACACATGAGTCATAAGGAATGATTGACACAGAAAAAAAAAGAGCACAATTTGAAACAGGAAAATACTAGACTAAATGGGAGACAGACAACCTATTTACCTGTGGATAGTTAAAGAGAAAAACAAAAATATTTTTTTCATTTTGTGCTGCTTGTAGATTTCCCTGAACTAGATGTTTGCTATAGCATTATTTTCATGTATTTTGATAGAAAAAAATAAAAAGAAAGGAAGAAAACTAACAGAAATCCCTCTATATGTAATCAACATGATTGTATAAAGACAAATGGAGATAAACTCATTTCAGATAAGAATTTTTCAGAAATAGTGCAAGAAAAACAGAGTTAAACCAAATGAAGGTAAAAACATAATATGGTGTTCATAAGTTTCCTGGGAAATAATTATGCTTGCATGCTGCAGTAACTCAAACTAGTTAAAATGCAATATAAAAAATGTCAATGAAACCTCATTCAGGTTTAAACTTATTTGCCAATCTTTGCTACTGTTTATAAAATATTTCTGCATTGTCTTTTCCTTCCCCCGCCCCAAAACATAATATTTGAGTTGATGTTCTGTGGTAATTTCTAAAGGGAGAAAGACAGGGTTAACTCAGCTTTGTTTAGGAAACAGAAGAGGCTGAATTCTGTGGGAGGAGATGCTTCTGTTCTTTGACTGTTTCAAAATATACCTCCTCTCATCTTGCTCCAATTCTTGAAATAGTATCTTTATGAGTCATCATTCATCCTTTCTACCTTTCTTTGTCTATTGAACTACCAAGGACCATGGATATCCACTTGAAATTCAGAGCCAAATGTTATTTCTATGTTATCATAACATTACACATCTTTTACGTATGAATTACAGTGGTGTTCTGATTTCACCGGTGAAGCTGAAAAAATAGCTGTTAATGCTAATACAACTGTAAAACAGTAGATCAATAAGCAGACAATATCTGTAAAGTTGCCAAAGTTCTTGGAATGTTCAGTTCAGAAATTAAAATTTTAAAAAATTAGCTTCTGTAACTAGGTCTGTGGATTTGTTTTCTACCTTAATCCCATGTAAGATGCTCCCTGATAAAAAGGCTATTAATATAAAATACTCTAGCTCTACCTTTGCGAAAGTACCACATCTGGCATCGAGAATGAAGGAACAGTAGTATAAGGCTTATCCTGATTAAAGCAATCCTAAACAGACTGCTATGAATTATCATTCATGATCTTCTGGGATCATTCATGATCTTCTTTAGTAGAACTAAAATTGCCACACTTCTGGACTTTGTACCACCTTTGATCTTGATTCTTGGAGCTATAGCACTTCATGATTCTTCTCAAAGCACTGAAGTATGATATTCATTTAGTTAGTTATAAGAATGCATTCCTCTGCTTCCACTACCTAGTTTTAGACAAAATATGGTAATAATTTGGAAGGAGAAACCACCCACCCCTGCCTACACTTCTCCACAAAGAACAAGTGGGGAATTCACTTGGATGTGGAACAATCTCTTAATAGTGGTTGTAGAAATTTATTATAATCTTGAATGCTTTACATGAACTGTAGATTTAAGAGATAAACATGAGGACAGAATATGAATGACTTATGATCAGCACTTGAGGGTGGTGTCACTCTTAATGTTGTCTTCAGGATCAGAATAGAGAAGCATGGAAACTTCACTCAGCTAATTTGCTCTCTTACCTTCCTGTTGCCATATACAAAAAAAGAATTAATGTTTTGATTTTGAAAAGTGCTAAAATTCACTCACAGGTGTTTGTAGAGTGCCTCTCTCCTTACAGAAAATTATGGTCTGTCATATATGATCCAGCATTGTTACAGGGGGTTCAGATAACAACATTACCTCTCATGGCAGACAACTTTTGAAATTAACATTTTTAAGCTTTGTGTAATTTTACAGATATTTAATATAGATTATTTCTTTATCTCAGCCCAGATGGAAACATCATTCAACAGACACAGGGAAAATGCTGTCTTTTGACCCTTGAAAAAAAAAAAAACAAAAAACACAAAAATCATTTTGGTAAGAAAAAATTTTCCCTGTCTGGAAAGGGTCTTGAAAGCTGTCAAGGATATTGAATTGAGCTGTTGGATGGAGAGGTGTTTTTGGGTTTTTATATTTGTCTTCCACCCAAAAAAATCGCTTAAATCTATGATTAGGTACTAAAGAAACCCGAAAGTTTTCATGTGATTCACAAAGACTTTACTTTTAGAGTGTAGCATTTAACTTTGTGATGTGAATATGGTTTACTCTGCATATGTTCCATCCAGGGGTTTTTAGGTTGGAGGAAAACTTTTTATTTGGATGTTTATGTCTGCTTTGCTCCCACAGGAGATACGAGAATCCAGAAAGGCAAATAACTGATGAGTCCTTGGAAAGTGCTTAGCAAGAGCAAATAGTGAGCTGAAAATCTCAGAGACAAAGAAACTCTGGAAGCACAGTGTAGCACTGAGTGAAAGTGAGAACAGGATTGAGATGAGAGAGATGGGGAGCTGAGCTGGAGATAGTAACTCATGCAAAAGACTGGAGGTGACAGAAGAAGTTGTGTGATTGCTACCTTGCATCCCTAGCGACTGAAGAATAGAATCTCTTAGTGAGCACCCTGTCAAATTGTTCTTATCCCCCTTATGCAGGAAAGTCTTAATGACTTCCAAATTTGGAAGAAAACAAATATCATTGCTATTGGTAGGGAGAGAAATTGTATGTTTTGAGCTCTACATTTATTCATTTGCATATATATCCAGTACCTTCCCCACCCAGATGCTCAAAGTTTCATTTTTCATTTCTAAGGCCAAACTCAAGCTGTGGTTAAAGATCCTGAATTTTATTGATTAACTGTGGAAAAAAAGTTAGCTATTGCTCATATTAGACTTCAATTTTCATTATCATAGAAGGGCTAGACATATAAATGCCATTTCCACCTATGAAGTATATAAGAAGTAAATACTGTAAAATCAACATATGACATTCACTGATGCTCAAATGAGACTTTCAAGAGCTTAATAAATGTCACACTAACTGAATTGTAGATCACAGATTCATTTTCTCTTGAATTGCGTGCACTTGATTATAGGAATGCACACTTTACTTTGCATGAGGTGAATTGATGAGGTACTAATGTAGAAGGAAATTCCAGTTACAACTAGGTGTATGAAAAACAGGATATGAGTTGTACTAGACCATCTCAAATGCTCCCTTCTAAACTCAACTACTTTATGATCCTGTAACACCAAAAAAATCTAAAAATCCCTTGCATGTATATTTGTATAAGAACATGTATATATGCATAGAATACATCTCTGCTGCTTAGTCAATTGATTATAATAAGATACAAGACTAGTTCTTTCCTGATTTTTGAATGAATAACTTAGCTTTCTAACATTTGTGGGAAAGGAGATTGAACCATGGGTTAAGTAGGACAGACTGCTCAGTTTTCAGATGTATATATGTATATCCATCCTCTGCCATGAGTAAAGATGTATACTGCATTTGATGTTCCCCTGATTTAATTTGTCAGAACTATTGACTTTTTCCCCTTCCTTATTTCTTATTCCCAGCAGAATTTGTGTGTTGTGGACAGTACCTGCAGCCTGCTATGTCATTATGACTAAACACTAGCTTTGTGCAATTATTTCATGGTTTATTTTCTCCTTGGTTCTCATATTTTCATAGACTAGTTTCAGCACTAATTTAGTGACAGTGGTCACACCCATTGTTAGTGATCACCAGAAGGCATGCTTCTCTATATCCAGCCCAGTTTATCCCTTTGGTTATATTAGTAAATTATTCCAAAAATCACGTAAGGTGTCCATACACAAAGAGTTTGAAAATTTTGTGATTTTCTCAATACTGAATTACTGCATGCTTCAGAACTTAAAATCTTTGTTCTACATTCATACTGTAGCCTTTCAGACTGGATTGAGTATCTATGCTCTGAGGTACAAAGCCTCAAATGGACTTCTTAGGAGCTCAATGACCATATTGTGCTTAGTTGAAAACATTATGTGATTTTGATGACCAAATATTGAGGAAGAAGTTGGATATTTGTATCAATCACTGTGAACTTTGTTCATATGAAATAAAACTAAATGAGCTATCTTTCTGTTCATATTTGATCTGAAATAGGCCAGGTCTTGTGTTGTTAAGTGGTATTATACACTCTTTTCTCATTTGGATTTTTCTGGGGGTATTGCCTATTGGTTTTATCACTAGAGTAGAACTGAAGTAAGGTTTCTCCTCCCCCCTCCCCTCCCCTTTTTGGTACATTAATAATAAGCAAATAATATTGTTACATATTATTTTTAGTATATGTGGCACTTAGAATTATATATTAGAATCTCAAATACTAATCAAAAGATAAGCTCTGTAAAACAAATTAAAATGAAAATTTTATAAGGTGTGGAGCACAGCAAATTCTTACCACAGACTTCTCAGAAAAATTTCTTTCAAATGTCTCTCCACAGATTGGGGATTCACTCTTTGCTTCAATTTACATTCTTAAACCTATAAATGTTTTATGATCTCCCTCTATGAGCACTCACAGGCACTCACAGCCAGAAGGAGGTAATGCACAATTGATCTGTGTAATAAAACTGCTGAGCCAAGCAGACACCTCAGAATTACACTGATTGTGCTTTGGCAATTCAGCTGTCCTTCATGGAAATATTATTTGCAAAAAATCTATCTGCTAAGTATGAATTTTCAACACACTATTATAACTTCTGTGTTTTTCAGTGCCTTGCACCTGAGATATCAAGATGGGAAAATTCTATAATGATGTTGTTCAGTTTCAAATTAGGTTCAAAACAACACCATTACCAAGTATTGAGTTCAATATAATGTCATGGTGACATTTCAAATTTTTGTAAACTCTTCCACTTCCAAGCACCAGATGAGCATTAATGAGACAAAGATGTATAGTAGCTAAAAACTACTCAAAGTTAAGCCTGATTATGTTGGTTTTGAACTTGACCTCATTTCTTTAAATAGAAAATGAACCAGATTAGCTTTACAGCATATCTTGTTTAAGATTAAAAAAAAAATAAAATAATAAAAAAAAAAAATCCTGGAGTTAGCACTAGTAAACCCATGATTCTTCATGTATCCAATTTTTATATCTTATAAATGTTGAATATTAAGGAACTTACACAATAAATTGCATTTTGTGCCCCATAAGATTTTTCTAAACATTTTCCAAATACTGATGTTAGATACAATATTCATATATGAAAAGTATATAAAAATAAGGAATTTTGTGTATAAAGTCACACAACTATACCTCTAATGCTATGTGTGATATTTTTATGTAGCCTTTAGGAGTAACTTTAACCAAAAAACCCAAAACCCTGTAATACAAAATTAAAATTTGTTAAAGTAATGAATTCTACTCTTTGAGTGTAACAGCAATGTCTGTGCACTGAGAACTTAAAAAAATTCTAAGGTCTGCCTTTAAGAATCTAAATTCAGGGGGGTTTAATTTTTTTAATTATTTTTTTTAAACATTGATATCCTGATAAAAATTATTTTCTAAAAAAAAAAAAGGCTGGGGTCAGGCTTTGTGCAGCATGCTGTGCTATCTTATGAATCTTCTGTCAGTCACATAAATCTTCATGTAGGAGAATCAGAATGCTGACAAAACCAGAGACTGCAGAAAAAGTCTTAGTCTTAGACACTGAAGATTTATGATCTTGTCAATTATGAAGATTTCACTATAGTGTCAAATCAGAATTTTATAAAAAGATTAGCTACACTGTGGCTAGAATTCCAAAACTTGAAAGGCAGCAATATTAATTAAATTCTAAACTTTATTTTTACAGAATAGAGTCTTTGTGAAAAACAGTCCTAAAAAGTTATGTTGCTGTTTATTTTTATGGAAACTTTTGAAAGGTGTGCTGAAGACGTTAAGGAAATGTGAGATGTCTTCATATTATTGTTTTTCCAAGCAAGGTTTTAATTTAGTACAGTCTGTATGCAGAGGTCATAGACCTCAACTGCTCAAAATTGCCATTCTTGCTTTTATTATTCAATTGGTCATCTCTTTGTCCTTTAACCTGTGCAGAGCAAACACTGGACCAAAACGAAATAATTTAGTCAGGCAACAAAGCCAAGTCAGAGGATGAACAAGCAAAATGTTAAGTACATAGATGTAGTAGTATCAGGACAGGGTAGAGAGGAAAAAATGAGGTACAAGGTGTTAACCTTACCACATGAGTCAGCCATGAATGGGTCAGTTTTCATGTTTATTTTGGTGTTTGTTCATGTTATCCACTGTAATACTGTGTATCACTAACCAGTAGATTCAAGACAGAGTTTTAGTCTTTAGCTTTTGATATTTCTGCATTTAAAATGAAGCAGTAAGTTTCTTAAGGTAGGGCACTGATTATTAGCTGGGAAGACGAGAAGGATCTATAAACAAAAGTTCAAAACAAAAAGCTCTGTAGTGGCCTTGGATGAAAAAGAAAACCAAGTGCATTGTATTCCTGATTCTTCTACATAAAACGTATGAACTTTTAAGATCTCACTTGAGTTCCACTATATTCCTCAGACAGTCACACAGATATATTACTTTGTCCAAACTGGTTTTGGAAGATGGTCACCACTAAGCTGTTTACATGCAAGATTTCATGGGAAAACCACTGGCTATTTCTCTCATTAATCTACTTTCAGATAGTACTTAGGACTCAAAGGAGCTTTTGAAAAACTGATTTATCTGCAAAGACTATCTGTTTCTCATGCTTTTGATGTTTTGTTTTTTTTTTTTTTTTTGTGGATAAATTAAGGCTTTTTTCCATGAAAACTCTTTGACCACTTTTACATGAAGTTTATGTATATGGTTTGCTTTTCACTGATTTCTTAGTTCTTGGCCATGGCCATTTTAAGACCCAGCAGAAGCTGAGAAGGCATTTCTGTAAAGAATGCACTACTTTGTCATGCAGTAGTTTGAAGAGAACAGTAATTTTCTTGCTAGAACAGCTTCTGATTTCAGAGAATAAGATTATTGGTAATGTATAAGCTGTGAAACATCAAAGCTAAGGGTTTGAATGATTTATTTTTGTACATCTTTGCATATTGGTGCTCTTGTGCAGCCTTCAAGCAGTCTGTCAACAATAGGAAAAACTAAAGGGTACCTGGTAGTGGGAAATATCTATAGAGTTCCAATGAAAATTTGAGGAATGTTACAAGTTTGGGGGTAAAATTCAGTACCAAACCACATACTATTAATTTTTAAGGTGGTAATTCTATAGTTTTCAATCAAAGAAGCTTGTTTTTTCTCCTCTGTGAAAAAACCATAATGTTCCTTTTCATTAATGATAGATTCAAGGCAAGAAGTTAAGTATCTCAGGTTAACTTACCACTTAATTTCAAAGTCTTTTTTTTCCTCCATCCTGTTTATACAACTTGTATGAGACAAAAGTGCCTTTTTAACTTTGTGCATTATATGATAAACATATTTCAGAAGACAAGAAATCTTTTGATGTGTAAGTATTGTCTAAATTAAGCACCCAAATTAGATACATAAAACTAGTGAGAATACATTTATTATTTGTCTAAAGCAAATTAATTTTGTTTCATAAATGTTCAAATGTAAACACTCCAATCCATTAAAATTTTAGGGAGCCTGTTTTTTACCTGTTTGTAGACCAGGGTATTTTAATATAAAAATATGAATAAATATTCAATATTTTATTTTTATTTTCTGAAATAATCTGGAGAATTAAACTCCCTCTGGGACTTTCCATTGTATTTACAGTTTAGAAGTTCTGATGCTACTTTATTTAAAAAATCTTTGTCCCAATGTGTTATAGGTTCAAAATTCAGTTGGAATTCCTTCCAAAAAGCTTGGAACCAACGCCTTAGTGTCAGTAAAGACGGTTAACAAAGGGCACAATGAATATGCATATCCTGATGTTAACTGCGTTAGCCAGAGCCTTTGTTCTGATCTCTCCCCCGGCCAGAGGGGGAGGGAAGACGGGCTCGGGTGGGGGAAGGGGTAAACATTTCTGTGCTTTCTGAACAGGTCGGCAGTTCACTGGCTTGGCGCGGAGGAGAGAGGACGACAACACACCAAGTCCGACATCGCTGAGGGACCAGGATTGTGTCATTTTTTCTCTGACTTCACTGATCACCTGTGGAGACCCATGGGCACCTCAGAGACTGTTGTGAGGAAGAGAGCACGCCTGTTTTCTACACTGCAGAGACTGGGTTTCTGCTGCTTTTGTCATCGACCCCACGGGAGCTCACCCAGCAACTGCTCCTGCCATTCCCCTGAGAGAGAGCCCAGCTGGCCAGGCACGGCATTGCCACCTGCTGTCTGTAAATATAACTGCACCTCCCCATTTTTGGGGGTGGCCAAAAGACCTTTTAATTGTTTGCTTTGTCATTTAAAAGGTTTATTACAAACTGTTGTTGTTTGGTTCTTTCTGGATATATATATATCTGTGTATTGTGGTTAAGAACTGTTATCCTTTTCATATATATATATTTCTAATTAAAGTTCTGTTTTCTAAATTTAAAGGAGAGGGATTATTTCTTGGTCAACATAGATATCTTAGTTCTCCCCTTGAACTAAGACACAGTGTCAACTAGAATGCTTTAAACAGATTAATCTAGTACATTTTCCTACACAAATGATGATAACTAAGTGTTATGAAATGACTGTAATAAACTATATAGAAAATCAAATAGTGAATTATTTTAAGGATGAAATAAATATCTTTAACATACCATTCTTGAAAATAATGGTCAAGTTGACCTGTAATAAATTTTATCGATATCCTTTGTTGTGTAGAATGTGTTTGTCATGTCAAAGTGAAGTGTTAGGGGCCATCTGTGTAATCACTGTCAAGAGGTGTAAGAAATCATTTTAACCCTATTTAGAGTTGTATTAAATAGATTTCTTGTTAGGTATTTTTTTTTTTTTTAAATTCTTTGCTCTTGATGGCTTCTTTATGACAAGCTGTTAATTTTCTTGAGTTCTTTGTGTTTTAAAACACAATTAATGGAGCATAGAGAATTTCTAGTAAGTCCTCATAGTTTATTTCATGCTTTCTGGCAATGAAACTTCTAATTTTTTTCCTTATGACTGAAAGAATGAAGATTTTTAATTATGTTTGTATACTTAGTAATGGTAAAATCACGATAGAACAGTTGAAGGATGACCAGCTGGTGGAGTGTTGGTTGGAGCAATTATTTGTGCTTCGTTACGAAGTAGACAAATACCCCTCTGTAAAGACAGTCCTTTCCCTGCATGTATTTTTATATTAGGTACTGTAACCCAATTTCCATGGAAAACTCTATGGTTGTCTGGGACAGACAGGCAGGTAACAAGATTCTGAAACACTAGAATTTGAGACAACATTTTACTGTTTTTTTTTTTTTTATTATTTTTTTTTATTTTTTTTATTTTTTATTTTTTTTGTTGTTGTTTGTTTGTTTGTGGTTTTTTTTGGTTTTGTTTTTTTTTTTAAAGTTTTTTCTTTTTAAGTATTTGTGTTTGGTTTTTTGTTGTTGTTGTTGTTGCTTTTTTTTTATATTTTTTAGATTTTTTTTTCCTCTTCTCCTCTACTGCCACTTTACTACAACAGTTGAGTAACACATAAAAGTAAAGAGCTTTCATGGAAGGCCAAAACAATGTCCTTGAACAGCATAATTCATAACTCTTTAGTGCTCTGAGGATGTCACTGGATAAAACAGACTAAAAAAATATTTGTTTCTCATAGAGCAGCTACAGCTGTGCTGAAAAACAGAATGCCTCAGAAAATTCAAATCAGATCTCTGATTCAAAGGAAGCTGTTGCTGTCCATCTGTGTTGAAATAACTGAAGGGGTGGTGAACCTAAGCAGTGGTCTGGTGTCTGAGTGGGATGGAATTATTTTTACTCTCAGCATCCTGTGTGGTGTTTTTTTTAAGAACACAAAGCTAGCACATCAGTGTCTTGGCTATTGATGAGCAGTGTTTGCATAGCATTGAGGATTCATCTTTTTTCCACTCTTCCCCACACCAAGTGTGTAGCTGTTCGGGGATTGGTTGAACATTGGTCTGCTGGTGGAAGGTGGTGAATATTCGCCTTTGCATCACCTTTTCTTCTTTTGTTCACTCTTATTTAACTGTTTTTAGCTCTGCCAGTGGGTTTTCTCACTGGTGTTCCTTGTGCTATTTCCCCAGTCCCACTGGGGTGGAAAGTGAGCAGGTAGTTGTGGTGTGGCCTGTGTTGTCCAGGACCTACTCACCACAAACAATAAGGATCTCATTAACCTGCCTTGCAGCTGACCAGGATCATTCATGACTTAAGCATCTATGTCCTCCTTCTCCTAATCCCTCATGTTTCATTCTCACACTTCTGCTAGTTCTGTGCCTTTGTTTAGAGGCAGTATGAGAAAATTAGTCAGAGACCACTCCCCATTTAAAACCACGATGTCCAAACTCTGTCTGTGGTTATATTTGTGTTGATCTGAAATAATGTTATTGACTCTCATTTATGATTTTGTTAACTGAGGCATGTGAAGGTTTGGGGAGCTGGTGAAGGAAATCACATTTAAAGAGAAGTCACTGGGCCCAGGCACACTGGCAGTATCAAGACACATGTTTCTTAATAGCAGGGTCTGCCTTTCACTTAACAAATTTCACTTGAAAGAAGAAATGTTTGTAGAAATATATGTCTGACTGTGCCTGAAGAATGAGCTGTCTTCTGGGTTATTTTTTATTGTACTTTGTGGAAAGTTCAGTGCTCTTAAGGCAGTTTAGGACGCCAGTTTCTTAAGACACTGAGAATCCTTTGATTCTTCCTCTATCCTATCGCTTTGCCTACATGCTCTGTCTTTCTCCAGTGTTTGGATCAGAGTATAGGCAAAAATAGCACCTCACGTATTGATGTAACGTAAACCAACCTCAGCTTTCCTCAGACTTATCCCAGCACTGAGGAAGGAGTTCCAGTCTTCTTATACTGCTCTGCAGGGGTGGTTTTGACTTGTGGTGTATGATTCTGCATGGTGATGCATGTCTGGTTTAATCTGGATGAGCTTCAGCACACAAAATTGGAAAAAGATGATGGGCATGATCCTCATGAAAATTGTCAGCAGAGTTCCTTCAAATAATGCCTGGATTCACTGCCAAGGCTGATTTCAAATGATTGGAGATACAGAAAGGACATTGGGAGAATAACAGTAAAAAGTAGAAGAACAGTCCATAGCTAGAACTTTTGCAGTTTACATGCTGTTTTGCAAAAACAAAATTTGTCATCACTGCTATATATAAGAAATAATGTCATGCTACACATAAGAGATAATGTCAGGACACCATTAAGAAGAGTGGAATATTTTAATATTTTTTTTTTCCTTTCGAAAGACCATTCACTACATTATTAGGTTATCTGTGCATGTGTCTTTTGACATCAAGAATTGACTATACCAGCCTGTACCTTCTATTTGCTAACTAAAATCTCTGTGAGATTATCTCTGTGGCATTTTAGTTTACTTGAGAAAACCACATGTAAAGTACTGAAGTATCTAAAATACTTATCAAAAGTAGTGTGTTTGAGTTGCATTGTAGTTTACTGGTTTCTTACTAAATTGTAGTGACAATTAATTTTTTTTAGCTTTTACTGTGATGATCAAAAATAGATCAGAGTTCTGGACAACATATTCTTTCCTCCAAACATCCCATGCACCTCCTACTTCCTTGTCAGTGTTATAATACAAAAAGCAGAAAAAACCTGAACAGAACAAACATCAACACTGTAGCCAAAACTTTCAAATAAATCAGTTCCTGTCTCTGCCCCTTAGGTGGAGTTGTATTCACAGACAGCGGGAGGTGATGCTGCACCTCGGGATGCAGTGGTCACGGCAACTCACCCATGGGCTCTGATGAGGCAAAGACTGCAACCAGGGAGAGAGAGGTGCTGGCTCTGAAAACTCGTGTTGGCCTGGCAGCCACAGGGGATGGGCTAAAACCTATCCCATGGGCAGCGTAAGGGTCTTCTCACTGTCCTTTGTCTCAAAATGGTCAAGGAGGGGTTACCAACTCCTTTGTGGATGGCATCGGGCCCTCAAGGAGTCTGTAGAGAATCTACAGAAGAACAGCACACGGTGCCTAGAGTTGGGGGCTTAGCCAAGGGAGATCCCTCTAAGTGCTTCCACCAGCCCAGCAAACGGTGGCCGGCACACAAAGCAGCCGGAAAAGAGAAGTGTGGCAAAAAATGGGAAATCTCTCTCCCCCTCACCTCTCCCCAGTCCTCTCCCCAGCCATCACATTGGAATGCAAAGCTATCAGCCATCCCTTTGTTTATGCTTTAGACAGCTAACTGGCTTTGGGAGCAGGTGGTGGCGGGGCTGGGCTTCAACAAGCCATCTGTCCTGTCCTCCAACTACTAAACCACGTTGTTTGTAAGGGACTGAAAAAAATTCCATGAAAGATTTTGAAACTATAATACCTATGTTCACACAGTCCTATACCAGCCACTCCAAAGAAAATTAACTCTGTCCCAGCTAAAACCATCACATTCCACCCGTTATGTCATACCATCACGCCCAGGTTCCACACTATTCCCTACCACTTCATTAACCACCATCTCTCTTCACAGCCATTGAAATAAAACATGGAATTGATTCCCCTAGTCTATGGACCACCCCTACAAAATGCCCACAAAATGTCCATTGAATTCATTTAGTCCATGACTTTGGGCTCCATGTGTTCTGATGGTCACTCGGGATAGGAGAGGTGGTGTGCTGCTTGGAGTTCCTGGGCACCAAAGCCAGCTCAGGTCAGGTCACCATTGGCAGCTGCTTGTTGTAAGGCATCTTTCTCCACTGGTTCAGGGAGTTCTAGATGTAGTAATTCCTGTAACATAAATCAGATCATGGCTTATAATAATTTAATGGCACATGCATTACAATCTCCACCCCAGGTTCTTTTAGACCAGGTTATCTGGTTTAACATTGCGATGAATTCTTTCCCTTGTTACAGCCAGGGTTCCTGCTGTAGTCCATCATTAGTATAGTTCACATCATAGTGCTCCAGGGGACACCTTGCCTCTTTGTGGTCTTCACCACAGGCTGCAAGGGAATCTTTGCTTACAGTGCTCCAGCATGGGGTATCACCCACAGGAGGCAGTTCACCTTGAACTTCTTCAGTGTGAGTGCTCCTTGCAGACTGTAGATCTTCACGAACTGCTGCAGTGTGGGTCCTTGTGAGGTCACAAGTCCTGCTGGCAAACCTGTAATAGCATGGTTTTTTTATGGTGTCTCATTCTCATTCAGGCATCCGCTGGTCGAGCCCTCCATGGGTTGCAGGTGTATCCCTGCTCCATCATGGACTCACTCACAGGTCACAGCCCCTTTGACTCAAGTTCACACTGGAGTCCAACACAGCCGCACAGACACAGCAGCAATGCTCTGTCCCTCTGCCAGCCCAGGCGCATCGCCAGGCTGTTATCAGAACATTCCCAGGCACAATACGGTAGGTGATAAGCAGCACAACACTACAGCAAGCAGCAAAAGCAAAAAGTGGCCACTAACAAGATCTAGACTTTAATACACAGTCAGAAAAGCTAGTCTTATGGCAAGCACATTACTAGGTAATGGCATGAACAGTTATAACTCAGTCTAGCATATCCCAGTCAAAGACGTCATCACCTTGAACACTTAGAGCCTCACACTGCATGCCAGTAAAGGATTGCCATGATTTAACCCCAGCCAGCAGCCAAGCCCTACCCAGCTGCTCAATCACTTCCCCACCAGCGGAATTGTGGAGAGAACTGGAAGGGCAAAAGCTTGAAACCTCGAAGTTTGAGCTGAAGGCAGTTTAATAGGAACACCAAAAGCTGTACATATAAGAAAAGAAAAGCAGAAAAGGCCTTGGTTCCATGCAAGCACTGCTCAGCAATAACAAAAACTTGTCTATATTATCAGCTATATTATCAATTCAGCACAAGTCCAAAACACAGCCTGATACTTGCCACTGAAGAAAATTAACCCTGCTAGCCAAAACTAGAACATATCTGAAGAAAGCTTCTAGTCAATGCAAGTAAAGGAGCACAGGCAAACTTTTTAAATAGGCAACTATCAGGAGTTATGATTCTGAAAGACAGGAGCAGTATACATATGTCAAAAACATGTAAGAGATGTCTGTTGGTGCATTTGTTTTCTTGTTGCATTTGGGTGTATGTAAAGTATATATTGTATAAATGTATGCTTTTAACTGTGAATTGTATTGTTTCTTTTTGGAGAAATGTATAATGACTATTACTATTCTAATCAGCTACTGAAAGAGTAGATACCAGCCATTCTTTATACAACCATCACCTACTCAGCACTGAGCTATTTGAATTTGAATCAAGAACAGAAGTCATACCCATAGTGTAATTATGGCTATTTGATTGATGATCCTGACATTTTTTAAATTTTATACATTGTAGAAGATAGAAAAAATACTTTTAAGATTTGTCCTCTACAAAATTAAATAATTAAAAATTTATCTGACTGAAAATCACAAAACTGCACAGAGGAATTTTGAGTTACCATTTCACTTAGTGAAGGGCAGTAGTTCTCCCTGACCTGTTCCCCTCCCATACTGAGAAACTAGAGTTAATATTTTGATAATGCTTTGAGATGAAAAGCTAAATCTTGCCAAGAAAGTCCAACATAGTTGCTTGGGGAACAGGCTCAAAAGCTGGGCAACATTTGCAGAAAAACATGTTAATATTTACATGGGTAACAAAAATGGCTTTGTCTCTTATTCAAACCTTTTCTATTTTTTAAAGAAACCATACATGTGACCAGTTGGCCACAGCTTGTATGGTTACTTTTTTTTTTTTTTCAGTTTGCAGGAATGCCTTTGACACAAAACATGACCTTAGCTGAAAGCCCACCATCTCAGGATCAGACTCAAGACAACACGCCCCCCTGAAATGGTTCTTTGCTACATTTTAAATATTACAGGTCCTTTCTTTCCTTTTCACTGATGTAGTGATTTCCCATATGGATTGCAACTGCAAGAGAAACAGAGAACAAGATGATTTTTCTCAGATTAATTGCTCATATTGACCCTGATGGATTAGAGAATTTTGAGCTCACTGAGTTGTTCTGTCTGAAAAGGTGGATGCAGAAACATAATTATTCTTTCCTGGTTTCTCTTAGTCACTTTCTTATTACTTTCTTGAAGGGAATTCTTACTGATTTGTTTGTGCTTTTACCCATGCAAACGCTGAGTAATGTGAATGAGACTCAGGGAACAAAAAAATAAAACAACAAAACCCCACTTCCCTAATAGGCCGGAAAGTACATTCCTACCTGGATATACATAGTTCTGTGTTCTGTAGTGGTGTAGATGGAAAAAAGTACAGAAGTGTTATGAGTAATAATGCCTAGAGGAAGAAAGATATTTTTTTAATTCATTGTAGCATTTCTTTCTAAAAACCTAAAGGCCCTAATTATTCCTTCCACTCACTGTATGTATATATATACACATGTAACTATATATGCTATATATATGTAACTATCTATGCTTGGAAAATGTCTTCCACTTTCAGCTTAGTATTTGCCAGCACCAGTGGAAGTTTTGATGAAATGTTCAGGAAGAAAAGTTAAATACTTACTTCTATAGCCCTTCTTAAAACTCATAGTGAAAATTCAGTAGTATTTCAGATAGTATTTTCCAATTCTTAAGTTTGATTCAGCCACCCATGGCTTGCTTTGTCATTAATATTATAGAGACTACACTTCCATAACTAAATAGCTGAATCATAGACACACAGTCACAGACTCACAGGATATGCTGAATTGGAAGGAACCCACAAGGGTCATCAAGTCCAACTCCTGGCCTGCACAGAACCATCCCCAAGAGTCACACCATGTGCCTGAGAGTGTTGTTCAAATGTTTCTTGAACTCTTGAACAGGCTTGGTGCTGTCACCATGGCCCTGGGGACCCTGTCCCAGCACCCAACCAGCATCTGGGTGGAGAACCTTTTTTTAATATCCAACCTAAACCTCCTCTGCCACAACTTCAGGCCATTCCCTCGGGTTCTGTCACTGGTCACCACTGAGAAGAGATCAGTGCCCACCTGTCCTCTTCCCCTCACAAGGAAGTTGTAACTGAAGTGAGATCTCCCCTCAGTCTCTTCTTCTCCAGGCTGAACAGACCAAGTGCCCTCAGCCACACCTCATGCAGCTTCCCCTCAAGGCCCTTCACCATCTTCATTGCCCTCCTTTGGACACTCTCTAATAGCTTAATATTAAATGTTTTGCATGATGCTTCTGTACAGGCAGAGCTAATTTTCAAGATACAGTGATTATATTGTCAAAATTAATTTAAAAATCATTAAAATTAATTTTAAATTTTAAAAATTAATTTAAAAAATTGCATATGTTATGATCATTTACTAACACATTGCTATTCTTACTGCAATCTATCCCTACTAAATTGCTAAAGAAAAGATCCAGTGAGGAGTAAATACAGCAGTTGAATGTCTGACATTTCTCCTGACAGAGAATCATAATATGATCTCTTTAAAAAGGAATGCTATCACCTCCAAAACTTTTCTTTTAAATAGAAATGTTGAGAAAGATTTGGGCATTTCATAATGAGCTGACCTTCATTATCTGCTATTGATCTGCTGTGGAAAAGTGAGTTTCCACTGACAAAAATTAAACAGTCCAGAAGATGAGGTAGTTTAACATAGACAAGATACAGAAAGTAGTGTGAAAAACCAGAAGTAATAAAACTGTCTAATTTAGTTTACTGCTTCTTAGTTCTTTATTGTAGAGGAGCTTCTTATTGTTATACCATTTGCTGTATTTTTTATTGGTTTTGCATCTTTTACTTTGGATGTGACTACTAAATCAGAAAATATAGTGGTTCACTCATCTCACAGTTACATTAGTATGCATATGTTCAGACAGATAAGAGGATCTCAACTAGAATAACTCATTTTTGTTCTGGACTTAATTTTCAGGGTACTTAATTTAAGATTGTAAAAGCCTTTTATAAATGTTAATTGTCTCTAATAACTATTCATACCACAGAAGAAGTTTCACAATAACACACATGGTTTTGGACACTATGCAGTAAGCTGATCTTTTGACAGTAGAGGTTAAAATCCAAGATTACTCAATATCAGATTTTGTATGAAATGTAGGAGCCATCTCCCATCTCTGTTTATAGCCCTGCAGCTGACTCAAACAAACTTGCAGTCACATCTAAATTTATAGACAGAAACACTCTCTCTCCTTCACCTTCACCTTCTGCTTTTGAAATTGCCCAGATAAGCAAATCTCAGAACCATAATTTAGAGGATTGCTGGTGGCCTCCATGTATACTGGCTGCAAATCAACCCAAATTTTTGAAAAAGGAATAGATAATTGGAATCTTGCTGATCTGTATATATTTAAGGATTTCAGAATCAAGTTGGAATATTCTGCTGTCTCTGTTAAGGGAGATATATTTCTGGTATCCCTGATACAGATTTCCAATTAATAGTGTTCTCCTTGCTATTTGATGTTCTCAGATAAGTGACTATAGAACTGTAAGAAAGCTTTCAATAATTCACAGCTGTGTTTCTAATGCAGGTGTGCTGATTCCTGGACAGATTGAAAAGAAATATGCAGGGAAATGCTATATAGGAATATAGCTATTCTCTCTCCTTCTTTGTCACTCTATAAGACAGGTTGTCTCACTTGCTTAACTAGTTTGATAAGGTTTCATTAATGTAAAAAAAAAAAAAAAAGTTTTTGTTTGTTTTTTTATTGTTTGTTTGTTTTTCTGTTTTCTTTGAAGATGATAGTAAATATTGGTGCTACTTCTTCACCTGCAGTCATACTTGTGACCTTATGTTTCTACTTATCTGCTGATACTGGCATATATGTAATGATAACACTGAGGAAAAGTGTTTCAGAAAGTGGTCTCTTGACTCTGGAAGATTTGAAAAGCTATTTAGATTTTACGGTGCAGGGCTGTTTCTGATTGAAATTAGTGCCAAACACTAAGTCAATCTTCACAGAAGGAAGCCAGTCATCTTTTTGTGTGTGAAAGGAAAATAAAACCCCAAAGCAGTAACTTTATCTTTATTTGTTTACTTTACACAGAAGGAGAATGCTCTTTATTAAAATACAACATAATTCAGGCTGCTTTGAGAAGTTTGATGGTAAGAGCATTCATACACCTGGTTTCTGTTGTCTAAAGAGTTGTGTCTACAGATACAACTATATATTCTTCATCCAAGTGACAGCAATAAAAATCTATGAAGACTGGTCAGTGTTTTGCTGCAGATATGCATTGTTGCATTTTTTTTCTTTTCCCCCTGAAATCTTTTCTGTCTTTGGTTTATTTGGACATAGAAACATAATAAGATGGCAAGATTTTGTCAAGTTCAAAAGCTATTTGGGGAAAAAATATTTTAGGAAAAAAACCCCTTGTTTACCATAACAAAGATTCCATCCCACTTGCAGCCTCTTTTCATGCCTGTGCATGCCTGTGAGTTGCTGTATTCATCATGCAAACTTTTTAAGCACTGGAAAAAGGAAAATGTATTTTTGATTATCTGCTGTTGTTACTTAAAACAATCAGCTTTTTTATTCAAGACCAAATGGTTTTCTTAAGAGGCAAAAAAGTCAGTCTATTTTAGAAATGTCCAGCCACAACTCTTATGCTCTGATCCTCCCACATCACAGTGTTTTCTCTGAGTTGATGTGAAATGTGAGAGTACAGGGCTGATACTTTTCACAAAAGTGGTATCTGAAAAGCCCACATGTTTTGCCTTCTGAGGTGGACAAGTGGCAGCAGGACTCTGCATGCACCAGTGCATTTATATCTCTGTGCATATATATGTTTTATTATGGAAGATTTTCCCTTCTCCCTGCAGCTCAAACAACTTTGATTTCAGACTTTTTCTGTTTCAAGTTTGATGGACAGGAATCTTTAGGAAAGCATTGGAATCTTATTTGGTGGGGGGGAGGATTTGAATCTTGTCCAGACTAGTGTTTCAATCCTTTTTCAGAATCTGATGGCTCTGAGACGAACTACTACTAGATAGGTGTCCCTGTAGCTAATCCCACTGTGATGGATGTACAGCCTTGGTTTATTGTAGGTTCTCAAGCTGAGAATGGTTGTGAGAAGGTCACAAGGAGAATATGGCATGATACAACTTGGGCAGTGTCAGTGTCTCTGTGCTATAAAATAAGAACAACCTCCAAAACTATTAGGGTTAACATAAAGCTAGAGTGATATAGAAACAGACTTAAATTGATGAGGTGCACATGCAGATTGATAAAGGGGTTTGATGCACCACTCTATAGAGATTTATCTAAATTCAATATTGTTAAACATTCCTAAAGATCAGATGAATTATACATAAAGTATATGGATTATTTGTCCCAGGCAAACAATGGTGACATTTCTGTCTGTCACTGGGCATGACAAGGTTAGCATGTTTTATTCAAAAGTTTTGAACAGTAAATGATTTGTATGAATTACTTTTTCATTGGACTGCTAGGGAAAGCAGAAAGTAACACAGCCATTCTATGATGCAGTCAGATTTTGCATTAAATAAGTAAGTATCAAAACATGATTATTTCTAATATCTTTAAAATTCATGCTGAAGTTCTCCTGTCATTTGGAGATGAAAAAAAAATAAATATTTAGAAACTGTGAAGGAAAAGGAAACAAACCAGTAGCCTTCTTTCCAATAGAAATTGTACGATAAATAGTAAGGTAAAACAATAGGATGCTTTGATAACAGATTGCATGGTTTTATGTAAATTAAAATCATTTTCTGCTGGAAATGAAAATCGAAATACGCAATGTGAAAAGAATTATTTGTATTATAAGAAATTTAAAAATAAGATTAAAAAAATCCTCCACTCTTGATCATACCTTGGGGCCTAATGAAGTACAGGAGTTTGGGGTTCAAATTCTGCTCTCTGAATTCAGAAGTCTGTTCAATTTCTCATACAGTCTTTAGATCATCTTTCCTTAATATCACCTGTTGAATCTTTTCCAGCTGGCAAATAAAATTAACCATTTGGTGAACAAGAGGACAATAAAACAGGAATAACTTCATATATGTGTGGTTGTGGAACTCTGCAGAGAACCGTGACAATCTGGTTCAATATCTACTCTGGATGGCAGAAGGGTTTCCCATATCGCAAATAAATACTTCACTATGTAACATTCTACACACTGAGATGAAAATAAAATCTGATATAACAAGTATCAGCTTTATCTGCTTCTAAGCTTGCTATCAAGTTCATTTCATTTCTAACAGTAGTCAAACAGGGCATGTGGGACTGCATGATAGCTATGTTGTTTTGTAATACCAGGCAGGATATTTTCTGGCCTCTACAGGGTATCTGAATGATCTTTATTGTTCTAACACTTTTATCACCATTTTTTTTGTTTCTGTAGGCTGTCATTAGGAATTACTGAAGTCTACAAACATCATGACATTCCAGCTACTGTTAACATTTTACAAGAAGTACACACTGCCCAGCAATAATAGAGATGACAACCTGCTGACAAAGTACTTGTCACTTTATAGGAGTCCAAAGAATAGAAAGAGATTGAAGTAATAATCCATATCATGTAATTCAGGATTTAGTTGTCTAATATCTTGTCTCTGTCAGTGGTCAGTTCCAGATTTATTAGCGGAGAGCACATAGAACTTTTCCTTCATTAACTTCAGATCTGGTTACTTATCTTACTGGACACACAAATTCTTTTTTGCATTCTTTTCTTTTGTTTGTTTGTTTTTTTGTTTGTTAATTTTTGTTACTTCAATTTACTTGCGGGAAGTTCAAATCTGAACTGCATCTTGTGTGAAAATGGTTATTTTTTATTAAAATATCTGAATATACTCTTCTTGACTTTGGAATTTTGAAACAGATGATCAACTGTATTCATGAACAAGAGTTACATGTGCACTTTGTCAATTTTTGCACTAAAAATAATTTCGTGCAGTATTCACGAAGGAGACCAGTTCAAGACTTCGGTAAATCACACACTCTTCATAGCATGTCTATTATAGGTCAGTGACAATGAATTTTTCACCTTTATTGCATTAGTTTTTTTCATAGTATTCTCTAAAGTTGAACACCTAAAAAGCAAGTAATACACATTCATGAAAGGTGGACTGAGAAGAAGAGGCCAGGAAATTGTAATGTAGAAAGGAATAGACAGGTGAATGTGAATGGAGGAATGAGGGAAGCCCATTGCCACAGCAGTTACCCTGTACCATGGACAATGTCAGAAACTACACTTGTCAGAAACTACACTTTAGATTTGCTGGCCACCATCAAATATTGATCTGCAGTGAACAGTAACTGTTATTCTCAAAACCATAATTAGTTTTCATCTTCCTTATTAATATGAGAATTATAAAATTAAATGATGTCTATAAAGTAGGGACCAGGACTCCTTCACCTTCTTCTCCACAAATTTTAGTTTCCTCTTCTTTAACCTTCAGTTATTAAAACGTTGCTGTGTTTCTTGTTATAATTTGGGATGTGTCTTAACTGAGAATTGAGTAACATCTCAGAATCACAGAATCAGTTTAGGTTGGAAAAGACCTCCGTGATCATCCACTTCAACATATGACCAAACACCACATTGTCAACTAGACCATGGAACCGAGTGTCATGCCCAATCTTTCTTTCAACCTCCAGGAATGGTGGCAGCACCACCACCTTCCTGGGCAGCCAATTCCAATAACCAATCACACTTTTTGTGAAGAATTTCTTCCTAGGGATAATGGATATTCTCATTATGAGTTGAATAGCATAAATAAAATAAGTAAGAATGGTTCTAAATTTTTTTGAATTACGAAGAATGAATTTGATATCAAGTATTATTTATTTAAACCGCCTGTGGTTCAAATTCACAGCTCATAAAATCAAAATTTAGTGGTTTACTAGCTGGTTGCTTTTCAGTTTATCATTCAACTGTCATGAGATTGTTTCCACTGTTTCAAACTTAATATCAGCTGTCTTCTATTGAAGAACTTATTTTGTTACATGTAATGCTTCAAGGTATTTTATTTCCCCTTTTTTGATCTAAAAGTGAGTGGTAAAAGCACAAAACCAGAAACGTTTTTTATACTTCTGCTGATTGCCATTTGTGGGTTTCAGTTACAGCTTTTCAGGAATCACAAATTGGAACTCTTTGGAAAAGTATTGTCATGTTTATTTTGAACATAAAATAATTCTATGCTTCACACTCTTGAAGTTTAACTTATTCTTTCATTTACTCCTGAAGTAAGCTAAATTTCAGTAATATTTATTTCAAAATTTATATTTGTCTTATTTTATGTCTCTATTTACCTGATTATGTGAGCTAATTTAACAAAATTTTGAGTTTTCAACTGCATGCAATATTAAATTGGCACAATTTTTAAAAAGGGTTAGGGACTTGTTATTTAACACTGACAGTTTGGTGCCTCTCCCCACTCAGTAACACAGTGTGTGTCTATGTTTTACTGTGTGCTTGTTCAGAAAGCTCTCAATATTTTAGTTTCTGTGGAAATAAAGCTGATAAATTCATCCCTGAATGAAAAAGTAGTAAGAAAAAAAATGTGTACTTTATCTGTGCAAATGTATTACATATTTGGATATTTGCCCACGGAATGGAGAATTTGCTATAAATTTCCCTCAAATCTCCTTGTAAACTTGCAGCTTAAGCTATAGCAAGATTCTCTATGCCTTAATTCTGAGAGTGGATTTACTGAGGTCCTTTTGTGTCTCAGACTAGCACATAACAAAATAATTTGTTTTTCAGAACAATAAGCTGTTTGCGTCATGTCCTATATAACTTGTCTAGCTGTTTTTATAATTTTTTATTTATGATAGAAAATGTATAGTGAACCCACCTGACCCTTAATTGAATGGATCAGGCTTCTTGTTATATTATGCACCCACAGCTAATAGCTCTAATTGATTAGAACCTCGTCAGGATTCAAAAGATTAAGTAATGCAAATTGTTTTACAGTTCCTTAATAGAGCCTGCTTAATGAGACAATCAGGAGATTTCAAGGATTACTCTCTCTCTGGAGATACACAAAAACAGGGACTATGGCTGACACCCAGTGCTACTGATATTGAGTCTTACACTCATGGAAAATAACCGCCATCTGCATCTGTAAATATTGCTGCTCTGTTCATTTATTAGTAAAAACTAAAAAATATACCAAATAAACAAACAAAACCCCAAACCCAACAAAACCCTCAAAATCAAAACAAAAACAACAGCAAAAAAAACCCAAAAAACAAAAACAACAAAACAAAAAAACCCACCAAAACCCATAAATAAACCAGCTTGAACAGCTTTCTCCCCCACACCTCTTGCTCTGCTAACTTTCTAGTTCTACTTCCATTTTCTGTCTGATTTTCCTGCACAGCTCCTGAGAACTAGAGAGAATGATACTATGTGCACTGGGAGAATTTTCAGCAGGTAGAAGCGTTCACAGAAAGGACCTGAAATTCATTTGAATATTTGCAGCCCACTCAACTACTTAAAAGGAATAACCATATATACAATTGTATGTACAACAGGATCAGCACAGTGCCATCTTGCAGGTGTGTCACTTCTAAGAATAACATCACACTGCCTGGCTGTTGTCTGTGCTGCATCACGTGTGTCAGAGGTTGATCTTCTGGGAGAGGCAGTCATGTTTGCTAACCAACGGAGAAGATAGCCAAAAGCCTTTGGTTATGAGAATTATGTTCTTCTGAAATTCTTATGCACATAATTAATCTCAGTTTATTTTGTGTATTACAGACCATGAAGAATTGCTATTTTTTTGGGGGCAACATTCACAACTTATTAAACAGTCAGAAAATAATATTGAAACCTTTCACTTAGACAATAGTTGTGAGGACAGGGTTTGTCTTTCACTGGGACCAGAACTAGAAGGAGTAAGGAACTAACAGAACCTCCATGCACTTGGGGCAGGAGTCAAGGAATGAAGGTTGAAAGATGATTCAGCTTGTGAACATATTTAATACAGATATTCCAGAGGGTTGCTTTTACGACACATCTTTTTCCCTCTCTTTATTCTCTTTGTGGATATTTGCCTTTCTACTTTTTTGATAAACAGCAGAGATGAATTTACACAGGCTCTGTAATGTCTGTGATTAATTTACTACCCACATAAATAATCATTTTCCATCTTCTGTGTGTACATTAAATTTTTCACTGTAATTTGCAAATTTTTATATTGATTTTTTTTAATTACAGTGGACAAGCTATTTATCCTTGGTGTAAAGTTGTTAAAGAAAACTGGATTCTGGTTTATGCGCAGTGTGAGCCTGTTGTTTCCCCTTCTGTCATGAGTTCAGCTAGATTAGATTAAAAGGGCCCCCTTATTCAGTGTTTATGCACCCTGATCACTGATTAAGTTAGTATGAGTATACAAGTCCAGACTGAAAATCAGGAGAGCTTAGTCCATGGTGACTTTAAAGTATACATAGAGTAAATCCTAATTATGTTTAGTCATAATGCCTTTTATTTGATACTGCTTTGTTATTTTCAACCTTTTTAGAATAAGATGTAATAACAGAATTTCTTTTAGCACCACCTTCTAGCTGAATGGTACATAAAGCAATTTACCTGATCAAATCCCAGTATTTGTCCATAGTAACCAGCCCTAGTTCATGCCATGGTATTGCATGGATTGTAGATCTTGTCGTGATCTAACACTTAATCATAAAGTGATTAAATTTAAACACTTCTGCTTTTCCTGTCTTTCTTGGATTCGTTAGAGACAAGACAATTTGCGGGTTTTGGTGTAAAACTACATTGTATGACTGTACTACATTGGTTTCACTGTTCATAAAACAGGTCTTTGGTAATTAAGTGAAATATCTATGAAATATCTATTAAATAAGTTCCTCTTAATTCAATGTTAAATGAAGAATAAAGACTAGTATCTATCCACCTATGTTAGTTTTCATTGGTGTTATGTGGACATTGTGTGTCTCAATTGTTGTTCTCAATTTCTAAAATTTTTATTCACATATACTTAGAACCATTCTCCAAAGGTATCACATGCTTGTCTAGCTAATGATAAGTATTATGTCACATAGAAATTACCTAAAAATATAATGCAACAAGTCTATGACTACATTTTGACAGTGTTACTTTTACTGACAGTAAATCAAAATCTTTTGAAGCCTATTCAGGGCTCTCCTTATTAAAGACAAAAAAATGCCTTCATATGTTTTCTGAGAAATCTCAATGTAGAAAAGAGTCTTATTTGGAAGAAAGGAATTGAGGCATAGAAGAGAAGAGTGTTTTCCAGAAAAATAAGACTAGTATGTCTATACACAAAGTGAAAGCAATAAAAGATTGTGCACTGCTTTCATGGGGGATTTTTCACTGGTTGTATAGGGGTATGGAAAGACCATGAAGGAAAGCAACTCAACTGCCCTCAGCGTGGAAGGAACTGAGGACTCAATAGACTTCTCACAGCCTCCAGCGATTATCGGCCTGAAAAATCTCCAGATTCCTTTTGCTGAAAAAACAGTGTATCCAAGCTGCCTGAAATATCATTAACCAAGATCATAGAAGAAAAATTTTCTAAAGCATCTTTGCACTATGACTTCTGATTCTTTGCAGAACTTCATTTGCAGGTATTATACACAAAGCACATCACAACCTCTGAGACTGGGGGAAAATACTGGAGTCTGGAGAACTAGTTAATATTCTAAGAAACAGGAAATTTGCTGTTGATAGGACTAAATTGAACAATAAGAAAAATAAATAAAAAAATAAATATTTCTACTGTTTTTCACAAAATCACAAAATTAACTATGTTGAAAGACCTCTGAGATCATCAAGTCCAATCTTTATACAGGGCTTTATGTATATGCCATTCAGTATGGTTATGAAATGTTTATATTCAGGGGATTATTTGACATTTGCACACACTGGTCTTGCCAATAACATTGAAACACTAATCTCAGAATCAGTGTTGTGTTCTGAGTGACATCTGAGTACAAAATTGTTCTTGTTTTGCAGCCTTAAAGAATTTGCAAGGAAGTTATCTAGAAAGACTATAGGTTGCAGAGGAAAGTGACAAAACTGAAAACAGTACTGATGATCTTGGTGAATCTTGATACACACATACTTATTCATATATTAAGACCTACACTGCTGAAAGTTTTCATAGGCCATTTGCCTTTCCATTAGATAGATTAGAACTACCAAGGGTACAGAAGACAATGCGACAAACAGCCTAAGGAGGAAAGGTAACAAATACCAATATTTTTACACTTTGCAAATATTTCTCACAAAAGATGCTGCAATTTGGGTAACACAGATCACAAACGAGAAATATGAAACACGGTGACTGGAACCTTGAAAGAGAGCATAAGCAGGCATAAGTAAGTGGATGATGCAGGAGTGACCTGTCCATCTGTAAAGATAAATGAGTTGGCATTTATCCACTACTATGGCATATGTCCACTACTAAATGGGGTGGAAATAGGGAAATGAGGGAAAATGAGCTATTGTGATTTCTTTTTCTTCCTTTTTTTTTTTTTTTCAGCTCCAGACACTTCTTAAAATTGAGTGTTTTGTTGATGAATTTAATAAGGTTTACTCTTCAAAAATGTCTTTTTATTTAGTGCAAGCCTTTTACAGTGTTCTCTACTTTGTATACAAATGATGTATCAATTTAGAAGGTTAGGGAAATGTCACTGGAAAGATTTTATCTTCTTTTGATTTTGTCTTAACTATGAAAAGGCAAAAAGAAACGCAAGATCCTGAAGAAGGTTTAAAAAACATTACAACTTTAGATCATTTGAATTTTTCTGGTAGTACTGTGGGTCACCAAACTCAGGTCATTATTCACTTTATCTTCTAGTTCCTAAGAGCACAATTTAGAGCTTCTGACCTAAGAGGAACCAAAGCATGAATCTCTTTGTATTCCTGTACCTAGGCTATTTTTATCTATCTATGGCATTATAAAGGGTCTTATCAAATTCTTTCAACAAATATGTAGACACATGTGGCAGTTCCTTTATTCTGAAGACTCAGACAACTTCAGAAAAAAGGAAAGACTTTGTGCAGTAATATACAGATACTCTCTGGAGAAAAACTTCATGACATACACTTAAAAACCTACATAAATTATATTCTTCATCAGCCACATGAGTACTTTAAATACATGAAAAACAATTATCAAGGAAATGTAACATTCATTTCCTACGTCCATATGGGAGACTTTATTTAAATTATATGCTGTATTGGCTCTGCTTATTCAGAATACTAGCTCCAACTCCGATAGCCTCATTTTCTAGCAACTTGCTTTTTAAGTGACAGGATTTTGAACAGGGTTGTACACTAAATACTGTAGTCATATTGACAGCTTGGGTAGATCACTTGGCAAACTGTGCAGTGCACACTGAGAAAATGGTCCATCTTGCTAATCTGTACCTTACTGTATTCCGGTGGAATTCTATGTGGATATTTTTGGTCTGTGTTTGGCCCAGCCACCTGTGAGTAGCTGGGTTTTCTCATGGCAAGTTATGGGAAAACAGAGTGATAAAGACAGTCTCTAGTCTTGAGAGAGAGATTTCTGTGTAAACTAAAATTAATTGGTCTCTCATGATTGGCTGATGGCCGTCCAAGGCCATTTGAAGGAGAAAGAGAGGAGGAGGAGGATGAAGTAAACCCCCAGACTCAATTAAGGAAGACCCTCTGAAATGGA
>JAWWTY010000088.1:23455526-23465873 GCA_035222235.1 Margarornis squamiger
TGTTTACTTGGCCACCTTTGGTAATAAAACTACTGTTTGGGTTAAGTTTTCTGCAGTGTCTCAGTTTCAGCTTCCACGTCACTTCGTACTCTTATTTTCCCTGGAACACTTACACACATGGTTCACTGTCATGATTTAAGAATGGTATTCTCCATTTTAATGTTCCCACTAAAACATCCCAAAACATGCTCTTCTTGCTCACTTCCTCTTCCACCAACCCTTCTCCTGCACTGGGCTGGAGAGGAGAATTGGAGGCACAAGAGACAAAGATGAGAACAACTAACTGGAAACAATGAGATAAGAAAATGAACAGTAACAACAACGATATTAATAGCAAAAGTGTACAAGAGGAGAATGATTCACACATAAGTGTCCACCACTATACCACATGGAGCCCCTGACAACCCCTGACCCTGCTAGATTACCTGACCTGGGACTCCCTTCCCTTGACTCTGGCAATGACATGAGCGGATATAGAATAACCTCCAGGTCCTATCCATGCCCTTCTTGGCTACTGCAAAAGTTAACCTTGTCCTGGCCAGAACCAGTACTTTCACTAATTCTTTGGTATTGGCTATTCCATTCCTTACTTTTTTTTTTGTACCTTCTGCACACATCTCCACACAGCTGTTATGAAATGAACATTTTTATCTTCTGAGGAAATATTCATGGATTAACATCAATCTATTGTTATTTATGGTATGACAAAATTTGAAAGGAAATAGAGCAGAAAACTGTACTTGCAGTTTGGTTGTGTAAAGTCTGCCTAGGAATCAGAATTGGGACATTATGCTTATATGTCAGACCCCTGTGGCAAAGATGACAGCAGAATTTAAAAGGCCACACATAAACTGCTGCACATACTGAAATTCTGTTCTGCAAGGTGCTCAGTGTCTATAGCTTTGTTCAATAAACCCATGATTTATGGAGAACATGTTTATTCCAAAAACTATGAAGAAAAGTGGTGGGTAAAAAATGGTAACTTACAATGAACAATACTTTCATCATCCTTGTTATAAACTTGACCCCTTCAGTAAGATAGGAGAGAATAAATATAAATAAAGATCTTAACATGTAGTAACGGACACACACACAGGTCTGGCACAAAGAATGTTTACAGCTAGCAGCAACAACCAACGATGACGACCACCACCACCAACCAATGACAGCAAGAACCAAGAATCATTTTATTAACAGAAGGCTTCTGTTTTATTTTTTTTCTTATCTGTCCATGCATACACATGTCACACTCTATTAGCCAAGCACTTCTGCCCACAAGTCTTAGACCATCTTCTGATAGGTAGTTCACATCTCTCCTCATGCTGGTAAGACTCAAAACATATCTTGTTTTTCTCACTTGTTTTTCTTTTTTCTTCTACTTTCCTATGCAGTTGCAAGGCCATAGACTTGTTTTTCTCCACTTTCCCATGGTCACAGCTGCATCCTTCCTAAGCCAAAGGTGTCTTCAGCCCAAAAGTCTTCCACATTAATACATACTGAGGCTGATATTCACAAATTTATCCAGCTATTAAAACAGTTCAAGGCAGTCAAGGAAACTGTGCCATACACAACCAGACAAATACAATTACTTTTTGGAAATATTCCAAGGCAAATAGAGAGCTCATTCATATCTAGATTATTTCTTTTACCATATATAAAATACCTTAAAACAAAAAAAAAAAGGCACAAAAATAAAGATGATCTGATGTGAATTTCCTAACATTTATTTCCTTGTGCAGTATATGTTTCTCTATTTTTTTTCTCTATAATTGTGCTACTTGAGTTTATTGTGGGTATGCACAAGAGGAGCACAAGTATTGAAACAGAACGATTGCATTAGGTGAACAGTGCACAGCTGTGCAGGACAGAATGCAGTCGATATGTTTCTGAGCTATTCTTGACTAAACCACTGCTGGTTCTAGCAGTTCCATTCATTCTATGTTTAAACACTTTATTCAGTCAGTCCAGCACTCTGAGGGCTACTGAGAATGAGAAGCTCTGTCTTGTATCATTTGCAGATTCATGCCACACTTACACGATAAATGAGTCTAAGAAACAGGTAGGAAGATAGAGAAGATTGAGGAAAGCCTTAAGGGAAATGTTTAACTTATTTCATTCATTGCATGCAGTATGGACAACAAGCAGAAGGAACTGGAAAGCATCATGCTATGACCTAGTTGCTGTTACTGAAACTTAATGTAACTGGATTGTGGCTATTGGTGGCTACAGGCTGTTCTGGAAGAACACAAGAGGAAGGAAGAGGAGAGTTGCCCTCTACATGAAGAGTGGAAGAGATTGTGAAGAGCTGTCTTTGAATAACAGCCCTGAGCAGGCTGAAAACTTATGGGTAAGAACTAGAGACAGAGGCAAAAAAAGAAACCTTGTGGTTGGTTCACTACAGCCCCCTGATCAAAGGGAGCCTGTTGATGAGGTCGTGTTGCTGCAGCTACAGGAGGCATAGCATTTGTAGGTTCCTCTCCTGCTGTGGGATCTCAAACACTCCCACATCTGTTGGGAAAGTAGCACAGCAAGCTGTAGGCAATCCAGGAGACTCATGGAATGCTTGAAGGATAACTTCTTAAGTCAGGTAATAGTCCTACCAGAGACAATAGCATACTGGACCTGATGGTCACCTCTGCAAGTGAGATAATTGGTGACACCAAGATTGAAGGCAGCCTGTGCAACAGTGATCATGCACAGGTGGAGCTTGTGGCCCTGAGGATTATGGGTCAGGTGAAGAGTAAAGTCAGGACCCTGAATTTTAGGAAAGTACACTTTTGGCTCTTCAAGGAGTTAGTCATTAGGACCCCCTGGAAAATTGCCTTTGCGGGCAAGAGAGCAGAACAGAGCTGGGATATCTGTAAGGATGCTTTTCATAGAACACATGAAATCGTGATCCCCAGGTGCAAGAAATTGGTCAAGGAAGGAGAGAAACTGGCATAGCTGTCAATAACTGCTCATTAAACTAAAGGCTAAGAAGGAAATAGACAGTAGAAGTGGGGACAGGTATTTAGGAAAAAGTGTAAGACTGTCCAATTGGCTAGAAATGGGGTCAGCAAGGCCAGGGTGCAGTGGGATCTGAACTTGGCAACTGATGCAAAGAATGACAAGAAGGGATATGTCAGAAAAGGAAGGCTAAGAAAGTTTACCCACCCAATAAGCAAGGCTGGCAAACTGGTAACTCCAGACAAGGAGGAGGCTGAGTTACTCAGCAAAGTTTTTGCCTCGGTCTTCACTGTCGATCTTTTTTTCCTCACCTCTCGAGTGGATGAACTGGAAGTGGGAACTGGGGGAGCAAAAGTCCTCCCATGATATTTGAAATGTCATGTCAGTCAGGTGAAGTTCACAGTAACTGGAAAAAGGGAAACATGGGACCCATCTTTAAAAAAACTTGAAAGGGAATTTCAAGCTCTGGGAATTATTTACCTGTCTGCATCACCTTTGTACCTGTGAAGATCATGGAACAGATCCTCCTAGAAGCTCTGCTAAGGCCCATGAAGGATAGGGAGGCAATTTGGGACAACCAACATGGCTTCACCAAGTACAAGCCCTGCCTGACCAACTTAGTGGCTTTCTACTATGGAGTGACTGCATCAGTGGGAAAGGAAAGGGCTACAGATGGCATTTATCTGATCAGCTGTAAAGCCTTTGATATGGTTTCCCAAAACATCTTTATCTCTAAACTGTGGAGAGTTTGATGGGTGGACTGTTTGATGGAAAAGGAATTAGTTTGATGGTCATATTCACAGGATAGTGGTCAACTGCTCAATGTCTGCATAGAGTTTGGTAATGAGTAGTGTCCCTCAGGGTTCCATACTAGGGCCAGTACTCTTTAATGTGTTCAGCAATAATTCAAACAAAGGGATCAAGTGCATCTTCAGCAAATTTGTAGACAACACCAGCTGTACCAGGTCAATTGTGGTGCAGTTGCCACACCTGAAGGATGTGATGCTGTCCGGAGGGAGCAAGATGACTCAAGAAGTAGGCTCCTGAGAACCTCATGGTGCAAAGTGCTGCACCTGGGTTAGAGCAACACCTGGTACCAATACAGGCTGGTGGATACACAGATTGGGAGCAGCTCTGCTGAGAAGGACTTGGGGATGCTGGTGAATGAGAGGTTGGACATGAGCCATCAATGGGCACTTAAGCTCAGGAAGGCAACATTATCCTGGGCTGCCTAAAAAGAAAAGTGTCCATCCACTTGGTAAACGGAGGGGATTCTGACCTTCTATTCCACTCTGGTGAGACCCCCATCTGGACTACTGCATCTAGATCTGGAGTCTTAAGCACAGGGAATATGTGGGTGTGTGGGAGCAGGTCCAGGGGAGGGCTGCAAAAATGATCTGAGAGATGGAACACCTCTCTTTATGAGGCAGGGTTGAGAGATTTGGGTTTGTGCAACATGGAGAAGAGAAGGCTCTGGGGAGACCTTAGTGTGACTTTTCAGTACTTAAAGGGGGCTTATAAGAAAGATGAGGACAGACTTTATAGCAGAGGTTGTTGAAACAGGACAGGCGGCAATAGTTTCAAATTAAAAGAAGGTAGGTTTAGATTAGATGTGAGGAAGAAGCTTTTTACAATGAGGATGGTGAGACACTGGAAGTGGTTTTCCAGAGAGGTGTTGAATGCCTCATCCTTGGAAACATTCAAGATCAGGTCAGATGGGTCTTTAAGCAACCTGATGTAGTTGAAGATGTCCCTACCCTTGACTGGAAGGTTTAGACAAGATGGCATTTGAACGTCCATTCTAACACAAACCATCCTATGATACTATGATTTATGTGTGACCCATGTGCTTTTCTCTTTAGATGATCAGTAGAGGTTTTGGATATGAAAAATATATTTTTATGTTTTTGTTAACATTCTGAAGCACAGACTCTAATCTCCAGGCCTTTTCCCATGGTTTGTTTTCTTGACTAACTCCTTTAATACTTTTGGGATGTTACAGATGGGCCACTAATGAATAATTAATAATGTCTTTTATTTTTAAGCTCTTTTTTATTATTTTTTTTTTTTTTAATTGAATGGAATTCTCAGTTGGAGAACTTCATAAAAGGTATTTCCTTAGTTTTAAAAATATGCATTTTGGGTTTCACTTTCAAGATTTTTTTCTTGGTCACCTACTCAACACACAACCTCACAACCAAGGGTGTCAAAAAGCCAAAGTTCTCAACAAATGTCCTTGTCCCAGAGTTCAGTTTTCAGATCAGCCTTCAGACTTTCAGGGCATTGTGGATCCTGTGGGCTCCTCAGGGTTGTAACATTTGTCTTATCAGCCCTACCTGGGGAGCAGGTCAGGCACCTCTAGCCCTGTGCATTGGAGTGCCTCCCTGGGAAGTGAACAGGATCCATATGAGAAATGTGTGGCTTGGAAAGTTTTAGGTCAGCTGGAAAACTAGTCCTGCATATCAAAGTAGTCATACCTATGTTTTGTTTTAGAAGATTTTATTCTCAGGATAGTAAATTAAAAACAACAACAACAACAACAAAACACAAACAAAAAAACAAAAAAACCCAAACCCAAACCAACTCACCAAAACAAAACTTGTAGAGAAAAATCAAGAAGTGTGGATGAAAACCAAGGGAATGAGCTGCCAATTAAGGACAAAAATAGTAATAATAATAGTAATAAAAAAATCCCCAAACTGTAAGGACAACAATTTCACATGAAATTCTTCTAAATGAAATAATTTATACAGTGATCTCTTCAAACTATAACATTAAAAAACCCCATAATGTCTTTCTTTTTAAGTAAAAGAAAAATAAAATTCCAATTAGTCTATCAGTGTAAACCTACACAAAGGGTTTTCTTTCCTTAGATCAGGAGCAGATAATTTGTTCAGAATCACAATAGGTACTAGTATTCCTGCATGGGTATCACATAGTGACTGGTACCAACTGCACCTTTTAATGAGTGGATGACTATTTTTTACTTAGCCATGGGCAGTTGCTGGAAGTTGCAGCAGTTCCCAATTCAGTGTCTGTATGCCCTTTTAGGGTCAGTCCCTAACACACTGGGGTACATGTAAGCTATAAACTATAAGAGGTCTGTGATTTTTCATAAGCATTTTAAAGAAAACCAGACAGTGACAAACGATTCATTTGAGGACTGAGAGGTAAAACATGGAGACAGAAACAGCTGAAGAAAGACAAAATGACAGAATATTAGATAGTCAAAGCAAAGTTTTATGCAGTTCTTTTAAGTATTTGGACAAAGTCTTCTAAGGGCTACTACATGGCTTTTCACTCAAGTTCACTTGCCTCCTTGTGAGTAAAACAATTACTTAAATAGCCTGAAAGCTGATGCATGCATTTGGAAGGCACAGATTGCCTCCATATGTGGCCATGTATGTGACCTCTATGAAACCTTAACAAAACTGTTTCTGGAATAATTCCTGGTATTCAGAAAGTAAATGGGGATGAAAAGTGGCAATGCCTTATACTTATGTTAAATTTCAGAAAGCCATTTCTTCTTGCTTTTCTTTACAATTTTATTTTCAACACTATAATTTCTGTTGTCAAGCCTGGAGGAGTGCTTGCAGCAGTCCTGCTGTGGAGTAGGGACTGCTTGTTTTCCACACTTAGTGAAAAGATGGGAACACAGCGAACTTACTGCAGGAGCCATCGATCCTGAGCCGGAGACTATGTCTATTTGTCACGTATCTAGAAATGTTAAAAAACACTCTGAAAACCAAGGAAATAATAAAAATGAATTATTTTGCTGAAGTGTTACCCAAGTCTTATTTCAGTCAGTATTTAATTTCAGGAACTGCTTACAGTGTATCAAGTTGCATAAACTTGTATAGTAACTCTTAGTTGTCATATGCAGCCCATGACAACCATCTGCTTAGAATAACATTTGTTGTTTTTTGTTTGTTTTTTTTTTTGGGTGGGGGGTTTCTTATTCAGTCTCACTGAAATTAAAATATTGACAGGAACACTTTCAATGGTGCATACAACTTTGCAGAAGAACTGCTGTTATATTGGTCTCTTTGGATTAAAGTTGCAATTTTATACAGTAACACATAATCTTGAACGAAATACAATTTTTAGAAAAATTCAGACATAAAATAAGAAATAAATAGAGATTTTAACCACTCAAATATTTTAGATTTCTTATATTTTACTTGAATTTATTCAAGTGCAACATGTAACTTGTAATAAAGTAGAATATAGTTACTGACTTCTGTTTCCATTCACAGAGTAGGGGTTCTTTTTTCTTTGCTCATTTTCAATTAGGTATCAATTTCCATTGCTGGGAAGATAAGAATGCTATGGCAGATTTCAGTAAAATAACTTTTTTAACTCAGGGGATTAATAATGGTTCCTTCTGCTCCAGCACAGGGAATTGCTCAGTACATGCAAAGCTTTTCATTTCTAAATTGTTGGTTTAATTCTACAGTGAGACAAAGATGCATGAAATTCATTATAGATTTTTTCTGTTCCATGGCAGAAAGATCTGCTTGCAGTTCAGTTACCAACATTCAGGTGTCACTGTCATAAAAGTCAGTTTACTGTAATTGTGCCTTTGGTTGTGTTTGTTTGGTTGGTTGGTAGATTTTAGTTTGTTTATTTGTGTTTGGGGTTTTGGTTGTTTTTAATGGAAGAACACATAAGGCAGATAGACAGTGAGATAAGTGTCATGCCATGTTTCTTATCACCAACTCTAATGAAGCTGAGAACTCTTATGCATTGATGAAAAGTATAAGGTCATCTCCATGGCTCATTGCTATTGCTGCTGTGTAGATAAGAGTGTGCTCCAGCTGCCCCATTGTCACTTTTGGCACCCACATTGATTTTGAAGGGCTGGATCCACAGAGTGTGAACATTGAAACTGTATCAATTCAAAGCAACTGAGAAGCTGATAAGACTATTAAACATTACTTGCATCTGTAACAATATAAACTCACAGGCACGTCACTTTCTGTCTGTTGACTCTCAATGAAAGCTGCACTGGTGGTTGCACAGCTGCACTGGGGTCACCCAAGTAGGATGAATATCTCAGTCAGTACAGAGCATGGACATCAAACACTTTTGAGTGGACCACAGAAATCCATATAATGTGCTCTCAGCAAGGTCGCTGATGATACAAAACTGTGCAGAGTGGCTGATACACCTGAAGGCTGTGCTGCCATTCAGTGGGACTTTGATAGATGGGAGAATTGAGTAGAGAGAAATCTAATGAGGTTCAACAAGAACAAATGTAAGGTCCTGCACTTGGGCAGGGATAATCCCAAGTATCAGTACAGGCTGGCGGCTGACCTACTGGAGAGCAGTTCTGCTGAGAAGGACCTGTGAGTCTTGGCGGATGACAGGTTGACCATAAGCTTGTGACAAGGAGGGCCAGTAGTAGTATCCTGGGATTCATCAGGAAGCTTGTGGACAACAGGCAGAGGAAGGTGATTCTCCTTCTCTACTCAGCCATAGTGATGCTACATCTGGAGTGCCATGTCCAGTTCTGGGGTCCTCAGTACAAGAAACACAAGGAATTACTAGAGAAGGTCCAATAGAGGCCACAAAGATGGTTAGAGGTCTGCGTATCTCTTTTATGGGGGAGACTGCAGGAGCTGGGCCTGTTTAGTCCAGAGAAGAGAAGACTGAGAGGGGATCTCATTAATGTGTATAAATATCTCAGTGGTGGGTGCCAAGAGGATGCTGCCAGCTCTTTTTTGGTGGTGCCCAGGAAAAACTCCGTTATGTTGAGGGTAACAGAGCATTGGAACAGGCTTCCCAGGGAGGTTGTGAAGTCTTGTCTCTGGAGACATTCAAAACTAAACTGGACATGTCCTTGTGTAATCTGTTCTAGATGACCCTACCTCAGCGGGGGTGGTGGGGGGGTGGGTGTGGAGAGTAGACTGGATGATCTCCAGAGATCCCTTCCAAAACCAAAAATTCTGTGATTCTTTGCATGATGCAGAGTCTAAAAAACCAATCTCCTTCTTAGATAAGAAACATGAAAAAACATTTTCTGAGCAGTTGTCAGGCCTTTTTCTTCCTGAATGCTTTGCAGAGTATCCATAAATACAGGTAAGATATAACACATGCTTTTTTTTTCATGTTGAAACTGCAATATTGATGTTTTTCAGGAGTCTGACTGTGTGGGTAGTACTCATGAGATTTCAGTCCAGGGTGAAGCCAGACTCAGAAAAATACCAGGAACTTCAGCTTTCATATCCTCTCCTGTCACCAGCTGCCTCTTTGCCTGCTTTCTCTCCCTTCCACAAAAGAGATTTACAGCTATAGTTTCTTTCTTTCTCCTTAAGCCCAACCCCAAATTCACAGCATGGTGCTTGCTAACTCACCCTGTGACCCAGGAATATCAAGGAGAGGAAGAGTATTCTTAGATAAAATGGAGGGAAATGAGATATGGATCTAAATGACTACAGAAAAGAGAAACCATAGGTGGATATAGAGTCAGGGGATCCACTGATTCAGAGGCCAGCAGATGCTGACCAGAAATACCCTGTTCAGGGACATGTTCAAGTATAGGAGTGGAAAGGAGTCCCTCCCTCAGTCACCACCTCTAACCCTCCACATCCCTCCCTGTCCAGTTTTAGCTTTCTGCCTTAGCTTGATTACCAAAATGAGCCACCTTTCCTGCAAGTACGCTGAACTCAACACTGGATAATTGTGCTATTTAAGGTCGTAAATTAGTCCTCACTGAGCTTCCTGTTGCTGCAGTCAGCATGGATTTTTTTATTCCTCATCTTCATTTTAAAACAAGAGAATTTATGATACTCTTTTTAGTTATGAGTATTTATGTATCACATTATGCTGATAAAACATTTTTGCTCAGCTTTGGAATTTCATTTTTTTTTTTTATGTATTAAAAACTTAACTGTGATTAAAAAAAAAGTTGATATGAGAAGATATAGATTAGGAGCACAAGTTGGTTGTCTTTCCTATGTAATATTTCTGAATTCATAATGTTACTATATCAAACTTCCACTAAAAGTGACTGGTTTTACTTTTACTACTGTATAGTAAGTTTTCCTGCTCAGGAGTCTCTCTTTTTGTAAATTAGTATGTCAACTATGACATAAAAGTTGTTCAATATTTTTTAACAACAGTGCTTATCATCAAAACCAAGGTGGGCATGCACTCAAATTGCTCAAACATTGATTAGCTTGTTTGAAGATTAAATGATTAGGCACATAAATGGCTACTGATGAACCTTGGTGTTCACTACTGTGACAGTTTGTGGCAGTCAGTTACACGGACCCTGTTTTGGGGGTAAAACAAAATCGTATATTGTAAGCACATTTCAGTCTATATAGGGTTATTACAATTAAGAGGCTGGGTTATGCTAAGCAGGGGATGGAACATGGTAATTAAGAGAATACATTA
>JAWWTY010000088.1:23467796-23482325 GCA_035222235.1 Margarornis squamiger
TCTGGTGTTGTTCACTTGCTTGAAACTGTTCACCCTGGTTGTTTTGGCAGCCTTTGAGACAGTGTTCTCCAACAGGTCAATGCAAACCTCATGAAGTCCAACAAAGCAAAGTACAAGGTCCTACACCTGTGTCTGGGCAAACCTATAGGGTGGGTGGAGAATTGATTGAGAGCTGCCTTGTGGAGTGGGAGTGATGGGTGATGAAAACCTGAACATGGTCCAGCAGTGTGCACTGAAAGTCAACAGAATCCTGGGCTACATCAAAAGCAACATGGCCAGCGGGGCGAGGGAGGTGATTCTCTCCCTCTACTCCACTCTCCTGAGACCCCAGCTGGAGCACTGTGTACAGTTGTGGTGCCCCCAGCATAAGATGGACATGGAACTGTTGGAGCTGTCCAGAGGAGGGCCATGAAGTTGATAAGACCGGAGCAATCCTCTACCAAAACAAGCTGAGAAAGTTTGGGCTGTTCAGCCTGGAGAAGAGAAGTTTGTGTGGAGACCTCATTGCAACCTTCCAGTATCTGAAGGGGGCCTACAGGGAAGCCAGAGAGCCACTCTTCATGAGAAACTGCAGTGACAGGAAAAGGATTAATAGGTACAAATTGAAAGAGGGGAAATGTAGTTTAGATGTTACAAACATTTTTTTTTTTTCACTGTGATGATGGTGAGACACTGGAATGGGTTGCCCAGGGAGGCTGTGGATGACCCAACCCTGGCAGTGTTCAAAACCAGGTTAGATAAGCCTTGAGTAAAATGGTCTAGTGGGACTTGTCCCTGCACATGGCAAGGGAATTGGGATTAGATGATCATTAGGGTCCATTCTAATCCCTTAACATTCTATGATTTTATGACATTCAAGGTTATAAGAGAAGATACTATGTTGAATACTGCAATGCAACATAAACAGAGCTTGATAGAAATGTTAACTAATTTTTCCTTTTCAAACCTTGTTTACCATTGCTAAGGCCTTGGATGTGTTGGTAGGGTTTGTTTGTTTACTTTTGTTTGTTTTGTTTTGGGTAACTTGGAATAATGTACAACATTTTGAGGAATATGTGGATTACTATAAAGGAACTGAAAGAGCTGGGTGAGACAAATGATGAATAAGAAATAAATCATTTCTGAGAGGAACATAAAGAGCTTGGGATTACTTAAAACTAAAGAAAATAAATACCAGAAAAAGAGTAGAGAGGGAAAAAACAAGAAATCAGGCATGCCAAGGCTTTTGCAAAGAATATAAAGAAGATATTGGCTTAAAATGCAGCGCACACACACACACACACACACACACACACACACACAAAAACCCAACAAAACCAAAACAAACAAAACAAAACAAAACACAACAAACCCCAAAACAAAACAAAACCAAAAAACAACACACAAAAGGAAAAAAAAAAAAAGGTGGTAATTTTCAATTTACTTTTATTTCACCTCAGGAAACAAGACAATACAATAAATTACTTGAAAGGTTGAGGAGTCTGTGTAATGAAAAAAATTGTATAATTGATCTTACATTTTAAACAGTGGAAAGAATACATAATTCCTTGAGTCCTTTCTAGTCTTAATTTTCTGTAATTATTCTAGTTACCAGAACAGGAAGATTTTCTTTTTTAATTCAATGTTATTCAGAAATATGACTTTTCAACCTCATATTTTGCAAAATTATGCAGTAAATCTTTAGTAAATACCAGCTGTGAAAACATCAAGGTTAATAGCAGTATTTTCCCTCAAAAATAGCTTGGGTGGATGGTACAGTTGATTTATTGTGTTGTTCCTTTATTGCTAAACTTGTAATAGTTCACATTCTGTTAATTTATTCTTTCACTTAGAGCTTAAACATCAAATGGACATTTTTATAAATAAGGATATTGTGAGTGTAGGCTGAGTAATGAAATGTCACTGAGGTGTGGACTATACTTCTGAAAATATTTTAAATCTTTAACTCAAAAAAACCCACGGCCCTGAAATCTTAAGGTAGCGGCTTTGATATAGTCACTGTTAGAATATCTCAATAACATTTTGCTCTTTTTAAATTTTAGGAGAAAGATGCATAAGGGAGGAGGAAAGAAGTGAAATCACTCATGAAATAGTATGATTTTATTTCAAAACTTAGTATTAAATTATTATTGACATCATATCTCTTTGTGTCATTTGCAAGCTGTTGAAGGTTATGGAAATATTCCTGCTAGAATTTATTTTTTTTTTTTTTTTTTTCCTGAGGAAATAGAGATGTTAAAATAATAGATGATAGTGGAATTTACCTTTGGGTATAAGGATTCAATAGGCATAACTGAAGCACATTCATCTATTTACATTTTCTCAGAAGCAGATGCAGGACATAAAAAGTAGGGCTTAAAATCCTGAGCCCTGCTAGTTCACATTAACTCTTTGTTTCTTTTGAGTACGAAGTAGATGACTGTAAAATCTGTTTGCAAAACCAGCTATTGAGATCTGACTTTAGAAAAAATAACCACTATTCATAAAGAGATTTCCTGTATAGAAGACAACATTTTTCTCTCCTGACATTCCTGTGAAAAGCACTGAGTCTCTATACTTCTGATGCTGTTCATCCTTCATACCTGAGATGATTTTGACTGGTTCTCATGTCAAATGCTTTGATATTAGAAGAGATACACAGTCTTTACAAGAAATTGGATTACTTAAAAATCAATCATGAATACCATCCATAAACTTCATTAAAGTTTAGAGCTCCTTCTTTTAGCAGCACTATTTGTTCCTGTCTGGAAGAAAACAATGAATATAGTGAAGAGAAACAAAAAGAAAAGAACAATTAGGCGCAAAATATTATAAATCCACTTGAGCTCGAGAACTGAGAAAGCACTGGATATGAAATAATTTTGCCAATATAATCAATGTTGCATTATTGTAAAAAGAAATGTGATACACAAAATTAATAGAAAGAGAATTACAAAGTCAGACTTTCTATTTACTTATTAATTTAATAACATCAAATGATATCTTGCATGTAAAAATCTGGTCTTATGGCCTCTGCTTTTCTGAATTTGTGTAGTGCAACCCTGCTTTCTTCTATATTCAACGCAAGGGAAGAAGAACCAAAATGTCTGATACTTTTATTTTTACATGTATTTTAGACATTAGAATCACAAACTGGTAATTATCAGTGTTAACTGTTTAAATTGATTTACCATTAAATGATTTTTCATATTCTGCACAATCTGTACAACTTTTCTCTTATGCATCAGTCATGTAATTCTTTGCCTCTTTGTCTCTTTGTCTTCTTTTTGAAAAAAAAAAAAAAAAATTGTGGAGAGTAATACTGAAATGTAATGAAGCAGACATGAAATAGTTTTTCTCATCATTACATTAGGTGGACCACACAGGCTTACTGATTATTTTGTTTCTCTACAGGGTTTACCTGAATAACACCGACCTCTTTGTCCCCTTACTCACTATACTTCTTTACTTTAACATACTTCAGCTCTTACCCATTTTTTTCCTGTCTTGATTCAGTTGACCTCGGTCTAGTTTTGCAGTCCAACCACTTTGACAAAGAAATCCTGTTTGTAGTTCAGTATTGCAAAGGCATTACATGTAATTTTGCATCACAGAAGCTTTTTGTCAGGAACTTTTTTGTATTGCTTTATTAAAAAAGAACAAAAGGATAAAAAAAGAAGGTGAAAGGAGAGTGGTGGGGTGGGCTTATGGGGTGAGTGATGGATAAAAATGACAACAAGCAGCTGAGAACTCATTTTTCTTCCATAATATTAGACATCTGTATCCTTGATGTAAAAGTATGAAGTGGCAGAAAAGTCTTTGAAAGACTAGTCTGAATGGGGATTTAGTAAATGACCTGTGTAACAAACAAACAAGACTGATCTGCAGAGATCTCAGCTGCACAGTCTCAGCAATGACAGACTCCACAGACACAGAGGTTACTTAGTGCACAGAAAGGCTATGCTTGAGAAGCACATGTGTACTACTGTCATAAAAGATACTTGGAACAATCTACTTTGCTAAAATAGAGAGCAGCTAGGGGATACAGGCTGTCCTTTCTCATGATGTCTAGCCTTCCTACTTTTTCTTCTAAATTGTGCTAGAAGTAAGAACATTCCCTAAACAGATTTCTGTCTCTACACCTGCAAGGACTGATATGTTTTTGCTATTATGGCTGCTTAGATGGGTGTATTGTCCTGCGGTTTTTTTGTTTGTTTGTTTTTGGGGGTTTTTTTGTTTGTTTTTGTGTTTGTTTTTGTTTTTTTTGTGTGTAGCTGTGCAATATTAATGAGAATCAGTTACTGACTTATCAGGTTCTAAAAGTACTTTCAAGAATAACACACTGAACCCTTCTCACAGCAGATTAAAAATTTATTTTTTTTTTTCATAGATTTTATATTGAAGCTTTAAAAACCACACACATGTAATTGTTCTTCTTTTCATTTAATACTTTACTACAATATAAATAAAATATAACAAATCATTTTTCAATCAGAGATAATGATTTTTGAAACAACTTTGTGCTTTTTTGGTTTTGTTTTTGTTTGTTCATTTGTTTGTTTTCAGTTAATGTTTCTCATTTATTTAGTCTGCTCTCATTTTTCACTTGTGTTATAAACTTTTGTAAGTCCCTTACTGTGGTGATCTTTCTACAAAACTGTGGGATTTACACTGGGGAAGTTTTATTCTGATTTGGAATAATTATTTATAAATAAGTTATGGTGAACAATTAATAATCCTGGCATAAGCTGAGAAGAGAAAACTGTGTGTTAGAGAAACTGTTTCATAATTCTTGGTAATCTTGAAATCAACACCATCAGTGCTGTTCTTACATTAAGAAGCACACTATAGGACTTCTAGGATTCTGTTTTCCATTTTTATGTTATATTCTCAAAACTTTTGCAAAATTGTCTGCCATTTGGTATCAATTGTCACTGATATCATCCTTTAGATACAGTGTAGGTGAATACTTTTTCAGAACCTCATTCAAAAACCTCAAGCTCTCAGGGGCAAAGAACTGCGTCAGCAGGCAACACTCCTAACACTGCTAATTATATTTAAATATATTTAGCCATTAATTGGAATGTTGTAGAGTTTTTGCTGCCACATGAATACATTTATTTTGAAATCTAGAGATAGATAGAAATATAGTCATGATGACCAGAGCAAATGCTCAGGAAGTTTATGCTTCAGGTTATGCAGTAAAAGCATCATATTTCCAAGCTGGCATAAGAATACGCACTACTCAGACTTTCGCCATGCAATTTAAGCTTTGTATCTGGATGTCAGGCTGTGACCCAAGGAAGACTGGAATTAAGCAGTGACAAAACAAGCAGAATAAAAACTGTCTGCCAAGTTCATTCCAGCAGAGATGGAGGCTGATTACTGGAGTAGTTCTTGCTTTCTTAGCCACCAATTCTTCTTTCTGCATATAAAGCCGTCTTTTTGAACTCCAGCAGAAAAAGCCCTGGGCATCAGTCTCTGTCTCATGTCCATTCCTATTCCTCACCCATTTCCTCTTCCTCTAGGAGGAATCCCATTGGCTCCTTCTTCTTCCTCTCACTCCTTCTGCAAAACAAGGAAATAGAAGCATTTGTTTATGAGCATTAGTGTATGAAGGGACTGGGTACAAGAGGACGAGACAGGGAAATTCTTGTCCTTTCACTTCTCAGACTGCAAACAAACTCACTGACCCCTTCCATATCTCAGCTAGCAGCAAGCTGAAGCTTCCTACTTTCTGTGTGTTATATGAAACTCCTCCAACAGCCAAGCAACAGTTTTTGGTTACTTCTCAGGTGTGTACCATAAACCAGAATATTACTGACACTCTGACCTTGAAACCAACAGTACTTTTTTCAAGCAATTGACTCTTCATTGGATCATGTTCCTAGCAATTTATGGAGAAGATTCATTGATCTGTGTGTTAGTTTAGGTATATTTTTTACTTTGCACATTGTAAGGGGACTTTACTGTCTGTTTTGACTGCACTTTAACTTTAAACTATTATCTTCCTCTTCCTTCTATAATTTCTCAAGTTCCCTGATGTGAAGTAACATTAAATTTTGCTTTTTAAATCATTATTTAACCTTTCCAAAGCTTAATACCTGTTGAACTCAGAGAAGTTCAGAGAAAGGAAGTAAGAACAACCAGAGATATTAAATACTTTCCAAAAGAGGGACAAGTGAGTAAGCTAAGGTTCTGATCTGAAAAAGAAACAACTGAAGAGAATAACACGAAAGTCTACAAAGACCTTGGAGAATGTGGATTGGTGTCTCTCTTCTGGTATGGAAGCAGAAGGAAACAAATGAAACCAGGTTCAGAAAACCTGAAAAAAGTGCATTTCTTATGCAGTGAGTTACTAATTTGTGGAAGTCTGCTTAGCATGCGGTGAACTGGAGGTGTTCGAGTTTTGTTTAGTTTGACGTAAGCTAAGGAAATTCATTGACAGGTACTAAATGCAGAGAAATCATACTATAGTACCTTATCCTACCTGAGGTGAAGGGTAGAATTCATAATTTCAGATATCAGGAAAACTTATTAATATCTGAGCCAGTCAGGACATCTTTATGTTTTTGTGGCAAATGACAATACCAGGTAACTGGCAGCAGCTCTCCAGAATTTTCAGTTCTTTTGGTCCTCTAATTTCAGCAAAATCGATACATTTAACTGAACATACACTTCAAAAGATCTTTAGCTCAACTGCTGAAAACAACTTAATTCTCCAACCAACACCTGCAACAGATATTAAGCAGATACTGTTGTAAAAATTTCTGTAGAATTAATAATCTTGTCTATTAATTCAGCTATTTCAATTTGTGTGAAGTATAGAGAAAGATTTGACAGTATTTCTTAGTTGTAGCTTGTGTTTAGAGTATAGCTGGATCTTCAAAAGTCAACCAGTATTATTTGCGGGCATGTAGAAATAAGTAGGATATATCTTGCTCTTCATTAAATATGTTGTTTATTTTGTTCAGATTTCATTGCAAGCTTGAACACTAGGCAAGACTAACAATAGCCAACTGTTCTGAGTAAATCCTATGTAGAACTAAGTCAACCACTTCTGTACAAAATGACTTTGAGTAAAAGAATAAAACATTTGTCAAGAAACTCATTAACAATTACATTATTGTGTTGAGGATGAGCTAATTAAAAACAAACTCTGCAGGGTAAACAATTACAAAACTGTCTATGAAATTCTATTAAAAATTCTGATGTGAACAAATCTATATAAATGATTATATATTTTTTTTTTTAATTGGTTCTTTAGGTCCTGAAGTTTCAGATATCTTTTGTTCATCTAACAGGTTAATCATACTACAATAACATGTAAGCTTTATATGTGTAACTTTATTGCACTTCAAACAGAACTCTGGATTTACTTCTGGTTCATAAAGTTCCTTAAAGTTTTAAGCGTTCCAGATTCATGACCCAAATTAATATTTTTGGCAAAAAGTAAGCATTTTGTCTTTAAAACAATAACAATTGAAATTACTAGAAGGAACTGTGAGAACAACTCTTTCTCTAAAATATAGTTTTGTTTTTTTTTTTAACAATCTATGAGTATTTAAGAAAGTTAAACATTCAGCACAGACATAGGAAGAACACAAGGATTTCCCATGTGGAGGTCAGGTTTAACTCAAAGAATACGGACCTTTCATTTGATTTTAAGGGAGATCACTGACTAAAGCTCAGAACACTTAACTTCATCATGACCTGTTCTTCATTAAGAAATTAGAGCCTACTGTATTTTTTATATTATTTTTGTAGACATGGTAATGTTTGACATGTTGTCCAAAAATTTTTCTAAACAGGGCATGATGCAACTTTTGTTCTTAAATGATAGTATCTGTGCACAACTTTCAAGATTTTTGCTTAGTGTCTCTTATTTCTGCTAATACAATGACCTGCTTGACTTACATAAATGCAAGACTGGAAATGCACCTTCAGACTCTGGTGTTTTCCAGTTTCAAAATGCCTGTTTCAAACAGTGGACACAAATCTCATGGGAACAGGTACTGAAGGTCCAGTGAGGATTTCTCCTTGTTTGTGCATGAACTTCAGCAATTCACTTAAGTAGATACGGTTGCGGATTGCAGTTCAATATGTGACATTGCAAGATTTCTCATACAGGTGCAAATAAACATGGCAAATAGAATGGAAACATTGTATACAAAAGGAGGCATTAGGTAGTAAGTATTTGGTTTCTGAGTCACTCATCTACCTTCTTAGAATTTTAAACAACTTTATATATCTGGCCTTAACTGACCACTGTGGCAGTGGAAAATTGTGAAGTACATATCTTCTGCTTTGAAAAGATTCATTTGCAAACTGAAATTCAGCAAACTCTAGGACTGCTGCCTGGAGAGGTGTTCAAGTCATACTGCAAATTAAAGTAATTCTGGAACACTTTTTTAAAAAGGTCATAAAATACTTCTAAAGGAATATGTTTTTTTTCCTGGAAAGGAAGATGTGGCCAAAGATATCACTTATTACTTCCCCTACTTGTACTCTGTGCATGAAGAATTTTAAATTAAAATACAAAAGAATTGTGATATTCCACTTTTCCCAGAGTGATACCTTTGCGGGCAACCTTTTGAAAAATTTTTCAGTTTGTTTGGTTCTATTTAGCATTGTTTTGTCTATTTAGCTTGTGCTCTTCCACTAGTTTGGGTTGTAAGTCCTGCAAATAAATGAATAAAAGATAGGCTCTTTCAAAGTCGCAGTATAGAAATTTTTAGTAAGCTGTTTAAAAAAAAAAAAAAATAAGACAAGAAAAAGAGAAAAATATATTTTCCTGGGGTGAAAAATGTGAGACTAGAACAGGAGAGAATAGGAGAAAATAAAATTACTGGAAAACAAACTTTGTAAGGCAACTCTAAAAATAATTTCGGGAAAAAACTTGGGTTTTTATATTGTTAAGATCTTGAGGACAGTTTTGCAGCTGTGTTTTGTGGAGTCAATGAGAAACCCTTATATGGAATTAGTCTCATGACTGTAATAATTAAATCTTGGGGAAAAAAGTGAATATTCCTTTGGTGGCCCTGTTTGACCTCATCTGTAATGTGTTGCAACACCATCTGGAAGTAATGTAGATGTTCTCTTTGAATCAATTTTCTTTCCTGACTAAAAATCTATTAGATGGGTACAATACAGCAATGCTGCACTCCAAATTTATGTATCTGAAAAAAAAATAAAAATCTGCTTTTACAACTAGAATTATAGCCATCTTCATAGTTTTTCTGAGATAACACACATGCCTATAATGAAAGTAAGTGAGGAAAGCATTTCAAAGCAAGGTCTCTCTGTATTTCACATTATTGACCTAATTTATGTCTGGTCCAGTTGGGAAATAAGCTAGTTTTTGGTTGGGCATTTTTGGTAATTTTTTAGGAGTTAAACAAGAGAGCTTGTTATGTTGATATGAATTTCTGTCCACAGCTATGATGGACAGAAGACCTTGTGTCCTAAAAGAGAACTCAGATCAAAGAAAACCTGCATTTCCTGTGATGAGTCCTGCAGTGCCTGACTGAGCCAGCATTTTATGATTCTCAGCGCCATAAGCAGCCCTCAGACTGGACACTCAGTGAAAGCTGTATTTCAGACAATCATTGTGAAAAAAACCCTCGAAATGGGGTCAAAACAGGAATCACATGTGACTGTGGTGGAATAGGCAGACTGGAGTCTCCTGGGAGGGAGGAGAGCAATTGCCCAAGCCCTGGTGCACTGCCCTGCCCAACATCACAGTTTGCCCTGATGAGCTCTGGCGAAGAGTAGTTTCTCGTGTAAATGAGAGGCCTTTCATTTCTCAAGCTATGATACATCATCCCCTTCTGTTGAGCACAAACACAAGGAGTCAGCCAGCATTGAGTTAATTACAGAAGAGCTTTGGCTCTTATTTTGGTGAGACAAAGCTCTGTCACTGCTTCGATGCACTTCTTCCCCTGCACTTCAGTGCCTCAAGTTCATGTCCCAGTTGGGGACTTCATCCCTTGGTGAGACTGTTTTCTGGAACATAATGTTCTTGGTGCTAAAAGCAATTATTACAAAGAGGGAAATTCAATCAGGAAGGCAAAAACCATAAGGCAAAGCACTGTGTAGTGCCTGTTCACTGATTCATAACTAAAGATAGTAATTAAATAGTAGGTTGGTTTATACTCTGCCTTTCCCAGCAGCTTTCCTCTAAGGCAGGTGCTGTGGTACCTTGCAGGCTGAATTAAAGAGGGGGGAAAAATGTGAGAATAAAAATAATATTAACAGAAATGTCACAGTTGATTTAAGAAAATGTCACTTCTTTCTCTTGTGTTGCATATTTTTCAACTGCTTTTATGTTAAGATCGTCTAAGTCCTATGTATCCAGGTAGCTACAAATTTAGTATTTTAAAGATGTATTTAGACAAAAATGTGTTATGAAAAACTAAGAGTCATATGTATGAACCAAATAAATTTTATTTTTTCCTACTCCTTATTATTCTTGGACTAAGGCTCTGATGCTTTTGAATATCAGACATGAATTTGAACACTTGAAGGACTGAGACTGCAGGCAGTCTCTTTGTGCATAGTGTATTATTGCAGTGGGAATAGCACCTGAGAAAGAAATATGTATATGTGAGCAACCATCTATCTCTGTCTGTCTGTCTGTCTATCTATCTCAAGTGATGGTTGAATTTTATTTTAATAGACTTCCTTGCAAAAATGGAGCAAATCCTCGGCTGGTCAGGGAGGGAGTGGTCTACGTAGTTGCAAGCTGAGTGTGCTATGTGCATGAGCCTTTTTCAACACTTATGGTTAGAAATTAATGGTTAAGATCTATGTGGCCTTGCATTTATAATGTTTATTGTTTGAAAATTCTAATGTAGGGTCTGCAAGTTCTCTCTAATGTAAAATGAAAAACACCACGATCTAACTAAATCACACAAACAAGAAAGCATAATGTTTCCCAACAGAATGAAAAACGTCTGTCCTTAGAAAAATACCAAAAACTGTCAGAGAGCTATATATCAGGCCATTTGGCGCCTGCAAAAATTCTTGCTGTCAGTGGTCAGCCCAGGCCAATGGAGGGAAAAATAAAAAAGAAAAAAAAAAAAAAAGAAAGAAAAAAAAAGAAAGAGGATAATTCACACCATTAGGAACTATTTAGCTATAATCCTCTTACCTGTTCAACAACCTGATGCTATGGGGTCTGTTTCCCACTGGCATATGGACTTACACAGCACTTGTAGGGCCAATAGCAGTGAAGCATCTTAATGTCCAAAGCCTTGACTATAGACTGGATCTCAGACTAGAGATTGTTACTCATCACAGCAACAGAGTCAAGGCAGCTTCACTGAGTACGTAAATGAATTAAAGAAACAGCTGTTGGAAAGACACTCTTTTAGTAGCTCCAAGGATAATATTGATCAGAAAAGACAGTCATGGGAAAATCTGCAAGTGTAAAATCAAGCAGTTTTGAAGGTTTCTAAAGACAATCGTTTGTGCTCCATCCCTGATTACTGTTTGCATTCATTCTTGTGCTTAATTTAAGAGTTCTTACTATTTTGACTTAAAAAAAAAAAAAAAAAATAGTGAAAATCAGGCCTAATCACTAAAACTTGTTTAAATATTTTGATCTCATTCCAATGTAATTTCTTGATAGAATGTGTGAGCCCTTGGTGGTGGTACAGAAAGTCAGATGTTTGAAATTCTAGTCTTTCCCTTTAAGACCTTCCCTCCCTTCCCTCCCTTCCCTCCCCTCACCCAACCCTCTCGACTCCCTCCTCCCGTCCCCTTCCCTTTTTTCCTTTTTCTCATTTTTTTCTTTCCCTCTTTTCTTTTTCTCTTTTCTTCTTTTTTTTTCCTAATGATCTTTTAGTCATCACTTTTTTTATTTCTTACAAGAGGAAAATAAGTTGGATGCAAATAAGAGAGTAATTGCATTAGATTTTTTGTATATCTACTAATTAGTTGAGGAATAATGAGCATATCAAGCTATTGCTTGATTTCCATTTCCTTCCTCTCCATTTTGTTCTCTCTCTGTAGAAGTCAAATCACATTAGTGAGTGACAACTGTACTTCTCGCAGGCTCCAGTGACTATGTTTTGGTACAAGGTGAAAATGTATCTCATTGCTAGAGAGCATAATATAACATTTCATTGGAAAGGAGTGCAAACTTGCCTATCTATATTTCTATTTAAGCTGAACATGAAGAAAACCAAGTATCTTTGTCACAATCAAGATGTGAGGACTAATTACAAACTGATAAAAAGAGAAAAAATGAATAGGAAAGACTTTGGAATAACAAGTCCAACCCTGAGCTATTGATGTATAATTTCTTTTTGTACACTATTACAGTTTTTCCATTTTCCCATTGTTCCTTCTTCTGTACAGCTTCACACCCTCTTCTCAAAAAGGTCACATGCTAAAATAGATTTTTCAGAGCCTCATACCTCAAGACAAGCACTTTTATTTTAGTGTGTTTTGTTGCTCTCAATTACAGGTGTTATCTACTGTCTGTGATAGTGAAATCTTTAATATTATTATTATTATTATTATTATTATTTCTAGGCTAAATGAATGAAAGAATTCAATGTTCTTTTTCTAAACAGCTGTCTCTCCTGATTGTCTTTGTAGTCCATCTTCTACTCTGCATTCTTTTTTTTCTTTCCAGGTGGGTAAAAAAAAAAAAAAAATTAAAAAAATTACTTTTTCTTTGTACAGTGGCACTTACTCTTTTTTAAACCTTCCTGTAGAAATTATTCTGTTTATAAGTGGCTATTCTTCACTAGCAGCACACATTCAATCTTTGTTTGATGAAAACAATTATTTTAGTTTAAAGTAATGACCACTCAGTTCACTGCCCTAATTCACTAGTTTCCATCCCTAATCAGAAAAAATGAAAGAAAATACATTTTTGTACCTATCTCAAGTCTTTATTCCATGTTTCTATTCCTCATCTCAGTTTCTTTATCTACAACTCACCTCTTTATCTACATTCTTCTAGACCACCTTTCTTTCCTTAGTGCACACTGATCCTTCCCTAATTTACAGTGCCTCCCAGATTTGCAACTCATCTTGATGTGGATCTGCATTTTGTGAAAGAATAATTAGTGAAATTATTACTAATGAAAATAAGATGACTGTCACAACAAACCACTAAAGAACTTTACTACTGACATGGCTCAAACCTCACTAATGGATTTATAGTACAAGACATTGCCGTGCTTCATTTCACCATTTTCTATTGGTAGTCGGGTCTTTTACCAACAGAAGCTACTGCTTTTATGGAACATTCTAACAAAATTTCCAGCCAGAAAGGAAACAAGCTATTTTCCTCTTTGAGATTATTGAGAAAGATATCAACCTACTTACTCTAGTTAACTCCTTAAAGTATCTATTCAGTTATTCAGTTTCATCTGAATGATTCCTTTAGGATTTTACCTCTTTTTTCTTTTTTATATATATAAAATTAACATAATATTAGAGAATATGACCTAATTCCTTTTTCATCTGTTTTCTTACATAGAGATACTATATGTGCAATGTTCTTGACATAGTGTGCAGATCTTAGCTTGAGTATTTTTCAGGAATCTTGTTTATCAAGCCAAACACTTAAATACAGAAAAGTCAATGATGAAAGTCATTTAAGCGATCAGGCAAACAAAACCAGTAGTTTCACAAATATGTGTCTTTTAGAGACATGGCAAGGAAGAGCATTGTGGTAAAGTGATCTAGTTAAAGATGTCCCTGTTCATCGCAGGGGGATTGGACTACATGAGCCGAGAAGTGTTTCCATGACCCACAAGTTGCTGATGCTAATGGTGGCTGTAAAATGTCCGGAATTAGCCATAGTTTTGCAATGGCAAAAACATGCTGAAAGTGCAAAAGTCACATCCAGGACATCACTGTGATTATGATATACTGAGAAATTTCCTCATTTCTTAAGGAATATGGGGTACGCACAGAGGTAGCACTCTGCGATGTCTTTCCTTTACTCATACTGAAGATTAATGTGTAGCTTCACTTAGGTGATCATGAAAGCTTTTAAGCATCATTGCTCTGAGTCTCAAAGCAGGAGCACAATAGATCCAGTGAAGAGGAGGAGACAAACACAGCAAGAGACTTGTAAAATCCTGCTAATTCTAGAACTTAGAATACTACTGGATAAATCCAGTTGTATGTCAAATTGGTTTTGTGCTTTAAAGCATAGAGAATATTCTTTTACTAACCATGGCATTTCCACAGAAATGCTATATGTTCACACACTGTAGTTCAACTCAAGTTCAGATTTGTGGTGTACATAAGTTTTCAGAATTGTGAGTATTTGCTTGTCTGTTGAAATGTAAGGAATGTGCCAAGAATTATTAGAAGACAGTGACTTGTCAACTGAGTGCCTGCCTGGAGATGGTTTTGACCTTTTTTGTTTGTTCTTCATTTCTGCTATACATTTCAAGAATTAGATCATCAAAGTGAAACATAATTTCTGTCAGTACAAGCAGTCTAATATTTCTACACTTGGGAATTTTAACTGCTTTCAATCAAATTTACTTAATGGCTGCCAGCAGATCTTTTACCCTG
>JAWWTY010000088.1:23482335-23501302 GCA_035222235.1 Margarornis squamiger
CTGCAGACATAATTTGGTTCCCTTTAATGCTTACTTTGCTGTTTTATGGTGAAATGGTCCCTTTTCTATTAACATTTAACTGATTCTTCCTTCTAATATGTCTTAGTGGGTAAGTGTGCAAATTTTTACAGTGTTTTCCAAGGGCATTGTGCTATTTCTTGACATTAGCATTTCTTTGGCATTGGACCAATGTGCAGGATGGAAAACAATTGTTTCAGAGTTTTGTGTTACAGACACACACACATTCATGCATGCAAGAGTGAGAAATATATTTCATTGCCTGAACTGAATTCCTCTCTAAGATTTGTTCAAGGAACTTCTCTCAAGGTCTGCTTCAATTGATCAATATTTCGTATCTAAAAACAAGATGTGGGATCTGTGTGATCCCATTTTCAGGTAGTTTTTTTAGGATTTTGAAAAAAGCTATAATAAACCAACTGTTACTTCACCTGGACACAATTTCACTTTTATTAAACTCTTCAGATTACCAGTTAGAGGAAAGTATGTAATATTTCATTTTACTGTCCTAGTGCTTCAGATGAACTTTTAAAATTTTTATTTTTCTCTTTTAAATTACCATTTTTACTCCAATAATAACAACCTCAGTATAGATCTTATATGTGAAGTGTCATGGAAATACAAAATTAATGAGCTTCTGTGCCCCAAAATTTAATTAAAACATAGTCTGCATATGTATATATCTTTACACAGATCTAAATGGATTCTCATGAAAGCCTTTAACTTGGTAAAAAACTTATTTTCAGAATTTTTAGATATTCCTACACTCAATTTTCTCTACTGAAACTCTATTTTTATCAAAAAAGAAAGTTCGCATCTTGTATTACTAAAAAATTCAGCTTTTGGGTTGTCAAGTGTCCTCATGTTTCCTGTTTTCTTTGCAAGCAAAGTGTTTTATTTTTCTCCGGAGACATAGATTTTAAAGCATTTCATTGGGCTGCAGCACTTCACTTCTGCCACTGTATGGTGCTGCACCAGGCAGTAAATGCAAGGCAGACCTCTGCAAGTCATTTGAAAAGCGCCATTTGAAATGAAGGCTGTTCTCCCTAATTCACAGCACAGGGAGAAGAAGAGGGAGCTATTTCCCTAGATACAAGAACGTGCTTCAGTTACACTTCTCTGTGGCAGAGACAGAATGACTGCAGGGAGCATTTCTGCAGCCAGCACTGGGGCTGCACTGGGGCTGCTGCTTCCTCCCCTCCTCTCTGCTTCTCCACACACTGACATACTCCGTGTGAAAAATTAGTGCTAGATGTCCTCTGAAACACTATAAGGTCATCTCGATGGGATTTACAGCCATGGTAAAAAGATGTAAGTGACCAGACATGATAACAGCTGCCATCAGAGCAGATGCTGAATCATCCCTGGGTTTCCAATGCCACAGAGGTTCAGTAGGAAGCTGAAATACCTCTCTTTTTTGCTAAATTTCATATCTCCTGCAGCAGGAGGAGTATCAGTATATCAGTATATCCAGTACCATTAACCAAAACATCCAAAGATAAATTCTGTGTGAAGTATGACAGGTGGTTTAAGTTTTTGTTAGTGATAGCAATGGATGCAGAACCCTAACAAAGCTCTTATTTCTTTGTGGAAATAATAACATTATTTTTGTATTTCTCCTTATATGAAAAGAGACACACTACAGGCTTGCAGAGTTGCTGCAAATGCAAAGCATGAGGAGAAATACACCTCATGCACCTGATGATAATAGTACATATAACAGCAGAATGGAAGTCTTAACAAAGATATTAAAAATTATATTTTCAAAATTAAGTGTTTTTCTTTTAAGTAACACAATGTTAAGATTGGGAAAAAAAAAAAAAAAAAGGCTGTGAAAATCTAAGAAAATGATGGTCTTCTGACACTAATTCACCATATAGCAGCAGTCATGGATCCATTAAACACTTTTTCCCAAATTTTTCACCTTTGTCAAGACCATGCTACTTAAATAAATAAATGTGGCATATGCAGCTAAGAGAATTTAAGTGTCTTTTTTGTTGTTGTTGTTTTTTGATGTGGTTTTTTTTTTTTTTTGTTTTGTTTTGTTTTGTTTTGTTTTGTTTTAATTTTATAGATGTTTTGAGTATGAAGGTAATGGTTTGATTGTTATTATTAATGCCTAGATTTCTCCTCTTTCAACCTAATTTGATTCTTGGTGTTTTGGTTTGGTTTGGTTTGTTGTTTTTTTTTTCCTTTTGGTTGTTTTTTTTTTTTTGTGTGTTTTTTTTTCCCAGAAAAGTTATATCCTGATGAAATCACACTTGTATTGAAACAGAGGGAAAAAAAAAAAAAAAAAAAAAGCAGAATGACGTATTTCTTTTAGTTTCATCTAATCAAAATTGTGTATGTAAAAAAAACCAAGCAACCACTGCTTAAAGACAGCATTTAATCTTGGAATAAAGATTTCTGTCTAAAGTAGAAGTACATTTTAAAGTTGGAAAGCTTATAAATAAAGATTAATGAAAAAGATAACCTAAAATTATAAGTTCAAATAGTGGTAGCTCCTTTTAATATTTAAGATGCAAGAAAGTCTTTAGATTCTCAAACAATAATTTAATTGTAGGTCTCCTTATTATTATTCTCACAATTTAATCTTTAAATTTTAACCTTTTCTTCTTTTACATTTCTTTATTTTATGAACTTAACCTCTTAGAACAGTTGAAATTTGTAGATCCATGATTTCAAATCCTAAGCTACATATTTGTGTGAAAAATGTGTTGGGCCAATGATTCATTAGCAATATTACACATGTTTATTAAGTTTTTTGATTTTTCTTTTATCTAGTGTCTTGATTTATTGATTTATATTAAAATAAATTATTTTATATACCTATCATAAAGGTATCCATACTGATGGCAGTAAAAGATGCTGAATGGCTTACTCTCTAACTGATCAAGGCTATGTCATCTTGGACATATCTAGAAGCCTGTGAAAGGATTAAATTAATCTGTTCACGGAACAACAGCACAATATAGGGTTCTTCAGCTCTCTTTGCTCTCAGAGGATGAAATCTGAAGTGAGTAGGAATGAAAATAGTAACAATATTTGGTACAAATACTTCAGTTTTACTGATATATGAGATCAATCATACATACAAATGACTTTTTACTTAATTTTAGTCTTTACATATTCTAGAACTTTGTTTTTGTCATGAAAAAAAAAACAACAACAAAAAGGTCAAGATCAAACTTCTGCTTGCTGTAGAGCTGGATTTGATTCTTTGTGTCTCTTTGTTGAAAATATATATGGCAACATAAAATATGAAGCTCTGGTAAATCTGTATTTTTGAAGTTTGTTAAAAATCTAGCCATATTAAAGGAGTTAAAGGAGTGCAGATAAGGAGTGCAAGGACTTTGAAACCCCGTTAGTGAGGTTTAGTTAGCTTTGGAGTCAGATGACCTCATTGCAAGAAGTATGTATTGTAGGTCCTTAAAAAATATAACGAAAGGATAGAAATAAAACAAAATAAAATAAACTAATGTGTCAAGCAAAAATGATACTTGGTATTGTCATTTTTCATTAGTCACACATTTTGTTTGCAGTAGCAACAGTGATCCAGACAACTTTTATGCGAAACACAAATACGCCTGGTAGACGTAAGATTAGGTATACATTACTCCCTTGTCTTTGTCTACTGTTATGTATCAAGGAGGCTGTGGAGATGGGGCTTATAAGGGAGGGAGATAAATAAAGGATGTCTGGTTTTGGTTTTGTAGAAGTGCTTTTGCCATTAGGAAAAATCAATAAGTGGATTGACTGCATTAAGTATGGATTATTGTTTTTTCCTGTAATGTATCTAATGCACATCATTACCAAAGTAATTGCATTATTATCTGTCTCTGCCTTCCTACTTGCTTGGCCAGACATACATCCAGAACAATTTGTAATGGTAGGGTGGGTTTTTCTCCCCTTCTTCAAAATTTCTGCAAATCCTGTATCTTCCCACTTCCTTTATTAGCTGCTTGAGCTGCTCAGTACCTCTGAATTTAAATTGAGTTTTACCCCTTCTCCATTTTTGTTTTGATCACATTTGTCTAAACTAAAGCTATCATTAACATGAAATCAGGCTTTTTAGTTTCATTTCTGTTATAATGCCATCTTAACTTGGATATATTATCAAATAAAATACCATGTAATAGCAGAGAGAGAGAAAGAGAGAGAGAGAATATGTCCTTCATTCTAGCAGACTCCAAACATATTAAGGGCCCCACAGTTAACAGTGTTAGCAAGCAATGCTTTAATGCCCAGAGAAATCAAGGTGAAGGAAACTTGGAAATGTTCAATAAGGACTGAGCAAATAGGAAAAATACCAGTAAGATGGCTACAGAAAATTGATAATAGAGATTAAAGAAGAGAAAAAAAACAAGAAAGAGAGAACTCTTAGAAGTACAGGAAGCAATTAGTTCTTGGGGATGGCTTAGTAGTGAAATCAATCCAGGAACATTTACATCGAATGAAAAACGAAGATATACTCTTAAGTATTAATTCAAAGTCTTGCTCCATGGTCTCCAGCCAATTGGAAGACATTTTTAGAACCAGATTTGTTGCAAAACTCAGGAAGTACATTGATTTTTCTTTCCCAAATTAGTTGTTAACTGTTGCAAACTAAATCCATGTAGTCCAAAATAAGAATCACTGCTAATAATTCTGTATGGATTGTGGCACAAACAAGGACGTTTTGCTTTGTAAGGGCCGCATTGTTTAACAAAGATGTGAATTTTGGCAAACAAACTGCCAGAAACTCAACAGAAATTGCTTTTACAGTCAGTATCATTGGGGGATTCTTAACCTTGAAAGCTGGAAATAAATTAAGTTTGGAAACCTGTGTTGAAAAGCCTTTTAGTCAGACTTAAGAGACCATTCAGCACACAGATGGGTCTTAAATGAAACTCTAAAGATTCTTTGTTTTTCTTCCTGTGACATGATAAATACATTGTAGCTTGGACTAATTGCTGACAACATAAACATCACCAATATAGTGCTGCTTTAGGCTGATGTATTGTGATCCTGAAAAATTTACAGTATATATATATAAGTAGGATGACTACACTAACTTCATGAGCACAGTCTAAAACACAACTTCAGATAGTCAGAATCAAAACAGATACAGTAAACCCATAAAACAGTCTTGAAAAGATCTTTAGTACTGTATATTACAACACTAGTATGGAGTGCTACTAGACTATGCAGAGCAAGATTTATTGGGTTTATAAAATACCTGATTTTTTTTCCTTAAAAGACACACTTGATAATGGTCAAGATTCTGCATACCTGCAAAAATGATTTCAGCAATAAATTGTAAAAAAAAAAAAAAAAAAAAAAAAAAGTTCTCACCAAGAACCCTCTTTAAATAAATGAAAACAAGTAAACCCCAGGAATGGTAAGAAGATAGGTTTTAGTAAAGCAGTATTTTCTACGTAAACATCCCAACGTCAAACCCATTTAACTTGACTAGAAAACATGAAGAACAAGTGCAAAAGATTCTAGTTTAGACACAGGGATAAAAAGAGATCATGGTAAAATTTTAATGTGACTGGTGTCAGAGGTGTTTTCCTGCTAATGACAAAATAAATATTCATTGTATCTCTGTGCAGTCATGTAGATTTCAGAAGGCTGGTTGTGTTTTCCTTTCTTTGAATTTTTGCAGCTTCAGAAATTCCATTTTTTCTTTGCCTCAATTATGAATAAGATCTGAATTGACACTCACTCAAACCCCCAGGTTTGCCTAGTTGACGCTAATTTATATGCTATTTCCACACAAAAAGTATAAATCCGCCAAAAAATAAGAAGTAGTGAAACAAATTAGTAATATGGTCTCCTAGAAAGAGCACAGCATAGAGCTAGATTCCTGGTTTGGCTGCATTGGCTCTGTGAGTCAATATTGCCTTTTTTTGCAATGTGACTCTGATCTACCATGTGAGGTCTCTATACATCAAAAGAATCTTATAATGCTTGAGAGATGCTAAATCATCTTTCAACATACAAAAAACTATGGACTGAACCGTGAGTTAAAATTGGAAACCATATCAGCTAACAAAGAACCAGAAATTATGAAATGTTTTGGGTATTACTAAAAGTAGGTATCTTGCTGGAAATAATTCTCCATCTAGCATTCCTCTGGGACCGCTAGTATGGGCTCCACTGGAGTTCATATTTTATACAGTGTTTTGCTTGTATGTATATGTGTAAGAAAGTATTCTAAATGTTTAGCACTGAATGTGTATAACAGAAAAAAAAATAAAAAATTACCTGTTGAGAACTGTGAAGTTCACAGCAAACACAATGAATATCTCTGGGCATGACAGAACAGGAAAAAAGTTACTGACAATTGAAACATGATAGATTCCATTAATCACATAGCCCATTACGTAATAATTATGGTTGTCAGCTTGAAATATTACACCAGTGAGCACAAAGAAAAATACTATATAGACGAAGTACACCTATGAATGACATCATAACAGGTTCTGAATAAAATCACTTTTTAAACCACTCTGCAACATATTCAGTGTCTTACTGAAAATGAGCTGTAAGAAAACTCTTTCTTTAATAATGAAAATAAAGGCCTGGGGCTTTTGTCCAATGCCATTGTCTCTCTCAAAATAAACAGGAAAAAGAAGTGGGGTTTGGAACATGCATACATCAGAATAAAACACAGTATTGTAAAGAAATTAACTTTTTTTTCCACAGTCAATATTTCGGCAATAACCAAAACCAGAAACAAATAAGTAGGTGTTATAATATTACAGGAATTCACTTATAACTAGTGAAGGAAACTTATAAAGTAATTGTATGTATATATACATACAATACTGAGTGAAAATTAGCCAGATTTCAGGATGTACCAAACCACTCTAGAGGGCAAGAAAAACCAGTCCCATGAGGGTTTCCAACACCCCTCCTCCCTCTAAAAGACAAACAAACTTGACTCCAAAAGTGTATAGGAATACAATAACAGACAGTGTCTCGCTTTAAAGATGCAAGATAGGGCCTGGAGTCAGTCAAACATCCCTGAAGACAGCCCAAACTACTGTAGAAAGCTTGGGCATGGGTTTTTTTCTCTTTTGTGCATGCAAGCTTTTGCTTTTCGATTAGTAGACTGTCTTAGCTCAACCTAAAAATCATTTTCCATCTTATTTTCTCTCCCCTATCCAGCTGGGATGGGGAAGTGATAGAGAAACCTAGTGGAATACTTTCTATGAGTGATAATGGACACATGTCACTGGTAGGTGCCTGGCTCAAAGAACTCATCCTGCTTTTCCCTGAGCATCTTTGAGAAAGAGAGTTTGAAATCAGTTTTAAATTTCCAACCTTGTTTGCCTTGCAATAGCAGAATTGTAGGCAACTACAAATCTGGCATGTACTGCTCAAGCATCTTTTACTCAAGATACCAGGTTGGCAGTATTTTCAAACAGGGCTTATTTTTGCAGCTCAACTCAAAGTTCAATAGTTTAAGACAACCTATAGATATGAGGGTTTTTTTTTGCAAAAATGCATTTTTTTACTGTACCAGCAACAACTGCTAAGATGCATTATTCTAGCCTTACACAACATGGAAGAAGGGTGATAATTTATGTTTATTTCAGGTTGACACATTGTACTACATGTATTAAATGAGAACTTCAAGCACACCCAAAGAACCTTATGCTGAAGGGTGAGTTTCAAAAAGGGCTCTCATTCCTGCCTGAGCCTTTGTAGGAGAAAGCTTTAAGAAGTTTATGCAGGAATCATCAGACATACCTCATGCAAAGCTTTCATGAATCTTTGAATAAAGAACACTCAAAGGTCATCATGTGTGAAACATTTTATAATGATACATTGTCATAATACATATGAAAAGATGATTTATACAAAAACACTACTCCTAGTGGTGGCAAATGACAAAGGAGCAAAGACAAATTTTCCATCTGCTTAGATTTATTTTAAAACAATAATTGCAGAAGAGAGAACAAATCGTGTACCAAACAATGTGCACCTTAAGAACTGTTATCTTCCCAATTAACTGGAGGTGGAAGGGTACTAATGTGTACTGATGTGCACTCCTGTGCACTAGGAGGTGTGTGAGCTCTGCATGAGTCACACATTCTATTCCATTTATAGGGTACGTTTGAGCTGAGCACCAGAGTAGTGGACAGAAGTGGCTGGGAGAGACAGTAGACAGTAGACTGTGAAGTATACCTTGAAGAAAAGGCAAGCCCTAAGGTCAAGAAATCTGTGTTTGAAGATATAAAAGGGCAGTGTTGATACAATAAGTGAAACTACTAAGCCAGAAACATGTAAAACAAAGTGAGACTTTGCAGAAAATATGTTATTCAAAATGATCCATAACTGTTCTGCTTTCTTCTCTGTGCCTGTGTTTGTTAAAAAATAGTTCAACTGTCCAGTGCTTTCTAAGAAAGCAAGATAAGAATGGAGTGAGCTGCTTCTGAGGCAAAAATTGACTTCTGACACATACATGAGTACAGCTTGGGCCACTGTTATCTCCCCATATTTTCCTAAAGCTTATTGTGTCTGGTTAGAAAGAAGATTTAGTAATCTTGCCTTCTTAAAGGAGAAAATATTGCTAAAAGTATGTTTGCAAGTGCAGATTTTATAGCTCTCTTCTTTTGTATTGATAGTTGTACTTTCAGTGCTGTGGCTATGTGGCTGTACAAATGGTCCTTGTATAATGATAGCCTGTTGCATAAGGAAGGCATAAAGGAACTCTTCTTCTATGTAACAGCATCTTGTGACTGGTACATTAATGCAGCTAGTCAGTACCAGTGCTTGTGCCCTTCCTGTGCCCTGATTTTGCACTAGGGGAGCTAAATATAAAACTGGAGAGTGTAAAAGCCAGGGGATACAAGGCAAAATTAAGGTGTGGTTGGTTTGTTGCAAACCAGGTTGCAAATCTCTGTGAGATTTTGCTCAGCAGTTTGAAGATGCTTCTGACTAGGATACTGCGAAGTCCACACACCTTCAGCTGAGGGTTTCTACCAGTATCAGGTGACATTCCTAAGTACATTTCACACCAAGGCAATGTGTTTTTCCAGGCAATGTGAAGGAACAGGCAGCAGTACTCTAGGTTCAATCAATGAAATGAAATTGCTTGAATGCATTGGAATGTGCTAATAAATCAGGATGACCTCCCAAAATATGAGGCTGAGTCAATCTACAGTAGAGAGTGCATAATCTGAGCGAATTCTGTTAGAGGAATTCCTTAGGATTTCTGAAAGTTACTCATATCTATGTCTCCCTCCGAACATCTCACTTTTACAATTCCTTTCAGGGGAAAGATATTTAAAAGTTTATCTTAAAAGAGGGGGAAAAAAAAGGCCAAACACATTTTATCTTTTATAGGTATACAAATAAGGTTTTTGTAACTTTTATATGTTGTTTATCTATCTTACACATACATAACAAAAATGTTTCTACACTGTTTTTTTCCTAACATTAACCAAATTACTAAATTACCCGTGGTAAGTTTTACCTCTACCTAATGGACCTGCACTTGCTGAAATCTTTTAATCTAAGTAGGAGGATGAACTTCAGTGATCACTTGCAGAGGGTTAGACTCCAAGTCAGGAATACAGGAATAAGCACAGGCAAAAAGATGACATGGGACAGTCATAATTTGATCATGCATGAGAGTTCAGCAAAACACAGTTTTAGATTCCATGTAAGAATAGATAACCAGGACAGACTAGAAGTGAAGCTGTGATCTTTCAGTAAACGTTTTTCTAGTAACAGGAGAAAGGCCACAGAAGTCAGAACCTTGGTAGCTTGCATGCTACAAGAACAATGATCACCTATAAATCTCTGGCATTTAAGGTACCTGACTTTTTTCCTACATACTTGTTTTTAATCTCTCTGGCCCATTTGTCTTGTGCTCCTTAAAGTAAAAGAAAGCATGTAAAAAGGCCTTGCTGCGTTTTGTTCTGCACGTGTATATCCATGCTTTTCACTCATTTGAAAGGTCAGCATCTTTGTATCGTCTATGGTATGGGAGATACGAACTTTGCAGAACTGGGATTCCAGACACTAAACCTGAACAGGAAATCTGTCTTGTCCTCATCAGACGAGAAGGAAAAATATTTCATTTTGTCCTGTGTTATAGAACCACATTTCACAGCAAATGATTTTCTTTGGTTCTGACTCCTTTAGATATCCTTTTATGCTTTTTTCATTTACTGGGGTTTTTTTAGCATTCTTCCACAACATGCTTATTCATTAGCAGGATGTCTTAGAGAAATCAAAGTTCTGCAAATTATTCTTAAAATAACATCAAAATTAAGAAAAAAAATGTCTGCATAAGTGTTGATCATAAGCCTTAACTTATTTGGAAAGAAAGACAATGTTTTAACTTGTATAAGTAGATACTATTATTAAGCAATTAACCACAGAAGCATCTATGACTAGTAATTATTATTTTTGTTTAAATAAAGACAGATTATTTTCCAAGAAGAAAATTTTACTATTGACTTCACTAATGCTTTTCAATGAAATATAATGTAATTGCAGCTAGAATTAAGAGCTAAGAGAACAAGTCTGATTTGTCATAGTGATTCTAACTTAGAGGTGATTAAAAAAAAAAAAAAAAGTTTGTCTTATTAATTTTTAACAGAAAATCCCCCTAACAAAAAGATTAATATTTTCTTCACTAGAATTATTATTCTTCGGTAATGAGAAGTGTTCTTGGAAAATGGGTATTTAATATGTAACCAATTAGTAAAAAATTAAGCAAATTACCAAACGCAATATCTGTATTAAATGTTAATTAAATTCAGATGTATTTGTAATACGATTAACATGGAAAAAAACAAATTAAGAAAAAAGTCAGTTTAGCCCAGTTTAATCTATCAATCAAGAACAGTATGTGGGTTTTATACACATATTTATAGTAATATTTACGATAATGATTAATTTAACATACAGAAGTTCAATTCATATCCAAAGAGTTTGAAAATTCAGCTAAGCCTGTTGTTTGTGTAGTTGAACATGAGTGAAATATATACTTTCTTGCAAATATTGAAAATAAAATATCAGCAATAGTCCTTTGATCCTAATAAAAATATTGAATTAAACCTGATCCTAAGTGATGTACACTTTATGGTATTGTCTAAATTAATATGAATCTTAAAATGCTCAGTAGCACAGAACTAAAGTTCTTCATAGAAAATAGGAGACATAAAAATGTGGTAGCAGCGAACTCAGTCTCCTCTTTTCTCTATCTTCTTAGTAGTCATAGTGGTTTGAAGAAGACATAACTCAAAATTTTAATTTTATTTTATGAGTGTATAAAGTTTGATTTCTCATCCAACATTATGAGACACTAATAGAGAAGGAAATCTTATTTACTTAAATTAGTATCTGATAGACCACAGGTGCTGAAAGATATGCAAACTAGTGGTGAACTTATGTAATTACAAAGACATTCAGAATATCTAGAGGAAAGACTGTAGGACTATGAAATGAGTTTCAGCTAATGAAAATGTGAATCAATGGAAAAGTTTTCTGAGACTCACCCTAGATATTCCCACAGGACAGGTGTGATCTGTCAGATTTAGCCTTTGTTTGAATCAATATTTAAATGCAAACTTCCATGGTGACAAAGTGAGTCCTGGCAGAAGTGAGCGGTGTGAAAAGATTATGCAAAATGCTGACCAAACCAGCAAGGAGCTCAGTCCTTACATTTTTTCCTTCCATCATGAATGTTCCAACAAAGGACAAATTCCATTAAGTAGTTCATGAAAAAAAAAAAATCTATAAAGTAAATAATGGCATCAATGAACTTACTTCTCTTCTCGATGGGAAAAGCGTATTGATTCCCCTGTAACACTCTTGACTCCCACCTGGCTGCAACATCTTTTTAGAGAGTTGTAGAGTCTGATAAGCCCATCCCTGAGCCCCCCTTCTCCAGATTAAACAGAACCAGCTCCCTCAGCGGCTCCAGACCCTTCACCAAATTCCTTCCATTCTGGACTCACTCACTCACTCACTCCAGAACCTCAATGTCCTTAGTGAATTGAGGGGCCCAGAACCCAACACAGGACTCAAGGTGTGGCCTCACCAGTACCAAGTACAGGGGAACAGTCACTTCCTTGTTCCTGCTGGTTTTATTACTTCTGATGCAAGCCAGGATGCAAGCCATTACTCAGCCACCTGGCACAATGCTGCCTCTGCTAACAGTCAACCAGCCTTTTCTGCTGGGAAAGCCACTCTTCCCCAACCTGTAGCATTGTATGGGGATATTGTGGCTAAAGCATAGAACTTGGCTCTTGGTCTTGTTGAAACACATGCCGTTGGAGTCAGCCCATCTATCCAGCCTGTTTAGGTCCCTCTGCAGAGCCTTCCTACCCTCCAACAGACTGGTGCTCTGACCCACTGTAAAAGGAGATCAGGTTTGTCAGGCAGGAGCCACCTTTCCTAAGCCCATGCTGGCTGCGCTGGCTGTCCTGTATGAGCTATGTGATCACACTCAAGATGATCTGCTCCATAGCTTGGCCAGGCACTGAGGTCAGGCTGACAGTCCTGTAGTTTCCCAGATCCTCCTCCCAGCCCTTCCTGAGGGTGGTCAATCTTCAGTCATCCTGTTTTAGAAAACTGATGATAAATGATGAAGAGCAACTTAGGAAGCTCTTCCGCTAGTTCCTTCATCACCCTAGGATGAATCCCATCCAGTCCTGTAAACTTGTAAGCATCTAAGTAGCACAACAAGTCACTAACTGCTTCCTCCTGGGTTTCAGGGGGTTTATGTTTTCCCTGTTCCTGCCTATCAGCTTAAGAGGCCTGTTATCCTAAGGATAACTGGTCTTTCTGTTGAAGACAGAGGCAAAGAAAATGATAAGTACCTCAGCCTTTTCCTTTTCTCTGGTGACAATAGTTCCTCCCTCATCCAACTGAGAATGGAGGTTTTCCTTGGCTCTTTTTTTGTTATTCATCATCATCATCATGGCTAGGCTTTGTGAATGAAGATTTGGGAAGGACTTTACCCACGCTTGCTGCAAGTGTGCTGATGGCTAAACAGGCCAATGTAAGATAGGCAAGACCAGCTGCAAAAGGCACAGCAGAAAGTCTCCATCGACAGTATTGGCGAGGCACTGCATTTTTTCTCCTTGAGACTGATTCTGCCTGTGATCTCAAAAGAAGCAGCAGCGTTATGGATGGTGTGTCTCCATGTGTCTGGATTGGAGGCCAGAGTGGACCACTGATGGTGGTCAATAGGCTGAGGTATTGTTTCAGGGAGTCCTTGTATCTCCTCTTCGGGGCTCCTCCCTTGCAGCAGCCGGTGGCAAGTTCTCCATAAAGCACAATCTTAGGGAGGGGGTGATACCCCATCCTGGAGATGTGCCCTGCCCAGCGCAGCTGTGTTCTCAGCAGTATGGCCTCAATACTGGTGATCTCTGCCTGTTCAAGGACAGACACATTAGTTTTATTATTAATGTATTTATAAAAGCACTTTTAATTGTCCTTTATAAAAATGACCAGATTAAGGTATAACTGAGATTTTGCCACTCTGATTTTCTTTCTGCATGACGTAATGACATCTTTAAACATTTCTTGAGTTCCCCTCCGAAAGGAACACTAGCAGCTATTTTTTTCATTCATCACTGATCATACCTACAGGATTTATGGCATGTGTTGTGTCTGCTGGTGTTTATTTAGTGCAGTAGCATCTAGCCATATAGCTGCATTTCCCTTGAGTATGATCTTCCTATGCTTTCTTAGGCAAAAGGAAGTGCCCATCCTTCCTGCTGTCTGTTCAATGGAATAGAAAGAAGAATACAGGTTCTCTCCCTGGTGGGGCTGAACAAAATCATCCTCTCTAGGGCTGCTGTCCCAATATCTTTTATAAACATTAAATTCAAATATAAACATGCTTTAATAGAACTTTCTCAGCTGTTTGTGGTTTTGATTTTGTATTGCATTAGTGGGGATTTAACTTTAAATATTCTTCTCCCTATTCTTTAATTTGGTAGTTTTTCCATGTCAGAACCACATGTGATGCACACAAGAAGATTACAGCATTCTCCAAAGGGCCCTCTTTTCAATAACATGCATGTTTCAACAAAGCATATGCAACTGGGGATGTTTTGATGTGATTGGTGAAAATATGGCTACAAATATCTGCATAAATGTAGAAATAGCAAGATAGTTCTGTCTCTTTGTTTTAACTTATTTTGCAATTTAGGAAGCTGCCTTAGAGTTAAATGCTACAGTAATATGTTTTAGCCCAGTGGATAGAGGCAGATATTGATCTCTGGATATGTCTACAAGGTCTACTTTTTATGGAAGAGAAATCAGTCTCATCAGAGGTGCTGGTTTCTCAAGAGATGATATGTACTTGCACTCAAGAATAATTCATGACGAATAGTCTAGGTATGCCTTAAGATCCAAGGATCCCACTACAGGCATGTGAGGGGTTTTTTTTCACCCTATTTTGTTGCACTCAAATGCAACATATAGGTCAAATCATAAGAAATATTTATTAGGCATTTTTGAAGGTCTGTTTTATGTGATGAGATTTAACAACATGTACTTCAATGGTATATGTTTACTGCTTGAGTTCCTTGACTTCCAAAATTTTGGAATTGCCTACTTCTGTACAATTCAGAGATGTTTTCTCCAGAATTCATGGGCAACACTACCTTCAAAAGCATATTCTCAGGGAACCTTACTAAGTAACTCTTTCATCAGCCTAAAATCTGATCTTCCCATATCCAGGGCTGAAGTTTTTCTCCTATCACCAATAACTTGAAATTCAACTATTTCATGGTCACTGTGACCAAGACAACCACTAATCACTGTTTTGCCCACAAGGTCCTTCTCTGCTTACAGACAGCAAATCCAGGAGGGCACCTTTCTTACTTGCATCACTTAGTGCCTGCAATCTTACACCTGTATGATACTCCCAGCTGGTGACTGGGAAGTTAAAAACACCTGTAAAGAGAACATCAGTTGATCTAGAGCTCTTTTAATTTTAATTTTAATTTAATCCAGTGGAATAATTCATCAGTGACATCATGCTGGCTGGGTAGTAGATATTATACTCCCATGACCACATTCACTGTATTTGCTTTCCCCCTTATCCCTGCCTAGAAGTTCTCAACTGTGTCATCACCAAGTGTAAATGCCACACAATCCAACCCCTCTCTTATATACAGTGACACCCTCTAACATCTCCTGCTCTGCCTATCCCTCCTGACAATCCTGTGACTATCCATCACCACACACCAGCCACATGACTCCTGCCACCAGGTTTTGCATATGTCAGTGATGTCGTAGTCTCGTACTGGACCAAAGCTCCTATATTCTTTTGTTTATTCCTTATGCTGTGTGCATTAGTTTGGAAGCATTTTAAATGTGTTCCAGTGTACTCAGCACCTCCTGGAGCAGATAAGGCTAATACACCATTCCCCAAACACTAGTGTGCCACCCCTAGACTTATCTCTAGCTATCTCCTGCTTTTATCCCTTCAAATTTAGTTTAAAGCTATTTTTTATGAACACTGAAAACTCTTGCACAAAGACTCTTTGCCATTTTTGTGAAAGGGAGGTTAACAGGTCTGGTGTCTTGTAGGACTTTAAAGGTCCCTCCAAACACAAACAGTTTCCTAGTTCTATGATTCTATGATTGATTCTTATATGATTTGAAAGATGAAACATAATTTAAGGTTTCAAAAACAAAAATTATGGCTCCATTTGAAACTGCCCACTGCAACTGTACAGCACAGCTTGCTTCTTCTTTTGCTTCTACCAGTTCATTAGTCTTTTTGACATGGCTGTCAACACACAAGGCGGGGAAAGATGTTGATTTTGACAGATCTGTTGAACAATTTTTGACAAGACCTGGGGCAAATGTTCTGTCTCTTCTTTGGTTTCTACACTGGATGGTGACATCATGGCTTCAGCTTCAAATGAGCTTAGCAATACCAGGGCCATGAGGTAACTATCAATCTTTGTAATAGGAGCTCTGTATGCAGTGTTGGGTTCATGCACTCTTCATATGTGCATCGCATTTTTTAACAAAAGTGGTGGAAACATCTACAGATTTTTAGTGTTCACAAAAAACTGGAATGGCAGAAGCTTATAATTCAGTCACTACAGTACTCAGGTTTAAGCTGGCTACAGAGAAGTTGGTGTATGCTTCTAGTACAGAGCATGCTTTAACAGTGTCTGAAAGGTTAATTTAGGATGGCATTTATAAAGATGCAAAGGGCAGCTAGCCCTGGCTGGTGGGATAAATAATTAATGAAATAGGAATCTATTTAGATATAAAAGGTTTCCTGCTGAATGTGGAACAAGACAATAAGACTGGGAGCAGCCTTAAAGTGGAAGAGGGTCTACCCCTGGGAAGGCCTGATTTGAGAGAGGATAAAGATGTTTTCTTTTGTTGCAGTTTTAAAAATGTAACAAAAGTGTAGAAAAATGCCTTTGTTTAATAAAAAATACAAAGATGATCTAAAATTTCACTGCTGATTTTCCACGGCCTTCAGTTTCTTAGAAGAAGGAAGTGCAAACAGTTTTTAATGGAAAAAAAGCAGTGAAAAAATCTCAGACTTGTATGGTTTGGGATATAAATATTAATTTAATGTAGGTATAGAAATATAATACACTTGATTTAAGCACTGGAGTATTTGATATGTAAGCTTAACATCCTACATTATGCTTTTCAATCATTATTTTTAGAACAAAAAGTATAAAAATTTTCTAAGCAAAAGACAAGCTATGCCAGTCCTTAAGTTCAAGGCTTAAATAAAAGGTAAGGTGTTTGAGAATGTGAATCATCAGGTACCATATATATATTAATTTCAGGAACATATTTGGGAGAAGATTTTGTGACTGCATATTTAATCAAAAAATGGAAACTTCTACACTGTTGGGAAGCTGGACACTAATACTTAAAACAAAAATCATAAACAAGACTAGTCCCATTTTTGTACTGTGTTCGAAAAGTGTCACACGATTTTTTTTCATGTTCTCAGTTTTGTGTGTTCATGCTTAGATGGTAGAGACCTTATAATTAAGCTCTTTGACCATAATCTTTTATATTTATGTCTTCTTTATATTGAATTCTATGATATGAAAAGCATTAGGTTTTTTTTCCTATAGGTCAAGCAACTTCATCTTGTTCCCTTAAATTCCTCCTCATGTCACATCTTTTCATCTGCAGTGCAATTCAAATTCCTGCTTTACACCTGCTTGTTTGAGATATGATATCAAAAATAAACTTAGACTATTTAAACTCAAACAAGGTTTCGCTTTCTTTTTCTTCTGTTTGTAATCCTTTTGTTTGGCCTTTGTGATGGTCTGCCCTGTGCTCCTAATTCTGATTATAGTCTTCCACAATTTCCACTTGTGGAAACTTGTGACTTTTAAAAGGCTTCAGTACTTTTAAGAATCAGAATCCTAAAATATTTAACTGCATAATACAAGTTTTATTGATTCTATCTGAAATGTTTGCATGTTTCTTTAGCATATATTTTACAATTAAGTTACTGTATTGAAACTGAGGGGTGCATAAGCTTTGTATGGAGCTTGTATTTTTGTTCCCTGTGGAATCTGCCACACAGACTACTATTACTCAGATTTCATTTTGTGTCTTCTAGTTTCCCTGCTTTTCATTTCTTCATTACTTCACTACTTCTCTGTTAAAAAAAAAAAAAAAAAAACAACAACTTTTGCATGGTGCCACTATTTAGCTGTGCTTTTGTTTCCTGCTTCAGAGATCCCCATGACATGGTCAGTTTTTATTCTATCTGGTTCAAACAGGTAGGTAAAGGTTACATTGCTTTCTTTCTTTTAGTACATGGGTGAACATAAGCATAACAAGTAATCTAGACCAACATAACAATGAAAACTTCTTAACATAAAAATTTTTTAACAGATCTTTACAGTGATATGTTGTGCTGCTTTTGGCAGAAGTGGAGTTAATCTTCTTCACAGTATCTAGTATGGGGCTGTGTTTTGGATTTCTGCTGGAAATATTGTTGATAACATAGGAATGTTTTCATTATTGCTGAGCAATTCTCACACAGTTTCAAGCTCTTTTCTGCTTCTCACACCACTCCACTATTGAGGAGGATAGGGGTGCCCAAGGAACTGGGAGGGGGCAAAACCAGGACAGTTGACCCCAGATCACTGAAGGTATATTCCATCCTGTATAGCATGTTGCTCTGCATATAAACCACGGAGAAGAAGGAGGAAATGGAACATTTGAAGTGACGATGTTTGTCTTCCCAAGTACCCTTTATGTGAGACAGAGATGGCTGAACACCCACCTGCCTGTGGGAAGTGGTGAAGAAATTCTTTGTTTTGGTGTGTGCAGCTTTTTTTTTTTTTTTTTCCTTTTTAAACAGTCTTTATCTCAACCTAAGAATTTCCTAAATTTTACCCTTTCAATTCTCTTCCCCATCCCACAAGGGTGAGTAAGTGAGTGGCTGTGGGGTACTTAGATGACAGCTGTGGTTAAACCACAACATCTGTAAAGGAATTTTTCCTTTTCTTAGTAGAGTACTAAGTCTGCATTCCTTCTTAAAATATCCAAGCATTCTCAGATAGCCTAAATGGTACAAAATACATACTGTTGACAAAATCACACAACATATTTTCACTGATGGTCTGGTAAAATTTTGTTGGTGAGGTAGAGCATCATTTATCCTTCTCCTTTCTTTTCTTCCATCCTCTCTCTCTCAAAAAAAAAAAAAAAAAAAAAAAAAAAAAGAACAGGAGATCTTTATTATCCTGTATTTCTGATTTTATGAGCAATTTAAGGGACACACAAGTAAAATAAAAAAAAACCCAAAGTCTTCAACAAACCATATACAGTGCAGCTATATTTTCAGTGGTGAGTTTTAATTGTTACTTTTTAATTTCTGCAATAATTTTGTTACAGAGAAGCCATCATTGTAATTGAAATTTAAAAAAAAAATAAAAAATCAATACAACTTTCATATACATTACACTGGGGC
>JAWWTY010000088.1:23511056-23537679 GCA_035222235.1 Margarornis squamiger
ATGTCACAATAGACAGGATTTACTTATCATGCATTCACTTCCCCTTCTCACAATGTATATAGTAGCATTTAAATGATGGTAGACTGATTTCCCTCAGATCTTACTGTGTTTTGTTTTTCTGACTAGAAGACTGTACAGTTTACAAAACCTTGGCTTTATCCAGTCCAGTGTTTCCTCATTGCTGAAATAAGAATACCCTGATCTAGCTTCATGGATAGTTGTCCTGGCTTTGTACTCCAGCTGCTCTTCAGACTGGCCTTGGCAGCTGATCTTGCTTTCAAACAGTTCAGCTGCTGAACCTTAAGAAAATGTAACTGAAAAAATGAGATGAGTATTTTAGAAGTGTGTTAGGAGTTGAATTTAATATTCTGAGAGATGACTGGAAGAAAGCCAAACTCAAATAAGGAAGCAGAAGGAATGAGGAAGGCATGGACTAGGAGAGGGCAGGGAATCGTTTTTCACTCTTTTGGTCACAGCAAGAGCCTCGATTGTCTCAGCTGCAAAGCATATCCATCCTAGTTTATCAATATATTCAGTAGGGCTGGATGATCAAAACAGCATTTAGGTATTAAATCAGGTATTCTTGTATATTGAGCATATAAATTCACTCATACTTCTATATTGCTGTAGATACAATTCTATCCTTTCCTGTTCTTCTTCCCTTTATTTTTTCAGTTTATGCTCTAGACTTAGAAATCAAAGGCGTTTTCCTTAAAGGTCATGTCACTTCTGTAAGTGAATAGTTTGCCTGGGTGGATCTGACTGATATATACATAATACAGTGTTCAGATGATGATGATGGGGTAAGTATGTCTTTTTATTTCGTTTAATTGTTAAGAGTTTTTGGTCTGACTTCTCTTTCTCTCAACTTCCATTACTCAAAGATGCGTACAAAGCACTTCTACAGTAGACATTCTACAAACACTGGGGTTTTTATTTCCAGATGCTTGCTGTATGTCACTCACTATCAACTCACAGCAGTGCTGTACACTCTCTGTACTTTCTTGATTTTTAGCTTTTCTTTTCATTAGTGTATGGAAACTATGGCAGGTCATAAGAATGTAGATGCTACTGTTTTCAGTGGAATATAAGAATTATAAGACACAAAGGCAGGGATGAATTTCAACCCATTGCTTTCCTGTTGAATTTCCCTTGTCTTCTTCTTCAGATGCAAGCTCCTCCATATCAGCAATAACTTCATTTACCTGCCTCTGTACCTTTATATTCTTTCTGAGCAGACTGAAAATGAAAGCACAGAGCTGTGCTATGCTGTGATGACACTAAGCAGAACCAAGGAAGATTAATGATAACAATAAGTAGAATGCATAAAACTGTAAAGCTCTAAGATTAGTGCAGGGATAAGTGCACAGGCAAAACCCATCACAGCTTTCTAAAGCTTTCTAAGAATAATGTGTAATCCATCCCTCTTTCAGGCATGGTAAGTGAACTTATAAATACTAGGAAAACCTAGTCAACTGTGTAAGTACATACTGTTTGCTTGTAAATACTATTAACATCACACAATGTTGGTAATACCAAACACATTAGTAATATCGGTGGAAAGCTGCACAAGGGATAGACTTAAAAAAAAAAAAAAAGCCAAACCAAAACAAACAAACAAAAAAATCTAGTTAAACTTCAGTTGTAAAACTGTGTAAAGTATGTTTTTTAAGCATTAGTCCTGGAACTCTTTTTCATTTATGTTCATCTCTTTCTATCCTGAGAGCTTAATCTAGCAAGTCAGTAAGAGCTGTACATCTTTGAGCCAAGACTTGTCATGTGTCTAGCAACCATACTTCTCATCAGGACAACTATGAATTAATTTGAAAGAGAGAACACATCACAAGAGATGCTGACAACTCCAATTCTATCTGATGTAGCAACAGAAAGAAACTGTTATCTACTAAATAACATAAGGAATAAAAATTCCTTGTTCCTTTTTATCTTGTTTTACTTTTCTTTGCATTTTGCTATTTCTGAACAGCTTACTCATGTGAGTGGGTGTACAAGTGCACATTTACTGTAATTGAGGGTTAAGGATTTTTCATCGACAAAAATGGACAACTACACTAAACAAAGGTTTGATTTTCAGAAGTGGAAGAATGCAGCTTTTTCCATATCTAATTACTTCATTACATTGTATCTGTATTAATAACTTAGCAACTTTGTCTGCCTATCCACAAAACAAAATGTGCTTGGAGTTCAGATTTCAGTAACAAGGATCATTGAATATCCAATTTTATACCATGCATCATTGTAAAAGATGAAAGTCATTTAGGGAATTACTTATTATTTTATTTTCCTTAATTTGTCTTGTTTGCTAACAATTTAATGTCCAATATCTAATTTTGAAATCATCCTGTCTGACCCCCTATATCATGCACATTATTTCTGCCTATGTCAATAACTGGCAACCTTTTTTAAATAACATATATAGCAATCCTTTAAAACAGATTAACATTCAATTTAAACAAAATAACGTGGAGTCTCAAGGAATCTTTAACCATAAAAATAAAAGATAATTCTGAAAAACCCTACAGATAAGAAACAAAAACAATGAATTTGCAACTGCAGTGTGAAATAATCTTAAGTAATACATTAGTAACAGTAATGAAAGACAGTAAAAATAAAGAGCAGAGAAAGCAACCATATATGTATTGATGTATAGCAAGTGTATTATTGCATTTTACAAAACCTGATGATACTTAGTGTTACATATACATCGTGATGGGAACAGGTATACTAGGCACAGTATAGTCAACCTTCACAGCAATAGTAGATTTGGATATTTTGCCTGAAATGGCAGGAAGAGCTTAGACCTTAAACTGAATCTTAAATATGTGCTGACAAAGCAGAGCATATACTGTTGGTTGTTTCCTTTTAATTTAACATTCTCTGGATATTTTTATTGTATGGTAGGACAGGGCTCACAATGTTCCTTTCTTAATTGTACTGTTAAGAAACTTTTGATAAAGTGGTGAAAATAGTGTGCTATAGGAGTCCTGGACATATTTACAGCAACAACGAGTTTGGTTTGTTGGTTTGTTTGTTGTTGTTGTTGTTTGCTATTTTTTGTTTGTTGTTTGTTTTCTTCATTCCTCTGTACTAGGTTTGTGTTATTATATCCAGATAACTCTGATTTTCCGGAAGTCCTTACAATTATTATTGTTGTTATAAATATAGAACTATTTAAATATATGGATCAATTCAGGATTTTTTATATATATATTTGAAGGAAGGGTTTATTTGAGGCTAATTTTCAATACTAACCAATTTAACAATAAGTAATAAATTTTACTCTACAGTATTCTGCCTCCATATTGGAAATAGTACCAGAGTTGAAACTCAGTTGTGTATAAATAGTGATAGTAGTAGCATCATAAATTGAGAGTGATAGCTTGAATTTGTATATGGAGTAGGAATATTTTCTAAGAGACTTCACCAGGTGGATAAAATCTCAACAAACAGGGATAACTCAGATATATGCCCTCCTGATTTTCAGCTTATTGTGTAAAATGATATTAATCAATAAGTCAGTTAGTTTGTTTTAATAGATTTTAAAGAAATGAAATTACTGATATCTTCTGATGAGATTATTAAAACACATCCATGAAACCCCAAAACCACAAAATGCAACATTCAGAAAAAAATAAGAATAAAAAAAGGAGAAAGAGAAGAAAACATATAATTGTGTTCTTCTCATTGAAGGAAAAAGGATGTGATGAAAAAGCTTGAACAAATTCTTAGAGAGTGCCAGCTAGTGAATTTGTTACACACTGGTGTAATGGCTTTCATCTATGTCAAAGTTCAACAAGAAAAACACTCCCATTTTATTTCAAAGATTACAGTCTTTAATCTTTTTTCAAAGATTACAGTAAACAGTTCCGTGTTTACTGTATTGCAAGTGATTAATTTTCAATACATGTATTGTGCATATAAGAGAGTATTTCCCCATTGGTCTGACAAGCCCACTATAAAGATACAAATTTATTGTAATTTGTGATGGTTCTTCATGTACATGTGCTCAAATTTTATCTATCGGAATCAAATTTTCATATAAATATTCTACTTGCAGAAAGAAAGATAAAGGAAATTCCTCACATCTCCACTGCTCAAACCTTATCCTCCTTTTTCTTCCCTCATCCTGCCTACACACCACTCATCACTGTCACATACTGAGCTGGCAAGGGGAAACGACACTCCTTTCCAAGAAAACCGTAGATTTGAATTCCAGATCAAAGAGAAAGACTTGAAATTCAGGATGCCTTGACTTAGGTAAAAGAGGACATGGTTTGAATCTGTATTGTTAACACTGAAATGACTTGGCCAATACAGTTGCAGTTGCATCCCATATGTTTCTAAGTGACTTAAGGGGAAAAAAATCTTAGTATCTCTGATTTTTCTTCTGCCTTTGAATGCAGCCCTTTTATGTATGGCATGATATACTGCTCCTACCTGGGAAGGAATACCTGCCACTATCACAGAAGCACAAAATCACCACCACTCTTAAAATTCATCTTAGGCACTAGTTCTACTATCCCCACATTATCATTCTACATCTTTGAAATGCATTTGTACTGTTTTTTTCTTCTGCTTCTTTTTTTTTTTTTTTTTGGGGTGTAACATTGGTGTTGACACAATAAAATGTCTTACTGTATGTAAATCTTATAAAGTGTGTTTTTGCTGTTCCTGCTGTTTCTCTTGCTGTAGTCTGTTCTTGAGAGGAGCTAGAGACACATATCAGGAGGGGCTGAGAGTCCTGCTACCCTGCCAGCACTGGTGGTGTTTTCCATGCCAAGCTCTGAGGTGTGGGAAGGCCCTGCTGGCAGTGGAGGAAGATGCAGCAGTTACTGAGGGAATCATTACACGATGATCTCTGTCTCCCTGTTCATGCATGTTCTTTTGCCGAGTCCAGTGAATTTATGATCAGTGTCAACCTTTTACATTTCAGACCCACTCTACCTAGAAAGAGGCTCAGAGACAGCTTTTCAAACTTAGGCACTTGGTAAGATCTAAACAAAATAAAAGTGAAAGCACTATGTTTTAGATTTATATAACAAGTCTAAGAACTGTGAAGAAACAAAAGGTGATAAAGCAATCAATACCGTGAAGAAATCTATAACTTAGAAATGCTAGTTCCTTATACTGGTCAATAAATTCCATTTTGACTACAAATCCCAAAACATATAATGTTTTTACTTCTCCTGTAAACTTTCTTTTATGTATGTATCTAATGTTCTTAACTGTCGATCCTCCCCATCAGATTCCCTGTCTTACACGTCTCTTGACTCTTTCAAGAAACTAAGCTTATCCAAATGTTTCACTAATGCTAACATGCTTGCTTTTTCCTTCTCTGTATTTCTATGCTTGTTTGTTTTCCAAATCTGTTAGCATCAGTTCTAGTTCATCAACAACTCTGTTGTTTAACAACTGCTGAAGCTAAACAGCAAATTAAATAAAATCTTTTCTAAAAATTTTTATTGAGATAAAAAACCCCAGCCAAACAAATCCAAAGGAGCCCAACTCTCTCCTCTTTAAATAGGAAATATTTCACTGTATATTTCAGCCGTATCAGTACATGAATGGTTGGGCTACTTTCATGGTCTCTGAGTACACAAAATCTTTGATATCATTATGCCATCATTACACTAAAAAGGCTTTCCAATTACACAAGAAATAGCATAATTTCAGATTTCAGTCTGTGGATTTTTCCACAATATCTTGCAGTGAGTTTTACATGTCTCATCTAAATCAACTCTTGCAAACTATAGTATTTCTATTCCTTCATGCGTTTATTTTTAATACAATATTATGCCATGACAAAAAGGAGAGAAAAAAAAAGGGTCATGTGTGATGTTTCACTTTTCATTTTAAGTAGAACAGTTTGATTGGAATCAATCCCTGTATGGGCCATTCACTCACAAGCTCGACTCAATGATCCTTCTTGGCCCCTTCCGACTCAGAATATTCTGTGATTCTGTGGACTATGCAAATAAAGTGATTTGATACACCTACATATAATCAAGAAAACATTTTATTGGATCAGAGTATATAAGCACACTAAGCATACTTAAGTCTGCTCAAATCATCATTTCAAAGGCCTTATTCTGGAGATGCATTTTACCAATATGCATGTTTTCTTGAATCAGTGTCATAATTAAATACTCTTCTGCGACATGATCCAAAGGACCCTGACCTAACTGAATAGACCACTATTAATTCTGACAGTAACTATATTGTGCTTTAGGCTCATATTCTTTCATAGTGTCACAGGGTTCAGTTTTGAGTTGAAGACCTTCACCAGGGCTAGTGAAATATATTCAGGCTATTAAAAGTACATGTCTTTTACAATTTTCAGGGGGACTCATGAGAAGAAGAAAATATTTTAAAGGAATGAGAAGACCTATAGAAAATGTGGGACATCTTAAACACATTTTTTGCTCAGGTGTCTCTTTGAGTAATTTGTAATTGTCAGAAAAAAAATCCACTACAAGGCATAATAGCATAATTGCTACTAGTAATCAAGCACATTTACTGTGTGGTGCTCTTGTTGTTGTCAGTAGCTAGAAATGGGCAAGTGAAGGCTTCATACTTGTCAAACTTATCAACAGATATAGCAAAGTGACAAAGTCTGAAGGGGACAAGGCAGCCCCAGTTCTGAACTGGTGAGGACTGAAGCATACTGGGACAACAGAATGAAGGTATGTAATGGGGTGAACGAGCTAAACCTACTCTGTGGACCACTAGGAATCTCCATTCAGTAAATCCAGCCTTTGGTAACTACCATAAAAACACCTCTGGGCCTGATAAACCTCAGCACTGACTGGGCACTGATATTCACATTTTCACTAAACTTCTTCCTGCTCCATTTTCTACTAGCATTTCAGTAGGTTACATTTGCAGTTTACATTCTTCCCCATGTATTTCCTTCTTCCTTTCCCATATTATGAGTGACTGTTTTTTGCTGGTTTTGTTGTTGTTGTTTTGTTTGTTTATTTGGGTTTTTTTAGCAAGTACAACTGAAGGCATTTTTTCATTTAACTGAAAAACGTCAGCTCAAACATTAACTTTGGGGGGAAGAAATTACATTATTAGCTCTTATTAAAAAGAGAAGCATGTAAGAGCTCTGCAACCACCCTCCAGCCTGTTGCAGTGTTTCAACATCCTTACCACTGAAGAGTATTTCCTAATGTAATCTTGACCTTTTCTAGATGTAATTTGAACTCATTAGATCATTTGTCCTTGTTTTAGGTAAGTTAAACTCAGAGGGAGTTAAAGAACGTGCTCATAATTAGCAGAATCTTTCTGGAATCACTAAGTCAATTTCATGAATCATACTTTTTTGAACAAGGACTTCATGTTGCAGCTTCCAATGACAATAACATGCCAAATTAATCAAACATGTTACTTTTTATACCTATGCTGTTGTTTCATTGTATAATGTTTTAGCTTGAAATTTAGTTATGAGAAACCCTGAACTATTCTTAATTTACAACAATAGCAAATTTTCTTCTTTCATAGTTGACCAAACATTTGAAGGCAACGTATGAAAACAAATTTTCTCATATTTTTCTTCAAGCTTGTTATAAAATCTCATAACTTAAAGGAGAAGTGTAGTATAGGGACTGGTTGAAGGGATGTGAGATTACTGGAAGTTTTCTCAATTTCCTTTTCAACGGTGTAAAAGCCTTTCAATTTTTTCCCCTCTCTTCTAGACACCAATTCACCTAGAAGAGGTACTACTCTTTTCATCTGTTGGAGAAAAAAGTCCTTACTGAACTAATATTCTAGTATAAAGAATCTGTCTTGGGCCATTTTCACTCCTTCTACGCTTATGCTTCTGAATTGAAAACAGACACATAGAAACGAGGAAAACGATCCATGTCTCTCATTTACTTTTTTTTTTTTCCTTTACTTGCAATTCCTGAGATTTTTATATATTTATGTTCTTGTACGTGATTCTGGGAGTTACTTTAAAATAGAGACAGCATGTAATATGTGGTATAAGTGAGAATTTAGGGTTCATACTTCCAGAATTTAGACCTGACATGATGAAAACCATAGAGGTACAGCTTATGTTGCTTACATTTAATTGACTAATCATATTCAGTTTTATTTCTATTGACAAACTGGATATAGGTGGGAAACGAAAGGTTCAGAATCAAATACTTTAGGCATAAAATATCATGTGAATGTTGCATAAGGCTGTAAATGGGATTTTAAGATTATTTTAGATACTTTGTCATTTTCCATTGTGCTTACTTTGCAGATAAACTAGTACATATTTTCCTTTGATTTCAGCTCAGTTTTCATTTCTTTAGTCTTACTATGCTAAAAGACATTAACTTAGTTAAATTACTGTGAAGTCTCTGTTAATGAAATTTATTTCCCTCAAATGATATAGTTTCTTTATTTTATACAGCTTCCCAGTTTAAAAGAGGGAATACCTTTCTAGTTCAGAAAATATACTGTCTGTAGGCTTAAAAGTGTATCAGAGGGTTTTCCAATACCAACAAAGCAGTCCCTTTCTGGATTTATTATTTGAATTCAGGCAACACATTTCACAGACAGAGAGTTCGGGGAAAACAGGTTCCTATTTAATATTATTTATAGACTAGTCTTGGCATACCCTTCAAGTTCTGTAAACTTAGCCAGTATGCCACTTGTCAAGTACATCGGACCTTATGCAACAATAGTAGGCCAAAATACTACATACAGTTCAGATATTCTGCTGTAAGAAAAGGGTTTGTTTGTTTTTGTTTTCTTTTTGTGAGAAACCAGTCCCAATTACTTTCTTTTCATAAGATACTATCACCTAAGTCCCAGCAGTGATGAGACATTTTTATGCAGCTGGGTTTTTTTCCAAATATAGAAGAAATAGAACTAAATGTTATGAACTAACCTGAAGGCTCATAGAGTGCATATTTCTCACTGAAAATCTACCTATTATGTATGTGGTATCGCCCCATTAATATTTGACAGAAGGATGAATATGTAAGGTGCGACAGATTTACGAATTTTGGTAAGATGCCCACTGCTAGATTGTTTTCACCAGCTGATCTCAGATTCATTTGGGGTGTTTTTATAGTTATTTAATTGTTTTCTTTCAGGACAAAGGAAAATCTTTAATGTGTTTGTTCCTAGAACTCAGCATAAGGTAAAAGTGTAAGACATGAAGTGTAGCTTAAATGTCTGTAAAGATAGTTGCATGAAGCTGTACAGAACTGTTATGTTAGACTAACTTCTAATTTTGACTGCAAGTCTGTATTTACCTAAGATATGAAGAACAGTACATTTAAGTAATATTTTCTGCACTGGTAAAACATGGTATGCCTACTGGTGAAGAAACAGTGAACAGATTTTGGATATTAAGATAAACAAGAAATAAACCTCATTACAGCAACAGTTCAAGTCCCCAGCCTATGAACAAGCTATAAATTGCTAACTATAGCTGGAAAATTATATATAAAAAAAAAAAAAACCCTCAGAATTTTCCCTCTAGAATTGCCATTTTGGGTGCTAGGCAAGCCATTAACCTTTAGATATCTCTGAGTGAAATTTAAAAGCATAGGAGAGGAAATGTTAAGGGAGAAGATGTGATGCCAGAAATACACTTATTAAACAGATGTCAGTTTAATATTAATATTTAAAGAAAGCCTGCCTTGTGTGTTGCACTAACAACTGCACATGCCTCTTATTATGCTAAAAAATAATCAAGTACTCTTTTATTTTAATATTTGCTGAATGCTATAGGTTGATTTTACCATAAATGAAAATAATTCCTGAGGTGAAGACTGATACTGATGGATTGTCTCTTATCCATAATCACTGTGACAGCTAAATTATTTATATACATTCTTTAGATGTCTTCCTTCCATTTCTCCACTCATCTAGCATTTCTGCAGTGAAGAGTGGTGCTATTTGAAATTCCGTTCATTATATGCTGTCTTGCATATATGGTTTGTTTCATGACAGTTGCTGTAATAACACCATCCTTGGTACTGGATCTAAAAAAAACACTGTTCAGTGCTTTCAAATAATGGCAAAAGGTTAAAGAACATAACTTGCCATCATTCTTGTAAAATATGTATATATCTCCAATTTTCCAAGAACACCTGAAAGAACATCTCCCCATGCAGTTTAGAAAACACAACTCATTTTTATTTTAGAAAGTTTCAAGAAGGCAATTGACAAATAGAATATCATGGCCTCTGTTAATTTTCTTCTCAAAATATCCATGTCTGTGCTGGTTTATCCGGAATATTTTCTTTCTCATGGAAACTGGAAGAATTTATGTATTACTCTTCTCAACACAAATAGTGGTAAATTAATTTTTATTAATTTCTCATCTGCTTTTTAATTATCACCTTACTTTTCCCCTTCACTTTTATCACCACTTCCAAGTCCTAGTTTCTTCTGTTCTGTTCCTTGATCTGAACATATATTCTTTTGAAACAACTGAGGAAGCTAAAATTTCCAATGCACTCTGATCAAAATACTATCTGTAGTGGAAAGAAATAGTTCCCAATGCATTCTTCAGGTGTGTGCCTTGGCCACACTCAGTTTCTGTTCTGAGAAGGAGGGAAGGACTTGGGCTGGGTCTGTTTCCAGCCACACCATCCTCATACCTTTGTTTTGATAGGAAGGAGAACAGTGGCCAGGGGTAAGAATGCAACTCCTCATGGCATGTTAAGTGCTCCATATTAGCCTGAAATTTTGGTCTACCTTCATTAGCCCTGGGCTCCTGGAACCTTTGCCTGAAGCAGTTCTGTGCTATTCAGCCAGAGAAGAAATCATTATTTATATGATTCTTGAACTTGGTTTTACTTTATCTGCTGCTCTGTCAGTATTTCCTGTAGGTGAAATATTCAGAATTAACGATGTAATTGCAAATACGAAAACATCATAATGTGCCTGAATTCTAACAAAGTTTTTACCTTAGCAATCATGGAAGGCTAAATAGGACACTGGTTAACTATGTATTCAAGGTAGCTGGGAGAAGTGTAAAACAACAATCTAGTAACAAATGTCTTATAGAGACTGTGTTCGTCCAAATAAGTACTCTTATCAGAGATCCTTCTTCCATGAACACATGGATGACAGTCTCATAACATGTTCTGTTTATTAACAACTTGACAGAAAAAAATATTAGCTGTGCTGTGAAAACTTTTGAGTGTTTTCATCTATGTGAATTTGCACTTGCCATTCACGTGCATGCAGATTTCAAATGGACCATTTATGTAAGTATTCACAGGGCTCAAAGTTGCATTAATTAAATACAACTGACTGTGATGAGTTTCCAAATGCCACTCCTAGTTCATTCTACAACCATCTTTTTTTCAAGATCTCCCTTCTATCCATCCTGAAAACAGTAGGTACTGAATTCCTGTACAGAATTCTTCCAAATACGATGATAAGAAAGAGTATATTTATTTGTGCTTTGTTAAACCAACACTTGTTGACAATGCTATGCTCTCCAGGACTGTAATAAAAATATACTACTAAAATCATGAGTTCATACCTATCAACAGTACAGGACAAAACAGGTATTGAAGGTCAAATTAAAATAATTTTCAATGTACTACTCTTCTCGGTATTAGCTATAAAGCTACCATCAATATTTTCAGAGGTTTGAAGAGTAATATTACCTTAAACTTATGATACATTTTACAACTGGGGGAAAAGTGTACACAATCACCATTAAAAAGTGTTATAATACAATTACCATGAGCAATAAGTAAAGAGAACACATTTTAAGATTATTTGTACAGCAGTTTCTAATGTTCATTATAAAAATATATTACAGAATAGGATGCATCCAGTTATTGTACAGCACAGATAGGAAACCTGAAAGCCTTCTTGAGAACTCTGTTGTAGATCTTTGTCCCAAACTTAGCAAACTTTTAATTCCAGTTATGGCTGATTGTTTAAAAAAATACCTTTGTCACCCTGGTAGCTCTTCCATGTGTGATTAGATTAATATAGTCATATCCTTTTTCATCTGCAATACTGTCTTATATTGCAATCTCTTCTAGAGCTGAATCTCTGAAGATGAAGACCAACCTTCATCTCCCTTACAGCGACCAAATAGAAAATGAGAGTTCAGTTTGTACTTAGCTTCAGCACATGTGGTTTATGTATTTCAGCATTTTTTTCTGATTCAGAAAAACAGAAACAGTGACTTCCAGCACAGTAAAGACAGACAATAGATAAGATTATTAATTATGAATATTATTTTATCCCTCAGCATAGAATATTTTTTTTTATGATGAATTATGAAATTTGGATACAACTAAGCAGCATGGAAAAGAAGAGTGGAAAAAGTTTCAAACTGGACCTCATCAACAAGACTTATGGTTAAAGAAATTGTCTTACAAAAGTTCAAACTGAGAAACAAAAGTTTGACACAAAGTAATATTACTTGTGCACCTCAGGTCTGACTCTTTTTTTGGGAGAAATGATGAGCCAATTCACCATTAAGATGTCAGGACAGATTATTACATTCTGATCAGCGAATGTGGGATTATGGGCAAGTTCTTGATTGAATAGGGATAAAGCATTCAATACCTTGCAAAAATTAATTCCAACACACGTAACATCTGTACATATAGCATGTGTCTACTGTGAAGTCCACACAGAATCTATAAAAAGCAAATAATAGTGCAGGTTAGACTCTAGTAAGGTTACCTCACTGGAGAACAGAGGTGACAGAGAAAAAAGAAAGAACAACAAACTGTGTTAGTTCAATTGCACAGTTAAATGAAAATGTTTGTAAGAGTTGATAATGTTTCATCTACACACAAGAAAAGGAACAAACACTAGGAAAAAAAAAAACATTTAGGCAGATGCAAAAGAGTTTTCAGGGATGAACAGAAATCAATTAATTCCACTGACTCCGAGTCTCATGAATGTTTTCTCTGGTGTAATTGTTAGATTAGTTTATTCAGATGTCCCACTTTGATCTATCTGTTCATGCTAGCACCTTCTTCACATGTTCTTCAAGACATATACTTCTTCACTACAAATATCACAGGACTGCATAGGAAAGATTTCTATCTATGAGTAACACTTTCCAGAACTGAATTTTAAGAATTATTTTATATATTTTTCTCCCCGTATTAGGAGGTTTTTGCATTCGTAGGAAGACATAATTCTGTTATTGTCAGTAAAAAAGATTTAACAATATCAAAAATAGTGTTGAATATTGAATGTTGAATATATGAGTAGAGGTGTCTTTTTATGATTGTTCCTATCCTTATTCACGTACATGACAATTCAACTATTTACACTGCTGATGTCAAAGAAGCTAAAATTCAGAGACTACAAAAATCTCTGTGAAAAAAAGGAAATAATTAGAGTGTGTGTGTATTTGTGTGTAGCTTGTGTACACATATGTATATCTCTGAATATTGAAAATTTCAATTACTTAAGAATTTACATTCTGCTGCAATTCAGTCTATAGGATACAGAATTGGAGATAGAGAAGCATATTTTTATGGTAAAGTAGAAAATTTCTGACCAATTCAGTAGTGTCTTTTTTCCCTTTTCTGACTGTTTCCAGCCAGCTATGCAGCACCCCAAAGCATACATGAACATCCATTTACTGCAGACTGTTGCCATATGATGAATGGTTCCCACTATCCCTCCATGCTCTGCAACTTTGACTTTTACCAAAATGCTAATAGAGAGTTGAGCGCTTATTTTAATGTAAAAATATTTATTGTATAGAAAGAAAAATTACTTAAGGAAAAATTCTTGTATTAATATACATATATGCTATGCTCTAAAAGGGAAAAAACCCAAACCCAGTAACAATAAAAAACCCTTATGAACCAACCAAACTGAAAAAAAAGATAAATTATTAATTTCAGATCGTCAGAACAGATAACACTTAAAATTTAAAACTCCACCTATGTGTTGGTTTTAGCCAGGGTAAATTTTCTTCACAGTGTCTAGTATGGGGTTGTGCTTTGGATTTGTGCTGAACACAACATTGATTATATAGAGATGGATTTGTTATTGCTGAGCAGAACTTACAGAGATTCAAGGCCTTTTCTGCTTTCTGTACTACCACACTGGTGAGGGAATTTGGGTGAAGACACCACCAAGACAGGTCGTCTCAACTGACCATGTAACATCATGCTCACTATATAAAGTGTGGGGAAAGGGGAAGTGAAGGCTCTTTGGAATTGATGATGTTTGTCTTCCCAAGTAACTCTTATGTGTGTGGGGCCCTGCTCTCCTGGAGGTTACTGAACCAAGCCCGCTAATGGGAAGCAGTGAATTAATTCCTTGTTCTGCTTGGCTTGCACACAGAGCTTTTGTTTTCCGTATTTAACTCTCTTTATCTCAAGCCCTGAGAATTCTGGCTTTTACACTTCTGATTCTCTTTCCAGTCCTGTTGGTGGAGTGAGTGAGCAGCTATATAGGGCTTGGCTGCTGGCTGGGGTTAGACCGTAACAACCTCTAAATGTGGTAAGGATGTAACCTAACATCACAGCAAGAAACTAAGCTTTGTGACACATTTTGTGAAACTTAAAAACTTCCACAGAAAAGAAATTAAAAACCTGGATGCAATTTCAATCAGTATACCTGCACCCTTCATCAGTTAAAAATTTGAAGTGTTGGAGACAAGTTATGAAAAAATGCTACTTTGGACAGAGAGGGTGAGGTAAAAACTGGAAAGCAATGGGAGGAAGGAAGAGTGCAGATCCAGTCAAGCCTGTTTTAGGGCTGAGTAATGAGCTAGAGTATGTTAAACCTCTGTAAGACTCCAACTCTCCTCTGCAATTCTTCATACAACTTTTACCATCTTTTTCAAGTGTGAATGTTCCTCTGTATCTTCTGTATCTTTTTCTTTCCTTCTTACCAGTTAAAGAACACATTTTATCCATGACAGTAATTTGTGGTGCACTTTCAACTTTGGGTGGACACCAGGCATTCAGTAAAGGCCAAACCCACAAGAGTTTAAAATGTGGTTTTTATTTTTCACTCTGAACCTCTGCCTTCTGGAGCAGGAGAACTATTGATGTCTGCAATGCTATCTTTCTTAAAGATTCTTTTCCTTTTGTGCAACAAGTCATTGCCAAGAAGAATTTTAGACCTAGTAGAACGTGAGACAATGAGGGAAACTGGAACACAGGATGTTCCACACAAACATGAGGAAGAACTCTACTGCAAGGGTGACTGAGCACTGGAACAAGCTGCCCAGACAGGTTGTGAAATTTCCTTCACTGGAAACATTCAAGAATTGTCTAGACACAATCCTGACTAATGTGCTCTAGGGGACCCTGCTTGATTAGGCAGGTCCTAGATGGCCTTCAGTGATCCCTTTCAAACTTACCCATTCTGTATATGCTTACGGCGTCATGAAAAGGGGGATGTGCACAAGTACACTGCTGTGATCCTAAATGTTGCGGAGGGAGCACCAGCAAGGCATGAGATCGAAAGGGAGTGGATATTTGAAGGAGTTACATACATACATTTGAAGGAGTTTCTGTATGCAGAAACAAGGACATAAACTAATGAAAAGGCCCATGCGGTTTTGAATTGTGGGGAATCAATACAGAGGATTAGAGTTAAAAAATGGCTGCAGAGAGCAGCTAATGATTTTCAGGCTCATGGTGTAAAGGACTCAACAGATCTCACAGTCATGCTTTGAGTTGAATGAGTCTGTGTTTTCTCCCTTGGAGCTCCATTCTGCAAGTGATGTATGTTAGAATTATTTTTATTTCCATTACTTGGTTGGTTAAAGTAAACCTGTTGTTGATCATACATTTCTCCAACTAAGATTTCAAAATCCAGCATCATGGCAAAGTAGGAGGAGACTTCCCTGAGGAAACACTGCACAGTGAAGCAGAATTTTTGCATCTTTCTTAAAGGAGAAAAAAAGCTTGTTTTGTCCTTCCTTCTGCATGGATGGGAGAAATTTTACCTGCATATAAAATATGAATTTTAGTGAAAAATGAGAGATCACAAAAGGCTTCAAGATCAACAGGTCTTTTGGCAACCCATAGTTGTACCTGAACCTAACAAATTCTTCTAGAAAAAAATATGCTTTTAAGGAGTACTAACTTTGTACATTTTATAAAATACCATAGAAAACATGGTCACTTGGAAAGGCCGATTGGGTATTCAGGTAGATTTCAGATGAACCCAGTGTTAGCTGCCGGTTTCAAGTAAGGCGTCAATTAATGAATACATTCATCAACAAGTCAGAAGTGGAAGAGGTTATATAGAGAGTGGAATTTTATTTTGAAAATGAAGAATGAAACAGAAGGATTTGAAAAACTGAATAATGAGTTTCAGTAGAGGTTAAAATGCTAATGGCTCCAGAAGAATGCCATGAAGAATTATAAGACAGAGGGCAAACAGGATGCAAAAGAGAAAGTCAAGTCACAAACTAACTGTGAACATACAGAAACTCATTACTATAAAGAGTTGCTGTGAAATTACATATTAAATCAGATAGGTGTTAATTTGTAATTACAAATTAATCATAACATCAATTGTGAATAATAGGTTGCATGGTACTAAAAAGAAATTGTTGAAATATGGGGAATAATAAGGTCCATAGCAGTAATGGAAATGAAGGATCATTTTTAATTGGATTTGCAACTTTAGGAAGATTTGGTAAGGATTAAAATTTCAAATAGTATATAATTTTAAAAACTAGTCTGTTTTAAGAGGCAGATAATTTCTTAACTAGTCTAACAGATTTCTTGAGAAAGGAGAGTAGGGATAAAATAGAATAGAGTATTAAACCAAAATAAAGGGGTATATCACAGATTGATGGCAATTTTAAGTTTTAACTGGCACATTCTTTAGGCTTTTTTTGTTACATTAGACATTTTTTTCATTAAAGAAAACATGGGACCTAAAATGGCAAAAACTCACACTAGCTAGATGTTTGATTAAATCCAATGACAAAAACATGTTTTCCCTGCTTGCAGCTCCACTTAGTCATTTAGGTTGTATGAAGTGTTTGGATCTATGTTCTCTAATGTGTTCATAGACTCTCTTGGGAAGGTAAGCTGCAGTGAAAGCTGCAGTTTAACATAGCAGCAGCACAGTAGTTTCCTTGTGCAGCAGCCTAAATAAACATTTGTATTTAAACTAGTATATGATTAACACTAGTATATGATTAAGCTCTGCAGATTTTACAGTTTCATTAAAGGCCACAGGCTTGTAACACAGACTTTCCACTGGGACTTTCATTTAGTGGGTTATTATTAATTCATCCATGAAACAGTTGACTGGACGAAGTAGTATGAATCACTATTCAAATACTTGTCCAAATGCACCTGAAAGATCATAGAATCACAGAACACCAGAATGGTTGGGGTTGGAAGTGGCCACTGAAGAAGGTTCACCAAGAGCAGGTTGCACAGGCTCATGTCCAGGTGGGCTTTGAGTATCTTCAGATAAGAAGACCCTACAACTGCTCTGGGAAGACTGCCCCAGGGTTTGTTACTCTTGAAGTAAAGAAGTTCTTCCTCATGTTCAAATGGAATATCTATGTTTCAGTTTGAACTCTCTGCCAATTGTCCTGTCACTGGCCACTGCTGAAAAGAGTCTGCTCCCACCCTCTAAGTAAAGACTGAAACAAAGAAGCCATTCAGTAATTCCACCTTTCCTTTATCATCAGGGCACCCATTCAATTCAACAGTGGGCCCAGGTTTTCCCTAGTCTTGCTGCTGACACATTGGAAGAAGTCGTTTCTTATTATTCTTGACATCCTCTGCCAGATTTAATTCCAAAATGACCTCATCACATCCCTGGCATACTCTGCCAATATTCCTTTGTTCCTTCCAAACACCCTGTTTATTTTCCCATATTCCATAAATTTCCTTATTCTGTTTTTGCCAAAAATTCCTTGCTTATCCACCCAGCTCTCCTGCCCCTGTTGTCTGCTTTGTTACTGATAAGGATACACCAATCTTGAGCTTGAAGACAATGGTGTTTAAATATTAACCAGGTCTCTCGGATCCCCGTACCTTCTCGACCACTAACTCATGGGATTCCTCCAAATAGGTTCTTTAAGAAGCCAAAACTATCTCTCCTGAAGTCCAAGGATGTATGTGTACTTATTGCCCTGCTGTCTCCACACAGTATCCTAAACTCCAGCATCTCATGGCCACTGTAGACAAGGCTGCCCCCAGCCTTCACATTACCAACCAGTCCTTTTTTTGATGGTGTTCTAAGATTATATGATAAGTAAGATGTTTTAAAAGGGCATGTAGTGACAGGACAAGGGGGGACGGTTTTAAACTCAGAGTAGGCCAGATATTAGGAAGAAATTCTTTACTGTGAATGTGGTGAGGCACTGGAATAAGTTATCCAGAGAAGTCATGAATTTCCTATCCCTGGGAATGTTCAGGACAAGGTTGATTGGCACTTTGAGCAACTCATCTGTGCCAATGGCAAGGTTGTTGGAACTAGATGACCTTTAAAGTCCCTTCCAACCATTCTGTGATTCTATGATCTGATGCTATGTACATATATTTTATGAAATTGTTTGTTTTTTAAAGGTTCACTGTCGGGACTTGATGATGAAACACAATTTTGTGTGTTTTGATCAAAACAACCCCACAAACAGGCTCTCTCTCCTGTCTTCCACTTCCATTACCTCTGTATACCTAGTCAGAAGAGACCAGGCAAAATTAAAGACTGCAGAACTTATGTGACTTTATAATACTGAACTCTTGGGACGTTTCTGAAGAATTCCTGTTTCTAAAAATCTTCTGTCTCTGAAGCCAAATCTTTCCCCTAAATGTAATTTTATGGAGTAAAATCTCTCAGACTGTCACAGGCGTAGGATGAGACAACAACATGTTACTCCTAAAGAGCCAGATTCTCCATATCTGTGTACTGAAGTAAATTTATCATTTTTTTTGTTGTCAAAAATGTTCATTTATTCACTATTATAGATACTATAATTTCATCTATTAAAGATATTATAATTACAAAGATCTTAAATATTTTCATCATTATGCTTGCTTCAAAAAATTAACTAACCATAAATAAGGATGGTGAAGAAAATGAGCAAGAGTTTTTGATAGTGAGATCCCACTCTTGATTTAAAATGGCAAATTATGTATGAATTATGAATGAAGTTAGTACTGAATTATAATGCCACTGCAACCAGTGCAAGGTAGCACAGCTGTTAAACCAGGAAAACATGTCTGTCTCCAGTTTTCCAGAGAAAATAAATAAAGTTTTACAGAATATCACTGAATATGAACAAAAATGACCAAAGTATCCATTATTAATAGTAAAACCAGACAGTCATGTGGTCGTCTTATGATAAATCTTGGTTTCTTAGAGGTGCACTGGTAATGAATACTTTAGGTTCATCATTACATTAACATATAATTCAGTCTCTCTTCTTAATATGGAGAAGATAGAATAACAAATGACAACATTGCAAAAATCAGTGGCAATTTTCTCTCCCTAACTTTGCCACTTACAAGTTCTCATGTTGTCTCCTGACCAAAACAAAGGATATCACTTATTTCATTCACCTTTCATCAGAAAAGAGCAATGACAATGTTTTGGAGAGCTGCTAACCTGCACATATAATTTCCGGGGATGAGATTGTACAGCTGTGCCTAGGAGGTTGGGAAATCTCTTATACTTAACTCATCCTAACAATATCAAATTTTGTTTGTATACCCACTCTAACCTCACTTGGTACAATTTAAGCCTATAGCCTTTTATTGCACCCTATGCAATCACTGGGGACAGGTGTTTCTACTTGGTTTTGAGGCAGCTTACCTTCTGAGCTAAGTAGTGTAATCACACTTTCCCTCAGTTTTCACCGGTATGAGATTAGAAAATGGAGACAATTTCCGTCTCTTGCCATAAGCCTTTTTATCACAGTATCTAGTCATCTTTATTCTCTTATGTCATGTCTCCATTTGTCCATGCCTCTAAAGCATCAGATATGACAAGACTAGGAAAGAAAACCTTTTATGTGAACAAAATCTAGTCACTTTAATAAAACCTAGTTAAGTCGTTGGTTCTGGTGATGTAGTTCTGCTACCTGACAATGTTTTAATATTTTAGAAATTATGTTTCTCATCACCATCAAATAAAACACTAATTTTTTTTCAATCAGAATGAAGAGTTGTTCACAGCAAAGGTGTAGTTGAGGGCTACAGGATAAAGTTAGGCACTTAAAAAAAAAATCCATGTGAATTATTATTTTCTTCTGAAAAATATATTTTGTTACATAGTCCTTAAGTAATTAGTACTCATTGAAAAAATTAAGCTGAAATGAAAATCTTGAAGAATTTTATTTTTTTTTTATTTTTAGTATGTGTATTTCTTTCACATCTATAAACATTCACTTCACCTTACCCTAAAAATTATTAGTAGATTATTAGTGAAAGAGGAAGACCAAATAACTGAAAAGTACAACACAAATCAGGACTGAAAAAGACTGCACCTTTGACCAAAGCTTAATTGTAAACTTGCAGAAGTCATCAAAAAGTAATGAGCATTAAGAATATAATTTTGGATTAAAGAATTGAACATTTTTGCATTTCCATAAAAGATGAAAACATGTTGCTTATTCTTACAGATAAAAAAAAAAATTAAAAACATCAAGATTCTAAATAATGAAATACAGCTATAGTACGTGATTTTTATTCATACATCTCTGTTTTCTTGTCTTTGACTTTTATTTGGTGCAATTCATATGCATGTCAAATACCTGTAGAAATTACAGCACACGAAACCACCACCAGTGCATGAGCTGAGCTAATTTCTGTCTCTTTAAAGACCTTGTTGAGCAAATCATTACTCAGAAATGAGAAACAAATTCATTAAGTATGTGGTGTTATGACTAGGAAGGTTATTTCATCAAAACTTCATTGAGCATCAGATTTTTATGAGGGGTCAAGAAATGAATGAACAAACCCCTTATTAAAGAAAAAAAATCTATTCAGTGCTCAGATGTTTTCTTAAATATCAAAATAATGTAGGGGTTTGTGTTTGTTTTGTTTTCAGTTTTGTTTGTTTTGTTGTTGTTTATTTAATGGTGTCAGGGATGAGGTGATAGTGGATTTACATGTCTGTTAGAACAGCTAGTCACTGTATAATTGAAGATGGGTAATTCCATGAGCTAGTTCTTATTTAACATAAAGAGAAAAGATAATATGGCAAGTCTTTGGCAGGCACAATATGTCCTTCATAGAAAGGGCTAATGCACTAATATAATCCAGGTGTAGTGAAGTATGCCACTGTTACTTAAGCATGCTATTTAAATAAAAACATTGATTAGTTTTAATAAATGTATGGCTACAGTTAAGAAAATCAATCTGACATTCTTTTAAAGTCCTTTTGCTATGAACAATGAAATAAAATACCCTATTATTAATTTACTCTGTAAGAAAACTTCTTTCAAGTAAATTATTCTTATGTTCATGATTTTTTTTTTATTTTTTTTTTTTTTTTTTAATATAGAAAGCCTGACAGCAGTTCCTTTAAGCCAGCATTGACTTTCAGTATTCATTATAGATAGAAAATAGTATTTTGTGTTTCTAAACCAATGGTCAGATTAGTATTCTTATTTCTTATTCTGCTCTGTAGACTCCTATTTGAATATCAATACCAAAACTTTGATTATATTCTTCTTCAAGCACCCAACATGTTAATAACAGTATTATACCTTGCAATAAAAAAACAATATGGCTTTTTGTCATCTTTTTTTTTTTATGGTTGGATATTATTTGAGATTGTCTTAACAATGCCATTTTTACCCTTCCATCCAGTGTAAGATAACTTGATGCTCAGTGTTCTTTACGAATTTAATCTCTGTGTAGAAAAAAAGTAGTAATTCACATCCTCAGCAGAGTTTTTGCACACATTGCTGTTTTGATGAAGTTTTCCATCAAAATCTTGACTAAGGCACGTTTCTGATGGCTTTCTTATGCATTCCTCTGCTTCTCATCAATCCTGAAATTAAAATTTTTCTCTCATTGTCATCACCATGTAATCCATTTTCTTGCAAGAATAAGATCACTATGTTTGAGCCACGGCTGAGGTACTTTTTAGATAACTACACTCTGCCAGTCAGAATTATTCCCTTGAATTTTTAACTGTGTGTAGTAGCTCTTCTCACTGTTAGCCTGTGTTGTGCTGATGCTTGTTAAACAGTAATTTTGTTTCATTCCAAGAAAGCCCCCCAGTACTGTGCTGACACTTTCCTAGTAATCTATGCATATTTTTCCAACAATATCTAGTCAGATATGCTTTGTAAATACAGATGTTCATGAAAGTGAACAGCAGAACTGTAGCAGACTAGAGGTAGTGACACATGCAAGATAATAGAGGAAATAAGATGCACATTCTGGTCTCATTGCTTAGCATTGAGAGAATTTTGTACCACATTCTAATTCAAAACAGCCAATTCCAGGTCTAACCATAAATTGAAAGTAATTCTTTATACCCTGAGGAAAAAAGTCACTACAATAGGAAAGAATATTCCTAGGTCTTTGTCCTTGAATTTCCTACTTCACTTCTCAGGAAAATAAAAGAGGCAGAATTACCATGCTTGTTGCAATGTATTTGATAAATTGATAAATGAAAAATAAAAGAACCCACTTACCAGCTTTGAGAGATGACTACAGTATATTGCTCTGTCATTTGACAGATGACCTGACCATTGCCATGGGAACCAGCAGGAAGCAAAGTGCCACATGATAGAAAGTTGCTACAGAGTGGTAAAGGCTAATAGCATTAAATGAATAAAGGGGTTAAAAGGCTAGGAAAATTCTAGTGGTTCCTGTGTCTAGTGTGACTATGAAAATATATTTGAGACTTCAACTAAGCTGTGTTAGAAAAAGCAGAGAGATTAAAGTATGAAAAATAGTATTTATAAGTCTCCACCATCAAAAATTCCAGATTTCTCCTTTGTCATTTGCTTAACATTTAGCAGCAGAATGGAGTATTAAGGATTGACATGAAATGTTCTAAAAGTGCAATAGAAAAAAATCAATAGTAGTGTGGGGAATGATGTGAGAAGGTTGTGTTTTCACAGTGGTAATCAAAAAGTAATTTTATACCCAATAATTTGTATTGATTGTTTGTGAAACTGTAATGCATTATATTATACAACTTGTTGTCTGTTTATAAATATATGTACTATTTTGTTGGGCTTTTTCTTTTCTTTTTCAGTATCCTTTTCTCCAAGAGAATTATTATTATTTTGTGTCTTTAATATGTAAGAACAAAGTAGCAGGCTATGAATATTATTTGAGCTTGCTAACTCCTCCGACTTTGTCTGGGAAGAAACAAAGGGACACATGACATAACAGAGCCCTTGAACTAGCACCATTTACAGGTAATTCACTCAGTAGCTGTCAAGTGTTTTCTTCTTTCAGCTGCCTATCAATCACTCAAAAAAAGTCACACCAAATTGTGCACCTCAAGTGTTACAATCTTTTCCTTTCAGTCACAGTTTCATTTATCAGTCACCTTGTCTTTTTTTTTTTTAGTTTTGCATGGTTAAGTTTTAAAGACTTTTCAGAAGACGCTGCATGTATTTTATAATGAAAATGACTTTTACAAAACCTTATTCCATGTTGGGGGAATATGAAATACTTATTAAATTTTCATTTTTGTATTTTTCACACCAAAAAAATCCTCTAGTTAAAAAAAAAAAAAATACAGATCAGAATAGAAATATGACTTTGTCCAATAGAAATAAAGCAGTTTCAGAAAGATAATAAAACTGCTTTTAGAAAAACATTTTGAAACATTAAATTTGGGTGAACTATTGCTTTCATTCAGTCCACCAGAATGAGCTGCATCTATATCTCATTAATGGACATAAATGTATGACAAATAATTTTATGTAATTGAAACATTTTAAGATCAGAATATACTATTTTAAATGTTTTGTTTGAATTAATGTTTGATAAGGGTTAAACAATTGTCTCATGCTTTGTGTATCATGGGAATCTTGTATAATAGAACTGCAGAATAATTTTGAGAAAGATATTAAAGTCTGAGATGCTTCAGTGAGTTAAAACTTCGTCGACCATGGCCTTACATCTGTTGTTTGAATAGTTAATTGGCAAGTGTCTTTTTAAGCCACTAATCACATTTTACTGTACAAGCTATCTTTGAGACTACCTTTGATATATATAGAAAATGAAAATGCCATTTATTATTACATTTCAAAATCACAAAATAACTTGTAAGTATATGTAAAACTGATTTTTCATACCCAGAGAAAAATATCCAGGTTCATTTCAGAACAAAGTGCATCTGATTTAAGATGGTGCCCTCTACACTGGTGATTTGCAGAGCTGTGTTCAAAATACAGCACTAGATGTGCAGGAATATCAGCATCTGTGCCTAAACTTTGCTTCTGCACAGCAGATGAAGCTACTGTGAAATGGATCTAAACTTCCATTTAGTGCACACAGTATTTTAAGGACAGATAGTCACATTTTCTCTGCTAAACAGTTGTGTAGCCGCATGGTAATCTATTGCTATCAAATACTAATTGTTTGATATTATATAGGTACATTGAATATTTTTCTGGAAATAAGAATACCTGTGCAGTGTGGCCTTTTAATTGTTTTATTCTATTTTATTTGTTTCTTTGTTAGTTTTAATTTACTTAGTGACTTAAAGGCTGGATTTTATTTAAGACTCAACACCATATATAAAATATATCTAGTTGAAGTGCAATTGAAGTTCAAGTAACTTCTAAACTTTATTTACGAGGAAATTAGTGGTGTTTGGCATCAGTGATTCTCCTTGCAAGCATATAACTCCATGACAAGTCACAGTCTCCCATAAGCAGTGGAATGTCTACCAGATTTCTTCAGAGGATAATTCAGAACACCTAAGTCTTGTTCTTCTTATTATTCCTGTAAAAGTCATCTCTGCTGACTATAGAATAGACCTAGTGTCCTGAGACTACAAATTCCTGTTGCTTTAGAAATTAGAATATATGCTCTTACAAAAAATAATAAAGTCCTAATAAATTAGCATGTGGAGCCCATTCCAAAAATATGCACAATGTATATTCTTCAGTGAAAATTCTTTCAAAGATATGAGACAAAAGTATCATAACTGCTGAAATGCAATGATACATATAAGAGTGACATAAAAATGAAACAAAAAAATGATACACAAAGAATTACTTTTTCTGTTTTGGTCTTGTTTACCTAATTCTTGATGTTTGTTGCCATTTTTAAAGTTGTGCATGTCAGAGCTCCTGATGACAATGAGAGCACTTTATTATTGTCATTCCACTGATGGGGGTGTAGGATCATGTTTTTGGATCTTGCAGTAATGAAACCTAGGAGAGACATTTTCCCTGTAGACGAGTTTGGCATCCTGTCATAGTGACTCTTATTGTATTAGCAACAATATTTTTAGTGGTCTGCATTGTGTGAATTAAGTTATTACAAATTCTAGGGTAGAAATGAGTGTCTCTGTCATGGGTTTTAGTTCTTAATCAGACTGCAAGATGATATAAATAATATAATACCATATTTTTCATTCAAGAACTTTGGTCATGCTCAAATATATTTTCAGAGAAATTAATTGCTTAGGTAGAATGTATGTAAAAAGAATGTCTTTTTTTTCCTGGAAGTCACTTATTCAGTCTTCGAATTATTTAAATGGTACTTTGAGCTGCCTATTATCAATAGCATTTGACACAGGTATCTCCAGTAACAGGTTTAGAATAAAATATACTTGAAGTTAAACTTAAAAGTTCAATTTTCATACTTGTGTGTGAAATGGAACATAAATATTGCCGAAGACTAAGATGGTAGAACACAGCAGAGAAGTAACTTTTTTTGTTGTTGTTGTTACCTCTGACAATTCGTTAAAACATACTTATTGTGCAAATTCTGATAGATTAAGTGTAAAGGTTGGCTTAAAGATTTCTTTGGAATGGTCTTGTTTGTGTTTAAATCTTTGGTGTTACTGCAAAAAGCATGTATCTTGATAATCCTTCATACAGCATCTGAGTTTGAATAACAGTTAAGGAGAAAGATAATTAGGAAATATGTGTCTAATGCATGACTAATAAAAGTCTTCAGATATGAAATGGTGCCTTGGTATTTCACTAACCTCTTTAGACACAATTGTTACAGTCAACTTTCAGTGATTAGTAACGATTCATTACTCTTCTTTCCCTGGATGACTGTGTACACAGTCTTTCCAGAAACGAAATAAGTATATTGATCGGTTTTCTCTTAAGTATATGGAACAAGGTTAGAAACAACTGCTTATTGCATTGATAATTTTATTTGCACCTGAGCTACAGATTATAGAAGGTGAAGCCAAGCAAATGGGACACAACATAAACAATACTGATGATCAGTAAGATCAGTCACTCTTTTAGATATATGCCCTTTCTTTAGAGGTTTACATTTCTTCTTCCATCTGAATATTTCTGGGGAGAGATGAATTTTCTTTTGTAAACCTAAATGTTATCACAAAGACATATGGCATCAGCCTTTACTCTTTCAATTGCTAGAATCCTTTACTATTTTTGTATATTTGTATCATGTATTGTGCTGGTTTAAAAGTAAACCGGCAGGAGAAAATGGACCCAGCACTAGAGAGATTATAAGTCAGAGTTGCAATT
>JAWWTY010000088.1:23557031-23573873 GCA_035222235.1 Margarornis squamiger
CATACACTGCACTAAAGCGAATATGCCCCTTAAATACAAATATTTCCGGAATACTAATTTAAAACAAACCAAACCACAAACAAAAAAACCAAACCAAACAAAACAAAACAAAAAAAAAAGAAAAACACAAAAAAAACCAACCAATAATGCCACCTAGAGCACAAACACACTGAGATGTGGAAGAGTGTCAGAATGGCTTATATATCCTGCTAATATGCCCTAATTGTCATGAGAGTAGTTGACAGTTCCTCAGACTCGTGGTTTAGAACTGTCACAGATTCACAAAGGTATGCTTTTCCAGATATTGAAATTAATGGAAAAACCTAAATTCAGTGAAGGAAAAAAAGTCTAGAATAAAAATCCCTTGGCCCATATGTATTTCTTTTCCAATATATTTAAACTGAAATCCTTTGCCTGAAATATATTGCTCAGTGCTGTGCAGGGGCTAGCAAGGTATTTCCTGTTGAAGACAATAGAAGTCACACAACTATAATTAGGGCAGTTCAACAATTCTAGAGACATTTAAAATGTATTCATGCAAGTTATCACTAGACCTACATCATACAAAACAATGTAAAGGAGAGGAAAAGTTAAATTACACTTTGTTTGTCAATTAATTGGGCAACGATATGCCTCCCTATTAGTAAATTTCAGTGTCTTGGAACAGTGGGGAGCTTCATTGCTATACTGCAGAAATTAGAGAAATGACAATCACTTCTGATGTATGCTAACATTATCAATATGAGTTAATTTCATGAGTCAAAAACCAGTCAAGCTTATGTTGAATCTATTTTTCTCCTGTGAAAGATTGCAGGATTTCTAGATGAGACCAATGGTTTATCACTGATATACCAAGAGATCAATGGAATATCATTACTTGATGAAAAAGTCTAAATACAGTCTGCAGTAGCAAATTAAATTGCTGTACCAAATTAAAAAGAAAAAAAAAAGAAAAAAAATAGCTGTAGTAAACATAATTTTGAACAAAAGCAAGTAAAACTGCATGTTGACTTTGTCAAGAATACTCAGTTTTGCCCAAAACCACCTTGCAGTTTTCCTCTTAAGGACCTGGTCTTGTCAGGTGATCTTCAAGACATTTTCCTCATAAATGAACTCAAAAAATGACAAACCAGTTACTCTGTATGTTGTCTACAACATATGACCACTTCTGAGACATTGGTTACAAAAAAATAGAGTTGCTACAGATCAACTGCTTGTAATATCATTGTTTTGAGGACTCAACTGACCTTGAATGCATAGATAGTTGTTTTTTGTTTTTTTTTTTTTTTTTAATATACATTGCTAATGGCATCATATAATAGATTTCATTACTACTATAACCGTAACAACAAGCACAGACCATTACAAAGCTATACTGTAAAACAGAGCAGTTCAAATAACAATGTAGGAAAGAGGCTGATCAACCTTATTCCATTAAAGAACTAATGCAGAGAATGATGAACCTGGGGATCTGTATGAAGAGGTCATAAAACGTGACATAAAGAAATTGTAACTTTTAATTTTCCATTGATTTCAACTTTTCACTACCCTACTCTAATTAAGATAAAGAACTTTCTTTTGGTACAGCTACTAACTTAGACTCTAAGAAAAAGATACATTTAGATAGGCTATATACCTCATATTATGGTATAAGCTGTTAGTGTTAAAGAGAGAAAAATGGAGATAAAAAAAAAATAAGATTACTTGCCAGAATCTCAAAATATTTAGAATTAAGCAAAAAAATTTAATTTAGAATACCATCCTGGTCTAAACCTCTTATCGGTTATGTATGTATCCTGTGAGTGAGTACATTCTAATAGGCAACTGCAAAAAGAGAAGTACTGAATGTATCTTGGCAATTATGCAAAATATTTCAAGTTACTTCCTGTTTGCAAAAAACAGTAGGAATTTGAATTTATTTTACTTTATCTATTCTTATCTCAAGAGAACTAAATTATTTACATTAACAACTTTTTTTTAATAATATCAGAGGTGAGTTCAATTTTAGTCTGTGTATGCATTTTAGCTATGCCCATTGTGATGGTTTTCCCTCATTTTTTTCTTTTGTTTTTGTTTTCATATGTTAGTGGGACTTTTTGCAGAGATGAAAAGTGAAAAATGGAATAAGGGTAAGGGAGGAGCTGAATCTAAAGTAATCCCCAAATAAACATTGAAGTAACATTAAAATGGCATTTATTAAAGGTGAAAGAAATATTTCTCATGAGTATGGCAACCAGTCTGGAGATATCACAACAGAAATCATACAAAGATGACTTGAGGTCACAGTAAAATACACCTTTTGTAGTTTTATATTAATTTCCTTTCAATGTTCCAAGCCAGTTGGTTTAACTTGGAACGACCTTCTTGTAGCATTTCCAACTACATTTCATAACTCATTTGTCTTCCCTTTTCACTATGGGCAAGTTTTCTCTGTACCCTCCACCTGGTCCTGTCTTTTGCTCAGTAACACAAAAAATGAGCCCAGGTTGTTTATGCCATCTTCTGATTTTTTTTTTTTGAATTTTTTTTTTTTCTTTTCAGCTTTGCCTTGCATTTTCTACACCAGTGTGCTCAGGCAGCCTCCTCTGAGAACAAGGTTTGTGTTCTCACTGAAGATTTTTATTGATAGAGAAGAATAGCAAAAACAGTTTTGATCAAGGGAATTATTTCCAAAAGAACTTTTTATGATGGATTTCCACTAGGTTAAGTTTAGGTTCTTAAATGTGGGCAGTTCAGGTGTCTTGAATGATACTGAAATGACAACACAATTTGCAGTGTTCTCAAGTGACCCTGGTAATGTTTTGTAATTCAAAATCCAAGGGGTTTGTTGGCTTGTTTGTTTTCATGGAGTCATAGTGTGAAAATCATTCTCATGGACAAGAATATGACTTTCATTTACAATGGAGCTGCTTTTTATTTGTTACCTGAAAGAGTAGCTCTTACAAACAAGACCATTATAACTTCTGCTGAAAACTAAACAACTATAAATATGGCCTTTCCTATTATTACTAAAAGATCTAATAAGATTATTACAAGTTTCTCTGGTCTCTTCACCTGTTATGCTACTTCTGCTAAAGACCAAAACTTAGAATATTGACCCTCTAGAGTGAGGGACAATGACTGAAAAAAAATAACTTTCCACAAAATAAAACTTTGGAGATTAGTTGTACTCACTATACTACATGAAGCTGAGCTTTCTCATAATTGCTTCCTTCTATAATTTAAATGTGTTTGGCAAAATAGACAAGACAGGGATGAGAAATTTAAAACTCAAGCTGTCAACTTCACAGCAGGTGGAAAGATATAAATCTACAGATGTTAGAATAATATTTTCAAAAGGTTTCACAGCCATCTCTGATTCTCTGGTATCTCAGAATGCTGCATGGATATTTAGCAGTACTGGAAATTTTGTGTATAAATTAAAATTTGACATAACTTTTTTCTTTGGTTGTCTGTGATAATAAGTTTTCAAACTCACAGATTTCTCTTGTGCTGTTGTGGCTTAGCAGTTGAGAACCACATGGCTGCTCACCTACTCCCTCTTTCCCTTGGGAAGACCAATGGAAAAATGAAAAAAAAAAAAAAAAAAAAAAGGTGGACAAGATAAAAATAAAAAGTGAAGAAGAAGTGAATTAATAACAAAATGAAGCAAAATAAAATAAGTGATGCAAAGTCAGCACCTCCCATTGGAAGACTGATACTCAGCTCATTTGTCCTGTGGATGCAACTTTTCCACTTTTTTCTGCAGTCCAAAGTCTACACAGAATGCACTATTATCCTGATGGATGCCCATCTGCTGGCCTACAATATGACACCTTCTGGTCAATACTTTTCTTGTAGAAACTTGTAGGAGAAAACAAAGCAGTCTAAAAGAGTGACTCCAGCTTTTTTGCTTTTACTTGCCTATAGAAATGAACTGCTCTCTCAGCTTCTGAAAGGAAGGTGTCTCAGAATAGTTTTGGGGCTGAATGAAACAGATAGGCCTAAACCTGCAATGGACAAAACTGTATGACACAGTAGGGGATGGATACACTGAGTACCAGCTTCAGTTTTTCAGAAAATTTGGAATATATTTGGAACATATTCTACAATTAATTGTATGTCTATTTAGAAATTGCAATCCAAAACTATTCAATTTTCACTTGTAATGGATTTTGAAAGGTTTAAACTGAACAAATATCAAAAATTTTTATGCAAACTGAAAATACAAAAAGGTCACCACCTTTACACTTGATTTATGAAGTGGCTTTGGTTTTTCACTGATTTGTATTTATACGAAACAGGAATGACTCATAAAGTGCAGTGGATTTACATTCTTATGAAAAATAGAAGAAAATAAGATTCAAAACTAAACTTGCAGATAAGCACATTTATTTCATTTGACAAAATCCACATATGACAAAACTGCATTCCGTTTTTTCTTAGCTAGAAACTGGTGTTTCATAAATATACTGTTTATGCACATGTCCTTTTAAATAAAATATAATTGACTCAAGTCCAATTTAGAACTTGGAATTCTGTAATACCTTATTTAGCTACCTATATTGCAATACTCAGTCTATAGAACTAGTCAGTTTTCAATATGGCAACATACAGTATATTTTGAGTATATTACATTTTGTTAAATGCATTTCGTTTATTGTATTATTCATACTCTAAAGTGAAGCAAGAATTCTATTTCTTTAACGGATTAACAAAAGTTGCACAATTAATTTTTTTATTTATTTGTGTGTGTAGTCCCATTCAGGCCTGTAAGCTAAGTTATAATAAATTATATAATGTCCATGCTTTTCTTATTTTATTAAACATATGTAACCACACAAATAAAGTATTTACATTAGAGCGAAATGGCAGGAGAGATAATTGAGTACCTTACAAAATCTTAATAATAGCTGCACTAGACTAGACTATTATTAGGTAAACTATGTATCAGATTAATTTAATTTTCTTCACCTGTGTCTTAGACCTAATCTTTCCAGCTCTTCAGCTTGTTTGTACAGCCATATGAGCAAGAAAAAAAAAAAAAAAGAAAAAAGAAAAAGATGCTTATGTAATATAATAAACCACTCTAATTTTCAACTATTTTAATAAAACCTCTTCATTTTTAATATCCTTCTGCTTTTTGATGTTTTATAAATAAACTAACATGCTCAGGCTTCATCATAGCAACACTTTCTTTTTTGAGAAAAATTCTCTCCTTGTTGGTGCCGCTCTGTACTCACTCAGATACCTGAAATTTGTGAACAACAACTTAGTTTGGTGCAGAGAGATACAACAGCAGAGACCAGGTTTTAAACTGTGTTTGCTGTAAATAAAATTTTATAGCTTGCTAAAGTTTATAAATATTTTAGAAAAAAACAGAAAAACAGGCTAAATACAGCTAAGGAAACAAAGCTCAAAGAGATTTTGAAATAGTAGAGGAGATATTTGATGAATATTTTGTGCCAGATGGCTCTTACTTCAAAACAAATCTTCTTCCTATATACCCAAATATCTGATGGATGAAATTTAATTATTGTTTTCATTAAAAATATTTATTTGCAGACTTAAAGTTAATGTCAGTAGAAAGTAGCTCTTGCTGTTCTAAACCCATAATAATTTCAAATATGTCAGTTAGAAGTTACATGTAAACAAAAAAATTTTAAACCAGGCCCATTACAGAATAGACTATGAAGCATGATGTCTGAATAACAGGATGCTGTGAATATTGAACAAACTTACCTAAAAAAAAGTTCAAAACCCAAGGTCATCTTGCACTTCTAGAAGTCTGTTTGAATATCATCAAAGTTTTGCACCATGCCTCCTTGATTTCCTCTGGCATAAGTTGTGTGGATTTTAAAATATCTTGGGGGTTGTTGAAGCTCCTTACGGAAGTTCTGGCATTCCCAAAGATAATAAGCATTTTGCGTGTACACTGTGCCCTCCTTCTTTTAGCACCAGCAAAATGCTAAAATTCACTGCATTAAAGAAGGTACTTCCACCCCCTCCACTCTCCCAGTACCAGCACCCTCCCTGCACTGTTTCAGAGACATTGGGAATGTCTCAGCTGGAAGCTGCTATTCAAGTAAGCTTAATTCGAGGTTGTAGTTCAATTATCAGATATTGTTTAAGATGCAGAAGCAGCTGCTTCATCTCAGAAGAGTATTTTTCAGAGATAATAACAGACAAGAACTGGTCAGATGGTTTAAGGAACATGAAATACCATAAATAGCTGGAACAGATCTAAATTATAATTATTTACCCTCACTGACCTCTTTATGTTGCTGGAGAAAAGAGATCCATCATATACTGGAATTCGTTCTTACCTCTTTTTCTGTAGATCTTAGTTTAACAATTTTCCAAGCATCAAATGTCTTGCATAGCACCAAATTCATTCTGATAAAGAAAGAGAGAATTCATAAACACAGATGTACATATTGAGATACTGCATAAATACTAAAGACTACTGACAGTTTTGTGACACTGTCCTGAAAATCCTAGTGGATGCTATGCATATATAAGTGTTTCCTTTACAGATGTTTGTCCTGGGTTACACAAAAATTCTATTACTCTCATTTTTTTTTTATTTTTTTTCCCCCTCCAAAAACTCCTTTTTGGTTTTTCATGTTTTGCCTTCTTTAAACAGACTGAACTGCTAGTGATTAATACTCAAATTTGACCACCTGCAGGGACCTCCCAGGTGCTGTGAGAGACTGGACTGTTGGTGCTCACGGCTCAATCCCCAGAGTGCTTTGCTAACCATGTGCAGAGTGGCAGCCCAGGCCAGGTGCTGAAGGCATGCACATCCAGCACCTCAGGCTACGGGCTGGGTCTTAAACAGGATAAGGAAAGAGAAATCCTGAGAGGTGAGGTAGTGTTCCTTTTTCCTTACAGCTGTGTTAACTCCCCCAAACATTCAGTTTGCCTGAAGATATTCATCTCTTCTTGATGAGCCATAATGAGCCATAATGGACTCAGCTGCACTGACATAAGAAATAGCTGCAACGTCTTAGAAGGTATCCAAGACAGTCAAAATATACAGTGACTCACAGTATCACATCATCCAGTGCAAAACCCCCAACCCAGGGGAGGCACTGGAAGCATTTCTACCTGAACCTGAGTGTATATAACATTTGGGACTTCCCTCACCACCTCGATGGATCTGGACTGTGATCACCACTTTGACAGGACCACAATCACCATTCAAACAACGAACATAAAAACGGCAAAAGCCAAGTCTGGTTGTTGGATCCAATGGATGCCTCATGGGTCCTTCCAGTCATCTGGGGGTCTGCAGCCCTGGTCTAAATGCCTGCACCAGCACTGCAGCCTCACTCCAATGCTAGACAGGCTGGAATCAAATCCCAACTGTTTGCCATTTTCTGCCAGTGCTGACTCTTTAAGTGTTCCTGCCAGGTTTTCTGAATGCGGGAACGGTGAACCACATGGAAGGGTGCCCATCTTGCCTCTGTCCTGTGGTCACATGTGTTTTTTCTGAGTGGAGGGGACTGCCTGTCATCTCGATATGGACTGGTGGATGCGGTTTAGGAAGTTTCTCCTTATTGATTGGTTTAGCCCAGTTTTATCAGTATTGTGATTAGTACTCTTCTTGGTATAAAGTTACTTTTTCACTCTACATCCAGGCATATTTGGTCTCTCTTTCTCTATTGGAGAAACTGGGGTTATTGAATCCAAGGAAGAAGACTTCTCTCTGAGGTCTCCACCCCTCCAAATTGTCTCAGACCAAGGCAGTGTTTAAATGTAAATTGTTTCATATCAAAATTGTCAGGCAAAAGTCTGTTGAAAGTGACACTTAGAGACTGCTAGAACCACTACAGTATCTGCTGTTAGTTCATACAGATACTGGAGATCTTAATGATATTAGAGAAAAAAGGCAGCTTAATATCAGAGTACAATTCTCAGTTCTTCTTGTACAGGGTTGGAGAATCTTTGAAAATGGACAGTCTTGATTAAAGTGCCAACCCTTTTAAAAGTATCTCCAATAAATAATCAAAGAGCTTCCCTGCCATTTTCTTTAGAATATAGATCTGCTTTCATAAGTTAACTGGTTTCAAAGTTAACTTTTCAGAGAGATGGAGGAGGTCAGAGGAGAAAATTTGGTTGTTGAAAGGATGTTTTCAGTGCATTTTAGTAAAAGGGAAACGTTGTTGCAAACATTTTAAATTAAACACTCTGGCAATGCAGTGAAAAATCTCTTCCTTTATATTTGGTTGTGCCTTCTGTCATGAGGCAGGAGGATTCTTAGAAAAATTAAAGTGTGTCTTTGTTTCCAGTTTTGTTAAAAAAAAAAAAAAAAAGAAAGAAGAAAACCAGGACTTTTTACATAATCTATGGCAATAGAAATCTATGGCAATCTATGGAAATACAGACAAGTGTAAGGTCAAGGAGCCAAATATTTGCTCTGTGCAGAGAGATTCAGGTCTTGCTTTGGCAACCTAAGAAAAATCTCAATATATTGGCTAGAGTGTTTTTTTTTTTTCCTGTTTTATTAAAAAATATGGACTCCACATTAAGAAAAGAAGCAAAAGAACATCTCAATAAATTATGCATAAAGTTATGCATGTCATACTCATAGATAATAACTTTCTTGAAACATAGTAGAAAATGTTACGTGGGTTAAAATGATAAAGGTGATTTTGATAACAAGCTTGGAATAATAAATAACCTGACATAGTCGTAAGCTGTCCTTCAGCCTAATTTGGTTTCCAGCTGCGGCTCAGGTTTTGAAATGAAAGTATGTATTTTGAGTAAATGTCATAAAGACTCAGAAAAAGATGTAATGTAGTGCCATTGCATAGCAGTTGGTCTTTCAGCTGCTCCAGAATAAAATGTGGTTTAGAATAATCTATTTGAGATATTTTTTCTATCACTTTTTCCCCAAATGCTTTAAGTAAAAATGTTTTTATTTTCTGAGTTAGGATCCTTTTTGATAAACAATGACAAAGATGGCTTTAAAAACAAAGGAACCCCATAGACTGAAAAGTAATGGTCCACTTTCTGTGTTTGCTTCAACTATTTTGTTTAGTTACATTCAAAAACAGAGTGGAAGAATGCCATATATATCTGTATATATTTACGTATACAACCAAAAATTTATTGATAGTATACCTGAAGTCTTAAACTTTTGATTCAAGAGTCATCAAGGGCTTTTTGCACTCTGTGGTCAAAGTTAGGGTTATAAATACCTCATTCTTCACAAATCCACCATTTCCTTATGCTATCTGTGTAAAAGTACGGTTGTCCCACCCAAAGATACACAAAAGTAAAACAAATCAGCCATAGACACCCAGTTCACTTCATAAGCTTGCTTTCTCAGCTAAACTAAATAAAAACAAAGCTTCAGGCAGGTCAAGGCAACTTATGGCAGAATATGTCAAAGAATTGCCCCTCCTAAAGTCTTCTAAATTTGCTACAAAGGTTGTGGCCTGTTAGTAGCAGTAGCAGTGTTATGTTACAGGGTTATCAATTAAACTTTCCACCAGAGATTATATGGGTTTGCTGACTGTAGACCACGATGTGATTCAGTAAAACTGGAATTCTGACCCAGCTACTGTAAGTACTAAACTTACCTTAGCCCTGGAAATGCAAGAGCCTTACATTGTCCTGTTGTAAAGGCATGTCGTGCAGAATGTGAAACACTGACACACCTCTAAATTAAAGAATAAATTTACAAAAGTTTCACCCACTGAGTTAGGGACTTGTATTGGCAATTATTGGATTAAATTGCCTTTTTGTATTGCAGCTAACTGTCAAAGGAAAATATATGTATTTGGTGCCTCATCAAGAAAATGTTCATCAATTTAAATCTCCATAGAGACCTACCCATTTAGTTATAAAACAATGAAGGTGTCCAAAGTTTGTGACATAAAGTGACTCTGATAATTACCAGGAAGATATCCACACCATTTCCTCTATATAATTTCATTTCCCAAATATTCAGCCAGAACCATCTAAAAGTTAACAAATTCTGTTCACAAGCAAGTACGATACTGTTTCCTCAGTAGCATCCTACAGCTTCCCCTGTTGAACCCCACATCAGATTATAGTACTTGTCAACCAGAAAGACTAAAATGAATTTTCAGCAAGTCAGTATTTGCCTTCCATCAGAGCAACACAATTTTTCCTGGATGACAAAAGCTAATTAAGAATAGGTTTAAAGGTAAGAATATTTTGACATTGAGAGAAATCTGAGTAGACCTGTCCAAAGAAAGGTACCACTGTTATACGTGACAGGCATATGAGAATTTGGCCCGATAGACAGATGTTAAACTATTAATTTAGCTGATTGCCTAAAGTGTCTTGATTCTGCATATACCATTTTCTGCTATGGGCCTTTATTGACAGGCAATGTGGCCAAATTTTTATCTAACTTTGATACTCAAGAGGCACTGCTGTAGATCACTCCCACATGTGTAAATCTCATTTCGCTGTTGAAATGAACTGGAGTTTGGATGGAGGATTCTGACAGAACTACAATATTTTTCTCAGCATCTAACTTAGTAAGAAGAGTGTTCAAAGTACAACTCATAGGAATGTAACTGTTAAAAATGCTTGTCATATTCTCAAACCAATTAGTAATAATCACGTACCCTGAGTAACTTGAAAGAGGTACTTTTACTGATCTTTGTTTATTATCATAAATAGTAAAATTTCTTTTAAAGCACATCCAACAGTAAAGAACAATTAAAAATATGAACACAAAGGTGAATAGAAAAAATGATGAAATAAAATTTTAACTTACTTTTATCTGATTTTTTTTTTTTTTTTAAGTATCAAACTTCTTCATGAAAAATACAATTGTACTGAATACAATTGCAGTGTTGTCCCATTTCTCTTGATGGTATTCTGGTACTTAGGACATTTATGTCCAATTTATGAGATGGGTTTAGATAGAGTTCCATAGTAGTTTAGATGACATGCTTGACACAGACCTTAGCTATTGATAAAAATATCTAGCATGTGTTTATACTAATTTTTCATCTCCACAGGCAAATATTTATGTTCTAAAACAATAGCAATGCAAAATTTTTCTTCCTGAGTTAAGATCTTGGTAGCAACATATTTTTAGATGTAAGACACTAAGATATTTCATAAAATAGTGTCTGAGTTCATACTTCTGATACAAATAAAGCAGGAGTGTAGGTGAGAGGCAATCTTTGCAACGAGTACAGAACAGTACATTAACAACTGCAGTGAAAAACATCATGAAAACTAGCACAACCATGCAGCTGTTCTGCCTGATGTTCCTCATTGTGATGGAGGCATCCATGGTTAGTGTTTTACAGTCAGTGTTATCACTTGACACATTTATGACACTTGGCCGTGCTGAATTCTCTAGCTGTATCAATGGTGTCATCAGATCTCTTTACAATAGGATTTGTGTCACTATTTGGATAAAAACTGTTACTAATTTCATATATTTTAAGAATGTATGTACTTCAGGTGCTTTGCAAATGTATCACCAAGAGTATCATGTCACATTCATACTCCCTTGACAAATGAACTCTACTGAATAGTCTAAAGAAAGATAAATTTGAAGTTATTGATTTTTATGGTAAAATTCTGCAGACTTTGACTGGTAAGGATCACAGAGTAATCACAGTGTAGAGCTGGACTAGGTCTCCTTTATGTTATTTATGACATGGCCCAGCTGGACTGACATGGTCTTGGATCTACTGCTTATGAATGGGCAAAAAGCTTGTTAGCTTGTGGCACCATGGCTTACAGTGTCTATGAAGCATAAGAGTTTAAAATTCTGAGGGGAATGAGGAAAGAAAGTAGCAGAATACAGACCTGTGGTTGAAGAGAGCAGACTTTGCTTGGTGTAAAAAAGCTCAGATCTAGAAGGACAACCTCTTGCAAGCACTAGAACAGCCCATCTTATGCACATCAGGCAACCATTTTGACTAAACTCAAGGTTTATGGCACAGCTGCAGTAAAAAAAGAAATAATAATAATAAAATAATATAGAAACATTACCTGGGCATGCATCAATGTTGATAAGGATGCTAAAGCTCAGCTAGAGACAGAACTGGTAACAGACATCAGGACCAAATGAAGGGCTTCTGCAAATGTGTGTGATCATTGCTAAATAGGTAGGTGATGTAGTTACAATAAATGCAGATAAGAGGAAGTCTTTCTAAGAGCCTCAGAGACCTTTGTGCTTAGAGTGTTTTTAAGGAGGAAATAAATCACTGAGAGTAAGATTTGAATCATGGGTGTCTTGAGAAATTTCTCCAATTACAGGTCCATAAGACCAGATGAGATGTGTGCAGCGTTCTGAAAGAGCTTGTCAAGAATCTCTCTGAGAAGATGTCCAGTCAGCACAGAAAGATAGATATTGCATAATATTTGAGAATGTCAAGATGAACAATTGGGGAACTGTATAGTAGTCACATTACTTCCATTCCTGTGAAAATCATGGAGCAAGCACACTTCAAAGTTATTTCTGGGCACATGAAGAAGTACATGTTTGTGAATGGCAATTTGACTGACCTGATTTACTTTCATGATGTGATTACTAGATCCACAGATGTCGGGAGATCAGCAGATGCCCCCTACCTTGATTTTTGCAAAACTGATTTCACACAGTATCCTTATAGTTGCTTCTGGATGACTGAAAAATTGTCAAGATCATCAGCCTCAAGGATTAATTGTTTATATTCTGGTTGAAGAATGGTTTCAAGTAGAGGTTCTCAGCATCCATTATGGGACTTCTCATTTTAATGCATTTATTAATGGTCTGAAGGAAGAGGTAGAGTAGGCAGCAGATAAAAAAAAAAGGTATGGGTGATTCAGTTGACATGTGCAAGAGAAAGGTTTCATCTAGAGGCATTGGGTGTGTTAAGAGGAAGGGTCTAACAGGAGCCCCCTGCAATTGGAGTAGAACAGATCAATGTCAGTGTGATTGACATGGTGAACTATAATGGTCCTTCTAACGCACATTGTCATTTGTCACACCAAGACCAAGCTATCAAATTTTCCAGCTGGCAGATCATTGCCTCAATACATCACAGTTTCTCCAGTGCGACAAAATAAAAAGTATTTAACATTCTTGAAAGATTATTATTGAACGAAATAACTCAATTGCTCAGAAATCAACATAATGATCAAAACAATTAGACTGTAATGTGAACATTACAGATGAATCTTTTATTAAATTGTTCTTTAGGATAATATTTTTTCAAATATTGAAGAAAAAAAGTCTTAAGCATTTGACATTTTCATTAGAAATAATAATAATTTTTATTAGTGCATACTTGGATTGAAATTGTCCCCATGTTTCAAAGAAAATAAAATTTCTCTTTTACGTATTTTTTTTTTCCTGGTCTCATCTACTCTACTATCAAAGACCTCAGAAAGCCTCTACTTTACTACACTAGACAGACATCTACTATGAGATTTATGCCAAATATTTATCTTGGTTCAGGAAAAATGACAGAACTCTTGAAATTGAACAACACAGATCTTAAGTTTGCCATAGGAATAAAAGTTGTGAGGGTCTTCCTTTCCCTTCTTGTCAATATTCTGAATAGTTCATTAAAACATAGAAAGGGAAAAAAGTTATCATGCCAATTCTATTTATGGACCATTAATGCAAAACTCTCTGCATTTCTGTGTATAACATAAATGTCTCATATTCAGAGGTTTTGCAGTTCGTGGTGATACTGAGAATATAGACAGAAACATTTATCTGCCTGTTGAAATTAAAGGAGGCTTTAATTTCAGAAAAAATGCAGTTAGACTTTTAGCCATTATTACTCAACGAAGACAGAATAATATGGACTGTCAAATCATTGCTGTAATGAAAATGGAATAGTAAAGTACAAAGTCTGGTTCTGGCACAGATTACACTAGGATAATTTTTTTGATTTGAACAGTACAAAAAGTTAGAGTAGTATTTAGGTGATAGTATCCAAAATCTGATTATAGAGCACTCTGATGGTGTTAAGGAATCAAATCATTGCACTGCTAGAACAGTCCCAGCTCTCTAATTTTTCTGCATAGTGCCCATTATAACACTGTGTAACTGGCAGCTCCTACAGCATTCTATTTTCACTGTTCCATTCTGTTCAATTTAAAATTACACCAGTGGAAGAAAAGTTGCTCTAATTTCTGTAAAAAATTCTATTATTTTTCAATAAATTTAACACAAGTTTTCAGTATTTTTTTCATAATGCATTTACAGGACCAGAATTTTGCTTGTGTCTCTCTGTACTCTTGAAAACCACTTTATGATCTGGTCAAGTCAGCAAAGGTTCACTTTTCCCTGAATATCTGTAATATTTTAGGCAGAATCTGTATGCAATCACAACTGATGGCATCCATAACACCTTTCATCCTGTTCTTTCAGTCCTGGAACAGAGTTCAGGCTCAAAAATCACATGTCCTCTACCAGTCCTGTATTAGGCAGGCAGCTAAGTGCTGCCTTTCCATTCCTTCCCATGGTGTGGCCTTGAATATATGGATGATAACCATGAAGTTTGTGTGAGGTGGGACTGTCATGAGTACATGCTTTGAAGTAAGAGGAATTACTTTGCCTAATTCTCTTGCTTTACTGTTGAAGTGTTGTCTTGCTGAGTGGAAGATCAAGTCAGGAGTGTTGGCAACTAGCAATGCCTCTAGCTTCAGGAGGCCAGTGCTTTGTTCTTGACTTTGTTTTTGATTCACTTTGATATCCGAGGCACATAATTACACATTTTTTTCTAATTTAATTTAATTCTGCGTGCTTTAATTTTCAGTTTTAAGTGCTTGAAATAAAATTAGCGTTTGACTTTCAAAGAGGCCGAGAATACATCTCTTACAAGATTAAAGTCAATTAACTCAGCTGGCAAAACAAACCATTGGCAAAGGCAGAGTTGTGCTGGGTTCCTAGGCAGCTCACTTCTGTTGAGCTGTTCTAATTCAAAGTAGTTTGCTACCAGTAGTAAGTGAATGCTGTAAATTTAAAGGAATTAACTAAAGAGATATTTTCCAGAATTCAAATATGTTTAAAATCTTCAGATCAAGAATGAAAGAAAAATAACGAATAGCAGACAAAGTTTCCTGAGTTATTTGGGGAGGTAAGCACATGGGCTGACTGTGAAGAGTTGCAGAAGATTGTTGCCAAATGATTAGGCAGCAAGTAGGTGATGACACTCAATGCAGAGATGAGTGATGTGGCCTACACCCAAGCAAAACACAGCCCTACCTTTCTTGGATGTTTATGGGTTCAAAACTGACTTTTATACATAGGGTTGGAATCTTTGAGAAATGGCATATAGCTTTATGAAAATATTTAGGAGCACATAAAGAAAATAAAACAGTAAATATTTTAGCAAAGGAATCCAACCATATACAGTACCTACAACTCTAAGATCAGATCAGTTCCACTATTTATTTTAAAAGCACATATTGAAATTGAAATGGCAAAGGATTGTTAATTATGTGGAACAAGTTTCAGAAGTGGAATGATGAAACCCTGTGGTTTCAGTTGTACTTGTGTGTGCAGGAAGAAGTACATTGTGAAGGTCTTTAAAACCATCAATACAGTGAAGAATAGAGACATATTATCTACTTTCTCCTATAATACAAGAAATACTGGATATAAACTGTACACAACAGAAGAAAGGTTTAATTCACAAAAAATGGCATTTCTTCACATTGTAAGCAGATACACCGTAAGATGTTCCCTGGAAGATTTGTTGCTTGCTAGAAGTTTACAGTTGTTGCTAAAGCCATTGAAAAAAATCAAGGAAGAAAAGTAAATTAGGGCCTACTAAATACAACCTGTGACTCTGGATCCTGATCATAGAGACTAAACATAAAACATGAGGGGTTTTTATCTCCTATATTTATATGGCTGACATCAGAGACAGAGTGCTGAACTCAGTGTAACTCATTATCAGACTTTTATTTTCAGGTGGGAGAACAACTTTTTTTTTTTTTTTTATTTTTAATTTTGGGTGTATTTTATAAGTTCCTTCCTCTCTGGATCCTTCATTTACATAAAAGTGAGAGTATATGTTTGTTTTAAAGTCCTTAAAGGGCAGTATACACTATCTGAATTTTAGTCTACTTTAATTTCCAAAGAGAAGTGACAAAGACTGAAGGTCAAAAAAGGCACACAAAGAAAAAGAATGACCTTACTTTATTTCACAAAAGGTAAACAAGCAAGCAAGTAAACAAACAAACAAATAAAACCAAACCCCTACATTTCAAAATTTAGAAGTACAACTGTACATTTAAATAGATAATGGTAATGCTCCAGCCCTAGGCTCTTTGATCACAGGCTCTACTAAGAATATTGCTTTGATAATTATATATATAGGTTCTTTAATACCCTAAGTAAATGTCCAGAAAATAAACCACAGGCTTGTTTCTAAGAAGTGTCTTTATTAATTTAGGGAATAAAATCAGGGAACTTGACAATGGTTCAAAAAGGTCACTACACAAGCTGGACAAAATGTTCCACCACAATACCAATTCAGTACATATTAATCAACAACACCCAAGGCAATATTCAACCAATTCACCACATTTAAGTACAATCTAATGCCTCCAGCCACCTGAAGTACCAAGAAAAGGAGTAAAGAAAAGGAAACAGAAGAAGCAATAAAAGAGAGATGGAGAAAGAGGGAGAGAGAGTTACCCATGAGACTTTGTGGCAGACCACGTCTCACACATCCAGGTGGCAGGGCTGTGACATGTGACACCCCACAACCTCTGGTTTTATCCGCTCTGGTCTTTATGGCCAAAGCTCCCAGGTGAGACCTCTGATTCCCCGGCCACTCTGGGGTCCCAGGCCAGGGTGAGGGGCTGTGTTCTCACTGTCCCTGCCAATCCAAGCTGGGTCAGGGGCTC
>JAWWTY010000088.1:23610558-23632167 GCA_035222235.1 Margarornis squamiger
GTAATATATGTGAATATATATATATATCTTTAATACAATTGTCTTTTTTGTACTTTTTTCCCTTTTTCTCTTGGAGGTGGGGGGGAATCCGTGTGGCCAGCCGTTGGGTTTGGCACGGAGCCAACTCAACCCTCCCATCATAAGACTGACTGTACAATGATCACTTTTTAATATTTTCTCTATTTACTGGAGAAAAAGAAGTGCTCTAGATAATGCAAAAATGAAGAGTCGTTACATATAACTCACTTCACAGCCTTAATCATATATGCAAAGTTGACTAGAAATCTCCTGAGGCAAATGTAATCACCAGTCCAGGTGAATCAAAAATTAAGTGAATACAAAAATAAATGGCAGTCTCTAAGCTAATTCAACATAAAACTGGTCAGGCCAAGTTGATATACTCTAGATGGTTCTCTGTCCCATAGAGATTTTAGGCCAAATACAGTGCACAATTTTGCATTGACATATATATTTATATATATATAAAATTATATCTGAGCTGATGAGCTGCAATGGGATATCAGTCAAAGAACTGACACCTAGAAAAAGAACTGACACCTATACATGATTATAAAGCAATACACAATTAATAAGCAACAACAATTCTATTCAGGTTCATTTTTAAAGATTTAGTATTTGGTTTTTAAGATTTATCTCTAAGTATTCAATTTCATCTATTGCAGTACATTTCTAGAACCTATCATAAAATCATGTTGTAATGAACAGAAAGCACATATGTGACTAACTTGACTCGTATATTTTCTAAGCAAAGATGTAACAGAGCAAATATCTATCTATTTATGACTACCCAACTGTGTTAGATATACCAGCTTTTCTTTATTTTGCCAGAATTTCTGAATGCATCTGCAGCACCAAAACCTTGCATGCAGACTTATGGGTTTGCATTTTGTTCAAAGGCAGAGTTTGTCACAGATTTGAATGTTGCGTCTCTAAGCATAGTTACCTAAGACATACCAAATCCTCTTTTTTAAGCCTGAGATATTTGCTTTAAATACGTATCACAGAATCATGATAATTATTTCTTACTGGTTTTATCCTGTTGACTTTTGAATTTATTTGTCATTAAACAAATCACTTCTATGTATGTTAATACTTGCATGCAATAGATTTTAGATTTTTCAGACTGTCTATCTTCAGACACTCACATCTGCTATTTGATACAAACCCTAGAACAGAGATATTCTGATAAAGTGTTTGTTTATGTGAACATGTGGTATTTCTTATACAAATTAATTTGATTTAGAGATCAAACCATTAAAGGGAAAATAAGTAATGAATAAAATTGACAAATATGTTTCTTTAATGAGGTATGTTTATTTTCCTCTTAAAAACCAAGAGAGCAAACTAATATATCTCTTTATAATTCATCAGATTATAAAACAGCAAGTAAAGTTGGAGACAAATCAACAAAGTCTTCTAACACCTAAACATATAACTCTTCAGAAGTGGACCTCACAATATCACAAAGTCAAGTAGACACAAAGGGGTTTTGCTTGCAAGAATTATTTAATGCCAAGCATGTAAAAAAGGGTTTTGAAATTTTTTCAATTTACTTCAGTTTTCTTTGAGGAAAGAGAAGTTATTAAAAAGATAAGATACAATTTATAATTACAAAGTTTTATGTTTTTGTTTTTGCTTTGTTTCATTTTTGCATTTGAAACAAAGACAAACAGATGTAGCAGTTAACCTAGCAAGATGTTGCTGTGTGTCCTCTCAGGGTAAAAACACACAGATTTATGGAGAGTGGAAGTCTCAGCAGTTTTTTAGCTTTGCAGTGTCAGGATGAATCAAATTTATCAATAGAGTTTTGTCAGAAGCAGAAGTCAGGCTTTATGGGAAGATTGATGTGGTCAGCATTATGCATTGCAATCAAGCCATGAGTCAATAGAGATTAAATATTGACAAAAGTACTTTGGCTAGTCTGAGACTAAAGTAAATTACTGATACCTTCTGGAAATATTATCATTATACCAATGAATATACAATAATCCTGCCACTGCTTATGTTATTCATTATACAATGCTGGACTCTAAAGTTGAGTTTTCATGCAGAAAAGAACTAAAAAGATAATGAAAGCAATGAAAAAAAAAAAAAAAAAAACAAACCCTGAGGCTGAAGAAGGAAACTGATACTGGATTTAGCAGTAGCATTAGATAGAGATTTTTCATGAGCTGGTTCATACACCATTAACCCATCAAAAGGCAAAAGAGAAAGCAGTAGCCTGGAAATGTCTTGAGAAGTGAACAATACCTGTATAGCATCACATAAGTAGTGAGCAAAATAATGACAAGCCTTGTAGCACTGAAGATTTTACTGGCAGTAAGAAATGGTTCTATTATACATGTATCAGTATTTGCATAAAAAACTGTGACCATCAGCGTTTTAACTTCAAAGAGTTTCCTAAACCTTTCCAAGTCATGTGAATATCATATTTTTGTGCTATTCTTCAGTGATTATTTACAATGAAAGTTCTCTGGATTTTGCCAAAAATAAAATTCAAACAAGTGTAAACATTATTTTTTTCCTTGAAAAATCTTGAAAAAAAAAAAAATCTTGAAAAATCTCTTATAAGTGACACAATGTTACCCCTGACTTTGGTCAATATGAGGCAAAAATATAACTAGTGCTTGTTTCTTATCATCTATTAAGGAAACTACAACAAAAGAAGTCATAATGGTATAACATTTGGATTATTTTCAAATTATTAAAAGACAGCAAATTATTTGGGCTAGACTTGATGGGCAAAATAAGTCCTTTTCCTTGCAGAATATATTGTCTAGCCTTGCAACATAACTCAGACTTCATGACGACAGACTGAGAGTCAAAGCAGTGATCGTGAATACTGCAGTGACTAGTTTGGCACAGCTTGCACCACTGTAACCATGTTTTCAAAACATCAGTTTCCTATCTGCAAGCTACAGTTTCTCCTCATGTCTGCTTCTGCATTAAATTTAATCAGTGTTTCAGGTTGACATTTATTTTGTGTGACAACCATAGACCCATAATATAGTTTTCACCTCTTGAAAACAACAAAAGGCTTAAGAGTTTAACATAACTTTCACAACTCGGTAACACTGCTTTATGTTATTAATTTGCAATTAATTTGGGATGAGCTTATTATGCAGGTTAAAACGTAACTGCAAGAAGCCAACATTGACACTTTCAGAGGAGAGAGATACTGGATAAATGCATCTACTAAATCTATATAGTAATATTTCCTTTTTTAAGAGCAATATAGAAGACAATGCATTGAATAACAACAAAAGTGTAGCCAGGAATATAACAAAGCTTCATAATCTAAAGTTAAAACTGTCAAGATGTCCTTACAAACAAGTATTAATCACTACAAAGGGAGAACAAAATGTTAGTCCTGGCTTGGAGATGAATTTCATTCCACCTCTACTATTATTTAGGGACAGCTGTTGGCATATGTTTAGTAAACGTGTTAAGTGTTACATGTGTCTTGCTCTGAAAGAACTACATTGATTAATTAATCTACAATCTATTTGTACATAAAACCTTTTTTCTTGAAAACTATGCATAAAAATTTACAATATTTGCACACAGTGAAGTTCAGGGAGATATCTCTATTTGTGGTAAGCCATGTATGATCCACATTTAATTCTACGTAATCATCCAAGATTTGCTCTTACTAAAATGGCAGCAATCAGTTTGGAATCTGCCAGGTCTAACAAATTATGAATTATGTAGTCACAAGGCATGGTGTTCCACTAAGCTAAGTCACAGACAGTAGCTTTTCCAGCTGGCATAGTACTTTTGCACTTTTTCATCCATAAATTCTTGCAAAGTGAAAAGAAAGTTTAAATTTTTCATCAGCTATCGCATGCCTTCTATATTCTCTTTCACCCTGGTATTGATCAATAAGCAAGACTTCAAAGTTTTCTGCAGCAAATCGGACTTGTAAAGTTTTAGACTTTTCTTCGTTTTCTGTCTATTTCCTTCTTGTCCTGTATCTAACTTCTGTCGATTTATATTGTCTATATAAATATAAGCTGGAATCTGTGTAAATTAGACTTTAAACTACAGGTCCTATATTGTTGCAGAAAAAGAAATGCATAGTCTTTTACTAACTTCACTGCTTCTCTCAGATCTGAATTACTCAATTCAGAAAACCAGAGCAACTTCCACAGGCAGCATAATTTGCACTCACGAAAGGATAATATTAGGAAAACATAAAGAAAATGTTTTACTTGAGATTACTGTTGATTATATTAGCAAGATATATTCATGCAAAGGAAATGAGCTGAATATCACCACCCCTTCTACCCAATTAAATCTCCAAAATCAGAAGGGAAGCAGAAAAAATACTGACAGAAAGTTCATCAGAGAACTTCCTTCTCCTGAAGAAGGTTGACCTTGCCCTAGGGATTCTGGGGTGGCTGTAAGAGATCTTGAAGTACACTATAAGCATAATGCTTCATTAGATAAGAGCTTATGAGTAAAGTTAATTTGCTCTTTTTCATAGGGAGTTCCTTTCAAGCCTCATCATGATGAAGGAAAAGGCTAAGAAATGTTGTTGCTCAGTATCCTTTTTTCATGTGCTCTGCTGATACGTTATCTTCAAATCCAAGTCCAAATGCCACTTTTAATAGTGAAAGCTGAAGGATAGCAAGACCAGAAGCAGCATGAGGGACATTACACATCAGATACCCATGAAGAAAAATGTTACAGTTTATCCTGATGAATCCTATCTAGTGTCCCTCATTTTTTTCAGTCAGGAGGAAAAATTCCTTTGAATCAAAGCATTCAAACATTCATTAAAAAAACTCCAACCAACCAAAAAAAAAAACCCCAAACAAACAAAAAAAATGAAACATAAAACCCTAAACCCCCACATACTTTGCTCACAGAAGCTAGCATTCTGTGCAGTGTAAAAATCACAGTGTTACAAGACAGCAAACAAGTTGTATCAGAAAGAACAAGAGAAGTTCTGATTGCAGCGTGCAAAGTGACCCTCACATTGTAAAAAGGTCCAGAAGAAACTGGAAAGTTGTCTATTATGTCTTGCTTCCATCCTTATAAAACCCTGAAATTAGCTCAACTGGTTAGGCCCTCATGCCAAAGTCAAGGTCGGGGGTTTGATCCGCATATGGAGAGTTCATTTAAGAGGTGAACTCAGTGACCCTTGTGGGTCCAGTCCAACTCAGAATATTCTGTGATTCTATGAAAACTTGTTTTTCCGTAAAATATACAGCATTTTCCATCCCCCAAAATATACCAAGGAGCATGAGAAAATTCTATTTCTGATGTTTCCATTGGAGAAAAATTTTTACACTGCTCTTGAACAAATAAAGTTTTGTGCTTCTTTTGTTCTAACAGTTGCATCTCCAGCATATTAAGAGCTGTAGACAATACAGCTGATAATCATGAAGTAGCCTTTATTTATACCATTCTTGGCACCCTTGAAGCTCCACCACAGTTCTCTGCAGCTCCTGGATAACTGAGAAACACTGAGAACTGACATCAGCTGCTTCGTGTCATCACCAGCACCTCCCCTGCATCATGTTGACCCTTAAAAGGACACCTTTCAGCTTATTTGGTCTGAGAACTCAGGAGGTGGTGTTAGGTACCTTGTAGATGCTCAAACACTACACATGGAAACATTTTGGCCTCAGAAGAGAAGGAACCTGAATATTTTTAGATCTTGCACTCAACTCCAGCTCCCTGCACAGATTTAAAATAAGTACTTAGATATTTCTTGTCATGTGTCTTGAATTCCTTCTAACCTTCCAGAGACTGATAGTGTTTGCCTTTTCTGGGTAAGGAATTGAAGATATCTACTGCACATCCATGCTGTTTACACTGTGCACAGAAATTAAGAAAAAAAAAAACATTGTTTATACAGGTATGTAGGGACTCATTGCCAACAGTGACTTTTTCATACTACACAAAACTGAATTCTGTATCAAATAGTAGAAAGATATTTATTATTTACTGGTACTGAATAAAAGTTCCTACAGGCTTGTCAGTAAAAACTCTTGATATCTTTGTCCTAACTTAACAACATCTTTATCACTTTGTGTATACATAAGGAAAGAACAGTATCCCAGTTTAAAAAAAAAATGCATCTAGTATAACAGTTTAACTTACTGTATTATTACCTCTGCTGTGATAACACAAAGAAAAGATTCTTTGGTGTGATTGTTGGTTTCTTCTTTTTTTTTTTTTTTTTTAGTTCTTACAAAATATCTCAAAGAAATTCTTTACATGTTAATGAAATGTAAAGGCTCTCACTTATTAAACAAAAAATACTCTCAGCCAACAGCATGATCACTTCTCTAAATGAAATGTGGATAATTGCATTAGAATGGGTTACATTCATCTGAGCTCCATAGAATATTTTATTGAGTTAGCAGTGTATTTTTTTCAGCTCAAGAGAATGGTACAATTCACTAGAGAAAAATCTCATTATGAAGTTTATTTTAGACACAAGCACCTTCCTGTCCTAAATATGTGTTATTGATGCTAGTATTGGACTTATATTGTTATCATCAGAGTTTATGAGTTTTTCTGAGGTTTGTGGGTTTATGTATCTGTATGTTTATCTGTTCCCACAATGTTACCATATATAACCAGAGTAAGTGATGAGATAGTAAAATATGCAACAAAATTCAGACTCATAAATCCCCAGCAATGATTCTGGATAGGTAATAAATTTTATATTGGTTAAGGCTGTTATGGGAAGGGTTTTATGCAAGACATAGAAGTATATTTTAAACCAATCACATTAGGTTCATGTAAAATGTAAATTTGACTCCTGACACTAGTGACTAGAAGGTGGTGAAGAAAATTTACTTAGAGGGTAGCCAGTCACCAATCCAGACAGAAAAAAAAAAACAAAAAAAACAAACCATCATACCTATTACCATTAACACACAACTGATTTTTGGTGGGGAAGAGAAAGAGGGCCTTCTTCAAGGCTAAAGTTACAAGTCTCCTAAGTGATGAAAGCAAATCACAGAGGGAGTGAACTTGGGCATCAGAGCATTACCTCCCTTCCCTTCTTGCCCTCTTGTGTCACACAGGCTGTCTGTAATGAAAACTGAATTTACTCCATTACTGGTGATGTTCAATAGAGTAGAATGCAGCTGTCTTTAAGAAATGCATCAATCTGCTTATATGGTGAACTGCTACAAGTACTGTTACAGTAAGACACTTACACTGTACCAAATAATAGTCTGAAATGTTCAGTGATGAATAATTGATCATAGCTCATTATATTCCAAGATACTTTTAAGCAGATTTGTTAGTCTGTAACAGGATTTAGGAGTCTGTTGAATGCATGTGGTTTGCTCATTAGACAAGCCAGACTTGGGGTATTTGATGCCTATAACAGCTTTTAAAAATTTATTCATTAAAAGCTTGCTGCATATACACATTTTAGCATGCAAGCAGTAGTCTGAAAAAAAAAAAAGGAAAAAAGGCTGACAGCATTATTTGATTGTGCAACTCTGCTGATAACACTTTAAGACATCAGATAAGGTACCTTGAATCTGTCGCAGGAGGACTTTTCCTGGGCTCTTTAGTTGCTAAAAACGGGTTTGAAGAGAGGTAATATATTCTGAATATGTCTAATGCACACCAATGATAATTTTTTTTTCTAAGCTCTGTCTAAGCACATGCAGACATAAGTGAGAACAAGAGGGCACAGAGTGCCAACTCTCCTATGGATGTATGTTAAATATTTTCTTTTCTCTTGCGGTAATTTTAACATCATAAAAGAGTTAAGCTGAGCTCAGCAAAGCCAGCAGTACCCATTCAACCATATCACCAAGTGCAAGATGAAGGAAGGAACACTTGACCTTTGCATCTGTCCTGTAAATTTTATTTATGTACCCTCAAAACTCACTTCTTAACCTCTCCCAATCACAATTTTCTTGTAAGCTTCAGAAGAAATTACAGATAGGTATGGAAAGGAAGTGTGCAACTCTGGTGCAACAAATTTGTACAAGAATTTGTGTATTTTTTCCATCTCACCTTGTTTACTTCATAAATCACAAGTTGCGACTTACCCACATTCACCACATAAGGAAGCTGTGACAGAGGACACAGTTATGATAACAAAACAGGTATTATCTTGTTTTTTCTTGCCAGTCAGTGCTTGTATTATGAAGAAAGAAACTTCCAAGCCAGCTGCTATTGTCGTAGTTCTTTTTCTCACATTACACTTCTTAGATACGGAACTCCTGTGAGAAAGTTATCATACATGATAAGAATTTCAATTAGGATATGCTATTGCAGTTCACTGTTCTCAAATGTTATTTGTCCCACTTAACTTTCTCAGTATCTACTTCTTAGGTAGTTGAGATATCACACCAACTTTTTTTCTAAATAGTATAAACAACAACAGTTACTTAATGAAAAACATCAGAAAGGTGGGAAAAATAAACAAATCCAAACCCAAGAACTGAAACTGATTTTTATGTCTACTATGATAGACAAATGAAAAATCATATTTTTAAAATTCTAAAGAAAGTGGGGACTTCTTTTGGTGGTTTTTTTTTTTGTTTGTTTGTTTGTTTTTATCCTGCATTACCTTCAGTCTGTCATGTTGTAGGAAACACTCTATAGGTTCTGAAGCCAGTTTCTTTTTCAGCTAAATGTTTTTCTGCAGTCCTGAGCCCTTTCTGTGGTACAACACAGCTCTAAGTCTCAAAGTGAGATGTGTATTTATAAAATGAAAGTGCACATCTAAGTTGAGTCCTAATGTTTACCACATACTTTGTCTACAGCTGACACTTCTGCTGTCATTATTCCTGGAAAATGGGTGTCCATACTCCTTTCCTTCCACTTAGAAAAATGCCAATGAAAAAAAAAAGTTTTCTTCTGCAACAATCATCCCAGTGTGGTTGCAAAAGAGGAGGCTTAGGACCAAAAGCCCACTTGCAATCCTGAGCTCGTTAAAGAGTGCCTGGATGGCAAGTTGAGGGGCAGTGCCCTGCAAATTCTGCTCTCCCTTAGCCAGGCAGGAAACCAGCAAAGAGGGTTCCCTTTGCAAGTGTATCTCAAACAAAGCAAAGGAAGCAACGGCAGGAAAAATATTAGACCCTAAATGAGCCTGTGTACTGTTGCTACCATTACTGTTGCTACCAATACTGTAGCAGTCCATTCCTTATCCACTGAGACAGCTTCTTCTACTTTGGAGTGAATTTATTTGCTCTCTGCTGCAGGCATCAAACCTTCTGATATTACGGCTGCTGCGAAGGCAGAATGTCCATGGGAAGAACTGAGCTGTCACCAGTGCTCTTTCAATTTAGCCTCAGGAAAGAGGTAAAATATTGAGTTGAAAAATAAAAATTAAATTTACAGTCTGGCAAGAAGAAAATGTCTTATACCCAAAGTTAGCATCTCAAAGTTTGAGTCAACAAGGAATATAGAAGCAGTTTAATTATACTGTCATTTTCACTGTGACTATAAAAAGCTTGTGTGGCATAATATACTAGATATATCTAAACACTAAATAACCACAAACCTCTCATTTAGTGTTGACAATAACAACTTGTAATAAGTTGTAATAAAGATGCATAAGTATTATTTCAATTTCTGCCCATGTAAGGTCCTAGTGTACCAACTTGAACTGACACATTGTAATTCTACTTAAAGAACAACACAATAGTCACCTACTCCGTATAATCCAAATTTCAAATCTTTCTGTGAATAAATTCTAGTATTTCCTTCTCTGAATATAGTCAGGTATCTTAAGTGCCAAACCCAGCCCAAATTCAGGTCAACCACCTATATAGTCTGACAGAGTATTTTTAAATTATGTGTATGAACTGCAGAGAGTACTAAGTTTCCCCCCAAAGAAATTTACCAATAAAACTAATTCCAATTAATTCAAGGTCCAGGAAACAAGGTGAAATATCTCTGCCCCCTATGAGGAGGTGTTTGGTTGTTTTGGCTTTTTTTCTAGAGGAGACTTGCTCACACTCTGTGTGAGACAAAGATGTCCAAACTCTATCAATGAGCTTACAATTCAGGCTTACCTAAATTTCAGTGATTTGAAAATATGCCTTCTAATGACTGATGAACAGTACACTCAGGCTTCACTTAGTATATCAACTGTCTAAAGAAAACTAGCCACAGTTATATATAGAGTTAAGATGATTTACAAGATTTCCTCAGCTGCAATGATTTGGTACAAGTAATAAGTAAAAACTCAGTGGAAGGGAGTCACAGAGTGACCTGTTTCCTTAAAGAGAGTAAACGCTACACACCAAAACCTACATGGAAAAAAAACAACATCAAAGAGTTTCTGAACTGGAGAGACTTTTTGGGCTTTTTAAGCTTTTAAAAAATGCATTAGTTATTATATGTTTAACTTTGGAACTTAGCTATTAGCTCTGCTGGACAATTGTTTTGAGATCACATTTGCTGTTGACCTTTCAACAAAGACCACAGTCACAAGCTGTTATGAAGCAAAGAATAGAGCTGAAAGGTAAAGAAATGAATGGAGCTGAGATAGGAAGAGGGACAGTTAAATGTACAAAACATATCACTAAGACCTTGCTTATCCAACAGCTTAACTTGGTTTGTTTCTGTCAGATATATGATTGTAACTCTGATCATGTCATTCTCCTAGTCAAGGCCTGAAAGTCTCACAGATCTGCTTTTTCACTCTGAGCAACTCATCCTGAGGAACAGTACATGATAAGAAATGAGCAGTCATGTCATGAGTCATCAGCTCAGTTGCCAAGGCATCCTAGTGGGTTAGTAAAGTCATTTAAATATAAATATACTTTTTCCAAACTTCCCTTTTTCCTCCTTTCTTTCTCTGTCATAGCTTTATGTGGTTTAAGTCCTTAGTATTTTTCCTTGTGGGTGAAGAAAGCATTTTTCATGATGAGACTGCATAATATTCTTCTGTTTCTCACTGAAGCTCAGTTCAATGTCCATTTCTGCAATGTATATGTATACATTTTAAATTCCATATGTTTGCAAAAAAATTCCTTAGTCTGAGTATGTTTCCAAGAATTCTACTACTATTCTACTACTATTAGGTTGTATTTCTTTGTTTATTTTTAGCATGCAATAACCTAAGGGAACCACAACATTGTACATAGGATGCAATTGCTATTATCTTAGTTTTACTATTAGAAAAATTGCAGGAATATTTTTCAATGCTTTGCTTCAGAACTTTAATGTTTCTTTTTTGGTTTTTTTGTTTGTTTTTTTTTTTTTTTTTGAGAGGTTTAGTGGATTTGTTTGTTTTGAGACATTTAATTATGTTACTAGCATTATACACCATAATCATTAAGATTGTTCATCTTTATAAAAAGTTCAAGTTTTTTAATTTTTATCTTTAGGAAAAGAAATTTGGTTTTAGTTCAGTTCCTGGACATAATGTCTTTGATCTTGTGGGGGCTTTAACCAATCACTGATCATGCAGGTTTTTGCCATTGACAGAGCTGAATGATCAGATGGAGTTCTAGGTTCAAGGAAAACTCTTTCATTATCTTGACTAATCAGCTTTTGTGATGACAATAACAGTGCAATGATAGGATAGTCAGAGCATAATTCATACATGTCTTTTCTACCATACAGCTTCAAAGAACTATTCCTCTCTCATGTTATCAAAGAATCTCTCTGAATTTAATGACAGTGCTCAAGTTACAGAGGTTCTTTTTGAATAGGCCCAAGCTTTTCCAAAAAAATCCAGCAGCTATTCCTCCATTTTATTACATTATGTTCCTCAAAGTTCTTAAGATTGTTTTTGAGGTTTAGGGTTGAATATACCAATTACTGCTACCATTTAAAACAGTTAATGTAATATGGTGAGTTTTTGTGTTTCTGTATGATGAATTTAATTATTCTGTTTTTCTAGAATCTTTTTTTCTGATATACATTTATTTTAATGATGTTGACTTTAGATATACCAATGTGAAATATCAGTTACTTCAACCAGAATGTTAGACAAGGTCTGGGGCAGGGATCTCAACCTTTAAATGGGTACTCACATATATTAGTCTTTGATTCCCTCAGGAACTAAAATGCTTACGTTTTTTCACAAGACCTGAATTTAAATGTAATTTAGTATACCTTCTGCTCGAAGGTGAAACAGCAAAGCAGTAATGATTTTGTCGATTCATTTTACCATCATGTACTCACTTTCAGTCTTTCCTTATTGCTTATTTTTACCTATATACCCTTCAGTTTTAATGTGAGTGCTTTCTCCCCAAAGTTTTGCCTTTGCATTGGACATGCAAGTTACAATTATGTCAGCCTCAGAAAAGGCTCAAAGAGAATTGAAGTAAAACTTTACCTAAGTTTTATTGCCAAATAAAAAGGTTCTTAAGCAAAAACTAGCTCTCTACCTGAATCTGAAACATACATTAAATTTCTGGCTTACATGGTTTAAAAATTTGTAGTTGGAATTGTGAATTTATTTGAAACCTAGGCTCAGTATTATGGCAATAATAAAAGCCCTGTAAGAAGCTATAAGACAAACTATTTAAAGTTATGTTAAATATTTTTAATTGCTTTTGAAATTTCCATTTATGGTCATAGTTTTACCTTATTTGATAGCTTTTTATTCCTCTTGCAATACTGCTATAACAGGGGGTGAAGCAGAGTCAAGGCACAAAAGTATGCTGACGTGAATCCTCTGCAGAGTTGTCACTGCCATTGTACACTCCAGACAGAAGGAATGAATTCTCCGCATGTCTCAGCTATGGAGCTTTCAGTATTTAGTAATGGATTCATGTTAAGAAGGATAGCATAAGGCATAGGTACTCCTAACTTCATGAATTACATTCATGATGTTGTTCTACTATTTTTTAAATACCAATTGTTATTATACGCTACTTTTTGGAAACTCAAACACTTCATAAATATTTTTTTACTCTTATCCTCACTGATCTTCAGATCCCTCAAAGGAAATTGGAAATCGGAACATGGAACATGTATTAAATCAGACTAATTTGATGATAAAATAATTGTCAAGCAACAAGAGAAAATTACAGTTGTCCAGATCATCTCACACTAAAAAAACCCACAATGATTTATGGTGAACTCTGAATATGCAGAAAAATAGCCTCAAATATATTGGAAGTGAAGAAATTATCTTATACTTATTGGAAGTGTTTTAAGGTCATTTGAGCCTTTGCATTTAAAATTAATACCCTACTTCATAGGACTCAGGTCTGACAGGCATAGACGGTTATGAATATTGTAGAAAAGCTAATAGAAGTCACATTTCTATTAGTCTTATTTACTTCAGAAGGAATGCAGGGGAAAATAATGCATAAACACTCTTCAGTCCTTTGACAAGATCATGGTGGTGTACATTTGAAACATTCATGGAAAACACCTCCACTTTTGTATGCTTATGAATTATTTCTTCCTCATATTTTTCTCCTCACTTGAAAAATAATACATTTGCTTAGAAATACTTTCAACATAGCATACCTGACAGCATCTTTGTCTAAATCCACTTTGACATCAGTGAGGCAGTGAAAACCATCTACATCTGGGCTGAGGAGAGTGTATCCAAGCAAAAGAAGAGGATAGCCTAAGGTGCGGAAGAAGGAGTTTATGCACATTTCAAGGAGTTAGAAGAACCAAACAAAACCCATCCACCTGAGCGGCTTGGTTACTTGTCCATCAGTTGCACTGAGGACTGACATGTAGAAGGGATCTACAGACTTTTTGCACTCTACAAAGTCTTTGTCAACTGTGTCACTGAGAGCTTGTAGTAGAGAGAGTAATTATGTGGATTATATTTATTCCTAATACAGGATTTAAATATTGCCAATGCAGTACATAATATAAACAGGTCTAAAAATATATGCAGGTTTGTCTAGAAATATGCATATTTAATCTTTGGCCTTGCAGAATGAACAATTACAAAGCAAAAATGCTACTATGGAGCTGCTTTAGGATTTTAGCTTCATATACAACTAGATCTTAGTATTTTTACTCACTGGTCCACAAGTGAGTGTTCTCTGTCTTCAGGGGAATGATATGCATGCTGCAGTACTAGTCTGCTAGCATGTTTCTTTTGTCTGCTACATACTATGTGAATTAGCCAATGAATAATATTTCTGTACTCATGCATGCTGTTTGTGGAAACTCATCAGAGGGTTCAAGCCCAAATATCTATAAACCAGTTGAGAATGGGTTACACCTATACCTGTGCATAGGTCTTCCAAGCCATTATCCATGTGCTTCTATGGAGTCTGAAGATTGGTGATATCTTGACCATTCAGATGCCCTGATACTGGATTTTTCTCAAAGGGAAATCAATTTTCATAGCACAAATACCTATAAAGCAGGAGATGCAAGATAGGAGGGAAGTGATGATGTATTTAGTATACAAGTTAATGTCAGTCCTACCTGCAGTTGGAAAGCACAGTAGACAGGAAATCCTACTTGTATTGTGCCTTGATTCTGCCATCTTTTGGAGGTCATTCAAAAGTAAAATCGCTTGATCAACAGTGTTTCAAACTTTTTGTGCTTATTCATGGACTACAGAAACACCTTAGATTTTATCTGGTATATGTACTGCTACCTTGGGGTCATGGCTCTCCCTTCCAAGCTGAAGAGCTGGAAATTTCTTTGCAATAGTCCATTCAGAAGACACCATATTGAGGAAGAACTGAGTGTGAGAGAAGGTAGGAGCAAATTCCCTTTGAGACTGAACTTCATGTTGTCATCTGAGGGGAGTCAGAACTCAGTATTTACCTTTCACTACCAGTCCTGCTGCATTGTGTAAGGCAAAAGGATGATTCAGCATCTAAACTTAGCCAGTGCTGCCCCTACTCCTTAGTCCAAAAGATACAGCTGTATTAGGCCTAACATTCTTAAGTGTTGAGCTCTGTGGACTGCTTCTTTGATAAATAATTTTTTCCACTTTCATTTTCTAGTATGGAGATGGTTCTTTCCTTCAACACCTAAGTATTCTTAAAAAAATAAAAATAGAAGAAATTACTAAAATGAACAAATACAGAATATTCACTCTAGAAAATACACCCTTGCTTTGATATCACTTTACACATCTGTCTTATGCTACAGTATCCCAGTCCCCTGCTAATCAGTTTTGAAACACTTAAAAAATTCTATTAAATGTAATTATTAGAAATAAAAGCTCATGGGTGACATAGAAATGTATACTCAGGATAACCATGGCTGTTGTTCTGTATACATTGCTTCAAAATTAAGTGATAGGTGTTAGAAGACTTAGCTAAACTTTTGTGGCTTGGACTTCATAAAGGAAACTTTCCTTTATTTCCTGTGTCTTTTCCTTTTCTTTTAGAAGGCATGTTATATACATTCTTGTAAGTTTCTTGTGTATGTTTGCATAGCAAGATCACCAATCAAACAAAGAAACAAATATTTTGCCTTCCCCTCTGCTTATGAAGCACCAAATGCAGTTACTTAATTTGCTATACACAGGCAGCAAAAAGGATATTAAAGTATTTTTCCTTGGTAAAGTAACAACCACAACTTTTAATACTGTCAATACAGACAAAGGAAAATTTCAAAACTAGGCTTGGCTTTGGAAATAGGAAACAATGTAAATTTTATTCCAGATGATAGTAGCTATTTAAAAGCTTAATAGAAGTTAAGAAAAGAGTCAAAAACAAAGTAGGCAAAATAGAGACAGGATTAGCAAAACTAGATCATACAGTAAATCCAGGCTACCAATGGAAATCTACACATGACTTTGCTCCAGTTCTTTAATGGCTTTGCCATTATTGCAACATTATGTCAGACCAGTGAGTGGAAAAAGGAAATGCTGCTTTATAGACAAAATAACTGATAACCAGTGCAACTGCACCTTTTTTGAGGCTGACAGATTCAGAAACTAATGCCCGTTGGTTTCAGCTGGCATATGGTACCACACAAAATCCTCCCAGACTCTTTGGGATTTCTGAGTTCCCTTATGGGTCCCTCAGGCAGAGACAAAGGGATGATATCAGAAATACCACCTGTCATTAACCACCTGCAGTGATTTCTGCTATTCAGGGAAGGAGGAAAAGTACTTCTCTGCAATGAGCAAGATGATAAAGACTTATGCTATGTTAGACTGAACAAAAGATACAGACTATTGCCACCTCCCCATGGTCAGAAAATGCCAGTCTCCTACAGCATTTTCTCACTGACATCCTAGTGCCTAATGAAGCACAAACCATGAATAGCCTCAGTGGGGTAAGCATAGCCCCTCCCTTGTAGCGGCTGCTTGCAAGCAGAGTCCTGAGGTCCACGTGGATGGCCACATTACCAGCAGTCACCCCCCAAAAGCTGCTTAAGTGATTAAATACATATTTTGTACCAGCAGCCTAGAAGGGCTTGTCTAAGAAAGGCTTTTTAGAAACAGCTACACAGCAGGCATCTCTGCTGCTACCTGCATCCTCAGAGATGTGTCCTCCCACCTGGGCAGCACTGCCACTTGATTAAAGTACTGTATTGTAAAATGGATTCCTTGTCTTTTTCCCCTGAGTCACCGTTCTTTTTCCCAAAACCCCCTGAGAAAACTCTTATCTCCCTAGCCTAGTATGCAGGAATTCATTCTTGCAGGACTATGTGAAGTCCCCCTATTCGTCTTTAGTTAACACTTTTCCCATTGGTTCTTAACCCTAGGTTCCTTTTGGTAGTAACTAGAATTCCCTAAAGCCTTTATATACTCCTGACCATGTGAATAAACCCTCTCACTCTGCATCCTCTCTGGTGGTCTCTGTGTGTCTCTTTTCTGGGGCATCTCGGAGCCATGTGGGGGAAGGGGAATGAAAAGGGGGAGCATTCCACTCCACTGCTGCAACCTGAAGACAGGTCACTGTGCTTAAATTGCACCTTTAAATCCACCAAATTGGTTCAAAAAGCAGGGCAGGTGACATAAACTTTTTTCAAATACCAGAATACAAGAATTCATATCAGTGAATACATGTATGTACATCTCAGCTTATGTATGACTGGAACTGAACTTTAGAAAGAAATAAACACAATCACTGGAACATGGTTAAGAGGTGGTCAGTCTGTTTATGGTTGCTTATTAATAATTTGCCACCCTCTTTCAAACATTGTTAATTATTTGAATATAAACTTGTCATGTCCAGACTACAAGAAGTGTTTGCTATTGTGGTTTAGATATTTCCTTTCTGCAAATATTTCATGCACTATCTTGTTAGATTATAAGAAAAGTCTAAATATTTCTGATGGAGCTCTGCATATGTGCACCATATGCCTCACCATCTACAGCTCTTATTCTGCAACAGTCTACTGTGCATGTTCACTGTAACCTAGAAGAAAATAACTTTATCACTTAAAAGGTAGGACCAGACACTCCAGAAGGAAAGAAACAGACCATTAAGATGAGCTAAGAATTTGACTCACAGAGGATCATATTGACCATATGTTTTCTATTCTGCTAATAGTCTACTGCTTGTAAATATCCAGGGGAAAAAAAAGTAGTCTTATCTATTAAAAAAAGTCAGTAAAGCTTTCTGAAAAAACATTTATCATCACTAACTGCCTCCATCACTTCAGAGAACTGCTTGCATGTTACCCAACAGTTACTCAGAGTATGATAAACAGAAGGAAAACTGTTGTATTTAATATTAATTTGCTACCTTAGGAAAATACTGAATGTCCTCAATACTGAGACACCTATTATAGTAGCTGTGTCACTGTAATAGTACATACTCTAAAGGGAAAAATAACTACCAGAACTTTTTGGGGATTTCTGCTAGGAATCAACCAGAAAGTCTACTAATTTCCTTTTCCCAACAGTATCATCTTGTAGTGGATATATTAACTGACTCTACCACTATAGCATCTGGTTACAACATCTGTGGAGATCATGCATAGAATCAATTCATGTAATCGAAGGAAAAGCAATTAATGAGAAGTGGTCCAAGATCATACATGACTCACCCTATGTTTCTCCATTTCTAGTCCAGTACTTAACCACAAATGCTCTCTACCACTTACCAAAGTGCATCAAATGGACAATAATGATTACTACGCAGTGATAAACCACTAACATTTCTGTCATGACATTTTGTAATTCTATTGCATTTTGACTGCAATGACTCATATTTTGTGAATGGAATAAACATCTCGTAATGGAATGACATTTTTCTATGATTGTGGTAGGTACTATGTAGTGTACCTTTCTTATCTCAGACATGCACAGTTTGAAAGTCTCAAATCATTTTAGGTTTTTTTTTTTTTGCTTATAAATCAAGGAAAGATTTTCAAGGTCAAAAATGCCAAAGAAAGTGGCTGCTCTGCAAAATAATTTCCGTTGTCACTGGTTATTTCCAAGTCACTCAAAAAGTTCATCTTTCTAATGACATTTTCCATATTCCAACTGTGCCTAAAGGTGAACACTTTAGAAACAGTTAAATAAAAACTAGTCCACATTCTGAGAGAATAGATCTGGTCTTTGCTTCTTTTCTGGATTCTTTATTTGTACCTCCTGGACTACCAACATTATTACATTATATTATCACATTATACAGGGCCTCCTCTTCTTTTCAAGAATACTAGAAACAGAGTAGCTTTATGCTTTTTCTTTCAAAAATAATAAAAAAAACAAAATTAATGTAATTTTATCTCAGGAAACTGCATAACTAATCAAAACAATAATCTATTATTCATAATAATACTTGAGAAGAGAGAAGGATTGTGCATGTTCATTTCAAACTTGTTCTGTCAGCTTTGCAGAGTTTCTTGTCTAAATGTTTACTGGTTAAGAGAATCAAGAACAGAAATTTTCTTTTCCTTTATCCTTCCAATTGTAGGCAATTTTGGAAGAACCAGGAAGACTCAGCTGATGAACACCTGGCTCTGAGACTTGTGTCAACTGCAATATTTGTGGGTTTTTGATCACAGACCAGTCTACATGACACTAAACATCTCGGCAGCAGATGGGGTACCCAGCTCTGCTAAAGGGGAAAGGATCTTCACAAAAGAGTTAGCAGTAAAAGAACTGCTGTGTAGCTAAAACTCACTGAAAGAGCTTTAAATTAGACCTGAAAGGGGAAAGACTTGCTAGAGGTGAGCCTGGGAGTGGCACGTCAGTGTTTGAGGAACAGTTTGATAGCAAGGTTATCCTTCAGCCTGACACATGATTTTCTGCATACACTGGAGCACACTTGAAATGTTCCTGTACTAATGCAAGCAGCACCTACCTCAGTGGGGGTAGGGGATGGAGATCCATGTGGCAACAAAGACACAAGAGTTGTTGATGTGTTAGAAATCACAGAAGTGCCTGAGAACATTAACCGAGAAATTAGGGTTTCACTCCCAAAAAAAGTGTCAGGGTCAATAGCCACATGAAGTATATCTACACCAACAGGAATGCTGGAAGCCATTGTGAAGTTGGAAAATTATGACATTGTCACAGTCATGGAAATATGTTTGAAGAACTCATAACTCTAGCGCTACAATGGATGGCTATAAACTCATCAGAAGATGTAGGTGAAGAAAGAGAGGCAGTGGGATAGCTCTACATGTTAGGAAGCATTTTGACTATCTTGATGTACGTAAGGAAAGGTTTGACTGTGGGTAAGAACCAGAAAAATAGTCATTAATATAGATATCATGCTAAGAGTCTGTTATAGATGACTCAACCAAGGTGAAAAGGTAGATGAAATATTTTATAACCAACTGGGAGAAGTTTCGTGATCTCTAGTCCTTGCTCTTGTGAGGGACATCAACTTTCCATATGTCTGCTTGAAATCAAAAACAATGGCGAGGAAACAGTCTAGAAGGTTCTTGGAAGATAACTTCCTGACACAATTTATAAGGTAGCCAGCTAGGGAAGACACCTTCTGGACCTGTTGTTTGTGAATACAGAGGGACTGGTGATGTTGTGGTGTTTAGAAACTATGCTGGACAGGGAAATAATATAAATTTTAGGTTCTCATAGAAGTAAGAAGGAGTGGCAGCAGAATGGCTGCCTTCAACTTCCAGGGGACAGACTAGGGCCTGTTCAGGAGCCTGGTTGGAAGAGTCCCTTGGGAGGCTATCTTGAAGGACAACAGAGTAAAAGGAAGGCTCAACAGGGAGAAGGGAGATCTCACTGTGGTATTCAACATCCTCCTGATGGGGCAAGAAGGATAAAGTACTGATCTCTTTACTCCCATGACCAGTGACAGGACTTGAGGATACGGCATGAAGCTGAGTCAGGGGAAGTTTAGTTTAGATGTCACAAAAAGGTTTTCCACCCAGAGGGTGATTAGGCACTGAAGTAGGCTACCCACGGAAGTTATCACAGCACCAAGTTTGACAGAGTTCAGGAAGAATTTGGGAAATGTATTCAGGCACCTCATGTGATGCTTGGGCTGTTCTGTGTAGGGCAAGGAGTTAGACTTCGATGATCCTGGCTTGTTCCTTCCAATTCAGCATATTCTATGATTCTGTGATTCTATGATTCTATGCCATCTTTCAGGAAGGAACTGTTGCAGGTGTGGGAGCTTCAGGACAGTTATTCTCATGTGCTAGAAGACAAGCCCTTGAGGGAGACTGTCTGAAAAAAAGAGTTTTGACTGGGACTCAAGAAAAAAAGGGAAAAAAATAAAAAAAAATGAGGGAGAGCGTATGACTTCTGGTAACGGGAAATTTCAGATGACAACAAGGGTGTTATGAGGCCATCCAGGGAGAAAATTAGACTGGCCAAAGCTCAATTAGAACTGCATCTGACTGAAGAAAATTTTCAGCTGCAGCTGAAAGACATGATTATCATCATGACTTGCTTTCTCCCTCTCATTAATGGACAGGGTTGCTAGTGTGTTGCAGCCGTAGTTTGAACAGAAGGCTTCTGGTTTCACTTTGAGCAACTGTGTTCAGCCCTAGCAGTATCTGGTTCCTCCACTGGGCTCTGTGCATACACTCTTACTCCTGCACTAGCAACATATCTTTTTGGTGGACCAGATTCTTCAGAAATCCCTGTCTCTTTTGCACTGCAATAAATGGCCTCTTCCTCTCCTCACCTGGGTTCTAGTGCTTTTATCTGCAAGAAAAAACCTTTGGCTTTGATTTGTCTTAATGTCTCCTACGCTCTCAAAGCACTTTATAAACATTGAGAAGAGATTTTTATTTTCTAATCTATCATTTTTATGTTTATACAGCATGTTGACACTATTCGACCTACCTGACAGTTGAATTTAGGTGTCCTCAAAATCTGTGTTAAAAAAGCACAACATGTTGTATCCAAAATCACCATTGATAAATGAAGACACTTAAAGCTAGAGAGCCTAAAATCATACAGTTATGAATTGGTCCTGGGAAAACAATTCAGGTAAATTCCAATTAAAAGAGAACAGACTATTCTTTTGCCTGATATTACTCAGTCTGGTAGTTTTCTGCGGCTTTGTCTGTATGCATTCATTGGTCATATTTGTTGGTCATTTGAGTTTATTATTTTTTAACCTAAGTCTACATTATTTTATATCAGAAGTATTGTTATATGTGTTTTTAAATGAAACTGATAATTTGATTATGGGCATATATAACGGACAGAAAACTTTATGACCACTGAGAGATATTCTCCGGTTTTGGTTGTTTTCTGGAGGGGGAGGAGCAAACTTCTGAAGTACTGTCTTCTATAGAATTTTACTTCCC
>JAWWTY010000088.1:23633809-23676363 GCA_035222235.1 Margarornis squamiger
ACTGTCTTCTATAGAATTTTACTTCCCATGTATCATAATTTCAGTATAATGCTGCTAGAACTAAACAAAAAAATCCAAGTTCATTATGCAGCAGTCACATTCTTCATAAAAATGAGGTTTATTTCCAAATGTTTTAGTAAAAGTGTTACTTTTGTATCTGAAATACAGAACTGAACACCAGCTGTGCTTTACTTTCAAACTCTATTACAGGACTTCTGATCTTGTACAGAAAGCTGGGTGGCTCATTTAAGATCTCTGCCTTGCAGTTTGCTGTTCTGTAACATGAAGAAAAAATTGCAGTAACTTGGGACTATAAAAGTTGTCATTGTTGACATAAATTAGCAAAAAGACTTTTTACTTATTTTGATTTTACCAAAGACCACAGAAGACTGCAAAGTACAGATTTTCATTTACATATGCTTAGTAGGCAGTCCTCTTTCCATAGCTAGTAACAGTTTCCTTCTGTCGTATTTTCCTTCTTTATTTGTTTGGGTTTTTTTCCTGTTTCTATGTTCAATATAAAACATCATTATACATGATCAGATGTTTAAGAGTTAAATGGTATTTTCTCCATTTTAGACAAAAGTCTTAGGTAGTTCTGTAGTTCTTGGCACTTTGTAGTAAAACACAGCTTTGATAATTGAAAGTTGTAAAGTTAGGTCCCAAAACACATTCTTCTGAGGAAAATGTGATTTTTTTTTAAAGAAAAGAAAAATGTGGATGCTAAAAAACTCTTTAGCTGAGCCTGACATTTTGCTTTTTAAATATTAATATACTTTGGGCTTCTTCCTATTTACATGCTTAAGTGCTTGCTTGGGACATAAAGGGTACTATATTGTCTTGAGGAAGCCACAAAGCAGCTTTGTTAGATAAAACTACTTGCAGCTGGTAATTCTTGGCAATTAATATTATGCATTCTTGTCACATGGGACTTAGGGAAGGTGCTTACAGGTTGCTACTTATCTCTATAAAATGAAGGAAAGTGTCAGAAATGGTTGGCCCATTGAGGGGATAATTTCTGTGAGAGAAAGGAGTGGGAAATGCTAAAATTACCATATTTATGGTCACTGTAGAAAATAGAAGTCTAAATGAGACACTAGGCTTATAAAGAGTGCTAAAGATTCTTTTAAAACTTTCTAGGCAGCCTCATGTTACATAAAAAAAAAAATCTACTCCTTTCAAAAATAATGCATTAGCAAAAAAACTTGAAGTTTAATATAGTTTTGCTTATAACTGCTACTGCCTATGACTGATGATCATAAAGGGAGAAAAGAGTTCCTTTTCAGGAAAATGCAATTCTTTGTAATTTTTAAATTCTTTTTTTTATCTTAGGGGGAGATTAGGGGAGATTACAGTGCTCATTTCCCCCTCAAGTTCTCTAAGGCTGAAAAAAAGTTAAAAAAATATTGTGCAAAAATTTGTTTCAACCTTACTGTTCCAGAGCAAGTAATTTGTACTCATCATGTGTGGTGCCTTGACACCAGCCAGCAGCTAAGCACCACAAAGCTCATCGTTCCCTTACCACACTTAGCAAGACAGGGGAGAGAATAGAAAGAGGAAAAGAGAAAAAGTACATGGGTCAAGATTAAGAGAATTTAATATGCAAAGGAAAGATGAAGAACTAAAAAAACCCAAACAACCCAGCCTCAAACAAGTGAACACATTACACAAGTAGACTCATGCACAGCCAGTCTCCAAACACTCTACCCACTTTAAAACCCTCCTCCCCTCTTTAATGAGCCTAGTGTCATAAAGTATGGAATATGCCTTCTGTTAGTGTGGATTAGCTGCCCAAGCTGTGTCCCTTCCCAACACCTTGCCCTTTCCCAAACTGCTCTTCAGAGGGCCAGCCTGAACACCTTGATGTTCTGCAAATGCTGCTCAGCAACAGTTAAAACATTGTGCTGTTACCAAGGTTGGTTTCGTCACAATTTTAAAGCACTGCACCATATGAGCTACTATGAAGAAAATAAATCCATCCCAGTCAGACCCTCTTGAGCATCAGGACACCCTCAGATTCCAGTACTGTGTCAAATTTTGAGAGACTTTTTTTTTCATTGCAGCGCTGCCTAACCTAGAAACCCCATAGTAATTAACTTTGGCAACACCACTGTGCAGGGAGAGAACAGGAAGACAGTACTTGAACAGCCATTCACATTCATACACTTTCACACTACTGGTACAATTAGAGAGTCAGATCATTGTTTGTTGTGTCTTCTCTGACTCTGTCCTAAGTTGGTAGTGTGTGATGGTAGTGTGCCTTTTTCTAGGTGAAGTAACAAATACAGAATGACAGTACTATGGCTGTATGGTTTTTTTGGGCCAGAGCTACAATATGATTGTCACCCACCTGGTCACATAGTTATATACACCAGCATCAGGTGTACAGAGAAGAGATAGAAGTGTTTCTGTTATCTGGTTTTACTTTTGTGATTAACAAATAGACTTAATAGCTCTACAGCAAATGATTTTACTTCTTAAGGTCTCAAGCTGTGATATTACATTTTCTGGCAGACCAAAATAAGAAGAGCTGTGACTAAGTAAAAAGACACATCAGTAAACTGAGGCAAATGATTTTGCTGGACACATAGTAAAATGGATTGGTTTCATTGACATTTTGTTTTTCAAAATGAAATTATCAAATTTGTGACTTTGCCTCTATTAATTGGCACAAGATGCCATTCTACTTCCTCTACCCTGATTGCTTTAGAAGTTTGGAAGGAGGATTGTAGAAGGCCTTCTAATAACTAAGTAAGTTTGGGCTTTGCTTCATCAGAGTATCACAGAAATCTGCAATGAAACTGGTGCATGGTTGCCAGTTGGGAATGAACCATAGAAAAGACTTGGGTGATACTGTGATCATTGCTGTCTTGGCTGACGTAGAATGTACTGACCCAAAGACTTATGGTGCTAAAAGTCTTCTGGAGAGCAATGATGCTGTGTCCCTCAGGCTCTGCCTGCCATTTTTTCACTGAGGTTCAGACCTTGGTGAGCATCTGGAGCATGCCTCCAAGACTGGTGTATGGTACACATAGGACTGTGTTGGTAGTTTGTTTTGTTTTGTTTTGTCTTGTTTTTTTGTTTGTGTGATTTTTTGTGGTTTTTTTTTTTATTATTTTTTATTTCCTTCTTCCTTCTGTACAAAACTGCTGTAGATTAGATGTACATGATTAAAGGTTTTCAATCTATTCAGAAATTAAATTTTAAGGCTTTAAAAAAATAACTGAGCAAAACTTGTTCTATATCTCACATGACTACACCAAAGCACTACACAGTGGAAAATTTTAACAGCCCATATAACAGCTGAAGTGTGCTTTGTTCTTCTTCACTGGTTGAGATTTGTGCTACTTTACAAGAAGAGCTAAAAAATTACATTTCCACGTATGTTACCTCATTTCCTTACTTTGGTGTTACATGTACATATAATTTTATTTTGGTGGATTTACAAACCACACTGAGCAAAACAAGTATTTCTTATTCCCAGACAATCTTTGCACTTGTGAAGGTTAGCTGCATGAATGTTAATAAAGCTACAATATCCAGATTTTATTAAATACTGCTGTATTACCTCTAGACAGTATGCACAAATGTCTCTGATTATTTCCTGGGTCTAAATATTGGGTACAAGCCTAACACCAGTTACTTCTACTATATTATAACTGCTTTGTTGTTCAGTTCTTCATCCCATGTTAAATTGGATATCTGCCACTGGGCAACCAACTCATGCATATCTCTGGCTGAGTTGACTGAAGGTTCCTCCTCCTGTTACCATTGATTTTCTTATGGCTAATGGCCTTTTAAAAAGCAAACCAAGGCTAAATTCAAGACCAAACTACCTATTATTTCTTTTTAAATAATAATATTTTTCCTCAACAAAGCATTGAGTGAGGAATGTAACACCAAATTTTTCCCATGGGAAGATACTTCCATTTCTATTTGAAACCTTCAGATTCCCTCTGGTCATAAGACATTTCTACCATTTTAAACACTGGGATGTTTTATGACATGAAGATAACAGATTGTCAGTCACAGGAAGAAAAATACTAAACTTAAAACATGCATTTTTACTCCAAGCTCCCACAGAGGAACAAAGACTCATATTCTGACCCTTCTGTAGTTTGTACCGCTTCCTAAATTGTCAGACAGACTCAATAAGCATCCTACAGTCTATAGAGGTGATATTTTCATTGAAATTTTGGAGTTGACTAAGTAGCATCAAACTTTTAGTACAATATCTGTGTAATTTTTTTCCAGATTAAGCAAATACAGAAAAGAATAAAGGAGGTGAATATCCTTAAAAATGAAAAGCAGGTCATAAGCAATTTTAGAAAATCTTAGAGACACAAATGTTGCAATAAAAAATGGTTACTATTTTGGCACGTGATTTATAAAGAATCCTAGCACAGAGTGGACAGGGGTCAATACCTATGGAAACAAAAACAGTGTGTTGCAATTTAATGTCATTTAATGTATGCCATTTAGAGGAAGGGCAGGCACCGATCTCTTCTTTGTGGTTACCAGTGACAGGACCCAAGGGAACGGCCTGAAGTTGTGTCAGGGGAGGTTTAGGTTGGATATTAGAAAGAGGATCTTCATCCACAGAGGGGATGGGCACTGGAACAGGCTTCCCAGGGAAGTGGTCACAGCACCAAGCCTGACAGAGTTCAAGAAACATTTGGACAATACTCTCAGGCACACGGTGAGATTCTAGGTGCTGTCCTATGAACGACCAGGAGTTGAACTTCGATGATCCTTGTGTGTCCTTTACAACTCAGAATATACTGATTTTGTGTGATTCTTTTAATGGACTAACTGCTCATTTTTCAGCTCAGGATCAAGGTTTCATTCAAGAGGTTTTTCTTTACTCTTTTTTCCCTTCTTGCTTTTTTCTCTGAGTCTTTCAATAAATTTTTTAAACTTGTATGTTCTCTGTACACAAATAAACAGAATAAATAATGAGTAAAATGATTTATAGCCAAAATTTCCAGAATAGACTATTTACCTTGGAAAAATCTTTGGATTTGGGGATTAAATCAGTGCTTACCCAGGATTTCCAGAGGTAGACTTAAAAAATTTCTCCCTAGTTGAGATCAAGATTGCTTAAATGTTTTGTTTCAAACTAGTGGCCATTCAAAAAAAGCCAATGATAAGCATAATTTCCAGTGACAGCAGAAGGGTGGGATGGGATGATACTATAGGTGTAAATGAAAGAGCTTTCCAGGAAAGGAAATATTCTGAAGTATGATGTCTCTCTTCCTCACATTTCAAAAGATTGTTTAGTGATGATAGAAGAGCTTAAAAGAAACTTACTAAGAAATTTTTGTCTTTCCTTTTTGTAGTCAACAATAGGATGTTACTTCTGTATTTTTGTAGCTAGGCAAGCATGGACCTCTATATCCATACTTAAAGGATCCCTCTCCTAATCACATTTCAGTCATAGAGTGAGTACTATCATATTTATTTTTGTAAATTCATAGAGTGGTGACAGATCTTAGAATGAATGTTACTACAGTTAATTTTTGTCTCCTAATATCTTCTTTTGTTTTGGGCCAGAAAATTAAAATCATGAGTGCAAATCTGAGAATACACTTCTGAATTTTCTTTTACATCAGTTCAGACGTAATTATCTAGTAATTGTAGATGTGTAGGAAATGTTCTGAAATTCGGGGTCATACTTTTTGAGGGCTAGAGATGTTTTATTCAGCAGTGGCTGAATAACCACTGGGTAGCAATGAGAATACATGAATCATTGTTGCTTAAAGAAAAAGACTGAGGACATTTTGAACAATACTTTGATGAATGAGTATGGTTTGAAAAAGCTAGAAGTCATACAAATGCTCTGCCTATGCATTCAGCAACCATCAAGAAACAAAAGCAAGTGTGAAGTGGGGGATGGGGTCAATATGCAGGTTATATTAAACACTTCTAATATTGAATGGGAACTCCCCATTTTGCGTTATTTTTGCAGACTCCACACTTCACCCTGCAGCCTTTGAACTCTCATTGAAGACTGTGGTATACTGAGGATGGGAGCGGGGAAATGCTGTGTGCATCTACCTGCAGTCAGAAGGTGGGAGCCCTCACAAATCTAGTTTTTACAGATCTGTTATAGGCAATGAAGTTAGACATCTAATATCCATTCAAGTATACAGTGTCTGCAAAGTACAAATACTTGTGGAGTATAAGCTTTACAGAAGAGACTACTTACGGCTGCATCTTACTGTACCTGAGAACTTGACTCTGGGGTTAGGTATATTACTAAGATTACTAGAGTGCTGTGTCCAGTTCTGGGCTCCTCAGTACAAGAGAGACATGGAGACTTTGAGTGGGTCCAGTGGAGGGTGACAAAGATGATTAAGAGACTGGAGCATTTCTCTTAAGAGGAAAGGCTGAGGGAGCTGATCCTGTTCAGCCTTGAGAAGAGATGACTGAGAAGGGACCTCATCATTGTCTATAAGTATTTGAAGGGATGGTGTCAAGAGGATGAATCCAGGCTCTTCTTGATTGTGCTGAACAACAGCAAATCAACACCCAAACACCCCAAAAAAAAAAGGTAACAGGAAGTAACTGATGCACAGGAAGTTCCACCTGAGGAAGAACTTCTTTACTGTGTGGGTGACCATGCAAGGTGAACAGGCTGCCCAGAGAGGTTATGAAGTCTCCCTCCCTCAGGATATTCAAGAACCATCTGGGTGTACTTCTGTGTAGTGTGTCTGTGATGACCCTGCCTGAGCCGGGAGGTTGAACCAGATGATCCACTCTCGTCTCTTGCAGTCTGTGATCAATGATTCTACAATTTAGTATTTGTCCTCTTCTTCTTGTCGAATAACATGTAATAAAATCAGTGTCATTCACTACTCAGGTACAAAGTCAAGTCACACAATAAATGCTGACCATTTTCGAACAGTTTACTAGTTTATCACCATGAATATACACTGTTGTGAGCAGCTTGACAGGGATTTCTGTTTTTATTTTTTAACCATAACTCATTCTAGAGTATTCCTCACTCTCTCTCTTCCAGTGATATTCTTCTGTTTCTATCAATGAATTATTTCAATGAACTATCATAATAGGAACTTCTACAATATTATTGTAATACTCCTGAAAATCTGAATTTTTGAGGTGACTTGAGGGTCACAGAAGGTGTAACAAGCAATTAAGACAACAGGAAATACAGGGCAGCTTTGAACTTTTTGTCTATTTTATTTTAACTGATGTTATATTTTTGTGGGGTTTTTTTGGTTTTTGTTGTTTGTTTGTTTGTTTGTTTTAAACTAGTCAACAAGATTTCCTTAAATCCTGGTAAATGGCAGTAGGAAAAATCTGTATTTCTACCCTTAATAAACCTCTTTCTTTTTTTTTCTTTCCTTTCCTACCTTCTTTTTAATGACTCATTAAAATTTCAACTTACATAACATTTAAAGAATGGGAACAAGTAAAAACTTCCCAAGGACGTAAAAAGTTAATTTTAAGGAAATGAGACACTGAAGTCACAATTAATTACATCATGCCTGTATTTTCTAAGTGTCATGGATTTATCAGTTTGTTTTTATTTCAATACCAATAGTATCTCTCTATGATTCCATAATTTTGAGATCACTAGTCACTCATTAAATTCATTTCATTTTTCTAGCACACAAGTTGTGTGTTAGACCTCTGCCACCCATTCTTGCTCTTCCAGTTCAATGCAGTTGTTACACTCCCAACTTCTCCTACACAATGCATAATAATTAAAAGTACTTTTGTACCTCTTTTCCATGACCTAGTACTGGAACCTCCAAAGAAATACAGCCAAATTGCATTTGATTGAGAATGAAATATACACATAAAGATCCTATTTGTGCATCGATTCTCCACTTGTTGCTGTTTTTGGTATAGATGTACCTTTAGAAATCCAATATCATTCCAGTATTTGAATCATTTAGTTTCCAAATTTAAATTACCACTTTTATTCAGGCAGTGTTTGGATTACATTACAGCTCCCTTTCAGCATAGAAACAGAAACAGAGGAACTTTAAGTGGCACCATATTAAATCTACAGATGAAAAACACAACCTGAAAGGGCCCTGCTGTTGCTGAAACAGAGCACCAGGCTGCAGCACAGATACAGCCTTTTCTTTTGAGTGTTATATGTTTTCATAACACTGATGACTAATGGCTAAACTTCAAAGGAGAACATTGCAGTAAACTCTTCTTTACAATCCCACTGTCCTGTGCACATAAGTGCATTTTAGGGATGTTAAGGCTACCTTAAGGGGTTTTTTTGTATTTAATAGGCTAAAGTGGAAGTTATCACTTCCAATGCATCTATTTGAAAACAGGAAAGAAAATATCAGATTATTTTCTCAACAGGAATTAATACTTAAACAACCCACTATTAAACTTTTCAGTGGATAAACTGGGTGAGCCTCAGGATTAGACAGACAGTGACCTTGTCTTTTACCAGTCTAGGCACTAGTGTATTAACTCAGATTAGCAGGAAATTTTATAATAGTCTATTGCAGTAAATGTAACAGTTTATGGACCTTTTAAAAAGACTGATGACTTAATGAATTCTACATGATATCTATGCCAGATCCTTGTCAAGAATATAACTCCTAGCACTTATTATAAGGACAATTTCAGCAGTGATTCTCACAAAAACTAGTGTACCAAGGGTTTTCAACAATGATGGAAATAAGACCAAAAGTTTTCTCTGACTGAACCAGATAAATTTGAAGACACTGAGTTTACCTAGGATAATTAAGCTCTGAAGAGCAAAAGCTACTAGGAATCAGTGAATTGTGCAAGTGGTAGAAATTCCAGTCAGAATGAGAGCCAAAGGAACAGAAAATTAGTTATTTTTTTCTTTAAAAGGAGTAGTTTTTTTTTCACAAGGATACTTCACTCTTTCAAAATGAATGGTATCCTTTTGCTGACCTCACATGAGACTACACAAAGGAATTATTCCAACTCCTCACAATGTTGCACAAAATAATGTGAAATAGATTTTCTCTGCTTTGAAGCATTAGCTCTTTCTGCATTGAAACTGAGCATCAGATGAACCTCCAAGTAGAAGGCAAGTACAGCATCCAGCCTGAAATTTCTTTTCATTTTATGACAACTCCTTGCAATCTTCAGCACTTGACAATACAAAAGTTTTGGTGAAACTATGTATGGAAACTCTTTTTCCTTCCTCTGTTCTGCCCTGGTTAAATACAGGTAATGAACTGGAAAATTGATATAGATAAAACTGATGCTGGTTATCTATAGGGCACAGCAGATTTAAACAGGTCAGCGATTCATATTTTACCTGATTAAAGTAAAATCAGCCATGTTTCTTCTCCCCTACTGCATACCTAATGGATGGCCTATCACTTAGTCGACCATACAAGTATGGATCAAAGTCTCTCAGACTCAGCTAGATGGAAAATGCAGAATAGAATGAAAAAAAGTTTAAAAATAATATGTAAATGGTCATGTAATGTCAATCACACAGTCTTAAAATTATGCCACACAATGATATACCATTGATATAAAAGTGGTCTCTTCTTGACTTGTGAATTTGTTTTGAAATAACTTAGTTTGAAATATAGATCAGGACAATCAGCTTTTCAGAGCATACTTATACTTACTTAGTGAAAATATTCATCATGAAATACTATAGTGTTGAATCATATTTTTTAATTTAGAATTTGTACTTACAGTCTAAGAATGATAGCTATATTGCTGCTTTCCTAAAGTTCATGGGTCTATCTAAAGTTAATTCTTACCTGACCCATATCCCTCAGGACTGCAAACTCCACCAAAGCGTAGTCACTGCAGCACAGGTTGTCTCTAGTCATGATGTTCCAAAATAGCTTGCTTACGCTGGTGCAATGACGTTGTGGCCTGAAAAGTGAATTTTATTTTCATTAGTAGTCTCTATTTTGCAGACTAAAGAGATTTTGTGAAAAATTCCAGATATTGTATGAACTCACTGGAGAAATTCACAATATATTTTTGGAAATTAATAGCAGAATAATACTTCTGACCACTTACACATATCTTAAGCAACACATGGTCCTAATGGCATGAAAACACTATAATGTAGAGTTTTCTATGAGTCTGAAGGCAAACCACATTTGGGCTTGTGAAAAAGAACATCAATTTTATAGTGATGAAACCAAAATTCTGAATGAGATGATAGGAATGTCTGGGAAAAAAAAAAAAAAAAAAAAAAAAAGCTGTTCAGCAAATAAAACAATTTAAAAGAAGATTGAAAGGGAATTTTCTAAGGAAATGTATTTGAAAAAAAGTGGTTAATTGATAACATTGCTTTATCAACCTCAGTGTTTTCTAGTAGAAACAGAATAAAGCACTGGGGGACTCTTGGAATGAACAAATGAAAAGGGAGTTCAGGGCAGACTTACTCCTTCACTCACCGATATGTAATAAAGGGGGAATCCCTCTGCTACGACAGGTGAATTTAACCTCCAAAGCAAAATGTCTGAATTCATCCCACCTTTGTTTGTTTGTTGTTCATTTATTACTACAGTGAGCCACCTTTTCACTCATACTTTTGCTGCTTTTAGAGTGATAGTCAGTCTCAGTGGTAATGCAAGAAAATGCAATGTTCATGATTTGACGGCCAAGCTGTTTACAGATGCATTATGTTCCTCCTACTGCAGCCTGTTCAACCATGTAAAACTGTATTTATTTCTTTGGTGAAAAAAGTAGAATCAGCATCACTCATAAGTTACTGGTTTTGCCTCAGTTGCTGCTAAACCTCCATCAATTTATTTTAACAATTTGTCCTCATATATTAATCATTGTTTCATTTTGAAGCAGCAAACATATTTGATCCATAGTCTTCAATATATGGGAAAGGGCACTGAAGAATGGCAAATCATTTCAAGAGCGATTTAACCCAGTTGCCCTTAGCTTTCAGTGACGAATTTATTGAACAACTCACAAGAATATCTAAGAATTACCTTGTAACTGAGGTGGGGAGCTGTAAAGTAACAATGGGTGAGTAGCAGAAACAGTGCTGGCAACACCTAGAGATGTGCCAAATGGACCTAAAAACAAGTTACCTCTAAAAAGGAGAAAAAAGAGCTAGATTATTTAAAAGTTATCAGACTTCTGCATTCGAAGTATTCTTTGGGGGAAATACCTCATAACAACATATATAAATGTATTACTTCTTCCACTAGTGAGGAGGCAGAAACACACAACTATGACAAGTAAAAGAAAATATCAAATTCATCTAGTAATCTCCTTTTAGTTATCTTGTGTATTTAGTAATTCTCTCTAGTAGAACAAGTGGCACGCAGCTGTTCTTGTAAAACAATGTAAAGCTTGAAAAAAGAAGAGGTGCTTTAGTTTTTTTCGAGAACCACCTACTCTGCCTTCAGGAAGTAGTCTCCTAGTCTAAGCTTCAAGTTTTTGAAAGTATTTGCAGTTCCTAGAATATAGAGCTGGAATGTTATCAGATAGTTTTTTGGCACTTTAATGACTGCTTGGCAGAAGTTTTTATGACAGAAAAAGAAAAATAAAAAATTGGCAAAAATATCCAAACCCAAATCAAACCAATCGAATCAAAAGAAACCACAGATCAGCTTTTAATTTCAGGTCTTATCTGTATAAACCATAAATTAGCCACTAGAAACGGGTTGAGTGTTTTCTTTCCAGGAAAAAGTTAGTCTGGAAAGAAAGCCATCAGATGTAGAGATAAATATATTGAAATTGGGGAAACATCTGAATTTTGAGTGGCTTTTTAAAGTAAAAGTCCAGAAAGCTGCCTCCTACAGTAATGTCTTTAAATAGGAACAGTTACTCTGACATTAAATGAAAAAAAACCAGCTTGTTAATATCAGTGCCTGTGATCTGTCAGCTTTCCATTTAGCCCAGCAGGTTAGTCCTGATTTGTTCCAAAGTATGGCGGAAACATTGCTTTAATTAATTTTACTTATACTCCCCATTAAGGCTACTATCACATATCATATAGGCCATATATGTAGGCTGTGATAAATGATGCACTGAGCAGACTTCATCTCAAAACTGTTCTTTTGCATGAACACTTTCTAAATTTCTGTTCAAAATCCCCAAACTTCTTGCTCCTTTTGTATTTTAGATGTAGAAATCTGAGATCTACAAGTAATCGTTACAACTACACACAAAACAAAATAGAGGGAGAAAAGTGTTATTAAAAATATAAAGAAGAAATAGGAGACAAACATACTTTCCTGATTTTGAAAAAAAAGGGGTGATACAGTCAACAATAGATATTCCCAAAAGGCTTCTGAGAGAGACTTTAGGTTTCTCACTGTCAAACTCAAGAGAACACTCCAAGAAAAACATGCAGGTAGAAAGAAATTTTAAGCAAAATAATCCTTTGAGAGAGATTGTGGTGTCCTGTCCCATGCTACATTCTATGTTACAGAACAGAACAAAACCAGACCAAACAAACCTCATAGGCTATAGTCAGAGCTGTTTTATCCAATGTAGGTCCATTAATTTCAATACAACTGTAATAATTTGTACTACTTAAAAGCTGGTGCCACAAAAACATAAAAAAAAACCAAAACCAAAACCAAATTAGAGCACAAGCAATGGTGAATGCTGCTTAGGATATCTGAGGGTGTTATTTTACCTTTTAAATTTCTTTAATGAAACATTTTTTTCCACCCCACAAATAAATAAATGAACTAAACTCATTGAGTCAGCCTCATAAGAACAGGAAATAATAAACCTAGGAACATTTGATGAATTTTTTAATGAATATGCAACAAAGAAAACTATCAACATTTACTGCAACATTTCTTCTAGCTTTCAGCAGCAATTGTTCAGTATATTGAAACTCTGAATAAACTGAAGCTATTTTTACACTAACCTCTATTTTTTTTCTTTCTTTACTGTCATTATAGAATGTACTCATGGCTAATATTTCAACAAATCCTATTCTGCAAAGAAAAAAATTAATTTAAGATACATATGTAACCCTGTGAGACTAAAGATGACTATGGTTACAACTATTATGTAATAATGTCCTAGCAAGTGTATATTTTTTATGAACTCACAAGGACTAAACCCATACTTTATAGTATGGGTAGTGTGCTTCTGAATTTTTCTGAATTATTTTAGGACAGGATACATCTATCAGCTGTTTTAATGATTCTGAGCACTGTGTGAAATACTAGCACAGTGTACAGCCCTGATTTATTATATGGTACTTGGTATCAGGACATAAAACTGAAACAAAGGAATGACATAGAAAGCATTAAACTGAATTAAGTAGACTCAAAAAATCCCTTGAACTTCTTAACCTCTAAACATTCATAGAGTGCATCAGAATAGCATCAATCTAATTTCAACATAGGTTAAAAAAATTGCAGTTCCAATCAAGATTTAGATCTGACAGATTTGTGTCCTCTTGCACAGAGAGAAACTGATTTACTAAAATGGTATAAACTAAACTGTCTGTTGCAATCAGCAACAGAAATGTGCTACTTCAACTTGCTTTCTCCTGGAGAGTACAGGAATGGCCTTTGAATATTCTGCTAGAACACCCAGATTAGTTGAAAAAATTTTGAATATAATCTAAATTCACTGTGAGCACCTGCTCCTGCATGGTAGCAGGGCAGACACATAAAGACACGGTATCACTGGTTCGAGGTTCATGTCACACATTTCCTAAATTCAGAAATGGCTCTTTATTAAAATTTTTGCTTTTTGACAGCAATAATAACAGGTTTTACACTCCTATTACTATGCATATTAAATACTTTTACCAAACTAGTAGGTCCAAAGTGGAAAAAAAGAGATACCTAGTTCTACTCTTGCTCTGTCAGAAACATGAGAAAGGTGTCTTTTTTGCATTCCAGTAGAGCATTCAGCATAAGGAAGCCAAGCACAGAGAGCCAACATAGATTGCACAGTCAAATATTGACTAGAAAGCTCAAGGTGGTTCTCCTAGAAGAATACATCAGAGTGTGTTCCCTCCTATTCCAGTTCTTCCACAGGATAAGATGTTCTGTTGCATTTTTTCATTGAAGAGTAAGCAAGAGTCACTGTCAAGTCTGCAAGTTTGTATGCATTGAAGAATAAACCAGATTTATAGACAATTTTACACTCACTGCTAATGACAGTCCTTTCCCCTTTTTGGGCTGTGTTTTTGTAATAGCTAACTTGAAAATCTCTGGACCTAAAACCCACATCTACTTTTGATTTAAAGGTCCATTAATACATCCAAGGCTTGTAAAAGACTTGTCTTCTTAGGGGTAGATCAGCCACAGTGCATTTCAATTTATTCACCCTCCATTCCTGTTCAAAATTTCTCCTCTCAGAAAGGAAGAGAAAGGAAGAGAGGGGGAGGGAATTCAGGTGGTAAAGTGCAACTTCACACTGGCAAGCTGCAGCCTACTGAAAGGAGAATTCAGACTGAAACCAGTGCCGGAGATGTTGTAATTCAGAAGCACAGAAAGGATCTGGCTTCTTTATTATTATTATTTGACAACTGAGATTATTAATAAAGTAATGTTTTCTTTATTTCCCTTCTCTCCTTGAGAACTTGCAATACGAGTTTCTGATGAAGACGTTTGGGCACCTTCTAATCTAATAAAAACGTGTAACATGAAGCCACTAAATGCATCTTTTTGCTCCCAATACATGTCATGAAATCAAAGTAAATAGATTTAAAATTCTAGCATTGCAGATTATGAGATTAGAAAGACATTAGTAACTGTATATGGTATTAGAGCACCGGGCATCAAAAAGCTATTTTGGAGAAATTTCTTGAACAGATAAAAGCAAATTGATATTATCCTTTTATTATTTAATTAAGTATTTTGTTTTGAGTCCTGTTGGCTTTTATTCTATCTCTTTGTGCAGCAGAACTAAACAAAAAACCTTCTAGATTTGTCTTCAAGGAATGAGAGAGGAAAAGAGACTTGTCTACATCAGTGATTTTGTGTGACTAACAAAATAACATTTCATTTTGGACAAACAGATGCCATGCAAGGTCCCCTCTTAGTTACTGATAGTTTGTCTCTCCGTCCTAAAAGTTTCCACCCTGTTCCAGTCTTTCAAAGAATTTGGATATAATACCTCATTGTAACATTTTTGTTAAAAGAAGAAAGGGAAAGCAAGTGCAAATCTGAGCTGACATCAAGCAAATTTGCTTTGCTGAAGAAATTAGGGGGGGTCTAACCACATGTCGGGTGGGGGTTCATGCCATTTGTGGAAGGACAAAAACAAATACAGAAAACCAAGGTAGATAGTTGCTGAAGTCAACAGGGCTTTACAAGGCCAGCTATGTATCAGTACTTTTAAGAGCAATGAGAAGAATTGAAGGAATAGTCTTGTGAAGAAACATGTCAAAGTGCAATTTAGTTTACATCTTCTGTTAATTCAAAGTGGTTCAAGCCATCTCTGCTGCAACAGGGGAATTATCCAGGCCACAGAGTATTGTCTATGCATACTGGTGGAAACTGGTGATCTGCCTTTCCCACAGAAAGAACACAAGAATGAATTAGGTATTGTCAGTGGTAGTAAAAAAATAATGCAGTTTGTTTTCCAGTAGGTAGAAAAATGATAGGAAGGAAACATCCAAATTGCATCCACACAATTCTAAATAAAGATTCCACACATTTCTAAATAAAGCAAAATATTAGTAAGGTATTTCCATTAATTCCATGTAATACTGTAATACTTCAGTCTAGCTCCATATGTAGCAGAAGATACATCATTAACCTTTCAGATTTCAGAATTAAAAACTGATGTACTATATTTCTTTGTAAAGGAGTGAAAAAAGAAGAGGCATAAAATGTGAAGAACTACACAGACACCTTAAAAACCATGCATATTTGAATAAAAGAATTTACTGTATTAGTGAATCTTCATTCAACTGGATTGAATCTATTTGGAAGGGTCCTCATAAATGTATTTAGTACTCTGTTATACAAAATTGACTATTATCAATAGTTATAGATGGTTATCTATCTCCCAACACTATCTGTTCCTTAATACGCATATGCAAGTTACAAGACTTATCTGAATTGCATTTACAATAGTTAAAAGAGATCATATGCTTACATGATGTATTTGTGATTGTAGTAAAATACATAGGGCTTTGTGTACATAAGTATTGCAAAATAAACATGTTTGTTGACTTAAAGGGCATTTATAATTTTGTACAAGAGAAAGGAGTACAATCAACTCTGAAATAGTTACATAATTTTAAAAGTAATAAGTTTATTACTGTAGGAATAACAAACACTTTGTAGAATTTTTCTTTCTTTATATTATCACACGAAGTTCAGATCTTGGAAAGGCATTTGTAGAGCCACCTTCCACAAGTAAATGGTGTAAGCAAACATTGCATGAATGTTTGCAGTACTGATGCAGAAGTGGTTCACATTTAAATACACACACTTGCCTTTGATATTCCATCTATTTTCCTTAAAAATTAATGTCAGTTTTTTACTTTATCATCAAGCATGCTGATGGTTTCTTGTTTGGTTTCATGAGCCCTCAGGCGTCTCTGTGGCTTTGTGAGTTGTGCTATCCCAGTGTCAGTGACCTGTAATTTGCTAGTCTTCATTGCAGATTCAATGGAGTGCAAACACATCCACAGCTGATGAAAGAAATTATGGTTTCTGTCTGGCATTTTCAGAGCAATGCCACTGACTTTTCCTTAAAGAGGATAATTGTAAAACTCTAACCTGGATGAAGAATAAATAAACCTGCTCCAGGAAAATTATGAAATGCATTAATTTTGCTACTAACCCTTGATTCAGTTTTGATGTGGTTGTAGTTGTGTTGTTTATTTGTTCGGTTTGGTTTCCAAAAAGTCATAAATTCTTAGTCATTGATTTTTTTTTTCTCTTTTCCTTGTTTTTTCTGAACTTCTGCATTTAAGCAAGGTTTTAGTAGGTTCCTTAACTCCAGAAATTCAAATACTTAGATACCTATCCAACTTTGACATTGCTGGTCTGGTAGATTCTTAACATATATGAACCATGATTTTATTATACTACCACAAAGCGAGGTTGTATTGGGAGACTTGGAGTGTTCTGAGTGGGAATAGGGGAGCCTCAACTTTCATCTTTGTTGTAGCTGCTTTCCTTTCAATGCAGTTTATGGAGACAAGGACTTTAAGTTCTTTGTACAGATTAAATTTGGTCATCTACCTACCTCTGATACCCTTTTCATGTTTAGATTAGATCTATGAAGCATGTAGATCTGTTTAAGTGCATTATGCTCCTTTCATACTCTGTGGTAAATGGTCAGAACTGTACAGAGTTGCTTTATGTTGATTAAGAACTGATGAGTCTGGTGGAGAAAAACAAGAGCTGGGCATCTTGCTTGCACCTGGTTCAAGCAAGGCCTCAAATCTGAGGGATGTCTGCAGTGAAGTGGAGGTCTCATGCAGCGATGGTGCTTCAGTGAGGCATAGAAGAGCACCACACCTCTGTACCAGCCAATAGCTACTCCCTTCCCTGTGAAAAACAGTCCTTGTTATAAGCCTGGGTTACTAAGGAGACAAGGACATGTGCAAAAAACCCTCTGACAAAGGTCAGAGAGCGTCTACCGCCACCTCATGCCTGGAGCAGGATCAAAGACTACCTCCTTGTCAACTGTGAATTCTGACTGAATATGACCAAGACCTTCATACAGCTTCATTAGCATATTAACTTACACGTCCCTCAGGATGCAAATGAAGGAAAACATGCATCATGTAATGCATGTATGACCAAAGTCACTAGCCCCTGCCCATAACGTGATTATTCCACCGCCAAAATTTCTCTTATAAAAGGGGGACTTCAGGGAAGAAATGGCAGGAGCAGGAAAACACTTATCCCAGCTCAAGCTAGAATGCAAGGCAGTTTATTGTTTGATAAATTCCTATACCTTTTTAGCAGTATATACTTCAGGCAACATCAGATCCCTGTTTCTGACGGCTAACAGTCATAACACCCAATTCACACCAGGAGATAAACACTATATTAACTATCTGTTGAGAAAGTAAAGAAGACACCCCACAAAAAGGAAGTGGGGAAGAGAGGCAAAGAAAATTACAATATAGTCAGGACAGAAAGGAAAATTAAAGGAGGAAGAATACCCTGTGAGTTCTTGTTTAAAGCTGCAAACATACAATAAAACCTGATCGGTAGGTTGCTATAATTTGGGTGGCTTCATGATGTTTTAAGACAAGCTCAGTTCACACCTATGAAAAAGGGCAATGAGTGTGAAATTATTTTCATTTCAAGGATAGGAGCAGATGCAGATATTGCCAATGCTTCAATAAATCTGTTTACATAAACAGTTGTGAGAATGTTATTTTCTAAAATGAGACAATCTTTGGCTCATACTCATTAAGGCTGAAAAAAAGACAAGGTGAATAAGGTAATTTTCTTGCATATGTTCTGCAAGATCATCACGCATTTCACATTTTGCAAACCACTTATTGCTTCAATCTAAATGAGTCGCTTCAAAACAACTCTGTACTGTTATATAAGCAGTAGAGTACTATTTTACAGAGTTGAATACTTTATTTGACCCAGCTCATAATCCAGAGTCCATAAATAAAAACTGATATTTCTCTATTGATGTCAGTGGGTAGCTGATAGAATTGGATAAGTCTGCAAGAAATAAAAATGCATTCACTCCTCTGGTCTTCATGAAGTGTTTATGCTTTCTTATTAGACATTTTTATGCCCAACTTTCACACTAGCTGGTCCACTATGGAGTAATGAGTTCCAAAAGGCCAATGGAACAAATACCACCTTATTGCCATCAGCAGTTCTCTTACCCAATTTCTAATTTTTAGGCCTCTGCTTCCTATTGTTCTGCCAGGAACAAAAATATTCTTTGGTTATTTTACTTAATAGTTTTGCTAAATCTTTGGACCTTCTTATGCATGATAACTATCTGTTTTATATATTTTTGTCATTTTCCACATTACAAAGACCTATTCAGCAGAACCTTTAAAATGCTTTTGCTTTCATTGAAATTAAAAATTGCCAATTGTAACTACAACTCTCAATTCCTTCTCACATTATATTAGGGTCAGCTGTGAATTACCACTGACACACTTACATGCTCTTTTACCCTCACGACTTATCTTCAACAATTTATCTTTTTTATGGAATTATAGCAAAGCTACAGAACTCTTACCTCAGTTTAAATTATAAATCTGATATGCAACTGTAAAAGAAACTAAAGAAACCTTATAAAAGCAAATCCTGTAATTATGAGGTCCTGAACATTCTTATTAAGATTAAAAAACAAACAAACAAACAAATAAACCCAAAAAACAAAATCCACCACCACCACCACCCACAAAAAAAGCACACACAACAACAACAAACAAACAAACAAACAAAACACCAAAAAAAAAAACCAACAAAAAAAAAAAAAAAAACAAAAAAAAAACAGAAAAAAAAAAAAAAAAACAAAAAAAACAAAACAAAAAACATGCACATCTGACAGGAGTGATGTTCATGTTGTCTCAGTCACTTCAGATTAATGAGGACTAACCACTTCACTGCCTGAGAAATTTCTTACAGGTACTGCTGATCCCAAGAAATTCTTCAGTAGTGCAGCAGATACTCCTTAATATCTGTAATGTTAATAAGACAGTTTCGTACCATCACAGCAGAGAAAAGCTACACTTCTGCTACTGAGCATGGTGATTTGTTCTTACCTAGTGCATACTAAATCACCGCATTCACTAGAGTAATTTTTTACCTTAGAAATCAAGACTATATTACATACTTCTGAAATTAATGTCAAACATGCTGCTAAGTAGCTGGGAGGATAGAAGGGATCTTATAACAAGATAACTGATGCTAGCACCATATGAAATAAATTGTTTCCTTCAAATGTCAGGACATATACTGTATCATGAAGTAGGCAACATGTTTCTTCTACAGAAGAGCAATAATATTTTAACAGGTAAAATGTAAATGTGTATACATAAATGATTCACTGTAACTAAATATATATTTACATATGTATTTGAAAGCAGAGCCGAACCATTGGTAGTGAAAATTGACACAGAAGGCAATTGAATTATGGTGAAACTCTTCTCAATTCTGGACATTGAAAGATGGGTATTGCAGAGCAGTAGGTGTACGTGTGTGTATGTGTGTACGTGGGTTTCCATCTCTTGCAAGTATGTCATGGAAGATTTAGGAAGAAACAATGTCAGCCCAAAGGAGACATTCTTCAAAAAACTTCTCGCAAAATAATACACCACTTCTTTCACCAATAATTCCCCTGTGACTAGGGAAAAAAATCAAAAATACCCAAACACAAGAAGCCATGTCCTTAAGAACCCATGAACTAAGTGAAAACAAAATATATTTTCATGCACTTCAGGAAAAATAAGGATAGTTTTACTACTCAGAATGGATTTATATTCAACCAGATTAACCCTGCAAATATATTTAAACTCTTATAGTGTAAAGATAAATAATAAAAGATTAAGCTATCTATACATTTTTCCTGTGACTTCTTTGTCCTCAAAATTATCTGCTGTAAAATTTGCCTAAACAGTGAACAATTTTAATTTCCTGCTAGAAATGATCTGGAGGTCAGACTTAAAAAAAGCCTAAATATTGGATTTTGCACACCTGGAACTAGTTGACCTGAAAAGAAAACTACTATAATCTATTTTCTTGGAGGATATATTAACTTTAATAAAACATGGACATTCAAACTCCTATATTTTAAATGAATTAGTAATTTGAAATTTTGTCCTGAAGCAATGCAGTGATTATCCCACAAGTTCAATACTATTCAAAGTAACTCCTTAAGAATGTACTGTTAAAACATGTTTTAGTTTCATTTTTTTTAATATTTGTTACACAAGACAATGATTAAAAATACACATATGCATGCCAGTATCTTAGCACTACAAAGCTAAAAGGCTATCACATGTGTCTTCATATAATAGAGTACAGAAAATAAAAGGAGTGTTATATCAGCCTGTTTACAGTGGCAGTACCTGCAATAATCACATTTGACCTACATGATTTATAGCAAATAAAAGTGTGTTTGTCACATAAATGTATGTCTCTGAGCATTTGTGTACACAAATTTCTTTTCACTGCCCACCACTGTTGTTACATTACTGTAAAGATCTCAGGGGCCATGAAAGTTCTTAAAAGTATTTTTAAAAAGGAGTGCAAAACATTTCTTAAGCTCAGAATTTCAGCACTTGAGCATGCTTTTATTCCTATACTTGTATACAATGACCAAGAGACCTCTGATATTTTCACTCATTCTTAATTAACAAAATGAGGTACAAAAACTTCTGATTGATATCAACATCTAAAACACATATTGTGACATAATGAACCACCACAATACAAATAATTTCCATATTTTCATCTAAATAACACAATGAGAGAAATCATGTACAAACATCTAGAACCTCATCTTTTAATTTTCATGCAAAATGGGTTTGGGGTGTATTACTTCTAGAATATAGATTGATATTTAGAAAAATGTAATCAATTAAATAGGAGAATAAACTACACATGTGAAGAAACATCATTAGTGTGGAGTATAAGAAAGCTGACTAATCAAAATTGTTCTGCTTGAAACTAAATGAAATTTAACCAGGAAGCACAAAGTCACATGTCAATACATAACACAGCAATTATAAAAGAGGTATGTAAATGTTAGGCTGGAAGGTCAAAGAAAATTAAATAATAAGATAATGTTATCACATGTGAAATCATATCTTATCACAAATATGAAATCACCTTCATTAATTACATCAGTGAAAACCAGGACATAACTAACAGACCACAGAGCAAACTTTTAACTGTATTCACATCCACAGACAGGACTTCTCTCCAACTTTTGACTGTGTATCTTATTCACCAGAACTCAGACTTGAATTCTGAAGTGCTGTCTGGAAAAGAAAAGAGGAAGGAGAAGATTTGCCGTACTTTCTAGACTGAAGTACAGAATTGCTCAGAAATACTTACAATTCTTCCATGTAATAAATATGTACAGTATTTTAATAAAAGACAAAGCATTTGGTCATGCTGACATGAATTTTCTTCTCTTTTACTGAACGACTTAAATTACAATGGCAATGTTTAGTCACCAGAAACAGCTACAAGGTTTTGATTATCAAGAATGTAAGTATCCTATCTTCTTATTCTTTTTCTAAATCTTAAACATTATGTCCTTAGTTAATGAGTTATTACCATATCTATCCCAGAAATTGGGAAAAATATACTCTACACCTGGTTCCTTTGGCTGGAAGTAGGAATTGCCTAGACATTAATATGTGCAACATCACACAATTACATAGGATCAGCCTCCACTTTTATTTTGTGCAGCAGGTAAGTTTATTGCTCCATAAGAAATTTCATCTTCCTGAACTCTGTGTAAAGAGTAGAGAGTAAGTTTGTAGCTGATTAATTAACTTACAATTATGTAAACAATAAAGGCATAATTTAAGATTATTAACATGTTAAAAATTTGTAAGGAATTTTCTGGCATTTAATTAACATTTGCCAAGACAGTCTACAGAAAATTAAATATCAATTAATAAAAATACTGACATTTAGTTAGATCTTCTATTAGTTGTCACAATTATTAACTCAATATAGCTAGCTTCTAAAAATCCAATTAAAAATCTAAATATTTATTGCAGTTTTTATATGTGAAAATCTAATTATAATTTTGTCCTATAATTTTAACTTTAATACACATCATATTTGCTATTAAGTCTGTAAACGCTCTTTTAACCGTTGATTGTTGCTTAATTGACATCACTGTCATAAACCCACAGACATTTCTTTCCTTTCACAGATAGGTGAGCAACTTGATCTATTGTATTCTCCATTTACTGCATATGAACATGACAGCCTGCTTCCTATGCTCTGTTTGAGGCCTGCTCTTGGCTAGCATCTCCTCATGAACCTAATTCCTAAATGGATTTGATGGACAAAATTGACCTTTCAGACCCAAATAACTGAGTGCAAGTGAAGACCAATGACTTGAAGATCAGTCATGAGCTAGAACTGGTGCAATGCTGCTAAACTGTAGAGGCATTGCAGCATGTTATGAACATCTGAAGAAGGTCTGGCCTAGAATTTCCTTACACAGATGACTGAAACAGAATTCACTTATAAAATTATACAAAATTTGCTAATCACCATCGTCATTATTCATTTCACCCACTTGTCCCAGCACCTGTTTTCTCCTACTTGCCATTATTTCCATTTTCTCTCCTCTTACCCTGGCCCTTGCCCTGGGGTAGCTGCTGCCCAAGTTTCTCTTCTCTCTCTTTTTTTCTTTGTTTTTTTTTTTTTTTTTTTTTTTTGTTTTTTTTTTCTCTTTTCTTTGTTTTTTTTTTTTTTAAATTTATTTTTTATTTTTTTTCCTAACACTAGCTTCATCTGATCAAGCAGAGAATTTCCCATGAAGGAAGCTGACTTTGCCCAGAGACACTAAATACATCTGGCCTCACCAGGTGATTTTGAATGCATAATATGGGTAGAATGGTATAAGACCAGCAGAGATCTGGCAAAATCAACTTTTTGTTTGTTTGTTTGTTTCATTGATCTCCTAATTGTACAGGCAAAAGAAGGCCAGTAAGTTTTCCCCCACATTTCCAACATGCAAGAACCCTTGTTTTGAAACAAGTCATTCAGTTCCCATGTTTAATGACAGTGATGTGAACTGGTGGCAGCTATGACTTTGAATGGTTTTAGCTGTATGTCTACCTTTTACAATGTACAGATATAAAGAAAGTGGGTAAAATTGCTCTCTACTGTTACTGAGAAACAATATGGTTCTTGAAAACATATGCAAGAAACTACTATACTCCCATCAGATCCTAATCACATGATTGCTATGAAACAATTGAAAAATCTCTTGATGCTGATGTGAGAAACTTGAGGACACAGTAACATTTGTTTTTACTGGCCTTCCAAGATGTGTTATATACAAACATAGGGTAAGAAATGGGGAAAATTACGATTTTAAAGTGGCTTCTTTTTTTCTGCTTGAAGTTTAGGATTTTCGTATAGTGAAGAGAGAGTCGGCAAAAATGGTGGTGTTTTCCTCTTCTATTTCTATCATGTGCCACTGTGCATGACCACTGGTGCCACTGTCCTAGCACTATCTTGTGTCACAGTGTTGTGGTACATAAATTGTATTCCTGAAGTTGAAAGACCTTCAAACATGAGTAATTTTTGAAGAATGTTCAGTAACAGGCATTATTGAAAAAGTAAGACAGCAATAGCCTAGAAAGTTTTAAATTCTTGTTTTCCTTTAACAGGTTTCCCTAACTTAGCATTTAACTTACAGGAAAGAGAAAAAAGCCCCACAAACTTATGTAAGGGAAGAAGATATCAGAATGTGCCAAACATATGCCTTTAGACAATATGCTTGGTTTTTTAATTAGAAAAATAATTTGGAAAATTAACAGTAATGTAACTAAAAAGTAAATTAGATCCACATTCTCAACCAATTCAACAACTATTAAAGAAGCCAATATATAACATGGGGTGACTTTCCCACACATAACATTTTTAAGAGAAGAAATTATTGTCATGCATAAATAAGGACACAAAATCCCAATTTTTTCTCATAGGATAAAGTCTATAGCCAACTCTAGGATAAATAAGATATGAGGTTTGTTATACTTTGCTGATGAATATGTATCAATCAAGGAAAGCAAAAGGCTCACTCTTATCAAGCATAGATTTCCCGGGAGCACTTCCATCACTTGAAGATAAAAGCCGTAATTAATACTTTTAGCTTAGCTCAATCAAGCAGTCAGCAGTTTCACATATCTGCTGCACAAAGAAATGAAACCTCAGTTTTCACTCTGAAGCAGGTTTAGTATTTTTCCTCATTGTATGAAGAAGGAAGAATTAGAGGAGTGCTATTTAAATAGATATTCTTTTTATCCTTTATAATTATATCAGCCTGAAAGAGTCTTTGGCATCTGCCCTCACAGGTACAATAGCCACAGTTCTCATCAGACTGGACATTCACTAACTACAATTGAGCTGCCCTGCTTCCTGGTTTCAAAGCTGCATTTTAGTAATACACTAATCAGCACATATTCGCAAATTCCTGTGATCATTGCTCAGAGATCATGGCACCAGATGCAACTGTGGCACCTCTTTGAAAGCACTTCAGCCTTGCAATAGCTTTGAAGCACAGAAATTAAAGTAATCGGTCATCCATCACTGCATTTCCCTTAGCTAATTGTACTAGCGAGTAAATGCTGCACATGCAAACCCTACAAGAGTACTCAATAGAAATGCTAAACCCAACATTCTCTTTTCCAGTCATCTTCTCCCCTTTTTTTCCAGAACCTAGGCTTAAATCACTAAAGTTGTTTGAAGGTCTTTCCCTTACTGTTTTCAGTGGGCTTTTTTCTCTGCTTTTTTTTTAATTTCTCCTCTCCATCCTCTACAAAACATGCTTAATACATATTCCTGTACATCTAAAGGCATGTAATTGAGTCTTCTTACTGATGACTGGTAGAAGCTATCAAAATATTGCATTCTTGGTTATCTCTGTGGGGAAATCTAAGTTAGTGAGATAAAAATTCCCAATGCACAAAATATCCATATTCTAACAATATTTATCTGGTCTATCTGGTTTTGATTGTTTTAGTCATGTATAGCCAGAATCATAAACAGCCAGTACAAAGGAAGCCTGCACTCCTGACTACAGTCAATAGCTACCAATGCATTGCTAGAACGACTTGGTTTCACCTGTCCAGACATTTTGATCAATCTGAACACATATTAATGCTGCCAGGCAGCAATTTCTGATTCATTTGCTCTGTCAGACAGTGTAGATGAATAAATTGTGTGAGACAAGTCACCTTCTCCTATATCGTTGCTCAGACAAAATTGCCACATTTGAGTAAAAAAGTAATTTCAAAACATTTTTCACTGCTTTTTGAATGAAAAAAATTAACTTTAATTAAGAAATGACTGTACAAATTTCCAAAGATAGGAAATGCATGAAAGTGGTAAGGGCAAGCAGGACAGAAGGAAAAAGACAATATGAAAGTCTGTTGGGTCCTTCAGTCACTCTTTGAGCTGTGGTCTCCTATATGTAAACCCTTGCATTTCCTTGTTTCATTATGTTCACTCCATTTTGCTGCCAGTCAACGTAGTTTTTAGGAGCTGATTGTTGGAGAGAGATGCCTCTATCTGAATTAAGGTGCAAACGAGGTCATATGCTGAAATCACTGGTATGGATTTTATTCAACAGTAAATACAATGTAGAGAGCTATGAAAAGAGATAGAAGACGGGGTAGTGGTGAGAAAGAGAGTGAGACAGATTAAGTAGAATGATAGCCATCACCCCATGGATCCAGATGGTGTCCTGTTGGTCATCTTTACCCTGGCTTCTTAATGGTGGGGGTCCTGAGGTTGTTCAAAACTTCACTATTTATAGATTTTAGCAGACAAAGGAATCAGTGCTACACAGTTCTCTTATTCTATTGGTTAAATGATTCCCTTTCTTCCAATGATAATTAGTCCCATACTCAGTCTCTCTCTTCTTTTGAGTCAGTGGGCCTCAAGTCTTGAATTGGTGGTGTATGGCCTCCCCACACTGGACTCAATGAAAACCAAGCAGTTGCTGAGCTGGCCTTCCCTATGGACTCCTTGCTGTGATACATACTTCTTCCCAGTCACTTTTTACCTTTCCTTAGGCCTGAGATAATTCGACAATACACCTTTATCTTATATCAGGTTCAAATGGCTTAAGTCACAGTACAATTTCCTGGAATCCAGAAGGGATATTTGGGTAGCAGCAGGTGGTGGGCTTTGGTGTTCACAGATGAACAGGTGCTTCTTCACACAATTTGCTGCAGTGGACAAAGTCCTTCACTGATCTTAGAAGTATTTAAAGCAATTGGAATCTTTAAGTTTCTTACACTGAAGCACAGCATGTAGAGCTACTCATGAGTGTCAAGCAAAATGAACTTGTGGGAACTCACAGCTCAGGACCCTCAGCACCAGGACACATCTCTGCCCATCTCTGCCCACCTGTGGGTCCCATACCCTCCAGAAAAGGAAGATTCAAGGTTATGGAATTGAAATCACTTTTGTCTCCCACCAGCTATTACCCAGGGGAGTCTGATATCCTATGGCCCAAAGAGCAGGAGATGATTTCATGTGGCAGGAGATAGTGGTGGCTGAGGAAGGAAAGACTCAGTGCCAGGTTTTAGTTCAGGTAAATTGTATGTCCACCTCCTAGGGAGAGTGTGAATAGCCATGTAACCTCAGCATACATGGCACAGAATGTCCCTGAGTGGTATGAAACACCCTGAGTAGGATGGGATGCTTCTGCGACATTTTGACAGCCCTAGGGTTCCCCCATTTTAGCTGTGAACTCTGAAAACATACCTCCTGCACCATGGCCATGATGAATTGGGAAGATGTTACTCCATTAAGACTATTAATGTCCTTGCCTGACTATTGGGCTGCTAAATAATAAAATCTTCATGGAAGTCTCAGGGTTTGTGGGCACTGCTGTGTGTGTCAAGTGCATGCTGCCACATTTGGAGTGCTGCCAAGGGTGGGGTGCATCTACGTTTGTTCCTGGATTTGGGTAATGTGACCAGGTCTAAGGGTTATTTCAGGCTCAGGGACTGCCACAGGACTTTAGAGAACTGTTAAAATCAGCATCTGATCCAGCGGAAAAAAGCCCTAAATTGCCAAGGCCAGTTTTGGAGGCACACACAGATGGGGAGTGGCAGTGCATGGCAGCCACTGTAACCTCATTGTCAAGACAATAAGGTGTTGCTGGGCATCAGAGTGACCTGAAGAGATGAGGAGAGAGAGGACAGGGGTGGAAGGAGCTCATGTTCTCAGGTGAGCTCAGCTGTATCCTGCTGTTCTCTTATGGCTGGCAAAAGAGTGTCAAGAGGAGGAAGCCCAGTAATGTTGGGGCAGAGGCTCTTCAAGTGCTGAACACTGGCTTGCACCATATTGACAGCGATGCAGCAAGACCTCAGCTCAAGGGGCAGAGCAAGGTCTCCCTCCCCACAGCTCCTCATGGTTGGCAAAGAGGGTGCCAGGGCAGTCTGTGAGCAGCCAAGATCAGTGGCGGGAAGAGACAGGAGCTACCTGGGCCAATGTCCTTCTTCTCATCGGCCAGAGGGGCACAGTTGGTGAGCACCTGCTGGGGTGCTGCCATATCCCTGCCATATCCCCCAGCCAGCCCAGCAGGGACAGAGCAGAGCCCTGGGGGCAATCCTGCAACGACACTTCCTCAGCCCTGCAGAGGTGCTCACAGCCAGTGCCATTCGCTCGCTCTCTCCAGCATGTGTGCTGTGTTCCAAATTAGAGGTGGAGCCAGATATTTATTGGTGCAAAAAAGCGAGGAAAGGGCTGTTTCCACACTTACTGCCTGGTGAGTTCTCGTGGCGCTCCCTCCAACTTTCTGCTGAAGATGGGCCATTCCTTGTTGACCTAACAAGCCCCAGGCCTTCTCTGCAGTTCATCACTGGAGGTATTTTTCTGGATGAGACCTTGAACAATTTTCATGTTTTGGACACCAAGCAAACAATCCTGGAGGCAGCCAAGAAGGTCAGGGAGGAAATGGAAAGAGCAGGGGGTTTGCTCAAGGAGAGGCTTCTCCTGGACCCCAGGAGAGCAACTCTGGTCACCAGCTGGGTCTGCAGGCTATGGGCTTACAGTGTCCTGCCTGGAGCCATGGAGCAGCCACAGAGCAGCCACGGAGCAGCCATGCAGCCCTGAGAGCCTGCTGCTGAGAGGGCTGCTGTTCTCTTTCCAGGGCTGTTTCCTTTGCAGCAAGATTGGGGCTGCCAACACCTGCTAGATGAAGAGTTGCGGCCACAGCTTCCATCTGCCCAGTGCCTCCCAGGGTGAATGTGTCACCCAGTACTTTGGGCTGTACAGATACTGTGCCACAGACCCTTCCTTGTCTTCCAGCCCCCTTCTCTCAGCAGTGGACACGAAAGTGAGGAGCTCACAAGGACATGGCAGCTGCCTGCCACAGCCAGAGCCAGAGCCCACACAGGGGTTAGGGTTCCTTCACAGCTCCTCTGGCCTCCTCGCCATCGCAGGGGCAAGTGTCCAAGGGCTTGGACCTTGCCTGTCCATTCTATCTTTCCCCCCAGATCCTCCTGCTGGGAGCACTGCCTACAACAGCCATTGCAGAAGAGGGCCTGCCACGTCTGCCTGGAGACTCTGGACAATGAAAGGGCCGTCAAAATGATGGTGTGTCCAGCCAGTGTTGCCCAAAATCAAGGAAAAGTTTTTTGAGACAACATTAACATAGGTAGGGAGCAGTTCTGTAATGAATATTTTCTGCAGCATGGTGCATATAGGCACATGGTGTATGTAGGTGCAGTGTATGAGTATATAGGCACGCCAGCTAGCACCTTTACTGAAAGCTTTGTGTGTATTTATATAGACATGAACCCAGTATAGAGGGTTTATAAATTTATAATACTACTTAGTTACCGTAACTAAAGGTTACATCGAACCCAAGAATCGTCCACCCTGCTGTCACCCTGGTGCCACCTCCCAAACCTCCCTCAGGTCTGCCCCTTGGCACACCCCCCTGGAATTGAGTCAGAGGTCTCAAGACCCCTTACTTCTTCACCATCCTCTTCTTCATATCACGTCCCTTCTTTGGACCTTCTCCAAGGTCTCTGGGCCTTCTATTGCTTTGACTAAAATGTTATCTTATGATTCTAGTCCTGGAACATGTGTCCCAAACATGATGTTCTGGCTATTATCTCACCCTTGAGACAGAAATTTAGGAATGTGGCACAACATTAAAATAATTAATTGCTACTTCAAATGTGAGAAGCTATACAGCTATATAAAAATCTACAAATATATAAAATCTTGAGGCATCATCAAGATGTCTGGTTCTACCAGAGCTGCATCAAGAGACAGGTTCTCCATGTTGGCATCTCCTTCTGCTGCCCATGCTGTCAGAACAAAGAGCCATTTGTGTTGACAACACCCAACATGAGCATCCAACTCTCCAAGAGGTCAGTTTTCCTCCTCCCAATTCCCAAAGCATCGGGCAGAAGTGCAGTACCAGCTTACGGACTGCCCTGACAAGCACGGTTGTTTCCATAACTCTTGTCCTCAGCTTCATGGAATAACTGGAAACAGGGCAGGCAGAGAAAAAGGGTCTTCTTGGATCTGCCTGACGCTGGGTCACTGGGGCTTGACAGTTTCTTCTCCTTCTCTGTCAGACCACCATCATAGGAGAGTGACCAACATTGGAAACTGAAAGATCAGAGGCACAACCACTGCAATGCTGACATGTGCCCTTGCTCAGGAAGCAGGGAGCAGGTGGAGGAAGAGGGATAAGTGACCAAAGCAGCAATCTGGGGTTCTGCACAGTGTCTCTATGTTCCCATGGGCTTGGGGAGGAAAAACTAAGAGCAAGGGTCCAGCTGAACTATCTCATACTTGTGTCATTGGGTCCTCACAGCTAGTCACTCGTGTGTTTCCTCAGGCCCTGGGAACTGCTACTCTGCAGCTTCTGTGCTCCTGAGGGCAACCACTGAGGCTGCTCCTACTTGAGGACTATCTCGATCCACTGGGTGTCTCACAACTGTGCTGGCTGGGGCACCAGTAAGAGGCAAAGCACCTGAACGCCCCAGGGATGGGTCAGTGCTTGGCAGTAGGGCCTTGGGCTTGGTATTAGAACTGTGGGTACCACAATGGCCTTTCCTGCCCATAGGTTGAGTGGCTACACTGCTGATGGTCCTGCCTCTCCTTATAGCCTCCTGTGACAACTCAGAGTTTGGCAGTCCCAGCAGTGCCAGTTCTGTGACACTGGGCTATCCCTCGGCACTGTGGTGGTCAAGAGGGACAGACAGTCTCAGCTGGGACCAATCCGGATCCAGAATATTCTATGGCAACAACAGCGGACATGAAAACCATACCACCTGCTGAAAAATGCTGCAGGACCAGCAACAGCCAAGTTCTGTCACCGCAAACTTCTGAGACCAGTGGTCTCAAAGCTGCCAGTCAGGTGGTGTTGGGGCTGTCCCATGGCATCTGGGCAGTCAAGACACACAGTCCCAGCCTGGGCTCATCTGGATCCAGCATGCCCAATGGCAACAACAGAGGGAGTAAAAGCCCTATAGCAGTCCTGGAGAATCTGCTGACTGGTTTCTGCTCCAGCCCCAACTGTTGTTACCGTCACTCATTACAATAAAATTGTCTATTCTGCAGTGGAGACCCCATGCCAGTCATCCTTCTCTGCCTTTCTCAAGATCATGATCCTGGGGGATTGTCTTCTCTGCCAAGGTTGACAGCACCTTCCCCAGAATTCCTCTCACAGGCTGGCTTTGCACAGCTGCTCAGCACCATGGCCATGAGTTCCAATCCTTGCTGGCCCCAGGAGGTCAGTGCCAGTCCAGAGCAGTGCTTTGCCCCCATGAAATGTTCACATGCCTGAGCCCTGCCTGCATCCACAGGGTCTGCCTTGCCCAGAGTGCCCTGGCTGGGCCCCAGTACCCTGGAATGTCCTGAGGAGTGGTGGGAGCACAACTGGTGGTGAAGTTGCCACCAGACCAGGGTCACCCTGGGCTCCCTGCTCCAGCCTCCACTCCCTGTCCTGGCTGAGTTGGAAAGTGTCTAAGCAAGAATGTTGTGTAGACTTTTGAAAACAGTGCATCTAAACTAAGGGAGGACAACTAAGAGTCTGATTCTCCACTTATATTTCTCATTGACACATTCAAAGACTAAATACTGTGCAAATCAGTATTTTTTATGAATAAGATTTTAATGAACTGAGGCCTTCACTTAGAGAAGATCTTAAAAAATTGAGCTACGCTGTTAAAGTAAATTTGACAGTTTTACGATTGATAGTGTTGCCTTCTATAATGTAAACGTGCAACAGAGTTGGATACAAAATCTACACATTAAATTAAATAACTATGTTTACTTATGTGTTTATGTGTGGATATACTGCAAAATACTAACATATCATTGCCTATACTGTAATATCATCTAAAGATCATGGTCATGTCCTATTGTGATGTGCAAAGCTGTAATCACGAAAAGTACAGTCTCAGCAAAATGTCTACAGTCTAATTTATGTGTTCAGTTAAATATCTCTCATTTATTCTATTTCAGTGATATGCTTTACTGTATCCTTTACACTAAACAATTGTAAATATGATTGATTGCTCTACATAATGAATTATGTAATAATTCACTCAAATTGAAAGTTAGATAAGGAATCAGACATTCTGCATCATCTAGGGTATAAAGTGTTGTTGAAAAGAAATGTGGTTTATTCCTACTTTGGGAAGACAAAATTGCAGTGTTTCCAAGAGTGTCAGATATTGTATGCCATAATTAAAGTGAAAAATAGCATGAATCAAACACCAGATATATTAATGGGAATCTATTTACTTCCTTTCATAGGCTGTGGCCTCTGCCTCAAATAAACTTATTTAATTTAAGGATATTTCTAGAAAAAAGAATGTTATTAGGTATCAAGAAGGCCGAGCAGAAATAGATTGTCCTTTGTTTTGCTCTATGATTGGAAAGATTTGAAGGATTGAAGTGGTTCAATCATGGGCATGTAACAGAATAAAACAGGAACTGTCTAAGAACTGTCTAAAGGACTGACTAAGATGACTTCTTCATAGATGTTAACTGCTCTGCAGGCTTGTGATAATTGTAGCCTCATAATTCGTGGCAGAAAATTGCAAGTTATTGCCCTGCCTTTCTAGGATCACATAGCATATGAGGTCTGATATAATAAGTGAATTCAGAGCACCATACTTGATGATGCAAAATACCCCACAAATTAAAAAAAAAAAAACAAACATATATATGTGTGATTATATATGTATATTTATACACATTTCTGCAGGGTTAACTAACAGCATTTTATACAAATATGAATCTTCCTATCTCAATAATATCTAAGACATCGCCTGTGCGTTTTGATGTTGTTAATAAAGCACTACATTTTTTAATTCTCAGAAAGAAATGTTTCTGTGGAAATGTTTTTCATAGAAAATTTATTGCATTTAACTACAGCTGTAAATTTTCTTCTCCAATACTATAAATTTCCTTTAAATGTTTAATGGTTTATAACTGTAATTATTCTTGTGAGCCAACATTAAAGTTTTAAAAGTTTAATTTGGAGACTATTCGGAGAAACTAATCTTTTTTACAGCCTCATAAATAGTCATTTGATGAAATGAACAGAGGCTCAGCATCTGCCCGACGTGCATACAAATGACACTACATAGTATCTCACTTGAAAAAAGGGAGCAACTGTCTTTGATGTCTCAAGTGATCAGCTAATTCTAAGTGCAGCAATAGTGAACAGTGATACATCACTAGGCACATAAACACAGTTCAATCAAGTTTTATCACCATTTACTACGAAATACTTCATCTGGAGAGTAAAAGACGATGCAGAAAAGAAAAAGAAGGTCAATACTCACAAAACTGAGATCTTGCACCACAGAATAAAAACAGAATGCCAAGCCAGCAGCTGTGCTTCAGACATAGTAAGTCTGTTTTAGCTAGCTGACTTGAATTATGGTTTAGAAAAAATATATTACTCATAAATATACTATGTAGTAAGCAACTGTGTATGGTCTGATGTCATACCTAATTTCAGGAAAATATAAGGAGGATATTGCAATTAATAAATTCTAAAACTAATAGGGTGGAGGAAGGCAAAGGGAAGAGAAATGTAATTAGAACCTATTTTTCCTTTCAACAAAAATTTCTTTGGGATCTGACCTTGATTACCCTGAGCAGACTTGATCCTGTCTGCTAACTACAATCCAATGAAGGGCACAGCTACATGGCAAAACCAGCTTAGAATTATCACCGTGGTCAAGAAGACAGCCACCAACTGTCCTCAACATTACTACAAAGTGATATGGACATATTTTAGGACATGCAGTGTTTTAATGAAACTCACACTGTTTATAAAGCAGGAGTTGATATTCTCAAGAAAATCTGAAGAATTTCACATTGTTTTAACAGTTTAGATAAATTATTCCTATTGTGTGATATATACATACATACTCATATAGTTCCTAAATGGTCCTACTGTGCTAAATGTTGAACATAACAATCAGCTCTCAAAAAGTCCATCACCTCAAAATATTCAAGGAATAGGAGAAAAGAACAAATCTTGATATGATTAGAATTCACCAAAGTACACAGTAGATTATATTACTTCTGTTATTAATATACCACCAAATTTCAGATGCAGTGTGTACTAGCAACCATGAAAACAAGTCTAAAATTTAACAGTACTCTATTTCAGTGTAAATATTAAAAATTCTGAACTGACTGAAAGTTTATTTTCCTGAGCCTGTGGACGCTGCTTTCTGATCTCTTCCTTAAAAACAAAACACAAAACAAAAATTTGGGCCTAGGTATAAGCATCTTTTCTTGTGTTTTATTCTGAATGGTGCATAATTTAGTTTGATTAATATATTTGATAACCCAAATCTCTCCTTTTTATGTTTTACTTATTGACATTATGCACAAATAATCTTTTATAAATATGCCCTTAAAAATATTCTCTCTGCAGGCTAGAAGTTAGAGGTCAGACATGTAAGAACAGATGAGACAGGTGACTTCCTGCCATAACTGAAAGTGAGGGGGGAAAAAAAGCAAATGCAAAATATTTATGACTTGTATTTTATTATGCATCTAAAAATTTCTAACTAAGAGTCACAAAAATTATTTTTGTTCTGTTAAAAAGAGAGACCAATAATGAAGCAACGAACTTTAATTTGTTAATTTGAGTAAAACCATCTGAATAGTTTGATGAGTTTGGCTCCTAATTTCACTCACACATAAAATTTAACAAAAAAATTTAGAAATAAAAACCAATCCGCTAAAAAGTGTTACCTCAAATGTCATGTTATCTTTTCAGGGTGGCTACAAGAGGTAAGAGAAGGAGAGCCACAACTGAAGAGCCAGAATTTCCAAATTTTTTTTTGAAAAAGCAGGAGAGAACACACCCTTCACTGAAAGACATCCTTATCAGATATTAGCCTCCAATTATTTAATAATCAGTTTGAGCATTTAAAGCAGATCCAGCTGTCAGCTATGGAAACAAAATGAAATATACAGTAATTTTTATTCAGGATGAGAGCTGATGTAGCATCCTGTGGGATTTAGCAATCCATGGAGGTCAGGTGTGCACTATTAGACAGAAGTGATTCAAAAAAATGAATGCATACTGCAACCTAAACAAATGAATATTTCTTTTTAAAATGTGGCCTTCACATATTGATAGTGCCTCTTTTTGTGATGTATTAGACAGGTAAAGAGATCAGAAAGAAAGAATGAGAAAGGGGATTAAAAAGGCAGAGTGCTTAGATTAAAGCCATTCTCTGTAAATGCAAAGTATTTTGCATTAGTATATTTTTTATTATTTATTATAAGAATAAGCAGCATTAAAACGACTTGAATTAAGAAGAATATGCAGAAAAAAATGTTTATTCTTCAAACAAATTAATGGAATCAAAAACTCTGTAATTCCTGCTAATTTTAAGCCTTTAACTACAGCAACATTGCAATAACTTGGAGTATCATTTATCCATCTGGAGCAGTGTATTATTTGTGGAGTCCCTTCCTTTCACATTTTTGGAATCTTACTAACAGTGCTCATCTGCAGGTACTTCTTTAAATTAACCTCTTCTATCTCCTAGCTCAGGGACTTTTAATTAATATGCTTGGCTCTTAGCAAGAGCAGCAAAATGATTGAACAAGAATTGTAAAAATGTATTTATGTGGTTGCTTACTTCTTACTTCTGTTTCCTTCAGAGGGAAAAATGACCCTTTTTTTCACATAGTTTATACCTCCCATTCACAGAGTACCATAAAAAGCTGTTTAATAATGAAAAACAAACAAAAATTCATTAAATCTTCTAGAATTTTTGAATATGAAAATCTGTTCCATCCTAGGTAAGTTCATTCTTTGTGCATATTTAATTTGTACAAAACAGATTTCTATCTCAGAAGCAGTTTTTTGCAAACCTGATAACAATGAATTAATCCTGCCACTTTGTGATAACAATGCTCTCACCACAGCAATATATATGATTATATAAAAATCTGCTCCCTAAACAGAAAAAGAAAAGAGTTCTCACGGTTAACTCTGGAGCCTCTAAATCAGATCATGCCATCTCCAAAGTAGGATGAAAACAAAGGTAAAATCCTTATATCCTGATGAAATCCTTATAGTCTCCTACAGACAGAATAAACTGAAAACAAATACACCAAATATCATAAATGCAAACAAAGAAATTCCATTCACATAGTAACTTAATACTAAGAAACAGGCTTCAAAGAGGGAGAAGCCCATGCACAAGAATGCATGCTTATGCAGTAAAACAAACTTCTCAGGAAAGCATCTTGCCTACCGGGAAACTCATGACAGAGCTCCAACACAAAATGGCAGCATATGAGTGGTGAAAGGGGAAGGGTTCAAGGGAATAACAGAAACACTGTTCACATATACAGAGGTGTTATGAGGAAAGTTAAAGCTCAAGTGGAGCTGAGACTGGTGGGACAGGGCAAGGGCAAGAAGTGTTTCTCCATCTACAGACCAACTGGATTGTACTCCACCGACCATGACCCTCAGCTCTGACATTCAGCCAAGTTTTGATCTTTCATTCATCTCACTCACAATTCTTGAGCTTACCTATGAACATATTATGAGAGACAGTGCAAAAAGCCTTGCTGAAATCAAGGTAGACAACATCAACTGCTCTCCCCTTGTTGACCCATTCTGCCATGTCATCAAAGAAGGCTAACAGATTGGTCAAGCATGATTTCCCCTTCATCTATCCAGCCACTTTTCCCCCAGCCTGTAGTGCTATATGGGGTTGTTGTCACCCAAGGGCAGAACCTGGCACTTGGCCTTACTGAACCTCATACCACTGGCATTGTCCCATTGATCCAGTCAGTCCAGATTCCTTTCAGAGCCTTCCTGCTCTGCAGCAGGTCAACATTCCCACCTAACTTGCCAAGAGTACACTGGATCCTATCGTCCATATCATCAATAAAGACATTAAACAGGACTGGACCCAGCAATGAGCTCTGGTAAACCCCAATAGTGACCAGCCTCTAACTAGATGTGATGCCACTCACCACCGCTCTTCGGGCCTGGCCATCCAGCCAGTTCTTAACCCAGTGAAGAGTGCACCTGTCCAAGCCATGGGCTGCCAACTTCTCCATTAGAATGTCATGGGAAACAGTGTCAAAGGCTTCTCTGAAGTCCAGGTAGACAATATCCACAGCCTTTCCCTCATCTACTAAGCAGGGTAACTGGTCATAAAAGATCAGGTTGATCAGGCAGGACCTGCGTTTGCTGGACCCATGCTGATTAAGGCTGATCCCCAGTTGTCCTGCATGTGCCACATGATCATGCTCAAGACGATCTTGTCTATAACCTTCTCAGGCACTGAAGTCTGGCTGAAAGACCTGTAGTTCCCCATATCCTCCTTCTAGCCCTTGTGGATGGACATCACATTGGCCACCCTCCAGTCACCTGGGACCTCACAGTTAATCAGGACTCATGATAAACCAATGGAGAGTGGCTGGACAAGCTTTTTTTTGTTTTGTTTTGTTTGGGTTTTTTTTTTGTTTGTGTTTTTTTTTTTTTTTTGTGGTTTTGTTTGTTTGTTTGTTTGTTTGTTTGTTTAGTATCTTTGAATTAATCCCATCTGGCGCCATAGGCTTGTGAATGTCCCAGTGGCATTGTTTCCTTCAGTATTACTGAGAGTCTATTATACTCCCAATCTCTGTCTACCAGCTCAGGGAGCTGGCTGCCTTCGGAATAACTGGTCTCACTGTTAAAGACTGAGACAAAGAAGGTGTCAAGTACCTCAGCCTTTTCCTCATCCTTGGTGACAGTGCTTCCTCCTGCATCCAATAAAGCATGGAAATTTTCCTTGGCCCTGCTTTTGTTGTTAATGTATTAATAAAAACACTTTTTATTATCTTTGTTGTGGCCAGATTGAGTTCTTGTTGAACTTTTGCTTTTCTAATTATTTTTCTACAAGACCTAATGACATCCTTGTACTCTTCCAGAGATGCCTGTCTCTTCTTCCAAAGTTTATAAACCCTTTTTTTTTTTTTTCCTGATGAATTACTGTGAAAGATCCCTGTTCAGACAGGTTCGTCTTCTTCCCACCAGCTTGTCTTTTGGCACATAAGAACAGCCTACTCCTGCACCTTTAATGTTTCCTTCTTAAAATATGTCCAGCCTTTGTTATTAAGGACTGTTTCCTATAGAAGTCTCCAAATTAGTCTTCTGAATGGGACAAAGTCTGCTCTACAGAAGTCCAAGGCAGAGGTTTTGTTGACCCTCTTCCTTACTTCACCAAGAGTTGAAAACTATAATTTTGCTGTCTCTGTGCTCAAGGTGGCTTCTTATCACCACATATGTTCTGTGATCTCCTACTGGCCCTTCTCTGCTTTTAAACAGCAGGTCTAAAGGGACACTGCTCTTTGTATGCTCACTTACCAGCTGTATAAGGAGGTTATGTTACACACACTCCAGGAACATCTTAAACTTCCTTCTCTCTGTTTTTTTGAGCAGGTATCCCACAAGTTAAAGTCTCCCACAAGAACACAGGGTTGGTGACTGTGAAATGACAACCAGCTGCTTACAGAATACTTCATCTGCCTTTTCACCCTTGGTTGGGTGGTCTATAACAGTCTATAACAGAATCCCATACACAGCAGTCTATAACAAGACTGCCTTCCCCCTGGTCCTTCCCCACAGGCTGTAAACCTTGTCACACTCCCTAATGTACAGAGCCACACCACTGCCTCTCTTTCCTCACCTGTCCCTTCTGAGGAGTTTGTAACCATCGTTGCAGCATTCCAGTCGTTAGAGTTTCCGTGATGGCAACTAGGTCATAACTTTCTTGCTGCACAATGGTTTCCAGCTCCTCCTGTTTGTTATCCATAACATGTACATGGGTGTAGGTGCACTTCAGCTGGGATGTCGATTGGACCCCTAACTCTGGCATTTCTAGTGAGCCTGGTCTTATCCCCTTGCCACCTCCAACATAGTTTAAAGCCCTCTCAATCAGCCCAGCAAACTCAGGGTGTGGAATCTCTTTCCCTATTTTAGGCAGGCAAACCCCATCTGTCTCCAGTAGGCCTGCATGCTGAATAAACAGTTTCATGATTGAAACACCAAAAATTCCATCAATTACACCAGCCTTTGAGCCATGTCCTTTCAACATTCTTCCCTGCTACCAAAGGAATCTAGGAACACACTCCCTTTGCTCCTGTTCCTTAATCAATTTGCCCCAGTGCCCTGAAATCCTTTTTGATTGTCCTAGAGCTTCTCTCATCAGCATAGTCACTGATGACCTGAGCAACCAACACCGGCTAATAATCAGACAGCCAAATTAGTCAAGGCAGTCTCCTGGTAATAGCTCTCATCCAGGTCTAAGGGAGGCAGAAGACACCTGTGTTCTCTCAGTAATCCCTCAAATAGACCTTCACCTTCACTGTCATTTACCTAACCCTTGAGTACCAGAACCTCAAACCTGTTCTGTAAGGGCTCTTGGGAAGGCAAGGAAGGTGGGGAGGGGATTTTCCTACCTACCCAAGGAGGTATCTGTTTTCATTCCCCATCTTCTTTTATTTACACACTTAGAGGGTCAGGGCTCCTCTAACTCTTGCTATACATCCATTTGCAGCATTTGTCTCAGGGATGGAGGAGTGTGACTCCACTGATCTGTTTCTCTCTCATACTCCCTGAATCTAATTAGTCTCTCCACTTCCTCTTCAATCCCTGCCACCAGTGTGAGCAGATCATCCACTTGGTCACACCACACACAGGTGTTGTCACTGCTGTGCTCTAGTACTAATGTCAGGTTCAAACACTCCCTGCAGTCAGAGACCTGGACAGCTGCATGATTTTGAGGTGCTCAGTTTGGATCACCTTATTCCTTCTAGCCATGACTTTTGACTGTGTAGAAACCCTTGTGTCTCTTCCAGTTCAGCAGCTGAAAACCACCAGGTGAGCTCACCTCAGAAGCCAGGAGGGTGGCTGTGCTCTCCTTCATACTCCACCTGAGTGAAATGACATGCAAACTGTCACACCATGTCCTTCTGACATGCCAAATCCTGTTTGCCTGCCTTTTTTGCTGCATTCTAGATTGGTCTCACTCCAAGAAGCTGCTTAAATTTTCCACAATGCTCCTGGCAATGTCACCTTCTCACCTGGTTTTCTCTCAATAGATTCTGGATCCTGACAGGGTTCTGAGCTTCTCAAGTGTCCCTGAGCTCAGTAACCATCCTTCACAACCCAATCTAAACTTCATCCTTGGACTTATCTCAGTTACCGCTGCTGCCACAGCTGCCACTGCTGCTGCCTTGTTGACTACTCCTCATGAAGTATGTATCTTGGCAGCTGAAGAAGAGAATGATGGGGACCACTAGTCATTGATTTCCTCAGAATAAAATTTACATCACTCATGTGGCTTCTTACTGTTTTAAAATGACTGGGTTTAAGGACATGTGGAAGAGAGAGAATATAATTTAGACTGACTGCAGCAAGGCTTCCCGCACCCTACCATGATGTCCCTGTAGCCATGATGGATTTTAGGGTGTGTGTGGCTGGAGGATAGGTAAGACCAGCATCTATTCACAGTCAATATCTAGGTTTGGCTGGGGCTTGTAAATGAAAGGAACAGAACATTATATGTGTCCACACCACAATAGTGTATGTTGAAGTCTGCAAGAGAGGTTGCTTAGCTGGACACAGATTCATCAAACCCAGTCCTCAGCATTATGACCTTTTCCACACTTGATAAATGAGAAATATAAGGGGTTATAAGAACCAGAGGTCACTGAGTACTTCCTTGGAGTGTCATGTTTCTATATTTCATGTTTCTGGCTATAATTCATTGTGCAGGAATAGGTTTTCATATTTGAGTAATTCATCCACATTTTTATGAAATCATATAGTGCCACACAGTTAAGACTCCATTCTTTCGAAATGTTAAAGATCATCCACTTCTGCACAGAATATGTGAGACTACAAGGCAGTTGATTTATGTGCACTTCCTATTCAAGTTTGATTGAATGGACTGTAACTTCACCTCAAGTGAAGTAGTATGGGGTTTTGTTTGTTTGTTTCTTAATGATGGCAATAGTGTAAAAGTTGAGCTTTTTCTTCCTATCAGACTTAATACAATGAAAGGCTTTGGAAGAGCCATTTAGGATAAGTCACCTCCAGAAGAGATGAAAAGTTCTCCAAAGATGGAACAGTTCATCCTTTAATTGCTCTTAATATCATTTTCACTGCTGATTTCTATTTTCCAAACTTCTTAATATCCTATCTTCTACAGGGTCTGACAGCAACCACATTTCAGTAGACAGCCAAAGTGGGGGGCTGAGACAGAAGATTTTTCCATATTTTCTCATTTAAGTAAATGCACAGGTAGTATAATTTCACCACATGTTCCTACTTCATCACCCTGTTCCCTTCTGCTGCCTGTTATCGCTATTTTTTGTACACTGGTTTAAATTAAATAACAATACAATGAGATTTGTTCAAGAGAAGAGATGTCCCTAAGTATTTTATTATAACAGCCCTTGATATGTTGAGTGCAAGAATACTTGGGCATCTTGTGGACATTGTGAAATTTTTTCCAAGTTTCCCAGGATTTCCTCTCCACAATGTGTCTATATATTTATGATAAAATGTGTATATATATGTATATTTACCCAACTAAACCTGACTTCCTGTGATCACAAAGGTGACAACACAACAGTGACATTGATTGACATCTTCTAGCAGTGCATACCTTATATGAGAGGGGGTGAAAAAAAGATGAAAAATAAACTGAAAAAATTACTGTAATGTGACCACATTTGCATTAATTAGGGTACTCCATAGCAGATTCTGAAACTTAACATGACTAGGGTTTATATGTCAACTCAGAACTATTAAGTTGCCAAACATTTTTGTTAAACAAGAGCTTATTTTAGTGCACTCCTAATCATGCTCCTTTAACCAAAACATCTGTTTATTTCTTTTCTTAAAAAAAAAAAGATCAGGATTCATGTGTTTCTCTCTCTCTCTCCCCAGTTGCTTTCCTTTTTTATTTTCTCTCTCTCTCATTTGTTCTTTTGTTCTTTTTCAAGTAGCTTAAAACAGCTAAGGCTTGAAACACCTTGAAGTATTGATAATTCATTCATCAATGAGTCAGAACCAGCAGACTGAAGTAACATTTTTAATTTAATGACTTTAATTTAATTGTATTTTCTTGAGAGAAATAAAAACATACATTCAGCAATGCAATCACCACTAAATATCTGATTTTATGGCTTTGTGAGTGCAGACTTAAGTAATCCTTAAATAACTGGTACCAAGAAAAATTAAAAACATTAAGAATATACCTAGGAGATCATTTTTCTTGAAACGACATTGAATTGACATTTCAATTTTCAATCAAGAAATAGAAAAGACCTTTTTGAAAGACGCAAACTGTTATTTAAAATTTCCTTAAAGCAATTTTTCTGAGATTCTTTTCTTTTTCTAATTAACTGTAACTG
>JAWWTY010000088.1:23682844-23698611 GCA_035222235.1 Margarornis squamiger
ACAGTGTATGACATTGATGGACTAACTCAATTAAAGCATCAGCATTAGAGAAGGAATGTGGAGAGCTGAAGTGATCTTTAAAAATCCACCTTTAAAAATGATATCTTGTTAAATTAATAAATGATTCAAGAAATATTTCAATAATTTCAATAAATAATAAATAGTTCAATAAATATTTCAAAATGAAATGTTCATAGCTTTTGCTGAGGAGACCCATCAATGAGACTGGATGGAAATTCAAGTAATTTATTTGTAAACCAATTGAATGACCAAATTCCTTGCTCAAAGGGAAATACATTTTCATAGTACAGATACTTAGTACATAAACAACATTTTTTTACTTATTCTCTAAGGACATGTACAGTGTCTTCCAGTTGCAGAAACCAACTGAATTGATAGTGCATTAGAGGTGTGGCACTGCTAATAGATTACCTTTCCTACTAAGTCCTGTTGTCACTGTTACTGAGAAATTCTGAAAGGCTGTGGTGAACATCAGAAGCTGAAATACAGAAAAAAAAAATAAAATAAATATTATCAGCCTAACTCAAAACTAGTAGTAGAGGGAAGATTATTGCCCTGAGATTTAACCTCCTTTTTGTACACCTGCAAGACCTGAATAATTTAAGTAAAGCCATGTTATCTGGAATTTCCTTTTTTAAGCTGACCTTTCCACTGGCCTCTTAAACTTTCACCCATCACTGATGTAACTATGTACATGTAGAGGTGCATGACTCTTCCACTCTATGAAGATCAATGTTTAGAAAGCAGATTAAGAGAATATTATTGTGGAAGAACTCAAATTATCAAGGAAAAACTGGGAAATTTCCATTATGCTCAAGCAAATTTATCCAAATTAAAACAATGCCTAAGTAATGTTTGAGTAGTGTATAAATTAAACCATGAAAGACTCTAGTCACTCATTTTAATTGTTAAAATACCTCAAGAGGGTTACATTAGATGAAGAAGGGCCCTTGGAAGGATCATAATATCTCTCATGGGCAACACTGACAGCTACAAATACATCAGCAATTGCTTTTACACCTCACAGAGGAGAAAAGTTCAGATAGAGATACAACAAATACTTTTCATATTGATAAGAAGGTCTTAAACACAGCTTAGATATGCCCTACCTGAAATGAAGAAAATTGCCTGTAACCTAAATCTTGATTTTGCATTTCCTCTCAGCTGGAGCAGAAGGTTTCAGTTCAAACACTGGTCTGAGGATATTCTAAGAAGCAGTAGCAATATTCTTTTTACTTTGATTTATAGATGCAGCAGCAAAAGAATTACTAGCTAAAAAACCTGCTGTGTAGGGGTTTTTTTTGTGGGTTTTTTTTTTTTTTTTTGTCTTTAGAGCCATCCAGTTCAAGATTAAGACAAAAACTAATAGAAAGTTATAGAAAAGTGAAATCATTTCAAAAGACACAAGTAATCTGAAATGCAAATATGCAGTGGTGGAGATTCAACAGAAATTTCTAGAAATAGCTAACCTAACACAGGACATTTATTGCACTAGGCCAAACAGAGGCAGAATTTATAAAAAGGATATTTTTAGTACAGAATATTGTAAACACTATACATGAAATAAAATCAGGTTAGTATTTATAATAGGATCACTTTAGAAGGCAGGTCCATCACATAAATCTGTGGGTTCAGCCATAAAAGAAAAATGTTCAGTTATTACTAACCTATAGAGTCAGTATGTGTGATTAAACCTGGATGGCAAAAGATCACCCTTGGTTATGCAGTAGGAAGAGCCCCTGGTTTCAGTAAAAGTATCACTTCCTCATCCATTCAGCCAAAATGGAATGTACAGCCAAAAGCGTGTTCTTAATTTTTTATTTTTTTTTTTCAAGTGTGGTATTAGCATATAAAAATATGACTGCAAAGAGAAACGTGGAAATAAATACACATCAGTCTATAAAGTACTACCATCACATCCTGAAACAAGATTGCTGAAATCCATACAAAAACAAGCTACGTTTCTTCACGTTTAAATACAGATGCTAAGATCACAAGAAAAACTTCTTGTCTACTGACTTGTGAAGGAATTGACCTGTATTCATTACAAACAAGGGAGAAAAATTGTAAATTATAAAACTGGATGTCTCACATCTGTAAAGCACTGCAATTCTATCATAGCATTTACAACAGTAAGTAATATGAATCATATTGGCCACATCTGCTCTGTGAGTTTCAGAGGCCATTTCATCTGATTGCTTTGCTGTTATTTGCTTCAATTTGTCCTATCAGGGATCGTTAAGAGCTCCAGAAGGTCGCAAGGATTTGTATGAATGGCTACCCTACAATCAGAAAGCTTGAACTGAACTGACAAAAAATCCCATATACGTGTATTCTTTCTCTCCATGTGAAGGGTCATGGAAGATTTTTGCAATTTCCTTTGCTGTTAAAGAGACTCAAGAAAGGACTTGCTGCTTGATTTCAGGAATGCTGTATTGTGCAAGGCACTCATGGATTAAACACATGAGCAAAGCCCATAAATATTAGGAGTGTTAGGATTTGCAAACTGGCTATGTGTTTGGGTATATCATATGGACGTCAGATAGATATGTTACTGCAGTTACTCAGGGGCCTTCCAGAGTGTGCAGGAATACCTATCAACATACATTCATGAGAACACTTGGTTTGCAGTGTTTGAATATTCCTGGAGTTTATAAAATTCCCAGGGATATGTAATTATTCCTGCATTCCATTCTGCTGAGGGACAGAACTGCTCTAACAGATGCAAAATATTTACAGAATGAACTACAAGAACAAGACAGGAAAACAACACAAGAGTGGGCACATCCTTGTACAGACCTGAAGTGAGGTGTGACTGGGGCAAAGCCCTGGCAATTACTTGATAAGGTTATTGTGTTTGTCATGCCTGCTTCAAGATGTGCTCTTACCTCCAACACTTGCTAAAGATGTCTGGTCAGGAAATCAGAAACTCTTCACCTCTTCCTAAATCTGCTAAAGACTCACTGTGCAGCAGCAGGAGGTCTTCTCATCAATCTGTGCACCAGTTTCCTATCCACACTTTGGAGGTCAAGTTTCCATAATTCACAAAGACATTGTAAAGACAAACTCATAAGTATTTGTGGGACCATCAAATATTGAAGTTTCAAATTTGCTAGCAGATAAACAAAGCACAAGATCTGGGTTTCCATCCGCTGGCTCACTTAAATATAACAATGTGATGCACCTCATCTAAGGAAGTGAGAATTCAGTTCAGAAAAAGTTTGCAAGTATCCAAGGCTTTGAAGAGCATATCTCTATTATTTATATGTTTTTTTGTCTTTGCATACAGTGGGTTTCAAGTTTTAATGTCTGATAAAAACAAGCAATTGCATGTCACTGACACTGTATGATATAGAATTAATTTAAGCTGTTTAAACAAAGTTTTCACTGTTTCTGGTATACTCCCTCTTCTCCTACCTTCCTGTCTCTCAGAGGAATATTTGCATTTTGTCAAAAGGACAATGAAAAATGAGAAGACATTATTTTAAAATAGATGATACGTCAAAACCGATTACTTGCACAACACAGGAGTCACTGAGTCAAGAGACTGGAATTGCTAGCCCCACATCAAAAGAGGAACTTTCAGCAAAAAGGCAACTGGTCACCATGAATCCCAAGTTTTATGCATATACACCATGCATGCAATTTGGAAAGGCTTAAATGTAGGATCAAAGCTAAAAGTCATAAAGTGAAAGTGTACAGTAAGTGACTAAAATTCCCCTATAAACCTTATGCTGTCCTTAACTACTACAGAGATGTAGGTAGTGAACTATCTGGCCCACTTAAGTGTCTCACAAATGCATGAACCAAATGTAGCACCATTTTTCTGGCTCTCCCTCATCCTTTTCTAGTCACTCATCTGTTCTTGTGCTTAAGGGACACTATTTTAGTTTATTTCTCTGCTCCATATCTAGTTCCATCAAATGTAAGACAAGTAGTGAACTTAAAAATTACATAGTTAGACTACCATTTAGGCAAAAGAGGTTCTGTAACTAGAATCAACAGGGAATCCTACAGAGGAAGATGGAATTAAGTTTTAGGTGTTGCAAACTGACAAATTTCGTTAGTACTACTACTCCTCAGACAGCACCATTTGTCTAATTTGTTTATTAGTTCTTTACCCTGAGATGTGGAGCTGTTCAACAGAAAAGGAACCTAATATGATCTGTCACTGGCTTAGTTTTATGAAACAAATTCAAAAGAATTTACAAAATTAAACTTTGCCCCTCCCATTTAACTCTTTAGTTCTTATCTTTCCTTCTGCTGGATGGAAATTAAATCTTATTTTAAAATCTCCTACAATACTACAGTTGAAATGCATAGATACCTCAGAATAGGTTTTCATATTAGGTCTTACCTAACTGGCTGATTTTCACACATTTCTCATGATGCCAAACCAAGCTCTATGCGATATCCTGTGGAAAAGCTCTCATGTAGAAAGACAAACATTTTTTGCCCTTAGTCATCATTTATTAAAACCCTCTCTGAAACAGAAGTATAAAAAGTTTATGGCTGCTATAGGCCTTAAAGCCATGCTATTTAGTGCTACTGATAATTAATACAAGATGTGTTTCAGGATAAAACCCTATGGCATCAGAGTCCTATTCTTGGAGTATGCTTTCACGTGGTTTAGATTTTTTCAAAAGAGGGGGGGAAAAAAGGAAAAGACAAGAAAGAGACAAAGAAAAAAAAATAGATAGAAGTTACTCTCAGGGAAAGAGAGTTTTTATTATGATTTTTCTCCTTGATTTTTTTATTTGTATTTTTAAATCTTATTGAAGGGTTCATCCTTTTGGACTGGAAAAATACCAACCTGAAGAGATACACTGCAAGTATCCTATTATTTATAGTCAGAAGCAGTTCACACAGAGGAGAAAATGTCTATGAATATGAATGTGTTTTCCTAAGCCTTAGAGAAACTAAAAATATATTCAAGGGAAACACACTCTAGAGTCTGAGCGATACAGTTTCCAATGACTTTCAGTCTTTTGAGATCTGGTAGTTCAAGTTTGGAGCATGGAGAAGGGAAAGGGAGAAAGTGACAAAGTTAACGGCCAGCAACTTAAATCTTTGTAAAACTAAACAATGAACCAATATATTATATAAGCATTTTTTGTTTGTTTTAGTATGTGTAAAATAAAGGCACTATAAATTAGATCTCCCACCCAACACAGAAATCAATCATTTGCAGCCAGTTTAGTCCAAAAGGCAAGGAAGGTACTTCAGGAAGAGTTTGAGTCAGATGGCTTTATCGGAAAGAGCAACCTCAAAAGAAACCAAATTGTGCCTTATCTTCTGTTGTTAGACACAATGCAAAAAGGCAGGTCTCTTCAATTAGCAAATCAAGACTCTTGCATGTGATGATTTTTCCAAACCACACACTAATACTTGTCAGCTATTATGTCACCAAGGTCTGTTTCTCATCAACACCTGCCTGTAGAATAGTAACCTGACACCTGCTGATAAGGATCACACTCCTCTGAGAGAAAGGCAGTGTTTCACTAAGACATGGATTTTTTCCCATTTTTACAATATTCATGATCCTTTCTTTTGTGTTAAGTAGTCACATATTGAGCATCAAAAAAACCCCAAACAAACAACCCAAACCAAACAAAAATCAACAAAACAAAACAAACAAACAAACAAAACAAACAAACAACAAATCGCAGAGGAACCAGAGAACACCAGAAACTGAATCTGGCCGACTTTTGTTCATGCCATTTGTAAAGTCTGATTGAAGAGCACAGAAATAGCTAAGGCAGTATATAGGTAATAATAAGAGTCTGTAGATTTTACCCTTCCTCCCTGTACCCTACACCTTTCTGTCCCCAAACACAGTGAAATAACTTAACAGAATGGTCAGAGAAGATATAATAGTTTTACCTTTTTTTTTTTTTTTAAAAAAAAAAAATTTAATCAGGGGATTAAGATGAAAAAACACATATATTTTTTTAAAAAAATTTATGTTTATCTAGTACATTAAATCAAATATAAAATTCACTAATCCTCTGTAGCCATTTTTAAGTGTAACATTTTTAAGTATAAAGGATAACAAAACCCTCAAAGTGGAAGAAGAAAAGGGAATCACCCCAAAATATCTTATTCATATGCAATTCAGAATTCAGGTGTATTAATCCTCACTTTTAAAAATCACAGTACCATGCAAAACATGTTACAAACTAGTACATCTTTATAAGAAATGCTATTAACCCATCAACACATTTGGAATCTCAGAATACAAACAACCAGAGAAGAGACAGTTTTCTTCAGCTAAAAACTTTTGAATAAAATATATTTACTCTGGAATAGCACAAGATGACAAAACAAGCTATTTTTTTCTGAAAGTGTTTCTTTAAATTTGGAACATTTGAAAGAAAAATATTTAAGTGAAACTAGATGCCAAAACTCATGCAAGCCCTTGTAGAGAACTGGTGAAAAGCAATGTCTCAACATTGCCTGAACTGCTATAAGCAATATGCTTTGCCATTACTTAAACCATAAAGAGAAAACTGCTTCACTATTATAAAAGTTTGCAGCCAGAAGACCATTGCAATAACAAGATGTTTGGTTAACCAGAGCCTGCAGACTCTGTGCACTAATATTTTCCCTAATATGGTATACCAGGTGAACCAAGGCTTCAGTCCATAGACTTTCAGGGAATCACATAAATGCACCTATGTAAAGTAAATATGTTTTTGACAAACTGACTAGGTGGCAAACATGCCACTATCATAGTCCCCAAGCTTGGGTAAGACTGCTGAAATGCTATTGTAAAGCACTGCATTTAGCCTACATATAAAAAGGGTCATTAGGCAAGTAACATTTTTTTTTTTTTTTTAATTGGGACCTGACAGGAAATAGAGAGGGTCTTCCATACCTGGCCCAATTAAATAAAAAGTCTGATTTCTATATCGTTTTAGTCCAGTTTTGAAAGCCATTAATGCTTTGTATATCAGACCTTTGATCTTCTGATTTTTTAAAGCTGTAGTACTTTGCACAGACATGGAATCTCAGGGCTTTGAATTTTAGCCTTTACAGCAATAATGAAATACAGAAATCATTCAGGTTACCTTAATACACAATAGCTAAAATAAGTAAATCAATCTAAGCAACAAAGTTGAACCTAGTTTTACACTGCATCTTCAGCTATTTTTGGTGCCTTAAAGAACCTGAAGTTTTATATAAAATGGTGGCACAATGATATTATTAGTTAAGATGAGCACTATAAAGAAGAAAACCTTGTGGAAAGAGGCTTTCTGAAAAATGTGACTGGGAAAGGACAGAGTTGAGAAAAGAAGAATGCATACCATGACATTTAGAATCATACACTGAAGAAATTATAAAGCTCTACAAATCTTCATTTGTTCTAAGAAGAATACAAATAAATTTCACAACTCCTCATTAGCTTCAGGTCAAATTTAAAACCTGGACCTTCAGCAGGAATATTCTGAAACAAGGAGTCCACATAATATGTGTATTCAGAGTGATGTGAAGCAAAGTAATATGTTTTCCTAAAGGTAGGGGCAGAGAATGCTCTTAAAATTATTGTCTCTGATGTTCAAAAAAGGAAAGGACTGTCTGAAAGAATTTCATAGAATTGAGTTTTGTGTTTTTCTTAAAATTTTATATATTAATATTATATTCAAATTAAAATTTACAATTTTGAAATGTGACAAAACATTACAACTTAATATTTGAAATCATTGGTGGTCTCACAGCAGTTTGAGACACCTTTATCCAATAGTTGCGAGCATTTCTAACCCCTAGCTTTACAACCCTTAAGTTAGAGTGTTTGCATCCCTTCCAAAGCCATATATTTCTCCTAGGTGTTGACTTTATCAGCACCAAGTAGTCTTGTTACCCATGTAAAAGGCTAGGCTTTTGTAAAGTACCATGGCAAATACTTAAAATTACAAAGGTCCTAGAACTAATCTTGTCTAACACAGGCTATTCAGTTTCAGCCAAAAATGTTCACATTGCACACAGAATTTCTATTTGTTTTTTATGGACTTGCTTCATCAAATTCTCATTATTTTAAAAAATATGAACAGCCTACCCTTGCTCAGTTAGAGGGCTTTTGAACTGTTGTTAAATATTTTCTATTAATTTGAGATTAAGATATTTCCATTCTCTTTTTTCAAGCATTTTGACCATTTTTGTTGCAGAAAGCAGGTGAGTGAATAAATTTTAAGTTTTTTTAAAAGCAGTGTAAGCTATGCAGCTCTGTCAGAGTCACATATATTTTAAAGGATTACGATGTATGTGACAAAGAATCACATGACAACTGTATTTCCAAATTAAAGTGCAAATTATATGAAGACATACATGTACAGGTAATAAGATAATGTTCAACCAGGATTGACTTTACAACAACCTCATACAGAACCATCTGTGCTAACTATAAGACAAAGGAGGTGTTTCACAGTGGTTCTATTCACAAACAGCTTGTTAACATTGCAGTCAGATGCTTAGTATAACACCATACAAATTCAGTGACTTTCAAGGACCAGACGCGAAAACTTTCACATCTCTTTAGATCTCTTTAGATATAAACTGAGAGACAAGCTGCCTAGGTTGTTAAGGCACCAGCTAGGATGCTTACTATGTCATTATTATTATTTTTTATGGGAAGTCCAGACTGGATTGACCTTCACAGAAGTCAAAACAGTTCTGCTGCTATTTATAAATTCAAGACCTGGATCAAACATTTTAAAGGGCTAATCAAACAAAGGGAAATCACTAGTAATCCATGTCAGGCTATTAAAGACTTTTAACTAGTTAAGAAAGTTCCTTATGAATCTGTGGTGACTGATACAGAATTTGATTCAATGCACAGCATGTTGCAAGATGATCTAACACAAACAACACAATGTTAGTCTGTTGGTTTTTTTTTACTTTAGGCTGAATTAAAAATTCTTCATAACTGTTTTAGTTACTCCTGGACATAATTTGCTTTTGTTGTGTAACTGTGGATGCAATTTATTTTAATGCTTCATTTTTCTGCCTACTCTTATTTCAAATTTCCATCTGTAAATAATCCTACTGCTACTGTGAAAAATATTATCCAAAATATCCCACTTTCCCTCTTTTTACTTGGAAAGACTTTACCACAAATAAGGATCTTAAATTCCCATGAAAATATGTTTTCTCACAAATATCTCAATTATTTCTAGGTTCAGTCAGTCGGGAAATAAGATACTGTGGGTAATTGCTGTGACTTCTACTAATTTGGATTAATTAAAGAAGAGTAGAAGGAAAAGTTACAATATAATTGATTAAAGCAAGTCTTGCAAAATCTGTAGAAGTAAGTGGTTATTATCTCATGGGAAAGGTATAAACACATGATAGGCTTTTCTGCAATTGAGGAGTTTCATCTTTATGGTGAAAACTATATCACTTTTACTATGATACCTTACTGCCATGGAGTCACTTTTGTCAGGACAAAGATTTTATTTATCCATCCAAAGAACTGGATTTATCAATCCAAATTCCTATTTACGGTTTCAGGACTGGTTGGTGAACTGCCAGCTAGTGTTTCAGTCCTTTTTTCGTTAATCAGTATCTGAGATTTTGGAGAGATGTAGAATAACAATGTTCTGAAAGTACAGTGAAGAGAGAAAAGACTTGTCTGTCTGTAGAATGAGAATTGTTCCTCTCCACTAGGGGCTTCAGAAATATGGAGACAAGAATTTCTTTCTGTGGATTGAAAAAGTAATCATGTCCTTTTCTATCACTGAAGCTCTTCTTTATTAATCATATAGATTATTTATATATTCTTCTGCAAAAAGAGTTATATGCTACATGGAAGCAGGGAAGTTAAGGTGAATTTTGTATTATATGTTTATTTCTGACACAGATGATTTCTTTTGCTGGCTTCAGTTACTATGTCTCCTCTTGATCCAAATAGTTTTTCCCAGCAACATCCACAGCCATGGTTAAAATGTACTATTATTACTCATTACAATTGCATTTACCAGCTAGATAAGGTGCTTATGCAATCAAACATGGTTCAGGACTATTCTTAAAAATATGACTGTACATGAGACTCAGTGGCCAGATTTGGAAAGGCCAGAGACAACATGGCTTCATTTTCTTATCCTCATTCTGGCCCTTCTGGGTGGTGCGATTAGTTTTAGCTTTTCACTTTCTATAGATACACATTTAATTTTGGATGCTTAATCACCATTAATCATATCTGTTAGCAAGTAGTTATTTTAAACCATTTTCTGCAGAGCATCTCATCATTTGTTATCATCTTCATTTTCACCAACTGGCTGAATTTCATCCATTTGATAATTTGGGGGAATTAACTCTTCTTAACAGAAGAGTTGAAGCTGAACCTGTAAATACTATCAGTCAATGCTGTCACCAGCTTCTTTAGAAAATAACCAGTAAGTCAATTCTCTTTTATTTTTTTCATGTTTGAGTAAAATTAATGAATGTTCCTTATTGTTTAAATTGCTTTCATCTTCCTCAGCTGCTAACAAATGCAAAAAATTAAATGGATCTACTACCAGGATTCATGGAACAGCAGAATGGACAAATGTTTAAAAAATCTGTTTCACATATTAGCAAAGGACAAAAAAAAACCCTCAACAAATCACTTTGCATCTTTGCAACTCAATGTCCCTAAATAATAATTCCTTCTTATAAACACTTTCATACACTTATAAACACTTTCATAGCTGGAGTAGTATTATATACTGTAAAGAAGTTGATATGCTTCACTATTTTTAAGTGCTGAGAGATGTTATTTTTGCATCTTGCTATTGATAAAAAAGACTTGCTTTCTGATAAGATTTTTCCTAATGTGTTTATCAAATAATAAAGCAGCACTGAACCAGAAAGATTTTCTGCTTGTTGGAAGAATGAAAGAATAAATTAAAAGAACAACTAAGTAGCCTTATTAGTAGAAAACATCTGTTAAAATAATATGTATGCACAATGTTGTCACCCACCATGTCCCCTTTCTTATATGTTCTATATTGTTCTCTATTACACAGCTTGGAAGCAATTTACTGACAAGGACATACTGATTTTTTTTTTAATCTTAATGCTTTTTGTAAAGCAGAGACAGCATTTTGTTAATTTTGGGCCTTGATTTTTGCTTGCACATAAAAAGAACTATGTTAAAAGAACATATTAAAGCTATAAAATCAAGGTCTTGAAATCTAGGAAATAAATAATTAAAAAAAAAAAAAAGATAATTAAAAAAAATAGAAAGGGAAATCTGTGTCCCCACAGCAGCAATTTTTGTAACTTGTAATAGAAGCAGCAGTAACAGCAGTTTTAGTAATACTGGTTTACATACCATAGTCTTCCTAACTGTGTGCTAAGAACTATTGAACTGCTTTTCCCAAAGGTTTTGGTTTGGGGGGAGGCTTTGAGTTATTTAATCTGGCGTACCAAACTGAATAGTTCAGTCAAAGAGCCTGAAGTATTGCAAAATGAAAACATTGAAAAGTGTCTTGTAATAGGTCAAGCAACCTTAAGAAGCTCTTTTTCATTAAATGGATGTTAAAAGCCTAATGTGTTTTGAAAGTTAAGTAGAATGACTAATAGCACTTCAAAGTCATCCAGTAATCTCATCACAGTCACTAGTGAAGTATACTTCACCTAATGCCTGGAAATGAGAAAATTCTTTCCTCACCTTAATACTAGAGCACTGGAACACAAAAGATTGCAAAGAAACTTTGTGACAAAAGTGGAAAATGTCCAAATATCCTCACTTAGTACTTGAATCACAAAACACCATTCCCCTAATAAAAGCATGAGGTTAAATAATCATTAAAAAAAAACAAAAAAAAACAAAAAAAAAAACTAATCTAGAAAGTCAAGATGAGAAACTCAAAAATAAATCTGAAATCATGAAAGCTAATAAAAGCTTTGCAGCTGGTGTGAGACAGGCTAAATGGAGCTTGGAAATGAAAACTGAAAGAATGGAGACTTGTAGGAAAACGAAATATGTAAGAATGCAGACAGTTCCTATAGTTAAGAGGGAAGAAATCCCAGAGAGAGTCAGAGTGAAATATTAGATGTTGATTTGTTCTTGCTACAATACTGTTATAAGAACTCTCAACAGAGACCAAGAGAACAGAAATAAAGCATGTCTAACAACTGAAGTAATGGCAGCTACATACAGACTCTGCTCTCACCTGGGGACAGAACTTCACCAAATGCACAAATATAGAAAGCTGCAGGTATTGCTATTCAGGAAACCCATTTCATCGTCTTCATTCAGCAGAGCTGTACACTGAGAAGTCAGTGAAGTATCTGGACAATACTGCTGTAGCTCAGAAAGGAAATGCTGTTTATTAGCAAAGAATGCTGGCAGCAAAACAGCAAACCAACATCTGTAAGTTAGGCAACACCTAAAGCACTTCAATAGTGAGTTTAGCCCTTCAATGGACACATGAAGAAAATATAGATGTGTCCATAATTAGCATAAATCAAACAGCTTCCCTGCAATCCGTGGAAATTCAGGAATAAAAAAAAAAAAGTGTGTACAAGATTTAAGCTTAGTTCACGGTACATCATAGGTGGCCTGTATGAAATTATCTTTTCTGAGAACAGTGGAAGCTTTAATGTCCAAGGCTTAGCTCTTTTACATCACTGCAGTAGAATAATAGCGATTATTTTAAAAACAGAAAACTCTCAGCACAAGTAAAACAGACTAACAAACCTGACCTTTAAATTCCAAATTATCTGACTTTGTGAGGATTGTTACAAAGAACTTTCCTTCATACTTGGCAAAACACAATCTACAGAAAATAATATGTGATTAAAACATCTTTTTAGAATACTTTTCACCTACAGCAAAAAGATTTTTTTTTCTCCTTTTTCAAGAATTTGTTACTGTGAGAGTAATTTTAACTTCAAAACCCCAAGAATTCAGTTGATCATGCACAACACCCTCCAAATAAAACTCAGTGTGGCAAAACCTTAAAAAAAGTGCTGCAGGCTAAGTTTGATGCATGAACAGGAGGACCAACAGAGCTTGGATTTCAGAGGACTGGAGTGCGTCTCTTAACAGCCTCTTTCAGAAAACTCACACTCATTCAGGACCACATTTCCTTAAACTACCTCTCTTCCCTGCAGTTTAAGGATCAGCTTACCTATTTATATACCTCCACCATATACATTTTTTGAGCAGTCACCTTCCATTAAAGGGTGCAAGAAGGAAAATCTATGCTACATTTCTACATCTTTGCACTCAGTAGCAGAAAAACAGTAATACTGATATGCAAATACATGTATAATGTCTGACATAATGTGCACAGATAGATCATAGAAATTAAAATCACTGGGGAAATTGATTGTCAGTGCATCCCAAAGGCTACTATATAGAAGGGAAGAAAGAAATAAATCATAAACACTAGTTCATTAAAAAAAAAATATTTTATGGTGATGTAGTAAATATGGTCCCATGTTTCCCAGGAAATTTTTTGAGATTCTTATAATTTCTACCTGAACATTTTAAAAGCTTCTTTAAGTGACACATGGTAGCTGATTTTGCAAACTGAGCAAATAAAACCTTCTAATTTCATTTGTTATGTAAGTTATTTTATAGGTTATCTGGTAAAGAAGCCAAGTTCCTGATTGTTTTACATAATGGACACAAGCTGCTGACTATTCTCTAAATGAGGTAGTGAAATTGCCTATTGTTCTGGAGAAGCAATTTTTCAAAATCTTTCTAACTTACATATTTGCTGGCTGAGCCTATCACATTTTCTTATTTAACAGTTTTCAGAAAGCTGCAGACAGTACGCATATTTACCCACAGCTTCTGTTAAATGATCCATTCAAAACCTAAGCAATTCTTCGTATCCCGTATCTCACACACATAGTAGGAGAGGCTGAATGTTGTGTCTTAGCTTGCTGAAATGTTCATATAGAATAAACAGCCTTTAAGAACATGACAGACCTGGCCCAAGGCTCTAAAGAATACTTTTTTCTTTTTTCCCTTTTTCCTCTTTTTTCTCAGTTTTCACTGTGTATGAAAACTTTTTTTTATATACATAAAATCTGAGTTAAATTAAAAGAATGCATGAAATTATGACTCTGGCACTTCACAACAAAGTCTTTTAGAGATTCTAGTATTGAAAACACCAGACTAGGTTCTAGCCCTAAAGATAATTTTTTCTCAAATGAAGTTCTGAATTTTAGTTTTAGGCCACAATTCATACGTAATAGAAACATCCAAATACATCAATGTGAAAGGTATACATGGCATTTTCAAAGAAAGTTCAAATTCATCTTTATTGGCACTACCCACCTCCAAAGGTAGGTAGTGCCTGGAGTGTTGTAATGGAGGGATAAGTGTGTTCAAGAAAGGTGAAGAGGAGGAGTGACCATTTCAGTAAGTGACCATCAGAAATGAATAGAGTTCTGCCTTGGGATGTGTCATCAGTCAGTCAAGAACTTATTGATCAAGAACAGCAGGCATAACAAGAAGGTTGTCACTGTGGTGGATATGTCCTTAGATGATCTGATCAGGAAGAAGACAGATGGGGTTTTCTCCAGACTGGAAGGAACTGTATGTTCACAAGCTGTGGTCCTCAGAGGACTTTAACCACCCTGAAATCTGCTGGAGGAAGTAGGGCTCAAGCAATCAGCGATTTCTTTACTGCACCAATGGTAACTTCCTGGCAAAGGTACGTGAGAAGTCAATAGAGGAAAGGTGCTCTGCTGGACGTGATAGTTCATAAAGGAGAAAGAACTGGTGAAGGAAGCAAAATTCAGGTGCAGCGTGGTCTGTAGTGACCATGAGATGGTGGAGATCAGGATCCTGAGGGCAGCTAGTAGGGTCAAAAGCAGGAAAACAGCCCCAGATTCCAGGACCGAAGACCCCAACTTTTTTAGTGATCTGCTTTGAAGAATCCTGTGGGATACCCTGGAGAGAAAAGTGAAGCACCTCAGCTGATAATCAAGGACCACTTCTCTGACATAGAAGAGGTAGAAGCAGAGGCATGTGACTCGGGAAAAGTATAGAATTTCTTTCTGATCTTGTAGGGATGAGGTTATAAAGGCCAAAGCAAACCTGGCGTTGAATCTGACAACGGCTGTGAATGGCAACAAGAAAGGTTTCTACAAATATATAAATGACAAAAGGAAACCCAGAGAAATTCTAGGCCCACTGCTGGATGGGTCGGGAGAACTGGTGGCTCAGAGTAGACTTGGAATGACCCAAAGTAAACTTGGAATGACTCAGAGTAGACTTAGAAGGACTCAGAGAACATCAAGGTACTAAATGTCTTCACAAAAATGATCCTAGAAGTATAAAAGTTAGTTTAACAATGTCTCTCTCTCAGCTACTCAGAGCTTTATTTGGCCGCTAAGAGTTAGAACAATACAGAGCCATTCAAATTGTCACATTGACCTTATTACAAACTTTGTACTTATAAGCTATTTCTCTACAGTCTTACAGGTGACCACCTAAGGCTTCACAGTCATCTTTCCCAATGTTCTGCAAAGATAGATATGAAGTCTTTTTCCATTTTGGAGCTGAGCAAAGTGAGAAAGAAATTCAGAATGCAAAATCACTGAAGTCCCACTGAAAACCCATGGGCAAGTCACTGTCTTGTAGAAAGCTCTTTGTTTGCAAGGGACAGAAGCTTTTCCAATTGCCATGTGCACTTGTGCACATCTATTTTGATGCCTTAGGGTTTACATGAATTTGAAGATTTTTATACTTCTAGGTAGTTTCTCACATATAGAGCAGCTAGCAACCTCTAACCCTGTGCTAG